>CM059570.1:13918923-15129295 GCA_030386875.1 Morinoia aosen | reverse complement strand
AGTTTCCATTTTTCAAAATTTTTGGGATCAGCAAAGACAAAATTAATTTTTTGACCCAAGCTTTCGGCTAGATTAGCTCTAGCCGTCATCAGGAGAACGATGTATTTTTAAACAAAACCTCTTATGGTATCCGCAGGTATCTAGTATACAAAACATTTTTTTAAATTTTTACATGCAAGCCGAAAATCATTGATCAAGGGCGACTGATGAGCATAGGAAGAAACTGCGGGGGGACATCAAGATGACGATTAATTTTGTTAGGTTCCTAAACACTGTACATTGCTTCGACAATTTTTCGAGCGTATTAATTTTTAACATTTTATAATATACATACATTTTCAAAATCAAAAGAATGGTTATCTTCTTCTGAATGCTAATAGACAAGGGATAACCTATTCTTCCTCTGCACATTCTTCGCATGCTCATCAATTCGTTGTTAAAGATTTCTACCCGATTCCCCAATGTAACATGCTTCACAATTTTTACATTGTAATTTATATATAAGATTACTTTTTTCACAATTCTATCTTTTATCTTTAAGTCTGATTAGGCTGTTTTTTATTGTGTTCAAAGATTTGAAAGCCAATTTAACATTGAATGGTTTTAGGATTCGCTGGACTCTTTCAGAACAACCTTTAATATACGGGACGCTAACATATTTCAGGGGGCGTTAGGAATTTTCGTTGCTTTATCGAAGTATGGGGAGGTTTTGATTATTTCCACCAATCATTACTCGGTTGCTATTACATAGTTACGGAGGAAAATTCTATTTCAATAATTAATTCACTGTTGAAAGTTCTTACTTTAAATTTTGCTCACTACAAATATTAACTGCTCTCTGATAAAGGGATTTTGCTACACTCCTCCTCTGTGATAAGGGATGATAACTGAAATAGTCTAAGTACCTGCCTGTGTTTGTTGGTTTCCGGTAGACCTGGAATTATAATCTATTATTGGTTAATCGATTAATTAATATATCTAAGTACGGGATGCATCCATTACTTTCTAATTCCATAGTAAATTATATGTTGGTGTTGAACCCATTGATATGCTGGAGGAATGTATCAGGCATATCTTCTGGTAGTGCAGTCAATATATCGTCAACGTAACGTTTCCAAAACAGGGGCTGGCACGGGGGTGTTGATAGGAATTAATCCTCCATTGATTGCATTGTTATCTCGGCCAACGCGACAGAGATAGGGGAACCCATCGGTGTTCCTTCTACTTGTTGATAAATTTTGTGATTCCATTAAAAATGATTAGATTCCAGGTATTATTAGGTTAGACTAGTGCACACGTGCTGGTCGGCATTAATCTGAAGAATTTCATCCTCTCTTTCTTGAGTTGAATTCTATCATGCCACTCGATGTTGCCCAGCGCTATGCCAAAAAATTTCCTTGCTTCTTTCATGTGTTACGCTCTCTCTAGCTACTCGGTGTTGCTCTGCATTATTCCGTAGAATTTCTAAACGCCGGTCAAAGGTCAATTTAGCTCTAGCTTCTTGTTGGCAAGCAGGATTGCTTCGTCTTACCATTTCGCGTTGTTCATCCGATGGTCTTCAGCGTTTTTCTTGCTGTCGTAGTCTTGCTACTTCTCCCTTGCGGGTGGACACATTTCTATCCTTGGTGGCCTCTATTGCTGGAATTTTATTCTGAAAAGTTGTTTATTATCTCTTCAAAGCTTTCAAAGAAAATCACAATTTTAAAAACAACAACAACTCAACTTCCAAAATCTTGGGCCTTATACCGAGTGGTAGCCAGGTTACTGGTCAAACAAAGTTAAAACATTTAATTTTTCATTATCAATTAAAAATATCAAAGCAACATGATGAATTTCAACAGAGAAAGCTCCATAGAAAGTTTGTATTTGTAAAAATAAGCTGATAGCATATTCTGGATACCATAATCAAGAGGGGGTCACACGGACCGACTGACGGACGCGGCTCCTTTTATAATAGTGATTACTTTACTGACAACTCTGCACAGGTACGTGAACAGCGTGGTGGAGTCGGTGAGCACTCGAGCAGCCTTGCAGCGCCACTACAGCAAGCGGCGCAACTGCGACCTGCGGGACCTGCTGGGCGGCACGGACAGGCTCATCACGAGCCTGCTGCACCTGCAAGACACAGAGCCCGGCCTGCTGCTGGGTGCCCACCACAGCCTGCCCCTCCCCCACTCCGTCAGGAGTGAGGTCACTCAAGCCCTCGTACAGGCCTGCTCCAAAATTAAGGTGTGGATTTTAATTGCTTGGCAGAATTTGATTGTGATTTTGGCGTGCTCCAAACTAAAGGTGAGCAGCACGCCTTGTTTTGTTAATTATTTAGGGCCACTGAAATGAAGAAGCATGCCTTCTTTTAGTTATTTAGGGCCACTGAAATGAAGAAGCATGCCTTCTTTTAGTTATTTAGGGTCACTGAAATGAAGAAGCATGCCTTCTTTTAGTTATTTAGGGCCACTGAAATGAAGAAGCATGCCTTCTTTTAGTTATTTAGGGTCACTGAAATGAAGAAGCATGCCTTCTTTTATTTATTAAGGGCCACTGAAATGAAGAAGCATGCCTTCTTTTAGTTATTTAGGGCCACTGAAATGAAGAAGCATGCCGTCTTTTAGTTATATAGGGCCACTGAAATGAAGAAGCATGCCTTCTTTTAGTTATTTAGGGCCACTGAAATGAAGAAGCATGCCTTCTTTTAGTTATTTAGGGCCACTGAAATGAAGAAGCATGCCTTCTTTTAGTTATTTAGGGCCACTGAAATGAAGAAGCATGCCTTCTTTCAGTTATTTAGGGTCACTGAAATGAAGAAGCATGCCTTCTTTTAGTTATTTAGGGCCATTGAAATGAAGAAGCATGCCTTCTTTTAGTTATTTAGGGCCACTGAAATGAAGAAGCATGCCTTCTTTTAGTTATTTAGGGTCACTGAAATGAAGAAGCATGCCTTCTTCATTTCAGTGACCCTAAATAACTAAAAGAAGGCATGCTTCTTTTAGTTATTTAGGGTCACTGAAATGAAGAAGCATGCCTTCTTTTAGTTATTTAGGGCCACTGAAATGAAGAAGCATGCCTTCTTTTAGTTATTTAGGGCCACTGAAATGAAGAAGCATGCCTTCTTTTAGTTATTTAGGGCTACTGAAATGAAGAAGCATGCCTTCTTTTAGTTATTTAGGGCCACTGAAATGAAGAAGCATGCCTTCTTTTAGTTATTTAGGGCCACTGAAATGAAGAAGCATGCCTTCTTTCAGTTATTTAGGGCCACTGAAATGAAGAAGCATGCCTTCTTTCAGTTATTTAGGGCCACTGAAATGAAGAAGCATGCCTTCTTTTAGTTATTTAGGGCCACTGAAATGAAGAAGCATGCCTTGTTTTAGTTATATAGGGCCACTGAAATGAAGAAGCATGCCATCTTTTAGTTATTTAGGGCCACTGAAATGAAGAAGCATGCCATCTTTTAGTTATTTAGGGCCACTGAAATGAAGAAGCATGCCTTCTTTTAGTTATTTAGGGCCACTGAAATGAAGAAGCATGCCTTCTTTAATTTTTAAGGCCACTGAAATGATGTCTACTCTGGAGGCCCTCATGCAGGCATGCTCCAAAATTCAGGTGCGGATTTTAATTTCTTTGGAGAATTTAATTTTCATTTCTTTAGAGAATTTAATTTTCATTTCTTTGGAGAATTTAATTTTCATTTCTTTGGAGAAATTAATTTTCATTTCTTTGGAGAATTTAATTTTCATTTCTTTGGAGAATTTAATTTCAATTTCTTTGGAGAATTTAATTTTAATTTATTTGGAGAATTTAGTTTTAATTTCCTAGGGTCACTGAAATGAAGAAGCATTCTTGTTTATTATTTTCTTAGGGCCACTGAAGTGATATAAACTCTGAATATCTTAGTCATGGGGGGGGGGGGGGGTGGAAATATAAAGATGTCAAGGAGTGAAATGTAGAAACGAGAGTTGTATGCAGAGCATTGAAGGTGCTGGTTTTGTAGCTAACCTCATATCTTGTGGAGGCTGGGTGTAGGAAAGAAGAGCTATGTCAAGGTGCAATTCAAGTTCATAGTGAATTGTTATTTACTAGTTTTCTTGCAAGCCATAGATTTAAAAGGTCTATACAGTGGTAATGTTAACAAGGTTCCTTGCAAGCCTTAGATTTAAAAGATCTATACAGTGGACAGTGGTAATGTTGACAAGGTTCCTTGAAAGCATTAGATCCAAAAGATCTATACAATGTTAGTGTTAACGAGGGCTTATGCAAGCAATGTGACTCGTATTAAGACCCAGCTTTCTTGTCAACATTTTCATATTGGCACATGATATATTCTTTCATTTCCTCCTGTAACTCTTGGCTTTGTTTTCTAATTCTAACATTTCATGCATATCTACCACATTCACTTCACCCATCACTTGTGCTGTAACAAATACAAAGCCAATTCGTACGTGTTTTGGTCAGAACCTGGTGTTCGGAGTGGTGCTGACGGGCCTGCAGGTGGTGAGCGTGGTGCGCCTGAAGAGCTTCGTGCTGCACCCTGCAGACCTGCACATCCTCTGCAACCTCGTCCACGCCTCCGACAGCCTCAAGGCGTCGGAGAACTGGATGCCCATCTGCCTGCCCCAGTTTGACCCTGAGTATGATTTCAACTTTTCTTACCACCGAATGTTTGTGAATTGTGTGCGTTAGTTGCTAATGTTTGTGAATTGTGTGTGTCAGTTGCTAATGTTTGTGAATTGTGTGTGTCAGTTGCTAATGTTTGTGAATTGTGTGCGTTAGTTGCTAATGTTTGTGAATTGTGTGTCAGTTGCTAATGTTTGAGAATTGTGTGCGTTAGTTGCTAATGTGTGTGAATTGTGTGTGTCAGTTGCTAATGTTTGTGAATTGTGTGTGTCAGTTGCTAATGTTTGTGAATTGTGTGCGTTAGTTGCTAATGTTTGTGAATTGTGTGTGTCAGTTGCTAATGTTTGTGAATTGTGTGTGTCAGTTGCTAATGTTTGTGAATTGTGTGCGTTAGTTGCTAATGTTTGTGAATTGTGTGTGTGAGTTGCTAATGTTTGTGAATTGTGTGTGTGAGTTGCTAATGTTTGTGAATTGTGTGTGTCAGTTGCTAATGTTTGTGAATTGTGTGCGTCAGTTGCTAATGTTTGTGAATTGTGTGCGTTAGTTGCTAATGTTTGTGAATTGTGTGTGTCAGTTGCTAATGTTTGTGAATTGTGTGCGTCAGTTGCTAATGTTTGTGAATTGTGTGCATCAGTTGCTGATGTTTGTGAATTGTGTGTGTCAGTTGCTAATGTTTGTGAATTGTGTGCGTCAGTTGCTAATGTTTGTGAATTGTGTGCGTCAGTTGCTAATGTTTGTGAATTGTATGTGTCAGTTGCTATTGTTTGTGAATTGTGTGCGTTAGTTGCTAATGTTTGTGAATTGTGTGCGTCATTTGCTAATGTTTGTGAATTGTGTGCGTCAGTTGCTAATGTTTGTGAATTGTATGTGTCAGTTGCTAATGTTTGTGAATTGTGTGCGTCAGTTGCTAATGTTTGTGAATTGTGTGCGTCAGTTGCTAATGTTTGTGAATTGTGTGCGTCAGTTGCTAATGTTTGTGAATTGTGTGCGTCAGTTGCTAATGTTTGTGAATTGTGTGCGTCAGTTGCTAATGTTTGTGAATTGTGTGCGTTAGTTGCTAATGTTTGTGAATTGTGTGCGTTAGTTGCTAATGTTTGTGAATTGTGTGTGTCAGTTGCTAATGTTTGTGAATTGTGTGCGTCAGTTGCTAATGTTTGTGATTGTGTGCGTCAGTTGCTAATGTTTGTGAATTGTGTGCGTCAGTTGCTAATGTTTGTGAATTGTGTGCGTTAGTTGCTAATGTTTGTGAATTGTGTGTGTCAGTTGCTAATGTTTGTGAATTGTGTGCGTCAGTTGCTAATGTTTGTGAATTGTGTGCGTTAGTTGCTAATGTTTGTGAATTGTATGTGTCAGTTGCTAATGTTTGTGAATTGTGTGCGTCAGTTGCTAATGTTTGTGAATTGTGTGTGTCAGTTGCTAATGTTTGTGAATTGTGTGTGTCAGTTGCTAATTTTTGTGAATTGTGTGCGTCAGTTGCTAATGTTTGTGAATTGTGTGCGTTAGTTGCTAATGTTTGTGAATTGTGTGCGTCAGTTGCTAATGTTTGTGAATTGTATGTGTCAGTTGCTAATGTTTGTGAATTGTGTGCGTCAGTTGCTAATGTTTGTGATTGTGTGCGTAAGTTGCTAATGTTTGTGAATTGTATGTGTCAGTTGCTAATGTTTGTGAATTGTGTGTGTCAGTTGCTAATGTTTGTGAATTGTGTGCGTCAGTTGCTAATGTTTGTGAATTGTGTGCGTTAGTTGCTAATGTTTGTGAATTGTATGTGTCAGTTGCTAATGTTTGTGAATTGTGTGCGTCAGTTGCTAATGTTTGTGAATTGTGTGTCAGTTGCTAATGTTTGTGAATTGTGTGTGTCAGTTGCTAATTTTTGTGAATTGTGTGCGTCAGTTGCTAATGTTTGTGAATTGTGTGCGTTAGTTGCTAATGTTTGTGAATTGTGTGCGTCAGTTGCTAATGTTTGTGAATTGTATGTGTCAGTTGCTAATGTTTGTGAATTGTGTGCGTTAGTTGCTAATGTTTGTGAATTGTGTGCGTCAGTTGCTAATGTTTTGAATTGTGTGCGTCAGTTGCTAATGTTTGTGAATTGTGTGCATTAGTTGCTAATGTTTGTGAATTGTGTGTCAGTTGCTAATGTTTGTGAATTGTGTGCGTCAGTTGCTAATGTTTGTGAATTGTGTGCGTCAGTTGCTAATGTTTGTGAATTGTGTGCGTCAGTTGCTAATGTTTGTGAATTGTGTGCGTTAGTTGCTAATGTTTGTGAATTGTGTGTGTCAGTTGCTAATGTTTGTGAATTGTGTGCGTCAGTTGCTAATGTTTGTGAATTGTGTGCGTTAGTTGCTAATGTTTGTGAATTGTATGTGTCAGTTGCTAATGTTTGTGAATTGTGTGCGTCAGTTGCTAATGTTTGTGAATTGTGTGTGTCAGTTGCTAATGTTTGTGAATTGTGTGTGTCAGTTGCTAATGTTTGTGAATTGTGTGCGTCAGTTGCTAATGTTTGTGAATTGTGTGCGTTAGTTGCTATTGTTTGTGAATTGTGTGCGTCAGTTGCTAATGTTTGTGAATTGTGTGTCAGTTGCTAATGTTTGTGAATTGTATGTCAGTTGCTAATGTTTGTGAATTGTGTGCGTCAGTTGCTAATGTTTGTGAATTGTGTGCGTCAGTTGCTAATGTTTGTGAATTGTGTGCGTTAGTTGCTAATGTTTGTGAATTGTGTGCGTCAGTTGCTAATGTTTGTGAATTGTGTGCGTCAGTTGCTAATGTTTGTGAATTGTGTGCGTTAGTTGCTAATGTTTGTGTATTGTGTGTGTCAGTTGCTAATGTTTGTGAATTGTGTGCGTCAGTTGCTAATGTTTGTGAATTGTGTGCGTCAGTTGCTAATGTTTGTGAATTGTGTGCGTTAGTTGCTAATGTTTGTGAATTGTGTGTGTCAGTTGCTAATGTTTGTGAATTGTGTGCGTTAGTTGCTAATGTTTGTGAATTGTGTGCGTTAGTTGCTAATGTTTGTGAATTGTATGTGTCAGTTGCTAATGTTTGTGAATTGTGTGCGTCAGTTGCTAATGTTTGTGAATTGTGTGTGTCAGTTGCTAATGTTTGTGAATTGTGTGTGTCAGTTGCTAATTTTTGTGAATTGTGTGCGTCAGTTGCTAATGTTTGTGAATTGTGTGCGTCAGTTGCTAATGTTGGTGAATTGTGTGCGTTAGTTGCTAATGTTTGTGAATTGTGTGCGTGAGTTGCTAATGTTTGTGAATTGTGTGCGTTAGTTGCTAATGTTTGTGAATTGTATGTGTCAGTTGCTAATGTTTGTGAATTGTGTGCGTCAGTTGCTAATGTTTGTGAATTGTGTGCGTCAGTTGCTAATGTTTGTGAATTGTGTGCGTTAGTTGCTAATGTTTGTGAATTGTATGTGTCAGTTGCTAATGTTTGTGAATTGTGTGCGTCAGTTGCTAATGTTTGTGAATTGTGTGTGTCAGTTGCTAATGTTTGTGAATTGTGTGTGTCAGTTGCTAATGTTTGTGAATTGTTTGCGTTAGTTGCTAATGTTTGTGAATTGTGTGCGTTAGTTGCTAATGTGTGTGAATTGTGTGTGTCAATTGCTAATGTTTGTGAATTGTGTGTGTCAGTTGCTAATGTTTGTGAATTGTGTGCGTTAGTTGCTAATGTTTGTGAATTGTGTGCGTTAGTTGCTAATGTTTGTGAATTGTGTGTGTCAGTTGCTAATGTTTGTGAATTGTGTGTGTCAGTTGCTAATGTTTGTGAATTGTGTGCGTTAGTTGCTAATGTTTGTGAATTGTGTGTGTCAGTTGCTAATGTTTGTGAATTGTGTGTGTCAGTTGCTAATGTTTGTGAATTGTGTGCGTCAGTTGCTAATGTTTGTGAATTGTGTGCGTCAGTTGCTAATGTTTGTGAATTGTGTGCATCAGTTGCTAATGTTTGTGAATTGTGTGTGTCAGTTGCTAATGTTTGTGAATTGTGTGCATCAGTTGCTAATGTTTGTGAATTGTGTGTGTCAGTTGCTAATGTTTGTGAATTGTGTGCGTCAGTTGCTAATGTTTGTGAATTGTGTGCGTCAGTTGCTAATGTTTGTGAATTGTATGTGTCAGTTGCTATTGTTTGTGAATTGTGTGCGTTAGTTGCTAATGTTTGTGAATTGTGTGCGTCAGTTGCTAATGTTAGTGAATTGTGTGCGTCAGTTGCTAATGTTTGTGAATTGTATGTGTCAGTTGCTAATGTTTGTGAATTGTGTGTGTCAGTTGCTAATGTTTGTGAATTGTGTGCGTCAGTTGCTAATGTTTGTGAATTGTGTGCGTCAGTTGCTAATGTTTGTGAATTGTGTGCGTCAGTTGCTAATGTTTGTGAATTGTGTGTGTCAGTTGCTAATGTTTGTGATTGTGTGCGTCAGTTGCTAATGTTTGTGAATTGTGTGCGTCAGTTGCTAATGTTTGTGAATTGTGTGCGTCAGTTGCTAATGTTTGTGAATTGTGTGCGTTAGTTGCTAATGTTTGTGAATTGTGTGCGTCAGTTGCTAATGTTTGTGAATTGTGTGCGTCAGTTGCTAATGTTTGTGAATTGTGTGCGTTAGTTGCTAATGTTTGTGAATTGTGTGTGTCAGTTGCTAATTTTTGTGAATTGTGTGCGTCAGTTGCTAATTTTTGTGAATTGTGTGCGTCAGTTGCTAATGTTTGTGAATTGTGTGCGTCAGTTGCTAATGTTTGTGAATTGTGTGCGTCAGTTGCTAATGTTTGTGAATTGTATGTGTCAGTTGCTAATGTTTGTGAATTGTATGTGTCAGTTGCTAATGTTTGTGAATTGTGTGCGTTAGTTGCTAATGTTTGTGAATTGTGTGCGTCAGTTGCTAATGTTTTGAATTGTGTGCGTCAGTTGCTAATGTTTGTGAATTGTGTGCGTTAGTTGCTAATGTTTGTGAATTGTGTGCGTCAGTTGCTAATGTTTGTGAATTGTGTGCGTCAGTTGCTAATGTTTGTGAATTGTGTGCGTCAGTTGCTAATGTTTGTGAATTGTGTGCGTTAGTTGCTAATGTTTGTGAATTGTGTGTGTCAGTTGCTAATGTTTGTGAATTGTGTGCGTCAGTTGCTAATGTTTGTGAATTGTGTGCGTTAGTTGCTAATGTTTGTGAATTGTATGTGTCAGTTGCTAATGTTTGTGAATTGTGTGCGTCAGTTGCTAATGTTTGTGAATTGTGTGTGTCAGTTGCTAATGTTTGTGAATTGTGTGCGTCAGTTGCTAATGTTTGTGAATTGTGTGCGTTAGTTGCTATTGTGAATTGTGTGCGTCAGTTGCTAATGTTTGTGAATTGTGTGCGTCAGTTGCTAATGTTTGTGAATTGTGTGCGTCAGTTGCTAATGTTTGTGAATTGTATGTCAGTTGCTAATGTTTGTGAATTGTATGTCAGTTGCTAATGTTTGTGAATTGTGTGCGTCAGTTGCTAATGTTTGTGAATTGCGTGCGTCAGTTGCTAATGTTTGTGAATTGTGTGCGTCAGTTGCTAATGTTTGTGAATTGTGTGCGTCAGTTGCTAATGTTTGTGAATTGTGTGCGTCAGTTGCTAATGTTTGTGAATTGTGTGCGTCAGTTGCTAATGTTTATGAATTGTGTGTGTCAGTTGCTAATGTTTGTGAATTGTGTGCGTCAGTTGCTAATGTTTGTGATTGTGTGCGTCAGTTGCTAATGTTTGTGAATTGTGTGTGTCAGTTGCTAATGTTTGTGAATTGTGTGCGTTAGTTGCTAATGTTTGTGAATTGTATGTGTCAGTTGCTAATGTTTGTGAATTGTGTGCGTCAGTTGCTAATGTTTGTGAATTGTGTGTGTCAGTTGCTAATGTTTGTGAATTGTGTGTGTCAGTTGCTAATTTTTGTGAATTGTGTGCGTTAGTTGCTAATGTTTGTGAATTGTGTGCGTCAGTTGCTAATGTTTGTGAATTGTTTGTGTCAGTTGCTGATGTTTGTGAATTGTGTGTGTCAGTTGCTGATGTTTGTGAATTGTGTGTCAGTTGCTAATGTTTGTGAATTGTGTGCGTCAGTTGCTAATGTTTGTGAATTGTGTGCGTCAGTTGCTAATGTTTGTGAATTGTGTGCGTCAGTTGCTAATGTTTGTGAATTGTGTGCGTTAGTTGCTAATGTTTGTGAATTGTGTGCGTCAGTTGCTAATGTTTGTGAATTGTGTGCGTTAGTTGCTAATGTTTGTGAATTGTATGTGTCAGTTGCTAATGTTTGTGAATTGTGTGCGTCAGTTGCTAATGTTTGTGAATTGTGTGCGTCAGTTGCTAATGTTTGTGAATTGTGTGCGTTAGTTGCTAATGTTTGTGAATTGTATGTGTCAGTTGCTAATGTTTGTGAATTGTGTGCGTCAGTTGCTAATGTTTGTGAATTGTGTGTGTCAGTTGCTAATGTTTGTGAATTGTGTGTGTCAGTTGCTAATGTTTGTGAATTGTTTGCGTTAGTTGCTAATATTTGTGAATTGTGTGTCAGTTGCTAATGTTTGAGAATTGTGTGCGTTAGTTGCTAATGTGTGTGAATTGTGTGTGTCAGTTGCTAATGTTTGTGAATTGTGTGTGTCAGTTGCTAATGTTTGTGAATTGTGTGCGTTAGTTGCTAATGTTTGTGAATTGTGTGTGTCAGTTGCTAATGTTTGTGAATTGTGTGTGTCAGTTGCTAATGTTTGTGAATTGTGTGTGTCAGTTGCTAATGTTTGTGAATTGTGTGCGTTAGTTGCTAATGTTTGTGAATTGTGTGTGTCAGTTGCTAATGTTTGTGAATTGTGTGTGTCAGTTGCTAATGTTTGTGAATTGTGTGTGTCAGTTGCTAATGTTTGTGAATTGTGTGCGTCAGTTGCTAATGTTTGTGAATTGTGTGCATCAGTTGCTAATGTTTGTGAATTGTGTGCATCAGTTGCTAATGTTTGTGAATTGTGTCCGTTAGTTGCTAATGTTTGTGAATTGTGTGTGTCAGTTGCTAATGTTTGTGAATTGTGTGCGTCAGTTGCTAATGTTTGTGAATTGTTTGCATCAGTTGCTAATGTTTGTGAATTGTGTGTGTCAGTTGCTAATGTTTGTGAATTGTGTGCATCAGTTGCTAATGTTTGTGAATTGTGTGTGTCAGTTGCTAATGTTTGTGAATTGTGTGCGTCAGTTGCTAATGTTTGTGAATTGTGTGCGTCAGTTGCTAATGTTTGTGAATTGTATGTGTCAGTTGCTATTGTTTGTGAATTGTGTGCGTTAGTTGCTAATGTTTGTGAATTGTGTGCGTCAGTTGCCAATGTTTGTGAATTGTGTGCGTCAGTTGCTAATGTTTGTGAATTGTATGTGTCAGTTGCTAATGTTTGTGAATTGTGTGTGTCAGTTGCTAATGTTTGTGAATTGTGTGCGTCAGTTGCTAATGTTTGTGAATTGTGTGTGTCAGTTGCTAATGTTTGTGAATTGTGTGCGTCAGTTGCTAATGTTTGTGAATTGTGTGTGTCAGTTGCTAATGTTTGTGAATTGTGTGCGTCAGTTGCTAATGTTTGTGATTGTGTGCGTCAGTTGCTAATGTTTGTGAATTGTGTGCGTCAGTTGCTAATGTTTGTGAATTGTGTGCGTTAGTTGCTAATGTTTGTGAATTGTGTGCGTCAGTTGCTAATGTTTGTGAATTGTGTGCGTCAGTTGCTAATGTTTGTGAATTGTGTGCGTTAGTTGCTAATGTTTGTGAATTGTATGTGTCAGTTGCTAATGTTTGTGAATTGTATGTGTCAGTTGCTAATGTTTGTGAATTGTGTGTGTCAGTTGCTAATGTTTGTGAATTGTGTGTGTCAGTTGCTAATTTTTGTGAATTGTGTGCGTCAGTTGCTAATGTTTGTGAATTGTGTGCGTCAGTTGCTAATGTTTGCGAATTGTATGTGTCAGTTGCTAATGTTTGTGAATTGTTTGTGTCAGTTGCTAATGTTTGTGAATTGTGTGCGTCAGTTGCTAATGTTTGTGAATTGTGTGCGTCAGTTGCTAATGTTTTGAATTGTGTGCGTCAGTTGCTAATGTTTGTGAATTGTGTGCGTTAGTTGCTAATGTTTGTGAATTGTGTGTCAGTTGCTAATGTTTGTGAATTGTGTGCGTCAGTTGATAATGTTTGTGAATTGTGTGCGTCAGTTGCTAATGTTTGTGAATTGTGTGCGTTAGTTGCTAATGTTTGTGAATTGTGTGTGTCAGTTGCTAATGTTTGTGAATTGTGTGCGTCAGTTGCTAATGTTTGTGAATTGTGTGCGTTAGTTGCTAATGTTTGTGAATTGTATGTGTCAGTTGCTAATGTTTGTGAATTGTGTGCGTCAGTTGCTAATGTTTGTGAATTGTGTGTGTCAGTTGCTAATGTTTGTGAATTGTGTGTGTCAGTTGCTAATGTTTGTGAATTGTGTGCGTCAGTTGCTAATGTTTGTGAATTGTGTGCGTTAGTTGCTATTGTTTGTGAATTGTGTGCGTCAGTTGCTAATGTTTGTGAATTGTGTGCGTCAGTTGCTAATGTTTGTGAATTGTGTGCGTCAGTTGCTAATGTTTGTGAATTGTGTGCGTCAGTTGCTAATGTTTGTGAATTGTGTGCGTCAGTTGCTAATGTTTGTGAATTGTGTGCGTCAGTTGCTAATGTTTGTGAATTGTGTGCGTCAGTTGCTAATGTTTGTGAATTGTGTGCGTCAGTTGCTAATGTTTGTGAATTGTGTGCGTTAGTTGCTAATGTTTGTGAATTGTGTGCGTCAGTTGCTAATGTTTGTGAATTGTGTGCGTCAGTTGCTAATGTTTGTGAATTGTGTGCGTTAGTTGCTAATGTTTGTGAATTGTGTGTGTCAGTTGCTAATGTTTGTGAATTGTGTGCGTCAGTTGCTAATGTTTGTGATTGTGTGCGTCAGTTGCTAATGTTTGTGAATTGTGTGTGTCAGTTGCTAATGTTTGTGAATTGTGTGTGTCAGTTGCTAATGTTTGTGAATTGTGTGCGTCAGTTGCTAATGTTTGTGAATTGTGTGCGTCAGTTGCTAATGTTTGTGAATTGTGTGCGTTAGTTGCTAATGTTTGTGAATTGTGTGCGTCAGTTGCTAATGTTTGTGAATTGTGTGCGTCAGTTGCTAATGTTTGTGAATTGTGTGCGTTAGTTGCTAATGTTTGTGAATTGTGTGCGTTAGTTGCTAATGTTTGTGAATTGTGTGCGTCAGTTGCTAATGTTTGTGATTGTGTGCGTCAGTTGCTAATGTTTGTGAATTGTGTGTGTCAGTTGCTAATGTTTGTGAATTGTGTGCGTCAGTTGCTAATGTTTGTGAATTGTGTGTGTTAGTTGCTAATGTTTGTGAATTGTATGTGTCAGTTGCTAATGTTTGTGAATTGTGTGTGTCAGTTGCTAATGTTTGTGAATTGTGTGCGTCAGTTGCTAATGTTTGTGAATTGTGTGCGTTAGTTGCTATTGTTTGTGAATTGTGTGCGTCAGTTGCTAATGTTTGTGAATTGTGTGCGTCAGTTGCTAATGTTTGTGAATTGTGTGCGTCAGTTGCTAATGTTTGTGAATTGTGTGCGTCAGTTGCTAATGTTTGTGAATTGTATGTCAGTTGCTAATGTTTGTGAATTGTATGTCAGTTGCTAATGTTTGTGAATTGTGTGCGTCAGTTGCTAATGTTTGTGAATTGTGTGCGTCAGTTGCTAATGTTTGTGAATTGTGTGCGTCAGTTGCTAATGTTTGTGAATTGTGTGCGTCAGTTGCTAATGTTTGTGAATTGTGTGCGTCAGTTGCTAATGTTTGTGAATTGTGTGCGTCAGTTGCTAATGTTTGTGAATTGTGTGCGTCAGTTGCTAATGTTTGTGAATTGTGTGCGTCAGTTGCTAATGTTTGTGAATTGTGTGCGTCAGTTGCTAATGTTTGTGAATTGTGTGCGTTAGTTGCTAATGTTTGTGAATTGTGTGCGTTAGTTGCTAATGTTTGTGAATTGTGTGTGTCAGTTGCTAATGTTTGTGAATTGTGTGCGTCAGTTGCTAATGTTTGTGAATTGTGTGCGTCAGTTGCTAATGTTTGTGAATTGTGTGTGTCAGTTGCTAATTTTTGTGAATTGTGTGTGTCAGTTGCTAATTTTTGTGAATTGTGTGCGTCAGTTGCTAATGTTTGTGAATTGTGTGCGTTAGTTGCTAATGTTTGTGAATTGTGTGCGTCAGTTGCTGATGTTTGTGAATTGTGTGTGTCAGTTGCTAATGTTTGTGAATTGTGTGTCAGTTGCTAATGTTTGTGAATTGGATATGTCAGTTGATAATGTTTGCGAATTGTGTGCGTTAGTTGTCAATGTTTGCGAATTGTGTGTCAGTTGCTGATGTTTGTGAATTGTGTGTGTCAGTTGCTGATGTTTGTGAATTGTGTGTCAGTTGCTGATGTTTGTGAATTGTGTGTGTCAGTTGTTGATGTTTGTGAATTGTGTGTGTCAGTTGCTAATGTTTGTGAATTGTGTGTGTCAGTTGCTAATGCTTGTGAATTGTGTGTGTCAGTTGCTGATGTTTGTGAATTGTGTGTCAGTTGATAATGTTTGCGAGTTGGATGTGTCAGTTGATAATGTTTGCGAATTGGATGTGTCAGTTGATAATGTTTGCGAATTGTGTGCGTTAGTTGTCAATGTTTGCGGATTGTGTGTCAGTTGCTAATGTTTGTGAATTGTGTGTGTCAGTTGCTAATGTTTGTGAATTGTGTGTGTCAGTTGCTGATGTTTGTGAGTTGTGTGTCAGTTGATGATGTTTGCGAATTGGATGTGTTAGTTGATAATGTTTGCGAATTGGATGTGTCAGTTGCTAATGTTTGTGAATTGTGTGTGTCAGTTGCTAATGTTTGTGAATTGTGTGCGTCAGTTGCTAATGTTTGTGATTGTGTGCGTCAGTTGCTAATGTTTGTGAATTGTGTGCGTCAGTTGCTAATGTTTGTGAATTGTGTGCGTTAGTTGCTAATGTTTGTGAATTGTGTGCGTCAGTTGCTAATGTTTGTGAATTGTGTGCGTCAGTTGCTAATGTTTGTGAATTGTGTGCGTTAGTTGCTAATGTTTGTGAATTGTATGTGTCAGTTGCTAATGTTTGTGAATTGTATGTGTCAGTTGCTAATGTTTGTGAATTGTGTGTGTCAGTTGCTAATGTTTGTGAATTGTGTGTGTCAGTTGCTAATTTTTGTGAATTGTGTGCGTCAGTTGCTAATGTTTGTGAATTGTGTGCGTTAGTTGCTAATGTTTGTGAATTGTGTGCGTCAGTTGCTAATGTTTGCGAATTGTATGTGTCAGTTGCTAATGTTTGTGAATTGTTTGTGTCAGTTGCTAATGTTTGTGAATTGTGTGCGTCAGTTGCTAATGTTTGTGAATTGTGTGCGTCAGTTGCTAATGTTTTGAATTGTGTGCGTCAGTTGCTAATGTTTGTGAATTGTGTGCGTTAGTTGCTAATGTTTGTGAATTGTGTGTCAGTTGCTAATGTTTGTGAATTGTGTGCGTCAGTTGATAATGTTTGTGAATTGTGTGCGTCAGTTGCTAATGTTTGTGAATTGTGTGCGTTAGTTGCTAATGTTTGTGAATTGTGTGTGTCAGTTGCTAATGTTTGTGAATTGTGTGCGTCAGTTGCTAATGTTTGTGAATTGTGTGCGTTAGTTGCTAATGTTTGTGAATTGTATGTGTCAGTTGCTAATGTTTGTGAATTGTGTGCGTCAGTTGCTAATGTTTGTGAATTGTGTGTGTCAGTTGCTAATGTTTGTGAATTGTGTGTGTCAGTTGCTAATGTTTGTGAATTGTGTGCGTCAGTTGCTAATGTTTGTGAATTGTGTGCGTTAGTTGCTATTGTTTGTGAATTGTGTGCGTCAGTTGCTAATGTTTGTGAATTGTGTGCGTCAGTTGCTAATGTTTGTGAATTGTGTGCGTCAGTTGCTAATGTTTGTGAATTGTGTGCGTCAGTTGCTAATGTTTGTGAATTGTGTGCGTCAGTTGCTAATGTTTGTGAATTGTGTGCGTCAGTTGCTAATGTTTGTGAATTGTGTGCGTCAGTTGCTAATGTTTGTGAATTGTGTGCGTCAGTTGCTAATGTTTGTGAATTGTGTGCGTTAGTTGCTAATGTTTGTGAATTGTGTGCGTCAGTTGCTAATGTTTGTGAATTGTGTGCGTTAGTTGCTAATGTTTGTGAATTGTGTGTGTCAGTTGCTAATGTTTGTGAATTGTGTGCGTCAGTTGCTAATGTTTGTGATTGTGTGCGTCAGTTGCTAATGTTTGTGAATTGTGTGTGTCAGTTGCTAATGTTTGTGAATTGTGTGCGTCAGTTGCTAATGTTTGTGAATTGTGTGCGTCAGTTGCTAATGTTTGTGAATTGTGTGCGTTAGTTGCTAATGTTTGTGAATTGTGTGCGTCAGTTGCTAATGTTTGTGAATTGTGTGCGTCAGTTGCTAATGTTTGTGAATTGTGTGCGTTAGTTGCTAATGTTTGTGAATTGTGTGCGTTAGTTGCTAATGTTTGTGAATTGTGTGCGTCAGTTGCTAATGTTTGTGATTGTGTGCGTCAGTTGCTAATGTTTGTGAATTGTGTGTGTCAGTTGCTAATGTTTGTGAATTGTGTGCGTCAGTTGCTAATGTTTGTGAATTGTGTGTGTTAGTTGCTAATGTTTGTGAATTGTATGTGTCAGTTGCTAATGTTTGTGAATTGTGTGTGTCAGTTGCTAATGTTTGTGAATTGTGTGCGTCAGTTGCTAATGTTTGTGAATTGTGTGCGTCAGTTGCTAATGTTTGTGAATTGTGTGCGTCAGTTGCTAATGTTTGTGAATTGTGTGCGTCAGTTGCTAATGTTTGTGAATTGTGTGCGTCAGTTGCTAATGTTTGTGAATTGTGTGCGTCAGTTGCTAATGTTTGTGAATTGTGTGCGTCAGTTGCTAATGTTTGTGAATTGTGTGCGTCAGTTGCTAATGTTTGTGATTGTGTGCGTCAGTTGCTAATGTTTGTGATTGTGTGCGTCAGTTGCTAATGTTTGTGAATTGTGTGTGTCAGTTGCTAATGTTTGTGAATTGTGTGCGTCAGTTGCTAATGTTTGTGAATTGTGTGTGTTAGTTGCTAATGTTTGTGAATTGTATGTGTCAGTTGCTAATGTTTGTGAATTGTGTGTGTCAGTTGCTAATGTTTGTGAATTGTGTGCGTCAGTTGCTAATGTTTGTGAATTGTGTGCGTCAGTTGCTAATGTTTGTGAATTGTGTGCGTCAGTTGCTAATGTTTGTGAATTGTGTGCGTCAGTTGCTAATGTTTGTGAATTGTGTGCGTCAGTTGCTAATGTTTGTGAATTGTGTGCGTCAGTTGCTAATGTTTGTGAATTGTGTGCGTTAGTTGCTAATGTTTGTGAATTGTGTGCGTTAGTTGCTAATGTTTGTGAATTGTGTGTGTCAGTTGCTAATGTTTGTGAATTGTGTGCGTCAGTTGCTAATGTTTGTGAATTGTGTGCGTCAGTTGCTAATGTTTGTGAATTGTGTGTGTCAGTTGCTAATTTTTGTGAATTGTGTGTGTCAGTTGCTAATTTTTGTGAATTGTGTGCGTCAGTTGCTAATGTTTGTGAATTGTGTGCGTTAGTTGCTAATGTTTGTGAATTGTGTGCGTCAGTTGCTGATGTTTGTGAATTGTGTGTGTCAGTTGCTAATGTTTGTGAATTGTGTGTCAGTTGCTAATGTTTGTGAATTGGATATGTCAGTTGATAATGTTTGCGAATTGTGTGCGTTAGTTGTCAATGTTTGCGAATTGTGTGTCAGTTGCTGATGTTTGTGAATTGTGTGTGTCAGTTGCTGATGTTTGTGAATTGTGTGTGTCAGTTGCTGATGTTTGTGAATTGTGTGTGTCAGTTGTTGATGCTTGTGAATTGTGTGTGTCAGTTGCTAATGTTTGTGAATTGTGTGTGTCAGTTGCTAATGCTTGTGAATTGTGTGTGTCAGTTGCTGATGTTTGTGAATTGTGTGTCAGTTGATAATGTTTGCGAGTTGGATGTGTCAGTTGATAATGTTTGCGAATTGGATGTGTCAGTTGATAATGTTTGCGAATTGTGTGCGTTAGTTGTCAATGTTTGCGGATTGTGTGTCAGTTGCTAATGTTTGTGAATTGTGTGTGTCAGTTGCTAATGTTTGTGAATTGTGTGTGTCAGTTGCTGATGTTTGTGAGTTGTGTGTCAGTTGATGATGTTTGCGAATTGGATGTGTTAGTTGATAATGTTTGCGAATTGGATGTGTCAGTTGCTAATGTTTGTGAATTGTGTGTGTCAGTTGCTGATGTTTGTGAATTGTGTGTGTCAGTTGCTAATGTTTGTGAATTGTGTGTCAGTTGCTGATGTTTGTGAATTGTGTGTGTCAGTTGCTGATGTTTGTGAATTGTGTGTCAGCTGCTAATGTTTGTGAATTGTGTGTGTCAGTTGCTGATGTTTGTGAATTGTGTGTCAGTTGCTGATGTTTGTGAATTGTGTGTGTCAGTTGCTGATGTTTGTGAATTGTGTGTGTCAGTTGCTGATGTTTGTGATTTGTGTGTGTCAGTTGCTGATGTTTGTGAATTGTGTGTGTCAGTTGCTGATGTTTGTGAATTGTGTGTGTCAGTTGCTGATGTTTGTGAGTTGTGTGTGTCAGTTGCTGATGTTTGTGAATTGTGTGTGTCAGTTGCTGATGTTTGTGAATTGTGTGTGTCAGTTGCTGATGTTTGTGAATTGTGTGTGTCAGTTGCTAATGTTTGTGAATTTTGTGTGTCAGTTGCTAATGTTGGTGAATTTTGTGTGTCAGTTGCTAATGTTGGTGAATTGTGTGTGTCAGTTGCTAATGTTTGTAATTGTAGATGTCAGTTACTAAGAATAGTAGGTATCTTTTTATAAAACTTGTGAAGCTAAGTCATTCTTCAATCACTAGAAATAGTAGGTTGCATTAGGTATTATGGAATCCAATGTCTGTTGGAAGAGCTTGGATGTCATTTTTTTTCAATAGTTGGTGCTATAGAATCGTACATTAGTCACCAGGGATACAAGGCTATCTTTTCATTAGTTGGTCAATTGTTTCTTGATTACAAGTACTTTGAAACTCTTTCTCAAGAACCGTTGTAGCTATTTGCTGGTCTGCTTACGTAGGTTTCTCAAGTGCTTAAGTGGCTGATTGCAAGTCCTTGTTTATTGTATTGAAGAGGGAATTGTGACTCTTTTCAGTGTCGATGTTACTGATTGTCTGTCCGTGATTTCAAACACCGTTTGCCAGTACTATTCTGCTAGTTTTCGCAAACGCCTACATTTTTCAAACCTGTAAATTTCACATTTTTTGCATCATTGATTCTTCCTACATGAATGTTGTGCTGTGTTAGTTAGTGTTCAAGCATGTGCAATATAGAATCAATCTCTATTTTCAAGTGTGTGCTTTTTCTCCAGTCTTAAGGATCTTTAATTTATCATGCAATCTAACATTCTTCTCGGCATACCACCTCAGGGGGACACAACTATTGTATCTATGGGAATTAGTGCTCCCAGGGGGACAATGTAATGGCCAAGGCACAGAGTTAAGTAGGCCTTCTTTTTGTTGAAATGAAATGTTTTTTGTTATGGTAAGGACCACCTTTTTTTGGTTGACTGCTGTGCTGTTATTGAGCACCTAATACTTCTTCATTTTTTATCCTGTTTCATGAACTTCTTTCTCATCTTACTGTTTCAAACCCCTTTCTGCATAGATTCTGCGTTCTCCTAACTCCATACTAAATGGTGCCTTCTTCCTTCCTCTCTTTGGATTGTCTTTGTTGCGGATAGGGAGGCTTAAACTAACTAATAATCTAATCTGTTGTGTTGGGCAGCGGGTACCTCTACGGACACGTGTCTTACCTCTCCGAGGGTTGCGACGCGTGCCTGCTGCTGCTCACTGTAGACAAGGAACATTTCTTCACTCTCTCGCAGGCCAAGCAGAAGATCACCGAGGTGAGGATTTCTTTCATATCCCAACCTCAGTTTGTTAATTGAAGAGGTTTTTCTTGGGAATGTATAGTTTTACTGTCCTGCCATGCCAAGCAAAAGATCGCAGAGGTAAAGATTTGCTTTGAATCCCAATTTCAGTTTGTTAATAAGTCCCCTCAGGGGACACAACTATTGTATCTATGGGAATTTGCGCTCCCAGGGGGACAATGTGAGGGCCCGAGCTGGGAGTTAGGAAGGCCTTCTTTTTGTTGAAATGAAATGCTTTTGTTAGGTTAAGGACCACCTTTTTTCAGTTCACTGCTGTCCTGTTTTTCAGCACCTGCTACTTTCTTCTTCAACTTTTATCTTGGTTCATGAACTTCTTTTTCAACTTACTATTTCTATGCACCTTGTGCACAGAGTCTGCATTCCCGTATCTCTATACTAAATGGTGCCTTCCTCCTTCCTCTCTTAGACAGGGATGGAAAAAACCCTGGGTTTTTTAAAAAAAACAACCCACGTGGGTTTTTCTGGGTTAATTTTTTTTTGGGGGTTTTATTGTTTTTTTTTTTGGGGGGGCTTTATTGGGTTTTTGTAATACCTGTTTTTGTTTAAAAGAGTTATTCACACAACTGCCGTTGCCCCTATTTCAGATTTATATATATATATATACACTTATTGAGTAAATATTGTTATTTGATTACTTTATTTCCAACATTATATTACATTATTATATGAATTATTACATTATATGAACAATATATGAATTAAGTTTGTCCATCACAATTACCATTTACCAATCACCATATGCATAGGGACATCGCTCAGCAGTCTGTAAAGATAAAAGATGTGCAAAGAGAATTGCTATGCTTGTCAATTCATAGTAAGTTGTTTTAGCAGCAGACAGACTCAAGTCATGTGAGAGGGCAGCACCATGCAGATCATAAGTAACCACCACAAGCAACTTGAAGCAAGACAGCAGCACATCACTTAATTAACAGTCATGCTGTTAACAACTTAACATGTGTATTGTGTGAGCTGGAAGGCTTAGCAGCGCAAGCCAAGTCAGTCAACCACACTGTTACATGTTACATCATGTAGTGACATGCCAAAAATTTTTTTTTTAATTTGCCAAAAAAAATCACTTTTTGCAGTTCAGGATAGCAACAAACACTAAAATGATTAGAAATAAATGCTCTAACAGATTCAATCGTCAAATTTGTTCCAGTGCAGGTTGAATGCTCACCATAGGCCAGTCGTTTCTTTACTTTCTTACCCCATGATGGCTGCGGTCGTGTCTTACCCCATCTGACTATAATTGTTAGACTTATTTCAGGCAAAGCTCTAATAGGAGACACATATTGAAGTTGGCTGAGTACAATCCGGAGTTCATCGGTGCGATTTATTTGTATAAATTGAAGGACTCCAACATCTTCCCAAAACACATGTTCAACAAGAATATCACTAAGACAATGACTCCTCATTGAGGGTGGGATATTCAAGACATGAAACAGCAGAAAATGCAGATTCCTGAAAAAACACTGGCAGAGGGTTTCTGTAAGTTTATAAGCGATCTTCATTCTTGCCCTGCAAGTTCAGGATCCATTGAGAGAATTTTATAACATTTGGAACTGTGTGGAATAAATTGAGAAATAGATTAGGATAGGAACGCGCACAGAAATTGGTCTCATTTTATCGCCACTTCACAAATGATCATGATGTGGATGACAGCGATGAAATGGCAGTGGATGTTGAAAGAGAAATACAGTAGTACTGTAGTAGCAGTCTAGTCTAGAAGACAGAGGAAGAATTCAGAAGTCTCTATACTCTCGAATAGTCAAACTGCATTTGTTTCTTGGTTTTTGTTTTTTACTTTGGAAATGGAACTCATGGAATTATACTAGTCCCTAGAGTTTTTTTTGTGATTAGGGTTTTCTTATTATTTTTTTCATAGTGGTGTTTTTTTTTCAATATTTATTGTCATAATCATGCAAATGCCTTGGACAAATTTTTGACAATATAAATATTTAGCTCATTTTGATTCTATAAGCTTGAAAACAAGCAAAATTTAAATAACACTAATAAAATCCAAAAAAACCCAAGAAACCCACTATTTAGTGTTTTTTTTGGGGCTTTTTTGGGTGGGTTTTTTATGTGCCAACCCTGCTCTTAGAACATCTTTGTTGTGGTTAAGGGAGGCTAAAACTTTCTTATATAATAATAATAATTAATAAACTTCCTTTGTAACTGTTTCTATGCGCTGTTAATCTTGTGTGGGAACACATCTTTTGTATTTATTACACGTTCCATGACTCTATACTGAATGGTGCGTTCATCCTTCCTCTTTCAAGAACACCTTCGTTGTGATTAGGAAGGCTTAAACTGCCTATAATTTAATCAAAGGTAAAAAAAAAAGTGAATCATGAGCTATTTCTCAAATGACGCAGCTTTGTTAACACTTTGACACCGTGATGTTCGCAACCGGTGGCCACGGAGGGGATTTTCATAATGCTGCTGATCGACCAGTAGTCACAAACTCAATTTTCACAAATAATTAAAGCTAAATGAGGGCATGATCCAGTCAATGATAGCTATTTTCAAAATTACCTATTACTATTGACATTAAATTTTGTGAGTTGAAAATTGAACTTCAGTTTTACCAATTGTGGTCAAAGAGTAAAGAATTTCTGTGTGTGCAGAAACTGAGGAGGCAGCACATTTTGGAGAAACTGGTGTGTCGAAGCGGCAGTGGTGCGTCTGGAGGCTACGCTGCTTCTGCTGTGGGCTCTGCTGAACTCAGGCATTTTGTCTACAAGAACAAAGCACTTGCGCAGTACACAGCCCCTGTCTACAGCCCGCCGTGAGTGTTGGTACAGCTAATACCCCTGGCTCCCACCGTGAGTGTACAGTAGGTACAGTTACTACTCCTGTCTACAGCCCACCGTGAGTGTGGGTACTGTTCTATCCCTGTCTACAGCCCCCCCGTGAGTGTAGGTACATTTACTACCCTTGTCTACAGCCCACCGTGAGTGTAGGTACAGTTACTACCAGGGTTGCGGAGTCGGAGTCGGAGTCGGGAGTCGGAGTCGCCGGAGTCGGATGTTTTAGGGTGGAGTCGGAGTCGGAGTCGCTTCTCTGAAGTGTGGTGGAGTCGGAGTCGGAGTCGCTTCTCTGAAGTGTGGTGGAGTCGGAGTCGGAGTCGCTACTCTGAAGTGTGATGGAGTCGGGGTCGGAGTCGGAGTCGCTTTTCCGAATGTGGTGGAGTCGGAGTCGGAGTCGTTCATTCGGATGTGGTAGAGTCGTGGTTGGAGTCGCTCTTTTTTGGTGTCTTCGATTCTAATTTTTGCTAAAAATTATTTATAATTCTTTAAAACTAAAAGTAAACCAAAACAGAGTTAGAATGCTTTGCTGAAAAATCTAAAAAATACGCAATGTTTTTGTTGATTGTTTTGTTCTAAGTATGAAACAGCGTATTTATTCCTATCACCTAATACCGTCATGTCATCTAGTCATTGAGGGTTTGCACAGATATATATGAGAAACCTACGAGTGCGAAATATAATTTTTGTACCCAGCATTGATGTATATTTTGTAGTTAAAAGCAGGAATTAGTAATTGAAAGCATCGCAAATTCATTCTGTATATTTCTGTTTTGTTCATTTTTCCTTCAATTAATACATAGGAACAGGAAAATAGTATTAAATGTGTTGCAAGTTACTTGTAGAACATTTCAGCTGATGCAATACATTGTACTCACATAAAGAGTGGTAACTCTGTATTCTCAAAATGATGCATTGATTGATAATGATCATAAACATTTCTAGTCTTTAGGTTATGATTCATTGCCAATGAGTAGTCTTTGCCGAAACCTGAAGCTATGGTCTAGTGCACAAAGGCTTCTAGTTTTCAAGTCATGTTATCAAAATTGATATGGATTCCGTGTTTTTAAGTCAAGTTAACATGTATTAATAATAAAAATTTATGCTCATTTCTCAAGTTATTCATTGAATGTAATTTGGTTCTTTCAGAGTTATATTGTATTTCGCTATATCATCATCATGTTTAATTTTTATCTTCGTATCACTCTCCAGTTTCTAAGCAAGTATACGCTGAAATGGAGAATTTTATAATTATCTTGATACATTTTTAAAAACTGAAATAGTATTCGTTTTGTAGCATTATATAATTAATTACTTCTTGTTAAGGAAGATTTGGAAATGTTGTAAGGTTATCTATATCGGCATTGAGACACTTGAAAAAAATTAAAATACGATGTAAACGAGCTGCAATGAAAATAATTTCACACACTAGCAAAAACTTCACTTACAGTCACACACACATTGTAACTGAAAACAATGCACTTTCTCAGCTGCAATGGTTTTTGCATTTATGCGATAGTACAAATTCTCTTGCTGGAAACGTTTAAAATTGCTCCAAAAAACACGAAATGAGAAGAACCTGGGCGTTTATTTAAATAACAAAGTGTCCAATACAAAGTAAAAAGTTAGACAAAAATAAGAGATAGTATCATATTACACGCAAAGAAGCTAGAAGTGACTTTTATTCGTAAAAAAACGTTCCGAAAACGTCAGAACCCTGCGATGAAAGCATAACAACTTTTGCTTATTATATATAGCCGAAATGTAACATAGAGTTGAGCAATAATATGACACCTTTTCTGCATTGTTACCCTGCATAGTGTAGACACAGAGAAGAAAAGGCAGTGTGCAAATCTGGCCTACCTTATCTACACGTATACATAATTTTGGGGATTTGAAGCATAGTCATTGAATTAACTATTATAATTTCAATGAATTAGTGCATACTTAGTAATAAAAAACTGTTGATACATATCTATGCTTCTCAGTGTAGACAATGCCTACATTACCTACTCAGAAAACACTTGTCAGTAATATACAGGGTGTTTCAGATTCAGAATAAGAGACAAAAAATTGCACACCAACTAGAAGATATCCAAATAAAAACTTTTTCGTCTATAAAATTTTCCGAAGAAAGAGACATTGAGATATTAGCAGTTTATTGTTTTTAAGGGTGAAATTTAATGAATAAACTACTCGCAATATTGATTTTGAATTTACGTTGATCGGGCGAAATGTGCTAGTTGCATGACCTCCTAGATCTCCTGACATGACTCCACTCGATTTCAATTTTTGGGGACACGTGAAGAGCCTTGTTTATGCTACACTCATTGAGTCTGAGGAAGATCTTAACTGTGGCCAGAATTGCAGTGGCTGTAGGTGAGATACCTCAATGCCAGACGTGTTTCCTAATATCCGGCAGCCGTTAAGGCTAAAATTCGAAAAGGGCATAGATGTAGGTGGAACACATTTTTAACAATTTTGTAACGTAAATTCAGAATCAATATCGCCAGTAATTGTGCCATGAAATTTCAACCTTAAAAACAATTAACACCCAATACCTCCCAACCCCGATTTTTTGGGGGAAAATTTCATAGGACAAAAAGTGTTTATTTGGCCATTTTCTACTTGATGTACAATTTTGTACCTCGTGTTCTGAAACACTCAGTATACATAATTGTGTACACGACTCGTCATAAATTACGGGATTCGATATGCTCTGTATAGAAATCTTCCAGATGTGGACCATAAAGAAATATTTCCATCCTAATAGCACCCGCGATTAAAATATTCTAATACTTGTGCACTGGTGAAACTCGCATCACAGATACAGTAGTTAAGCATCTTTAAGAGCGTGAAAGGGAGACAGATCAACCAACAAAGACGAACAGCCAATTTTGTTTGTTCAATGAAATTTCCTGTTGAATATTTTCCGAATTTCTGATGGCGGCTTTGTGGAAGAAAAAGTTTCCTTCAGTTGGCCTTTCTTAGTTCACAGACAGGAATTTGAAACTGATGAAGTGAGATCTTTTTGTTCGTTGTTTTTTGTTTTGCAGCTGCATCTTTTCTTTTCGATCTTTGTGTTTAAATTTAACTTTCTATAATTAAGCACGTTTGCGCTTCTAGCAGACCTGCATTAACCTTAAATAGCTTTAATTAAAATTACTTGTTACGCTTTGGCGTTCACTCATTAAATTATCTTTGAGCTTGCTCTGCTTGGGCAGCATGTCGTCCTTTTAATAAAAGTGGGTCTGGTACCTCTAACTTATTTCTCTTGCGTAAAAAGTAGTCTCTTTCTGCGACTTGAACTCCTCGACCCGGCTTTTGCAGCCTCTTGAATAGGCACTTATTATTGAAGGTAATTAATTGTCAAATAATTGTTAAAATCTTAGTGCTATATGCAATCTTGCAATAAGATACGATATTCACCTAGTCGGCGACCAGACATCTTAAAACTCTGTATCTCTCTACTCAGAACGCCTCTAAAATTCCCTATCGTAGTACCGTACTGATGACCGGCCGCGTCCATTGGGTGTCTTCTATTTTTAGCGAGTATCGTTTTGAAAAAACTAACCTTACGTTAAAGAAGATCTTCGGTCTCTATTTTAAAGGAATTTAATAATAAAAATATTACAGAGGACGCTGCTGAGCGTACTGTTGGAATCCTCAAGATCTGCCTAACTTGGGTACGGTTTCTCTTTTTGCGCAGGAGAAAAGGGAAACGACTTGCTGTTGTTCCCTTGAAGTTCTTCTGTATTTGAAATAAATGTTCGAGCAGTTGCCCTTAAGTTTTAAATCCTAAAACTCCATTGTATTAACATAGGAGAGATTACGATCACCAAATAGCTAAACCTATTTATTAATTTGTTCAAAGGAGACACTTGACCATTTATTGTATAAGAACAATCAATACTATACCGGGTGTCCCACAAAAATGTCCCGGACTTTTTAATTGGTAATATCTCCGCTTTAAATTAACATATTTTAATTGTCTTTTATTTACAATTTAGTCAATTTTGTTTCCTTTTGAAATAATTTAAGTTTTTGAAAATCAGTTGAATAAACTTTAAGACGATCGAATTACTGAAAGGGGTAGAAAAATTGTTCAAAGGGAAAGTTTTAAAAACAACACTGGTGTTCTTCTTCATTCCTCAATACCTACTGTTAAGAATAATTTCATAACGATGTATCGTACATACAACTAAGTATATAAACCCTCTGAGAGGTTTCAAGTTTCAAGTGTTCTCAATAATAGTGTTTCAAGGACTGATAAAAACGGTGGAATAATGGGTACAACTCTTCGTTCAATGGTGGCTAGAAGTAATACTTGCCTTGAGAGAAATGGAGGGTATGTCGTTGGATACTAAAATTACCTCATTTATTTAAACGTTATATAAGGGAATGATTTGTTACTCCTTAAAATTTTTGTGTGTTCAGTTTTATGGAAACTATAAAATAAGGAAGAATATCAATATTGTTTTAAAAACTTTTCCTCTGAACAATTAATTTTTCTGCTCGTTTCAGTAAATTGGACATTGTACAGGGGTTATTCAACCGATTTTCAAAAATTTAAATTATTCGAAAAGGAAACAAAATTTACTACATTGTGAAAAAAAGGCAATTAAAATATGTTAATATAAAGCTGAGATATAATTAATTAAAAATCGGGGACATTTTTATAGGACACCCGGTATAATAAAAAGCCAGGTGTTCGTCGATGATAAGTATATGTTCTCGTGCGTAATTTCCCCTATCTCATTACAATGGGAATCTGCTTGCTTGGAAAGTATCATAAATACCATCGAAATATGAAAAACCTGGCATCTGCCCACATATGTTTATAAGTAAAAAACATTGCGTGAAAATCGAATCAACTGTCAAGAAAATGCGACTCATTGCATTTAAATTTCAAAGGCATTTAAATGCTTAAAAGGTATAGCAAATTTTTTAAAAACCTCTTGGGAACAATAATTTAAATTACAATTCAGGTAGGTATTATGTTATACAATTTGCTTGGTTGTTGTGTGCGTTTGTGACGTTTTTAAAGATGCTTAATGACTGCATCTGTGATACGAGTTTTACCAGTGCACAAGTACGAGAATACTGTATTTTAATCGCGGGTACTATTACAATGGATATATTTGTTTGCCATTTTTATCTTGAGATTTTTTTACAACGATACCATTGGATCCCGTCATTTTTGACCAATCATGTACACTAGTATCTTGATTATTAACAATCTGTAGTCTGTAGCACTGGCGGTCTTGGTTCCAGTTCACGGTCAATTAATACACTCATTTTCGTTGTGCAATAGCTCTGTAATAAGTCACTTTCATCACAATTAGAGCGATCCAGAGCCTTATATACTCAAGTTTGTATCGTGAATACCGAGTTCGGCGGGGTATTGCATATTGAAATATGCTGTATTGTGTGGAATTTTCACTGTTCCCTTTACCACGTTTTACTGGTACCAAATTATTGAATTATTGAGCTTGGTGAAGGGAAAGAAGTCGTAGACAAGGATTGATACAGGAATACCTACTCACGAGCAGGTATCCAGCTGACCCGGCACCTTCTCGTGGTGGTACCGTTGAAATACCCAACTGCTCTTTCCTCTATCTTTTGAGTTTTCTTTCGAGGGATTAAGATTTTAGGTTTTTTTCCAAATCCCCGTTGTTGGGTAGAACAAAGTCGGGCGGCGGCCCGAGCTCTTCGGAGCTTGGGTCTCATTTGCGTAGTTATTTTCTCTTTAATTTGCCCTATACTCCAGGGCCCTTAAATAACCTATAAGAATAGACTTAAGTTACGCAGACCAATAGTCCATTTTGGATTACTACTTTGGATCCCAAAGTAAAACTTTAAGCACTTCTGGCAACAATCAGCGAATACCTCAAACCCCGACTTCGAGGCGGGGAAACCCCCTCTGAAGCCGGGAGTATGTACGCCAAAAATAAAAACAAATTAAAACAACGAATAAACTCTTACAAAAACAACCTAAGCACTGCTACCAACGTAGGTGCAACAAACCCCAAAACTAACGCTATCACCAGGAAGATAAGCGAAAACAATGACACATCTGACCAAACAACCGAAAAAACTCCACCAGAACCAAACGGTGCTACCTGTAAGGTGGACCAATTGGAGGCTAAATTAAATGAAGTGCTGAATAGACTTGCGGCAGGTGATGCAACCAAATGCATCAACCCCGATAAACATGAAGTTGAAAAAGAAGCACAAAATGTAGACGATCGAATAAGGAAAATCGAAAATACACTCGAAAAAATCCTAGAAATGACGAAAGCGCAGAACATAGGAAAAAACAGTAAAATCATGGGCTGCGAGAAGGAAAATGTGAGAAAACAAAGCAAAGCTAACAAATACACACCCATATCGTTGAACCAAGAAATGACGAAGAACGACCATTATACAAAGTTCTTCTCGGTCAAATTCAAAATTGAAGAGAGAAACCAAATAAATCCATTTTGCCTCCAAGAAGAAATAGTCAAAATAACTGGTTTGAAGGCGAAAAGAATAACTTATTCAAGTAAAGATAGCTTTATCATAGAAACTCGAAACAAACCCCAATCTGAGCGCATCACCAGACTTACTAACGTCGACGGCATTAATTGCCAGATCAGCGAACACCCATACTACAATCAATCCAAAGGACTAATATATATTCAAGAATACGATGTAGATAATATGGAAGATTTTGTGGAAGGCCTGAAGAGCCAGTACAATATCAGTGACGCTGTCCGTGCCAGCTTCATTAAAACTCGATTCTCCCAAACCACCCCACTCCTACTAACCTTTAATAGCTACACAACACCAGACTCTATATATATCCCAGGCGAAAAATCAGATACGATAGTATACCCATTTATTAATAGACCAATGATCTGCCACAAATGCCAAAACTACGGCCACACAGCCAAACACTGCCATAACGAAGCAAACTGTAAACGCTGCGGAGAAACAGGCCATGACAGCGAACACTGTGGCAGCGCCCTCTCCTGCATGCATTGCAAGCGCCAACATGAAACTGGCCACAGAGAATGCCCGAAACATATCATGGAAACAGAAATATGCAAAGTCCAACAAGAACAACGAGTTAATAGGCGTCGTGCTGTACAGATAGTCACAGGACACTCCGAGATACCAATATCAGATACGAACACCCCCACAACTCATTTCAATATAACAATGCAGGAAAACGAAAAGCGGAAAATTACTCCATGGCTCCTAGAAAAATGTATTGCAAACCAAATCCAAGGAAAACCCAAATCTATTCGATCGGGCGGCAAAAACACATTTATTGTAGAAATAGATCACACACGACAAAAAGATGAAATACAGAAAATCAAAGACATAAACAACATCCCTGTGCAAGTAACAGAAAATAACTATGTAAATCTTTCAAAAGGACTCGCCTACATCTATAACTACGACTTCACCAACTTCGAGAAATTCAAACAAGGTTTAATGGAAAACCATATAATCAAAAATGTTGAACCAGCAAATTGGATAAAAAGCCGTAACACAAATGCAAAAGCAATACTTCTAACTTTCAGAGGCTCAACCCCCCCTGAGTATATCGACATCCTTGGCCAAGACTGCAAGAGTAGGATATATGAATACTTCGACCGCCCTATGATGTGTAAAAAGTGCTTGGAATACAACCATACTGCTAAAAGATGTACCAGTGAAGAGTTCGTGTGTGGAAAATGCGCAACAAAAGGCCATAAAGCAACAAATTGCACTGAAAACAACTTGACATGCTACCACTGCGGAAACAATCACAAAACTGGAGACCGGACTTGCCCGGAACAACGCAAGCAACAAGAACTAATTTCTATCCGTACTAAACAAAACGTATCAAGAGAACAAGCCCTTATAATATACCACAAACGATCCCCACAACTCGATCAAAGCTACGCACAAATAACCAGAAATCGAACGGATTAAATACCCAAAGTACCAACCCCCCAACCCTTTATGGCGGCTACCAAAAACCAAACGATCACCGAACAAAATATGGCTCCCCCACTTTGTAACGAACCAAGTACAACTGATAACACAACCGATACACCAGAAACCAAACCACCGCAAACTTCACAACGCGACCACGAAACATGCGAAAAAGAAATACTCCGCATTAAACCCAACCCAACACAATTGCTCAAATCCACAATTAATATTGAAACTACAGCCGAAGGATCTGAAAATGAGGAAGATGGCACGAGCGAATGCAACCCTATTATGAGACAAGAAGCCAGACGAATATTCAACGAATTCAAACCCCCAAAGCAGCACAAACCTCCCAAAACCCAAAACAAGAAGCGACCAAGATCACGATCAAAATCACGATCCCCCACCTACAGCCGCAACAGACACGATAAACGACAAATTTACTCAGATGAGGAACAATCATACTACTCTCGAGACTCTAGGATTAGAGATAGATCACCCAAAAGAAAGTAACTAATTGAACGATTGAATAACAAAATCAAATCAAACACACCCCATGGCTAACGTAGGAATCCTGCAGTGGAACTGCCAAGGCATCAGGGGAAAGAAAGATGAACTAATGGAAACAATAAACAACCACCAACCCAGTATAATAGCACTTCAAGAAACAAAGCTATGGGATAACTGCCAGTTTAGAATAAACGGCTACAGTGATGTGCTACGACACGGTCATTACAACAGAACCCCCCATGGAGGTGTTGGAATATATGTCCATAGCTCAATACCTTTTTGTGAACTGAATCTACAGACTGAACTACAAAGCGTGGCCATTCAAGTAAACATAGGACAGCTGATAACCATCTGCAGCATCTACATACCCGGTAGACAAACAGTCACAAACGAAAAACTAAATAACCTAATCCACCAACTACCGAATCCTTTCATCCTAGCCGGCGACTTCAACGGACACAGCACCATATGGGGCTGCAAGAATACAGATAATAGGGGGAAGCTGATAGAAACTGTTATTACAAACAATAACCTTTGCCTATTAAATACCGGTTCACCCACTAGAATAGGATACAATTCAGAATCAGCTATTGATCTGACAATTTGCTCACCTACATTGGCCGTGCTATTAGACTGGGTTGCTTTCGACTCGCCGGGTGATAGCGATCATTGCCCAATTTTGATCACCTACCTTAACGAAAATCGTCCCAACCAACCCCCATCAACTATCTGGAACTACTCAAAAGCTAACTGGGATCTATATTCCAATAACAATGCATGGAACAAGCCGATGTTGAACACAACAACTAATAACGAACAACTACTCACCGACTTATACCAGCGGTTCTACTCAGCAGCTGAAAAAGCCATCCCAACTTATATACCAGGAAAATACTACCCCAAACCATGGTGGACAAAAGAACTCCAAGAATCAAAAGAAGAAAGAGAAAAACTTTACAAGAAATACCACCGCAATAAAAATCTTACTAACTTAATTAACTGGAAACGAGCAAGGGCAAATCATAAATACAAAATTCGAGCAAGCAAACAGGAAACGTGGAAGAATTTCGTAAACCAACTTAATAAATATACACCAATGGCCAGAGTGTACGAAACAATAAGGAAAATAAAAGGTCGAGCACAAAGAAAAGTCCATATATTAATAGAAAACAATATACACTACAGCACAATCCCTGATATTGTGAATAAACTGGCTGAGAATTTCAGCGAAGTGTCAAGCGATCAAAGCTATTCCCCCGAATTTCAACAAATAAAAACCGCAAATGAAACTATACCGATCCATTTCAGTTCGCCAAACGTAGAAATCTATAACCAAACTTTCCATATGCATGAATTTGAATCCGCCCTAAGAAAAACTAAAAACACATCACCAGGAAACGACAAAATAACATACGACATGATCAAACACCTAAAACTACCAGCTAAACAATACATCTTGAACACTTTTAACAAATTCTGGACAACGGGCTACTTCCCACCACAATGGCAGCACTCAATAATAATACCAATCCCAAAACCTGGAAAAGACCACAGTAAGCCGAACAACTACAGACCGATCGCACTAACGAGCTGTCTGTGCAAACTTATGGAACGAATGATCAATAACCGACTGATAGAATATTTTGATATGCATAACATAATAAATAAAGCGCAGTGTGGATGCAGGAGAGGGCGTAGCACTGTAGATCACTTGGTCAGACTAGACTCAACCGTAAGATTAGCCTTTGCAAACAGAGAACACTTCATTTCAGTGTTTTTTGACCTCGAAAAAGCTTATGACAGAACATGGAGATATGGGATTATACGTGACTTATTTGACATTGGACTCAGGGGTAGACTACCAATTTTCATCACCAAATTCTTAGAACATAGAACACTGAGTGTCCGAGTGGATAACTATAACTCAAACACCTACGAACAGCGAAACGGAGTCCCTCAAGGCAGTGTCCTCTCAGTTACATTATTTGCCCTCAAAATAAACGACATAGCTAAACAGATTCCACCGGACAACAATTTCCATTACTCTCTATATGTTGACGACTTGCAAGTCGGATACCACCACCAAGACCTCCAGGTCATTCAAAACAAAATGCAATCCTGCATTGATAATATATTTAAGTGGTCTCAAAATCATGGATTCAAATTTTCACTGAGCAAAAGTAAAGCAATTCATTTTAATATTATACCCGGACTATTCCTCAGCCCAACACTCAAAATCAATAACGAAAACATTCAATACACAAAATCACATAAATTCCTAGGCCTAATCTTCGACGATAAATTGAACTGGCAACAACACATCGCTGCTCTAAAGAAAAAAGGAAATGACAGCCTTAACGTACTGAAATCAATAACAGCTCAAAGCTGGGGAGCCGACCAAACCACAGTTCTCAGAATCTACAGAAGTATGACAAGATCAATTCTCGACTATGGATCAATAATCTATAACTCTGCCAGTCAAACAACTTTGAAACCCCTCGAGTCAATTACGCGCGAGGCACTACGAATCGCTACGGGAGCATTTAGATCCAGCCCAACAAATAGCCTATATATTATTTGCAATGAAATGCCTCCCGATATTAGACGAAATTATCTCTCACTCTGCTACTACTACAAGGTCCGAAGTCAGCACGGAAACCCCGCTTTTAGTTGCACTGTAACGGCGAGCAATAGACTACTCTTTCAAAATAGGAGAATAACCCCAACTTTGGCCATCAGAATGCAAATACTAATAGAAAAATTAAGTTTGAGGAAAAACCGAATTAAACCAGACTTTTCCTACCGACTATTAAACATTGATACCCCTACATGGGCTTTAACAAAACCAACTATAAATACAGAACTAACCGAACTCCCAAAGAACGAAACTCCCGAATACATAATCCGGCGAGAGCATAAAAGAATAACAAAAGAACAATATGATGGATACGTGACCATATACACGGACGGCTCACGAGGGGATAATAATAATAATGAGGGGTGTTGATACAATCAACATTAAAGCACGGACACGGGTCCTTTACTGCTCCCCTTTATGCATGTCGTCTGCGATCGAAAGGTTGATTTAGAAACTCATCATTAAAGGTAAGTCAATTGCAATTCAAAGTTACTGAAACATTTAAATTAGGTCGTAGACATCTATCACACGAAGATAGTTCATTAATTCCTTGACGTCTAAATGGCGTCCCAATACCGTCTCGACGGTAGGTTGTAGCGTTTGGCAAGCCTTTATACAATTTCTACTAATTGTTAGACTTCCACATTCTATGATTAGGTGTTTGACAGTTAGTGTTGAGTTGTTGCAAAACTCGCATACTGGTGCAATATCAGGTATCTCGTTGTTCATCAGGTAGCCATGCGTTAAGAATGTGTGTCCTATTCTGAGTCTGTTAACTATTATTTCCTCTTTACGTGATATTTTACCTAGTTCCAATTTCGTGCCTGGTGATGGCTGTATTTCCCTCAACCTGTCTCTGCAATTTTCCCACCTAGTCTTCCACTGGTCAATCATCTTTTGTTGTATTAATGGTTTCCAGTCTGAGTGGCAAATAAGAATGAATTCTTCGGGTCTTCGGGTAGCGTTCTTAGCTGCGGTATCTGCAGCGTCGTTACCGCCTATTCCGACATGGGAGGGGATCCAGCATATGTTGATGAGTTTGCCACTTTTTTGCACGTCGTGTATTTCGTGTTGTATTCGGCGTAGTACTGGGTGATGTGTCTCGCAATTTAGGCCGTTGACGACACTCAGAGAGTCACAGTAAATTACATAGTTTTTATCTCTTTTATCTTTAATGATGTTAAGGGCCAAGTGAATGGCGTGTATTTCAGCTGAATATATTGAGGCTTCCTTCGGAAGTGTTGCAGTGCGAACAATAGTGCCACATACTGCCGCCGCTCCTGTGCCACCCTCCCCTCGTGAGCCGTCCGTGTATATGGTCACGTATCCATCATATTGTTCTTTTGTTATTCTTTTATGCTCTCGCCGGATTATGTATTCGGGAGTTTCGTTCTTTGGGAGTTCGGTTAGTTCTGTATTTATAGTTGGTTTTGTTAAAGCCCATGTAGGGGTATCAATGTTTAATAGTCGGTAGGAAAAGTCTGGTTTAATTCGGTTTTTCCTCAAACTTAATTTTTCTATTAGTATTTGCATTCTGATGGCCAAAGTTGGGGTTATTCTCCTATTTTGAAAGAGTAGTCTATTGCTCGCCGTTACAGTGCAACTAAAAGCGGGGTTTCCGTGCTGACTTCGGACCTTGTAGTAGTAGCAGAGTGAGAGATAATTTCGTCTAATATCGGGAGGCATTTCATTGCAAATAATATATAGGCTATTTGTTGGGCTGGATCTAAATGCTCCCGTAGCGATTTGTAGTGCCTCGCGCGTAATTGACTCGAGGGGTTTCAAAGTTGTTTGACTGGCAGAGTTATAGATTACTGATCCATAGTCGAGAATTGATCTTGTCATACTTCTGTAGATTCTGAGAACTGTGGTTTGGTCGGCTCCCCAGCTTTGAGCTGTTATTGATTTCAGTACGTTAAGGCTGTCATTTCCTTTTTTCTTTAGAGCAGCGATGTGTTGTTGCCAGTTCAATTTATCGTCGAAGATTAGGCCTAGGAATTTATGTGATTTTGTGTATTGAATGTTTTCGTTATTGATTTTGAGTGTTGGGCTGAGGAATAGTCCGGGTATAATATTAAAATGAATTGCTTTACTTTTGCTCAGTGAAAATTTGAATCCATGATTTTGAGACCACTTAAATATATTATCAATACAGGATTGCATTTTGTTTTGAATGACCTGGAGGTCTTGGTGGTGGTATCCGACTTGCAAGTCGTCAACATATAGAGAGTAATGGAAATTGTTTTCCGGTGGAATCTGTTTAGCTATGTCGTTTATTTTGAGGGCAAATAATGTAACTGAGAGGACACTGCCTTGAGGGACTCCGTTTCGCTGTTCGTAGGTGTTTGAGTTATAGTTATCCACTCGGACACTCAGTGTTCTATGTTCTAAGAATTTGGTGATGAAAATTGGTAGTCTACCCCTGAGTCCAATGTCAAATAAGTCACGTATAATCCCATATCTCCACGTTCTGTCATAAGCTTTTTCGAGGTCAAAAAATACTGAAATGAAGTGTTCTCTGTTTGCAAAGGCTAATCTTACGGTTGAGTCTAGTCTGACCAAGTGATCTACAGTGCTACGCCCTCTCCTGCATCCACACTGCGCTTTATTTATTATGTTATGCATATCAAAATATTCTATCAGTCGGTTATTGATCATTCGTTCCATAAGTTTGCACAGACAGCTCGTTAGTGCGATCGGTCTGTAGTTGTTCGGCTTACTGTGGTCTTTTCCAGGTTTTGGGATTGGTATTATTATTGAGTGCTGCCATTGTGGTGGGAAGTAGCCCGTTGTCCAGAATTTGTTAAAAGTGTTCAAGATGTATAGTTTAGCTGGTAGTTTTAGGTGTTTGATCATGTCGTATGTTATTTTGTCGTTTCCTGGTGATGTGTTTTTAGTTTTTCTTAGGGCGGATTCAAATTCATGCATATGGAAAGTTTGGTTATAGATTTCTACGTTTGGCGAACTGAAATGGATCGGTATAGTTTCATTTGCGGTTTTTATTTGTTGAAATTCAGGGGAATAGCTTTGATCGCTTGACACTTCGCTGAAATTCTCAGCCAGTTTATTCACAATATCAGGGATTGTGCTGTAGTGTATATTGTTTTCGATTAATATATGGACTTTTCTTTGTACTCGACCTTTTATTTTCCTTATTGTTTCGTACACTCTGGCCATTGGTGTATATTTATTAAGTTGGTTTACGAAATTCTTCCACGTTTCCTGTTTGCTTGCTCGAATTTTGTATTTATGATTTGCCCTTGCTCGTTTCCAGTTAATTAAGTTAGTAAGATTTTTATTGCGGTGGTATTTCTTGTAAAGTTTTTCTCTTTCTTCTTTTGATTCTTGGAGTTCTTTTGTCCACCATGGTTTGGGGTAGTATTTTCCTGGTATATAAGTTGGGATGGCTTTTTCAGCTGCTGAGTAGAACCGCTGGTATAAGTCGGTGAGTAGTTGTTCGTTATTAGTTGTTGTGTTCAACATCGGCTTGTTCCATGCATTGTTATTGGAATATAGATCCCAGTTAGCTTTTGAGTAGTTCCAGATAGTTGATGGGGGTTGGTTGGGACGATTTTCGTTAAGGTAGGTGATCAAAATTGGGCAATGATCGCTATCACCCGGCGAGTCGAAAGCAACCCAGTCTAATAGCACGGCCAATGTAGGTGAGCAAATTGTCAGATCAATAGCTGATTCTGAATTGTATCCTATTCTAGTGGGTGAACCGGTATTTAATAGGCAAAGGTTATTGTTTGTAATAACAGTTTCTATCAGCTTCCCCCTATTATCTGTATTCTTGCAGCCCCATATGGTGCTGTGTCCGTTGAAGTCGCCGGCTAGGATGAAAGGATTCGGTAGTTGGTGGATTAGGTTATTTAGTTTGTCGTTTGTGACTGTTTGTCTACCGGGTATGTAGATACTGCAGATGGTTATCAGTTGTCCTATGTTTACTTGAATGGCCACGCTTTGTAGTTCAGTCTGTAGATTCAGTTCACAAAAAGGTACTGAGCTATGGACATATATTCCAACACCTCCATGGGGGGTTCTGTTGTAATGACCGTGTCGTAGCACATCACTGTAGCCGTTTATTCTAAACTGGCAGTTATCCCATAGCTTTGTTTCTTGAAGTGCTATTATACTGGGTTGGTGGTTGTTTATTGTTTCCATTAGTTCATCTTTCTTTCCCCTGATGCCTTGGCAGTTCCACTGTAGGATTCCTACGTTAGCCATGGGGTGTGTTTGATTTGATTTTGTTATTTAATCGTTCAATTTGTTACTTTCTTTTGGGTGATCTATCTCTAATCCTAGAGTCTCGAGAGTAGTATGATTGTTCCTCATCTGAGTAAATTTGTCGTTTATCGTGTCTGTTGCGGCTGTAGGTGGGGGATCGTGATTTTGATCGTGATCTTGGTCGCTTCTTGTTTTGGGTTTTGGGAGGTTTGTGCTGCTTTGGGGGTTTGAATTCGTTGAATATTCGTCTGGCTTCTTGTCTCATAATAGGGTTGCATTCGCTCGTGCCATCTTCCTCATTTTCAGATCCTTCGGCTGTAGTTTCAATATTAATTGTGGATTTGAGCAATTGTGTTGGGTTGGGTTTAATGCGGAGTATTTCTTTTTCGCATGTTTCGTGGTCGCGTTGTGAAGTTTGCGGTGGTTTGGTTTCTGGTGTATCGGTTGTGTTATCAGTTGTACCTGGTTCGTTACAAAGTGGGGGAGCCATATTTTGTTCGGTGATCGTTTGGTTTTTGGTAGCCGCCAAAAGGGGTTGGGGGGTTGGTACTTTGGGTATTTGATCCGTTCGATTTCTGGTTATTTGTGCGTAGCTTTGATCGAGTTGTGGGGATCGTTTGTGGTATATTATAAGGGCTTGTTCTCTTGATACGTTTTGTTTAGTACGGATAGAAATTAGTTCTTGTTGCTTGCGTTGTTCCGGGCAAGTCCGGTCTCCAGTTTTGTGATTGTTTCCGCAGTGGTAGCATGTCAAGTTGTTTTCAGTGCAATTTGTTGCTTCATGGCCTTTTGTTGCGCATTTTCCACACACGAACTCTTCACTAGTACATCTTTTAGCAGTATGGTTGTATTCCAAGCACTTTTTACACATCATAGGGCGGTCGAAGTATTCATATATCCTACTCTTGCAGTCTTGGCCAAGGATGTCGATATACTCAGGGGGGGTTGAGCCTCTGAAAGTTAGAAGTATTGCTTTTGCATTTGTGTTACGGCTTTTTATCCAATTTGCTGGTTCAACATTTTTGATTATATGGTTTTCCATTAAACCTTGTTTGAATTTCTCGAAGTTGGTGAAGTCGTAGTTATAGATGTAGGCGAGTCCTTTTGAAAGATTTACATAGTTATTTTCTGTTACTTGCACAGGGATGTTGTTTATGTCTTTGATTTTCTGTATTTCATCTTTTTGTCGTGTGTGATCTAATTCTACAATAAATGTGTTTTTGCCGCCCGATCGAATAGATTTGGGTTTTCCTTGGATTTGGTTTGCAATACATTTTTCTAGGAGCCATGGAGTAATTTTCCGCTTTTCGTTTTCCTGCATTGTTATGTTGAAATGAGTTGTGGGGGTGTTCGTATCTGATATTGGTATCTCGGAGTGTCCTGTGACTATCTGTACAGCACGACGCCTATTAACTCGTTGTTCTTGTTGGACTTTGCATATTTCTGTTTCCATGATATGTTTCGGGCATTCTCTGTGGCCAGTTTCATGTTGACGCTTGCAATGCATGCAGGAGAGGGCGCTGCCACAGTGTTCGCTGTCATGGCCTGTTTCTCCGCAGCGTTTACAGTTTGCTTCGTTATGGCAGTGTTTGGCTGTGTGGCCGTAGTTTTGGCATTTGTGGCAGATCATTGGTCTATTAATAAATGGGTATACTATCGTATCTGATTTTTCGCCTGGGATATATATAGAGTCTGGTGTTGTGTAGCTATTAAAGGTTAGTAGGAGTGGGGTGGTTTGGGAGAATCGAGTTTTAATGAAGCTGGCACGGACAGCGTCACTGATATTGTACTGGCTCTTCAGGCCTTCCACAAAATCTTCCATATTATCTACATCGTATTCTTGAATATATATTAGTCCTTTGGATTGATTGTAGTATGGGTGTTCGCTGATCTGGCAATTAATGCCGTCGACGTTAGTAAGTCTGGTGATGCGCTCAGATTGGGGTTTGTTTCGAGTTTCTATGATAAAGCTATCTTTACTTGAATAAGTTATTCTTTTCGCCTTCAAACCAGTTATTTTGACTATTTCTTCTTGGAGGCAAAATGGATTTATTTGGTTTCTCTCTTCGATTTTGAATTTGACCGAGAAGAACTTTGTATAATGGTCGTTCTTCGTCATTTCTTGGTTCAACGATATGGGTGTGTATTTGTTAGCTTTGCTTTGTTTTCTCACATTTTCCTTCTCGCAGCCCATGATTTTACTGTTTTTTCCTATGTTCTGCGCTTTCGTCATTTCTAGGATTTTTTCGAGTGTATTTTCGATTTTCCTTATTCGATCGTCTACATTTTGTGCTTCCTTTTCAACTTCATGTTTATCGGGGTTGATGCATTTGGTTGCATCACCTGCCGCAAGTCTATTCAGCACTTCATTTAATTTAGCCTCCAATTGGTCCACCTTACAGGTTGCACCGTTTGGTTCTGGTGGAGTTTTTTCGGTTGTTTGGTCAGATGTGTCATTGTTTTCGCTTATCTTCCTGGTGATAGTGTTAGTTTTGGGGTTTGTTGCACCTACGTTGGTAGCAGTGCTTAGGTTGTTTTTGTAAGAGTTTATTCGTTGTTTTAATTTGTTTTTATTTTTGGCGTACATACTCCCGGCTTCAGAGGGGGTTTCCCCGCCTCGAAGTCGGGGTTTGAGGTATTCGCTGATTGTTGCCAGAAGTGCTTAAAGTTTTACTTTGGGATCCAAAGTAGTAATCCAAAATGGACTATTGGTCTGCGTAACTTAAGTCTATTCTTATAGGTTATTTAAGGGCCCTGGAGTATAGGGCAAATTAAAGAGAAAATAACTACGCAAATGAGACCCAAGCTCCGAAGAGCTCGGGCCGCCGCCCGACTTTGTTCTACCCAACAACGGGGATTTGGAAAAAAACCTAAAATCTTAATCCCTCGAAAGAAAACTCAAAAGATAGAGGAAAGAGCAGTTGGGTATTTCAACGGTACCACCACGAGAAGGTGCCGGGTCAGCTGGATACCTGCTCGTGAGTAGGTATTCCTGTATCAATCCTTGTCTACGACTTCTTTCCCTTCACCAAGCTCAATAATTCAATAATTTGGTACCAGTAAAACGTGGTAAAGGGAACAGTGAAAAATCCGGGTGGCACAGGAGCGGCGGCAGTATGTGGCACTATTGTTCGCACTGCAACACTTCCGAAGGAAGCCTCAATATATTCAGCTGAAATACACGCCATTCACTTGGCCCTTAACATCATTAGAGATAAAAGAGATAAAAAATATGTAATTTACTGTGACTCTTTGAGTGTCGTTAACGGCCTAAATTGCGAGACACATCACCCAGTACTACGCCGAATACAACACGAAATACACGACGTGCAAAAAAGTGGTAAACTCATCAACATATGCTGGATCCCCTCCCATGTCGGAATAGGCGGTAACGACGCTGCAGATACCGCAGCTAAGAACGCTACCCGAAGACCCGAAGAATTCATTCTTATTTGCCACTCAGACTGGAAACCATTAATACAACAAAAGATGATTGACCAGTGGAAGACTAGGTGGGAAAATTGCAGAGACAGGTTGAGGGAAATACAGCCATCACCAGGCACGAAATTGGAACTAGGTAAAATATCACGTAAAGAGGAAATAATAGTTAACAGACTCAGAATAGGACACACATTCTTAACGCATGGCTACCTGATGAACAACGAGATACCTGATATTGCACCAGTATGCGAGTTTTGCAACAACTCAACACTAACTGTCAAACACCTAATCATAGAATGTGAAAGTCTAACAATTAGTAGAAATTGTATAAAGGCTTGCCAAACGCTACAACCTACCGTCGAGACGGTATTGGGACGCCATTTAGACGTCAAGGAATTAATGAACTATCTTCGTGTGATAGATGTCTATGACCTAATTTAAATGTTTTCAGTACCTTTGCATTGCAATTGACTTACCTTTAATGATGAGTTTCTAAATCGACCTTTCGATCGCAGACGACATGCATAAAGGGGAGCAGTAAAGGACCCGTGTCCGTGCTTTAATGTTGATTGTATCAACACCCCTCATTATTATTATTATTGTATTGTGTATTACAATATACTGTATTGCAATGTACTGTATTGCATATTACAATATACATACACAAGTTCGCAGTTGCTTTCAGTAATGCTGAATTTCTGTATCTTGGATACGACACGAATGGCTATAACTACTTCTCTTGCGGCTCAAAAATGCTGTGTTCTGAGTGTTTATTACTCATATAAGAAAATTAAGTTACCTTTGGAATAAGCTGAAAGCATGGAAACTCCACTCAAACGAAAATTTGTTGAAGAAAGGTATTGAATCTTGTCATTTTTTACGGTCTGTGTACACTAGCTAAGAAATAAAATATTCATCTTATAAATTAGGAATAGGTGAAGTTGGAGTCACAAAATTGTGAATAGGCGGAGTCGGTGTTGGAGTCGCCAAATTCTGGAGAAATGGAGTCGGAGTCGGAGTCGGAGTCGCCAAATTCTGAAAAGGTGGAGTCGGAGTCGGAGTCGCCAAATTCTGAAAAGGTGGAGTCGGAGTCGGAGTCGCCAAATTCTGAAAAGGTGGAGTCGGAGTCGGAGTCGCCAAATTCTGGAAAGGTGGAGTCGGAGTCGGAGTCGGAGTCGCAAATTTATTCCACCGACTCCGCAACCCTGGTTACTACCCTTGTCTACAGCCCACCGTGAGTGTAGGTACAGTTACTACCCTTGTCTACAGAGTACCGTCAGTGTAGGTACAGTTACTACCCCTGTCTACAGCCCACCGTGAGTGAAGGTACAGTTACTACCCCCGTCTACAGCCCACCGTGAGTGAAGGTACAGTTACTACCCTTGTCTACAGCCCACCGTGAGTGTAGGTACAGTTACTACCACTGTCTACAGCCCACCGTAAGTGTAGGTACAGTTACTACCCTTGTCTACAGCCCACCGTGAGTGTAGGTACAGTTACTACCCCCGTCTACAGCCCACAGTGAGTGGGTACAGTTACTACCCCCGTCTACAGCTCACCGTGAGTGTGGGTACAGTTACTATCCCTGTCTACAGCCCACCGTGAGTGCACAGTAGGTACAGTTACTATCCCTATCTACAGCCCACCGTGAGTGTGGGTACAGTTACTACCCCTGTATACAGCCCACCGTCAGTGTACAGTAGGTACAGTTACTACCCCTGTCTACAGCCCACCGTGAGTGTGGGTACTGTTCTATCCCTGTCTACAGCCCACCGTGAGTGTGGGTACTGTTCTATCCCTGTCTACAGCCCACCGTGAGTGTGGGTACAGTTACTACCCTTGTCTACAGCCCACCGTGAGTGTGGGTACAGTTACTACCCTTGTCTACAGCCCACCGTGAGTGTGGGTACTGTTCTATCCCTGTCTACAGCCCACCGTGAGTGTGGGTACTGTTCTATCCCTGTCTACAGCCCACCGTGAGTGTGGGTACTGTTCTATCCCTGTCTACAGCCCACCGTGAGTTACTACCCCTGTCTACAGCCCAACTGTGACTGGGGACACAGCTAATGTTTACTATTTTCAACATCGCTCACTACTTACAAATTATTGACCTTAAATTTGAGTTGAATATTAAACTTTAGTTTTACCTTCGGCCTGCAGTCAAAGTGGAAAGAAAGACTGGCCTACATGACTTTCCCCGCGTAATTTGCATCGCATTGCTGAAGAAATCTGCTGATGATATTGAAGCTCTTACAATTTACCTCACTTTGCTACTGCTTAAGATGTTGAAGCGCTAGCAATTTACCTTACTCAACTATTGCTAATGAGATTTAAGCACTAACAATTTACCTTACTTTGCGACTGCTAAAGATATTGAAGCGCTGGCAGTTTACCTTACTTTACTTTTGCTAAGGAGATCAAAGCTCCAACAATTTACCTTACGTAACTACTGCTACTGAGATCGATCGTGGTTCCTCTTGAGATGCATGCCACTACATGAATGAGTTTGCTGCAGGTACCACACGGAAGAGACGGCAGTGACGCCCGTGCGCATCTACGAGCGACTGCAGCAGCGGCTGCGGTGCCAGGAGCGGCCTCTCAAGATGATCTACTCCGCCGCTGCCGACCACGCCACCATCGCTTGGGTGAGGGCGCCTGTGTGTAGGTTCTTCTGAACACGTTAACTACGTTTGTGCGGTTGATGTGGTTAGGCTGTGATTCGCAGAATTAATTAACAGGTTGACTACGTTTGTTGTGAACAGGTTGACTGCGTTTGTTGTGAACAGGTTGACTGCGTTTGTTGTGAACAGGTTGACTGCGTTTGTTGTGAACAGGTTGACTGCGTTTGTTCAGAACAGGTCGAAAGCATTACTGCAGCTGTTACGGCTCGTTCGGTTAGGTTGCGAGTCGCGGAATTGAAAAAATGACTGAACTACTCGTATCCATTCTTATCTATTCTAAAACGTATGGTAAGTATAATTACACGATAATATTGTACCGTGTATGTTGAATCAATTTTCAAAAAGGTAGTGAAATAATTCAAATGCTATTCATTCATGCTGGTGTGCAAATGTTGCACACCAGCTGGCCCATAGTTGCAAGTTGCTGGCGACCCTGGTCGAAGCGTAACCCTAAACTTGTTTTAATTTACTCGCAGGAGACGCCAGAGTTTGAGCTCTACGCCATCCTGGAGCCGCTCACGACGAAGCAGGCCGCCATTGACATCGTCAACAAAATCCTGAAGTACGTCGGTCAAGAGGAACAGCGACTCTTCATGCTCAACCCTGCCACTTTTTGACAGCCTCTAGTCAAAGTTAGACCCTTCACCGCCTACCGGTCTGACCCATTGCAGTTTAAGTTAATCTTTTAGCTGTATGTGATATGTGGTGCTAGAGGTAGGCGTGTTTTGAACTCAAGGGGAAATATGCAAGGTCCCGAGCTGTAGAGGAAACTCTTTTATTGAAATAGTATAAGCTTTTTTGTTACGGACAATTTTTTTCAGTTGACTGCTGTCCGGGTTTTCATCACTTACTACTTCTTCTTCAACTTGTATCTTGTTTCATGAGCTTCTTTCTCAACTTACTGTTTCCGTTCACCTTGTTCATAGATCCCCTTGTGCTCTTTAAATCCATACTAAATAGTGCATTCTTTCTTCTTCTTCTCTTTGAAACGTTTGTGCTGCAGTTAGGAAGGCTTAAACTAACATCTTGTATAACCTAGGCCTGGTTTGAAGCTTCCTTTTGAGAAGTTTTCGACATCTTGCTTCACTTTGAGGGCTGCTGCAGCTGAAGTAAATTTTTTTCTGTAGCCGATGTCAAACGTAAGAATTCTAGCGCGAGGGACTTCTCGCTCTGAAGTGAACATCCAACCACGTTTCTTGCTGGAGTTGGAGTTCACGTACGGCGTTCCTAAAGTCAATACTATCCATCGAGTGTGATTAATCGTGTTAAAACTTGAAATATATATATGATTTTTAAGAAACGTTTATTTGTTGTTTATTTCTGTATATTTGATCGTATTGTACATATAGAGATATTTTGGAGGAAATAGAAACCAGGTACATTTTACAAATATTTTATTTATACATGTATAAATTTGCACGCTATGTACATTTTCGCGTAAATGCGATTTCGTTTTTTGTCATTTCTGCAGCTCTTTTCAGCTAAAGCTATGACAAAGCAACGGTAGTGGCTTGTCTATGGAATGCTAATTGTTTCCTGCAAATGAGCAAAAAACTCATTGCGTAAATGAACACAAGGAGGTAAATATCGCCTTGTTCAGTCGTTCTTGGCATGGCCCTGTCTTATATCTGCTACTCGAATCAAGATGACATGAAGAAAATTTTTTCGTATCTTCACCACTAAATTGAGAGCGCTGTCCGTATAAGAAAGGTCAAGATCTTAATTATAGTGCTGTTTTGACTAGCACGTTTTGTTTAACATATTTATGTTCACTAACTATTAATTGCAATGTAAATGAGATATGCTAGTCTCTACCCTCTCAATTTTTTTTGGATTACTAGAGTAAAAATAGAATTATTTACTAGGCGACTGTTGAATGTGACGAATGTTTGATGAACTAAAGCTTATGGCACCATGTTGATAATGAAACGTTAATTGAAATACAAATGCAAGTCCATAACACGATGGAAGACTGCCCAGGACTTCATTTGTCTACAGTAAATTGCTCCCTTGTAAAATGAGTTGAAAATGAGCTTGTACGCGATAGTAGCAGGGTAAGTGAAGCGTATCACAATTACACATCTGCAATACTCGAGCTGTCAGTAATATGTCTTGAGGTTACAAAAATTACCATTCCTAATTTTTGCTTCAACGTGAACAGCAATTTTAGTCCTAGCTTTCAATTGCTGAAGTACACAGTACATGTATGAGAAAGATCATAATTTGCACTTCTTATCCTTAGCAGCATTTCTATTCGGCAAACTTTACATAGGGCTTGAGAATCAGTTTTCCGCTATACGACTTTAGCACGGAACTCAAAAAGATGAGTTAAATAAAAGGTACAGTGTGGCCAACAATTATCAGCCAGGGTTCAGCAAACACGTCAGGTCATCTGGAACTCGAAAGCATTAATCTCTCCGAACTCGGCACATTTTTTTTTACTAAAAGTCTGTGTGCAGCGGAAGAGATGGAATCCGTTGTAAAATCAAGGAATAAAAATACAGAGGTAATACAATTTCTCTCAAAATTCGGGCTGAAATGGCACAATAGTTACAACTTCCCAGTGCCTCAAGCATTGTCGGTTGGACATAGCAACTAATGCACTCAATTACAAACAACAAATATCGCTTCTGATGTTTGATAAAACAATCTGCCATCTAAAGGTGAGACGTTAGACTTGCCTAAGAACAGATGAGCATCTCAACAAAAATCATCTCACTCACAGAGAAGATGCAGGCGAGACAATCGTTACTTCGCAGGAATGATAAGTCGGCTCCATACCCAGAAGGCGAAAACAAAAGTTAAGCAAAAAATAAAATAGTTGGGACTTCGTCAATAGAAAATAGCCCCAACTATTACGCTGAACTTACTTTTGAGAGAAGCTCAGAAATTTCATTTACCCTTCGAAAGTTGAAAAGTCCCTCCAGATATTTCCAACAACAAGACAATTCCTTTCAGCGCACCGTTCTGGAAGGCGGTCTAAGGGACGTGCAGTGAAAAGTTCATACTTGCAGGGTATTTACTTCCTTTGATAGGAGGCGACTACATGAAACACGTACACAACATTAATTTTATCAGGCTACAAGCTATAAAATATTTGCAAATTAAAATACTTGGAATCGAAGGAAACAATTGCAGAAGAGAGACGAGTCGCAAAAAGCTATAACAATCATTTACGACACAATGTGACGTTCCATTAAATAAGTGATAAATCAGCATCAAAATTATTATCATAACCTTTCTTTGGTGAATAAATTACTATTTTCCGAAGTTCAAGTCTAACAAACACAAGGGTGGACACAAACCCAGGCTTACAAAGCATCACATATTCTATTCCTGCTCAGGTGGGTCACAAATAACTCCACATGCACATTATTTTCCATTGAGCTTTTATTACAATGGAATTCTAATCAACAGAAAAAATACCAGATGAAGATTTAGAATTTTAATCTTGAGCTTACGATCAAGTATCTCCTTCCAAGTTAAAATTAATCAAACTGCTTCCTCCGCCGCAGCGGACGCAGAACGTTACTAATAAAACACAAAATTCTCAACATTATTCATGGCTTAAAAAACTGTTTTTCGTTTTTTCTCTCTTTTTTTTTAAGGTCATTTTAGCAACTTTTCTCGACATAGATTCTTTGAGTGTTCATTGTTCAGCAATACACTAAGCGCTAACCACTCATGGCGGATAAAAAATATATTAATTTTGCATAAAATACAGGTATGCCGCTAAAACATCGTGATGTTCGTCAAAATAATACCATGCGAATGAATGCCGAGGTGAAGTTCACTTAAACATTAGTTAAATGTTCCCTCGCTTTCTGGAGAATGCAAGATCTCCACGGCTGGGCCTCATAAACGTCCGATACTTAACCAAGAACGCGCTAGTTTCATGACCGTCAATTTATGGATTTATGCAAGGTAGGTAGCTTCTTCAGCGAAAGTCAACTCGCTGGAATGCTACACGCGTCAAAAATTCCAAAGGTAGTGCATGTAGTTTTTCAAATTATCAATTCAGCATTTGAAACAATAGGATTTGTCGACCTAATTTTTACTCTAAAAATCTTTAATAAGTTTAAAAGATACTTTACTACTCACGCTTCTGACCCCGTAGTCTATAATTTTTCTGAGTTTAGCAGATGAGTTTTGCTAGCACACATGACAGCCACAGTACATAACCAGGATCATACGATGAGGAAGATCTACGTTAATTTCAGCCTTTGTCTTTCGCAACGTAAGAAAGTGACTGTAAAAGATCGCATTAACACAGCAGCAACATAAAACCTTGGTGCGCACATGCACTCTCTGTCCTCAATCATCCAAGTTACCTATCCGTCATGCGACGGTAAAAATATCAACACAGTAAAAAATTAAAAAATCAAACTTAAAACTTAATCACAGACATTTACGGTAAGAATGTGCACAAATGTGCCGGATGACAATCCAGCTTTATGGTTCTCATGAAGAAGATCCAAAATACGAAACAGTTTTTGCAGCATCATAACGCGACACGTCATCTTTAGCCTTTTTAATATCAAAAATTCATGGCCGAAAACGCGATTGTGAACTTGTCCGACAAACACGCAGCGAATAGAACATCACGTGTAGGAAACCGCGCTAAACGACCGCTGGTCCTTCAAATTACTAAAAAATGACATGGTGCGGTAACATATAAAGTGAAAAGAAAATCGCAAGCCATATATACAAGATTCCATTTAGGAACTCCCAGGCACTGATAATTGGACTAAGCTCGGTAACTGCCAACTGGTACCCTTCTCGTTTACAATATCTTGCTCCAAAGCGCCCAGACAATGCCCCACTACCGTACACACTGGCAACTTAAGACCCGAACTCGATATCGCTACTTCAATCTTTGTAAGAACACCGACGCTCCCACGCACTAAACATGAACTTGTTCTTCTATGTAGGAACCTGCACCAAGACACTACTTACATTAACACAGCCAAAAAATACAGTTTTAATAAAATTTCGTACTGAATTGGTGGAAAGGGATAGCTGTAGAGGATGTGAAATTGATACCGGAGAATGCTTTGTTATATATTCAGGAGTCATCTTGAATTAGTGATCTTAGAAAGTATTTTTAGCGACAGAAATAGAAAAACTTAAATTTGTAATCCAAGTTTTAAAAAAGGTTTTGTAAAATCAGTGGACAAGAATAGAAAGTATGGCGACAGCCCGATAATTATGATCGGATGAGGTATATTTTTTATTCCTAGATTGTGTCACAGAATAAAAGACACGAATCGGTCAATAATCACAAATCTGATTTTTAAAATACAAAATCACAATTATTTGCCCACCCACTCGAGAGGATGGAAACCAAACCAGCTTAAAATACCCCGAAAATATAAGACTTTGGACCTACCTTGCGGCAGGCTCGGCGACAAAGAGATAACAAGAGACGCACACGAACATACAAGCGCAGGGCGAGTCTCCATCAAAAGAAGGTGCTGCCCTCATTACAAATACTGAAGAAAGTCTCACTGGGGAGGCACGATCTGCGTGTTCACGGTCCGGTAATACCGCAGGTCATTTGTGAGACGCTGGATGCTTTGGCTGAACGTTGGTAGATCCTGGAAATGTAATGGAAATAGCATGTCGAGAAATGAAGCCAGAAAATTACATTTCTATCAATTGGAATTTAGAAATGAAGTAAAGCACTGAGTAGAAAGTTTAGCATGACTACGCGCGTAATACGATAACGAGTGGACCAAATGACGAACATTCAGTAGTCTTTGGGAAATAGCCCATGCTCATTAATCCCAGCAAACCTAACGAATAGAAGATCTTCTCTTAACTATATTACGTGTGGTAAGAGATCAACAAGTAATGTTTGATGGTAGGAAATGAAATAGAAAAAATATCAACCTTATAAAATCTAGGTCTGATTATATATTGGCGAATGTGAATGTAAAATTATCAAGTTACAAATCCCTTACCTCAAGTTCTGAACCAGGAATCCATAGCGAGGTATATGAAAATGCCTACAATTTTTATTCCATGTATGTAAATATTAGTATATCTAAATTCAACTGTGATTTGAGGGACTTGATGAAAATGTAGAGGTATTATTTATAACATATAGAAATAAGACACTTGAAGAACACACGAAATTTCCCCTTGAAACAATGGCCATCAACAAACTACTAAGCAATCAGTAAACACTCGAAATCTACCTTTAAACGCACACCGACCACTAAACAACCATCCAACACTTGAAAACCACTCAAAACCTCCCCTTGATACACACACACCGGACACCAACAGACCATGAAGCAACCAGTCTAATGATCATGAAGACCATAAAGCAACCAGTACACCCAGACTCAGTCCCACAACACTCACGGAGTCACTGGAGAAGTCTGCCTTGAGTGCTGCCCGCTGCTCGTCAGTGAGGTCATGCGTGTTGCGCAGGAACGTCTCTAGGAACTGCGAGTTGAAGGCACCCAAGTCTACGGATGCCATATTGTACACGCACAGGATGATCTGCACACGACATGAGAGTGTTAGCTCTTCGTGAATTACAAGACACCACTTCACTTCTGATAGGTCGCTCGTGCGTTACCTCAATTAGGGTTGGTTTCCCGGCTATTTTTAATCATAAGCGGGTTAAATTTGATAAGGTCTGCCCACAACATGCGGGGTGTTGGCTCATCACGAGCTACCAGCCACGTTAGATAATTTGCTCATGCGGTACCCTAACACAATGACTGTGATGGTTTAAACTGGAGTTCAGCATTCAACTCAAATTTAAATTCAAACGTTGCTAAAATTATTATTGATATCAAACAGTAACTGGGTCCATTTAACACCATTAATTTTAAAAGATTGTTAAAATTCATTGATGGGTCGTTTCGGAGCACGAAAAACTCGAACACGACCCACCGATGGGTCCCATCCCATTCAATGTGTAAATCAGGGTTTAGTTTTCTGAGCGTTTATGATTATAAGCGTATTAAATTCAACAATTGAAATTCAGCCATTGCTGTACTCAATCTTATATTTTCAGATTTAGTGATTGCGTAAAGAAACTACACTGTGGTATTAACGACGATGGTTATAATACCGGTAATATGAGTAGAAAACAGACGATTAAGGGTAAACCCTTTAACGTTCATATTTTTGTGCTCCTGTTACCGGTACTTCAGCCCCCATCCTTAAACTGACCCTGGCACTAGGTAGTCACTGATTTCAGGATGGGGAAGGAACTGCCACTCGACAGTGAAATTCAAAGGACACGTCAGATAATAAATTTAATAAGAAATACAATATATTAACACGTTGACTATGAATGTGCGGTTGCTACAGTCAGTTTGGTTAGGCTAGAAGAAGTTTAGAAATGCTGGTTTTTCTGCTCTAATACATTTTTAACCTTTTTAAAAAATATAAAGAATACAATTGAACCATAATATGTTACCTTTTACTCTAAAATTTATTTCGGAAAAGATAGCAAAATGGTTAAAATGTTATTTGTATATTCCGGTACGTGAATGAACATTTTACCTAGTGGTACACATACACATTCACTTCGGGGTCTGTTTTTGAAAAGGCTTAGTGTAAAGGCTTAGTGTAAAGGCTTTTTTTTAAAAAGGACGGAATAGTCGTGTGGAGCATTAAAGTGCTAAGGCTAAGTACCGACCTCGTCCTGCAGCAGCGCGTGGGAGCCGTGAAGGAGCACCTGCAGCAGCACCGTGATGAACTGGCTCAGCATCGGCCGGAACACGTTCTGTGGGGACAGTACACGCTCATAGTCAACCCTAGCCCAAGGACAGTAAAGTAAGAGACAAGACACTACATCACAGTAACTTTGTCAACCCTAGCCCAACACTCATAACCAGCTGCTGCGACTCATCATTTCTCGAAAACGAAAGAGTTTTGAGGCTTTTGTCATTCATAAAAATCGTTTTATTTTCTGTTTTTCAGTATATGGTTAAAATATGTGCATTGAATTACACAACACCCGGTATAAGCAAACAAGGGATATATGCGCTAAAATGACAGAAGAATAAATCTCATTGCCGTAGAAACAAAACTTGGCACAGTACAGCAGGCGCTCACCTTGCTGTAGAAGCGGAATTTTGTATTTAAAAAATGTAGCGGAAGAGATAATAGTTTTATGTAACTAAACTAGGGAACCATGGTCTTGTTTAATAGAAGAATAGATCATGTTGCTGTAGAGACCAAACTTGGCACGTTACAGCAGCTGCAGTTGGGCAGGAGCTACACAGACGCTCACCTTGCTGTAGAAGCGGAACTTAATATCCAAGAGCTGAAGCGTGGTAGCAAGAAGTAATACTAGAGTTATGTCTTTAAACAGGGGAACTATGCCCTTGTATGATAGAAGAATAGATCATCTTGTAAAGGCAAAACTTGGCACAGTACAGCCACTACACAGACGCTCACCTTGCTGTAGAGGCGGAACTTTGTGTTCAGGAGCTGTAGTGTGGTGAGGTTCTGCCTGAAGACGGCAATGTCCGTCTGCATGAAGGACTGCCCAAACGCTTGCAAGATCCTCGTGAGGTGCTCCCCGTGCTGAACTTCCTCCCATGCGCTGTGGCTCAGCGGCTGCTGCACGCTCGATCTGGCAAGAAGGATCATGATGCAACATGACGAGTTACCATGCACAAATGCTGGGTGTGAGCCAAGCTTTTGGATTTGTTTGAACCAAGCTCTTCAATACGTTTGGTCCATTTATCAATACATTGGTAAAATTATTTTATTGTTCTGGGAAGGTTCATAAACATTAAAAAAATTGTGTGATTATCTATATTTCTTTAAGTAAATGACGTTCATTAGCACCTTTAGTAAACTGAGTTCCAAAAGCGAAATAATGTTTATTAATATTGTGTAGTCAAGAAAAATCAGAAATTGTGAAGCTACAGAAGGCGCCAAGTCTACCGTCTACCATACTCCCCATCAATTCAACAATCCTTCAATTACTGGAGATAATGCTCGAGTTACTTGCACCCTCATAAGTATCAGAACTGTCATTAAAGAGGTGAAACTGTAAAAGTTCAACCAGGAAGTTATAGCCCGAGAAACCAACGCGACACTGTCACTGTCCTGTACAAGAACTTCCAGTTGTGTTCGAGTAACATTCAGGAAAACAGACCTCTCACCAACTGACTATGGATCCGAGAGGACCAGCGCTATCTCTGACCTGTAAAAAAAATAACATTCAAGAGAAGTGACCTCTCACCAAATGACTACAGATCCAACAGACCCTGCTCTCTTCCTTACCAGTAGAAGAACTTGCTATGGATCTGACAGACCAAACTGTCCCTTACCTGTAGAAGAACTTTCAGTTGTGTTGAGTAACATTCAGGAAACCAAACCTCTCAGCAAATGACTACAGATCCGACAGGCTGTATCTGACCTGTAGAAGAACTTCCAGTTGTGTTCGAGTAATATTCAGGACAAGCACCTCACCAAATGACCATGGGTCAGACAGACGCCACCCTGTCCCTAACCTGTAGAAGAACTTCCAGTTGTGTTCGAGTAAGGTCCTGAGGACGGCAAAGAGAGGTTGCCTGACGGCGGCGGCGGTGGGCTGCTGGGACACCTGAGGGTAGAGTTCGTCTAGCGTGGCCACCACCACGCCCACCAGCCGCTTGAACCCGGGGCTGGGGTCGCTCAGCACCAGCGATAGCAGCTGCAGGAATCTGTACAGACAACACATTCTTAATTATCATTGGAAATGGAGCACTCGAATTGGAAACACTGGAGAAGTTAGCAATTGCAGCTGAGAACATTAGGTAAAAGTATGCCTGATATGTCGAATTTTGCATGTTATGCTTTTTCGAATTTTGTTAAGCACAGTAAAATAGAGAGTAGATAATTCAACCACTGAAGAACTCTAACAACAGAATGCAAATCAATAAATTCTAAAAATCGAAAAAAATCACTATATACATACAAGAGTAGCAAGGAATAGAAAGCAAGTCAAAATACCAGCATTCCCTAAAACAAAATACAAATCATGAAAAAAAAAAGATCAGCCAGAAATAAAAGAAAGCTAACAGAATACTTTAAACTCCCAGAATACAGAGCAAACCTATATCATGACGAATAGCGTAATATAGACAAAAAAAAAACGTGAACATCTAACCCCACAGATGGGAGCGCAAATCTCTACGTCGAGAATACTTCATAGCTAAAGTTGTGCTTGTGAGACATGAGTTCTGAATTCTCCTCTACACAGCATCCATCTCTTCGAGAGCGTACCATTAAATGAGAAGTCTTGCACCACCAAGATCGAAATGATGACAGAAAAAGAAGCGAGTGAGTACAACGGAACGCTCTCATCACCCCGAAATAGCTATACTCAAATGTGTCCATTGTACTAGACTTAAGATACAATCTATTGTTGTAGCACTTGTGGTAAATAAATTGTCTACATTGTTTGACACATTGCTTGCAATACGACCCATTGGTGGGTCATTTCTGAGTTTTTCCTGCTGAGATCATCAACGGATTGTTTGAAAAATTTTAAAATCTTCTAAAATTAATAGTAATTAAAGGGCACAGTTAATATTAGCTATTAATAAAATTTTCAAGAATTTTTAATTTAAATTCGAGTTGGAGATCGAACTTCAGTTTAACCCATCGCAGTCAATGTGTTAGGATACAATCTATTGCAGTATCACTTGAGGTAAATGAATTGTTGAACTAGTTGAAATTGTTGAAGAAATAGTTTCAATTGGTAAATAAGTGGAACTTGATAAATTAGTTTGAATTGGTAAATAAGTGTAACTTAATAAATTAGTTTAAATTGGTAAATAAGTGGAACTTGATAAATTAGTTTGAATTAGTACATCAGTTCAAATTGGTAAATAAGTTCAAATTGGTAATTTAGTTTAAATTGGTAAATAAGTTTGAATTGGTAAATTAGTTTAATTGGTAAAACAGTTTTAATAGTTATGAAATTGTTGAACGGACCTGGCAAGCACGGCGGCCTGAGGGGACTGATCGTTGGCGAGGGCAGGCGCGAGGTACTGGGGGCTAGTGACGAGCTGCACGAGGCTCTCTATCCAGGTGAGCACCTCGCCACACCCGCCACCGCCCACCACCCCCACGCTCCACATCACCGTCCCCACCATCTCCAGCAGCACGCCTGGTGCACACACACATTGCCTCATGACTGGGCAAATAGCTCATCTTAGGGCAAGGATAAGTCATGTATGGAAATACACACATGGTCATTCCTGTGGTCGAATAAAGCTAGAATACATTAGATGGTGTCACCGGGCCCCTGGCTTTTCTATGTCAGGAGGCCAAGCCTTCAAGCCAACGGCCACGGCAACAAACCAGTAAAAATTGTTAGTTCTTTTCAAGTTTCCTTTTCCAGTGTTGATTTAAAAGTCAATAAGTTTGTTAAATTTATTGGCAAATTTAACAGGTTTTTTAAAAGCACAGTTTTTTATTGAAACACTTGTTAAAAGCGGTTAAAACATAATTGGTTGCTTGCACAGTAAAGTTAAACAAGACAAAGGCGGTCGAAGCGGCGACAGACAGAACTTAGTATTATTGCACTTGCTATATCAAGACACACAGCGCATAAATGACGGTACACGTCAGCACGACAGCTGGAACGTAGCTCAGCACAGCAAATCGACAGGTGAGTGCAACTGCCTGTACGTGACTCAAGACATGGTTGTGGAACGACCGGTCAGCGCGACCGCTTGCATGGAACTCCTGAGGGGTCAACCGGCATGCTGAGGTTCCAGCCCGCGGTTCCAGCACCAATGGTGCCGCACAGTACGGACCGCAATGTCACGCATAGGAACGCGCAACAGAAACAGTTTGGCGAATGGGGCAGTGAAGGACTTTCGTCGTTCACATCCCCCACAACCAAATAATACAAAATTAATAGTCCGCCTGACCGCTATAACATGTACAGGAAGTTAAAATTAAGCACCTAATAAATTCAGTCCCAGCATGAAGAATGTATCTAAAAAAATTTTTATTCAATAAAGACTCAAAATTTAATAAATTTCGCAACAATTTATTAAAAAACATTGGGAATGCATTTCCAAAAATTTCAAAGCGCGACTCTGAACTTTACAACGCGTGACCCTTATGAAAACATAAGGGATGCAGCTTTACTAATTCTTTATTTATAGGAACGTATAAAATTTGAAAACCTTAACAATTCATAAATACAATCTGATAGCGACATTGAATTCAATAAATCATTTCAGAAAAGAACACAATTGCAAAAGTTACATTTTCATTGCGCTGTATGTATTATGCAAAACTAAATATTGCGAATCTTTACAAATTTACGAGACAATGGTAACGTTAGGATGTAAACTGGCTACCGACAAGAACAAAAACTAGTTATCTTCATCAGAGAATCGATCAGACAGCGAGTTAATTTCCCTTTGGAGATGATCGTCCAAGTCCGGTCCATCTGACATCGAACATCTCGTCAAAAGGTCGAACTCCGGCGGCAATTTGAAATCGCCTTCAACGCAGACCGGAAATCCTTTCTGTAGACTAAATTTGAACGATGTCTTGGCTCCAGGAAACTTGTCGCTTTCTCAGTCGCTGTTCGCTGCAATCGCTTTTACAAGCGACTCAACAGCGTGCCTCGAAAACGATCGAGTTAGCCTTTGCGGCGCGCTATCACGTCTCAGCTCAGCTTCTGAGACTAAGCTAGTCATCGGCAAGTGGAGTACCGTCGCGTAGTCGCTCACAGGGGACTGCTCTGCGAAAACGTCATCTGGCTCGTCGCTCAGATGCTCCCACTCCATGCTGGGTTGCTCAATCTCGTCGACCGATGGCTGATCATAGTCGTCATCGTCCACTGCTTCGTCGGCTTCGTCTGCGTCTTCAGAGTACATTGCAGCAGCTATTTTATCTGCCGGTTTTGACAGAGAAATCGGCACGCCACCTATCATCGGTGCTACAATTCCATCTGTGCCGCTATCTGCCACTGGTAAAACTCGCTCTGCCGCTGATGTCTCCGTCCTCGCAGCTCTTGTCATGCCTCGTCCCGTCCCGCTGTGCAGCCGCTGCTCACTGTCATACGCCGGCTGCTCTGCTGCACCGTCGCCACCATGCCAATCTTTCAATTGATTAAAATGGGCTGTGTGCGCTTCTTTACCTGTAGTTCTGGCTATCTTGTACACTATACTGTTCGGATCCGCCTCAAACGATGACTAAAGGTCCATCAAACCTTGGAGCTAACTTACTCCGTGATGGCAAAGGCGGTATCCTTCGCGCCACCAACTGGCCAACCAAGTAAGGCTTAAATGACTTTCGAGGCGGTTTCCAATACGGCTCTGCGACAGGAATGGGAAGCTTGCTGGCGCTGTTGGAAAAGAAATCTGCAGGAGTATGACCGGTTTGAGAGTGCATTGTATTATTGTAGATTATTAAACTTCTTGTGAGATGATCTGTCCATGGTGTTTGGTATTCTTCACATGCAGCTGCGAGAAGATTCTTCAATGTGGCGTTCAATCTCTCGACAGCTCCATTGCAGTTCGGCGAATACGGGACAGTCTTAAAATGCTCCACACCGTGTTTCTGAAGCATTTTCACGAACGGGCGTCCTCGAAATTCCGGGCCATTATCTAGTCACGGTCTCCGGGAGCTTAACGAGAGAGCCGAAAATTCTCTCTTCCAACGCTTTGGCTACCGTTGACGAACGCTTGTTCTTCAGAGGCACAGCATTTGCAAACTTCGTGTACGTGTCAATACCAACTAGTAGATAACGTGTGTTGCCTCGCCCTGGAGGAAGTTCGAGAAGGTCAACAGCGTAGTCGCTATAAGGTGCCTTGGGTACGCGTCGATACAACGGAGCACCACCCTTCGCTCGGCCCTTAACACATTCATTGCGGTATGACCCACCGGTGGGTCGTAGTTAGGTTTTTCCTGCTGTGAAACGACCCATCGATGGGTCATTTTGAAAAATTCTAACAACCTTTCTAAATTAATGGCACTTAACAGGTCCAGTGAATGTTTGATGTTTACAAACTGGCTTATCACTTTTGACTTTAAATTTAAGTTGAATATTGAACTTCAGTTTAACCCATCGCAACTAACGTGTTAAAACGCAGACACACTGAACAATGGCGTATCACATATGCCACGATCGGAGACATTCTCGGGCTGTAGAAGTATCTGGAAATAGCTTCGACCGTTTTGTCCCTACCGATGTGACCAGATACTCTATGAAACTCCTCCACCATTGCAGGCAACCTCTGAGCAGACATCACCGGCACTTCACGCGAGCCAGCACACACGACACCGTCACGAAGCCTCAAACTCTCCACTGACTTTAAGAATCTGCGTCCTTTGATCGTTTCTGATAGTTTTGCCGAAATTTCTTGCGCCGTCGCTTCGATCTCGAGGAGCTGTTTCAATGATGAGATTATTGCGTCATTAGCTTGAAGGTCTATTATTTGTTCAGTAGTTAAATGAAGGGATGGAGTGCTGGAAGTTTCTTGAGGAACTTCGTTTTCTGTATTTCGAACTTGAGCTGTTTTCATTGTCTTTGACGCAAGTTGCTTGTTTCTACAAATTATGTTCTTCTTCGGTTGAACCGTCTGCGGCTCGTCGTCTATTAGAGCGTAAATTACTTTGGTGGGAGAATTTGCTGATGTATTCACTTTCCCTTTTGCCCGTACATAATCGATGTGACTTACAATGATGTCGTCTGCATCCTCATCATCCGGCACGAGCAAGTTGTAGTGGACACCACGCAAACTCTGTAAATGCACTGTAGGATTATTGTCATCATGTCCAAATCTCACGATGCCTATGCCGTCCTCGTAAATGCAGACATTCACTTTGAATTCTTTCACAAATGCATTCACCAAGCACAAGTCCGGCACGGTACCAACTTCCTTCATTGCTTCTATCCTCTTTAAATCACGCTTGTTCTTGTCAAGTCCATACTCTTTCGGGTCTTTAAGCACTTTAGTCACCACGATTTCTCTTATAACAGCGTGATCATCAACATTACCGCTCATTCCCATTGCAAGAGCGCAGAACAAAGAGTCGGGTCCACCAGGAATTAAATTTACTTTCTTACCCTGCAGAGACACGACATAACTTGTGTCAACTTCACTACTGTTAACGGGTAAATTTACCATCCTAGATAGAGCGTCAGCAACAACATTTTCCTTACCAGGCACAAATTGAATTTCAAACTGTCCGCAGTGGAGCTACTCAAAAGTTCGCATTAGTCGAGCGTCAACACTTTTCATCGAGTTCAGGTAGATGAGCGGTCAATGATCAGTTCTAATCACGTACTTACGACCATAAACGAAAGACGGAAGTTCCTCACAGCCCATCTCAAACCTGCAAGCTCACGTTCAGTAGCGCTGTAGTTCGCTTCCACCTTGTTGAACGTTGTGCTCGCGTAAGCCAGGACTCGTTCTTCGTCTTTCTGTACTTGCGACAGAACCGCTCCCGCACCAACATTACTGGCATCCACAGTAATAACAAGCGGCGCTGCGTCGACTGAGAAATCAGGATAGCTAAGGAGAGGCGGATTAGTTAAAACTCTCTTCAACTCGAGAAACGCTTCGCTGCACTCTTGCGTCCAATTTATCTTTTTCATGCCGATCAGTTCGTTCAAAGGTCTCATTAACACGCTTGCGTTAGGTATGTGGCGTCTAAAGAAATTACACATCCCTAGGAATCTACGCACTTGACGCTGGGTCTTCGGTTCAGGGTAAGTTAAAATCTTCTCAACATTCTTCTCATCTGGACGGACACCATCGCAACTCACAACATGACCAAGGTAAGTTACTTCTTTTCGGAACATTGAACACTTCGCAGGTTTTACCTTTAACCCGTGCGACTCGAACCTTCTCAACACTAGGTTACAATTAGCTAAATGTTCTTCAAAAGTTCTGCCAGTAACAATTACGTCATCAATGTAACTGATAGCTACGCTCCAAGGTATGCCAGCGAGAACTAACGAGATAAGTCTCATGAAAGACCCTGGGCTGTAAAGCGGCCCATAGACGATCAATTTTATTGTCAATATAATTGACAATGATGAATATTGACAATTATATTGATCGTCTGTGGGCTTGATTGACGACCGTCAATTAATTGACTCAATGTATTGACGCAATAAAATCAGTTTGAGCCCGTAGACGACAGATTTCATTGTCAATATAATTGTCAATGATGAACATTGACAATGATATTGATCGTGTGTGGGCTTGATTGACGACCGTCAATTAATTGACTCGATGTATTGACGAAATCAAATCATTTTGATTTTTTATTGATGGTTCGTCAATATATTGAAACGTCCATTTGGTCGCGTCAATATATTGCGTCAATATTTCATTCTGAGCTCTGGAAGGCGTAGTGTATGCACCTGAAAATACTTCGAATTTTATTTATGTGTACTCGCAGATCTGTTACTTCTTGCATGCTGGAGTGCGCTGCTACGAATATGTGGTACTTGTTATGTCTTATTATGAAAAATATCATATGAATTTAGTGAACTAATTTCATTTATAACTATTAACCTATTTATTAGCATTATATAGGAAAGTAAAAACTTGGGACTTTTTCTTTGGAATCTGCTACTTTCGTACGGCTAAATCTGGTACTTTTAACAAAATACGTAGAACAAGTTATGGCAACCAGGACTGAGGGTGCTGACAAACCAAAAGACTGAAAGTGAGAAAGCAAGCGAGAGAGAAAGATGTCAGCATGATCTATCACACACAAAATAACGCACAGTTTGCTCCTAAATGTCATGGAGAGATGTCTATAACAGAAACGAGCAGTAAAAGCATGTGTTTGTTACGTTGATTTCATTCCTACTTCATCTCATTGCTTTGAAACATGTAATCTGTCCCTGTGCTTTGGATTTATTGAGTTCGAAATGCGACGTACAGCATTAACTTCGAATTTCAGAAGTTCAGTGTATGCTGGAGGAATTGAGCAGTACGCCAACCTTATCGGCATCTCACCGCGCACTACCAGGCAGCCAGCTTCTAGCTTCAACTCTCAAGCGTGAAACAATCTTCGAGTCGGTTTCTTGCTTCAGTCAATCTTCAGTCTTTCTCGCTCGCTCTCTTGCTTGCTAGCAGTGTATGCACTCCCATAGGAATCCATGTTAATCAATTCAAGCTCGCTAGCTTTCAATCCCCAAACCGTTTGGTGTGCAGGCATCCTGACACTTTAGATATTTAAAAGCTAGATCTATATGTTTTCGCTTAAACCTTGCTGTAAAGCTGGGATTGTAGATATTAGCTAAAAAAAATCTAAATAGTTTTTTTAGCTTGCTTGATATTATCTTGCGGGAATTGCGCTTAAGCGATGCATATGATATATTACTCAAAATTAATATTATGCATTCGCTGTAATGTTTACTACTTCATTCTCATAATATTTGCTGATTTGCTTAACCAAATTATTTGAATAGCGAACTTACCACGTTCAGAACGCGTTATGGTCAGATTATGAAGCAGACCAAGACGGCTACTGCCATGTTTTTGGGCCCCCATAGTGCAACTTTTAATTGTGATCATATGGCTGTTATGCCAAAGCACATCTCCAACTGCAAACCTATTTATGATGGTTAGATGCATCTAACAAAATGCACAAACATTATCAAAAATGTATTGTATCCTCATTTCGAAAAACTGACCAATGATAATGGCAACAATAAGTTCAGTTTATTATTGGACGAAAGTAATGATATTTAAATCATGAAACTACTTGGGGTATCAGTTATATGTATACTACAGCGAAATACCTGAAAGGGGAAATCAACTTAGGAATTGCAGAATTAGTAAAATGTGATGCAGATAGAATTGTGACAGCCTTAAAACAATTGTTGATAGGTAAGTATCTGAACATTGGTAATTGCATTGCTGAAGGGACTGACAATCGCCAGTCGCCAGATATCTCAGCGTGAGCGACAGCCGTTGGCTAGGTGATATCGGTTCTCGCATGTTTATTGATTCTTTATGTATATATGGAGTGAAGAGATGGAAAAGTTGATCAAATTATGTAGTGTCCATTCGAAGATAGTTCTTGAAATCGTTTGGCTCATTTGCACGTAATTCTTTGAGCAATGCGTCGATTCCGAATATTCTGCCACGTTCCCTGAGCCAGTTTTTGGCCCAGGTCTTGCGTTTACGCGGCGATTTCTAGGAGTTGAAAGTGCCAAGGCTAGCGATACAACGGTAATTTCTTCGTCGTCTATCACCTACGGCGTCCGCAGAGCAAATGACTGGTTTTCATCAATTACATTGATGCAAAGATTGACGCCGCAAGTGGGCAACAAAAAATTCTCATCAATATATTGAGTCAATGATATTGACAATTAAATTGATCGTCTATGGGCTCAAACTGATTTTATTGCGTCAATACATTGAGTCAATTAATTGACGGTCGTCAATCAAGCCCACAGACGATCAATATAATTGTCAATATTCATCATTGTCAATTATATTGACAATAAAATTGACCGTCTGTGGGCCGCTTTAGTGGGCAAAAAAAAAATCTCGTCAATATATTGAGTCAATGATATTGACAATTAAATTGATCGTCTATGGGCCGCTTTAGTCAAACCGAATGGCATGCGCTTCCACTGCCAGTGGGAATCGCCAGTAGAAAACGCGGTATATTCCTTGCTAGACTCGTCCATTTCAATCTGATAAAAACCTTGCATTAAATCGAACGTAGAGAAGAAATTCGTGTGGCTCAAGTTAGACAAAGCGTCTATGATGTTAGGCAAAGGGAACGAATCACGCTTAGTCACTGAGTTCAACGCCCTACAGTCCACACATAATCTAAGGGAACCGTCCTTTTTCCTTATGGGAACTAAAGGAGAAGACCACGGAGAACACGATTTCTCTATTATATCTCGTTCCTCGAGCTTACGTAGTTCTACTTCTATTTCCTGTCTGAACGGTCCCTGAAATCTGCGGTAACGTTGTTTATTAGGCAAATTTCCCTGAACATCGATCACGTGCTTAGTCGTAGCCGTACGTCCCAAATCGTGGTCGTGCAATGAAATCGCAGCACGGTGCCTATTTAACATGTTCTTAACTTCGTTCAGCTGATCACTAGTCAAATTACTGTCAGAAAAATCGAAAAGATCGCCAGCACAAATGTTCTCACTCACAGCACTATCAACAGTAGAATTCACAACAGCAAAATTTGAAACTATGAACATGCCCAACTTAAGCGGCCCATAGACGATCAATTTAATTGTCAATATCATTGACTCAATATATTGACGAGATTTTTTTTTGCCCACTAAAGCGGCCCACAGACGATCAATTTTATTGTCAATATAATTGACAATGATGAATATTGACAATTATATTGATCGTCTGTGGGCTTGATTGACGACCGTCAATTAATTGACTCAATGTATTGACGCAATATAAGCGGTTTGAGCCCATAGACGATCAATTTAATTGTCAATATTATTGACTCAATATCTTGATGAGATATTTAGTTGCCCACTTGCGGCGTCAATCTTTGCATCAATGTAATTGATGAAAACCAGTCATTTGCTCTGCGGACGCCGTACGTGATGGACGACAAAGAAATTACCATTGTAATTGTATCGCTAGCCTTGGCACTTTCAACTCCAAGAAAATCGCCGCGTAAACGCAAGACTTGGGCCAAAAACTGGCTCAGGAAACGTGGCAGGATATTCGGAATCGACGCATTGCTCAAAGAATTACGTGTAAATAAGCCAGAAGATTTCAAGAACTATCTTCGAATGGACACTAAATCATTTGATCAACTTTTCCATCTCTTCACTCCATATATACGGAAAAAATCAACAAACGTGCGAGAACCGATATCACCTAGCCAACGGCTGTCGCTCACGCTGAGATATATGGCGACTGGCGATTGTCACTCCCTTTAGCAATGCAATTAATTATCAATGCTCAAATACTTACTCATCAACAATTGTTTTAATGCTGTCACAATTCTATCTGCATCACATTTTACTAATTCTGCAATTCCTAAGTTGATTTCCCTTTTCAGATATATCGCTGTAGTATACATATAACTGATACCCCAAGTAGTTTCATGATTTAAATATCATTACTTTCGTCCAATAATAAACTGAACTTATTGTTGCCATTATCATTGGTCAGTTTTTCGAAATGAGGATACAATACATTTTTGATGTTTGTGCATTTTGTTGGAGGCATTTCAACATCATCAATAGGTTTGCCGTTGGAGATGTGCTTTAGCATAACAACCATATGATCACAGTTAAAAGTTGCACTATGGTGGCCCAAAAACATGGTAGTAGCCGTCTTGGTCTGCTTCATAATCTGAACATAACGCGGCCTGAACGTGGTAAGTTCGCTATTCAAATAATTTGGTTAAGTAAATCAGCAAATATTATGAGAATGAAGTAGTAAACATTACAGCGAATGCATAAAATTAATTTTGAGTAATATATCATATGCATCGCTTAGGTGTAATTCCCGCAAGATAATATCAAGCAAGCTAAAAAAACTATCTAGATTTTTTTAGCTAATATCTACAATCCAAACTTTACAGCAAGGTTTAAGCGAAAACATATAGATCTAGCTATTAAATATCTAAAGTGTCAGGATGCCTGCACAACAAACGATTTGATGAGAGAAAGCTAGCGAGCTTGAATTGATTAACATGGATTCCTATGGTAGTGCATACACTGCAAGCAAGCAAGAGAGCGAGCGCGAAAGACTGAAGATTGACTGAAGCGAGAAACCGACTCGAAGATTGTTTCACGCTTGAAAGTTGCAGCTAGAAGCTGGCTGCCTGGTAGTGCGAAGTGAGATGTCGATAAGGTTGGCGTACTGCTCAATTCCTCCAGCATACACTGAACTTCTGATACTCGAAGTTAATGCTGTACTTCGCATTTCGAACTCAAAAAATCCAAAGCACAGAGACAGATTACAGTTTCAAAGCAATGGGATGAAGTAGGAATGAAATAAACGTTACAAACACATGCTTGTACTGCTCGTTTCTGGTATAGACATCTCTCTATGACATTTAGGAGCAAACTGTGTGTTATTTTGTGTGTGATAGATCCTGCTGACATCTTTTTCTCTCGCTTGCTTTCTCGCTTTCAGTCTTTTGGTTTGTAAGCACCCTCAGCCCTGGTTGCCATAACTTGCCCTACGTATTTTGTTAAAAGTACCAGATTTAGCTGTACGAAAGTCGCAGATTCCAAGGAAAAAGTCCCATGTTTTTACTTTCCTACATAATGCTAATAAATAGAATAATAATTATAAATAAAATTAGTTCACTAAATTCAAATGATATTTTTCATAATAAGACATAAAAAGTACCACATATTCGTAGCAGCGCACTCCAGCATGCAAGAAGTAACAGATCTGCGAGTACACATAAATAAAATTCAAAGTATTTTCAGGTGCATACACTACGACTTCCAGAGCTCAGAATGAAATATTGACGCAATATATTGACGCGTCCAAATGGACGTTTCAATATATTGACGGACCATCAATAAAAAATCAAAATGATTTGATTTCGTCAATATATTGAGTCAATTAATTGACGGTCGTCAATCAAGCCCACACACGATCAATATCATTGTCAATGTTCATCATTGACAATTATATTGACAATGAAATCTATCGTCCACGGGCTCAAACCGATTTTATTGCGTCAATACATTGAGTCAATTAATTGACGGTCGTCAATCAAGCCCACAGACGATCAATATAATTGTCAATATTCAACATTGTCAATTATATTGACAATAAAACTGATCGTCTATGGGCCGCTTTAGACTTTGGCTTCAACACCACTTCACATGGGTTCATATTCATCAATTCTACTGTGACATGTCCATTTTTCACCGAGCCAACTGAGTATGCAATCTCTACAGGTAAGTCTTCACGGGAAGTTACAATGAGAGGCTCAAGATAGCCCTCAACCTCATCAGCAATACTGACATCTGACAGTCTAGCACGAATTAACATTCTTCTATTCGGCTCTATCGATATCTCGTGTGCATTTCTTACCATACTCTGAATTTCTATTCCAGGCTTAGTTTTCAACTTGACGGCGACTGGATCTTCATTCGGAGGTGAGTAGAGAAGTTCACGATGGACGGTGTCGATCTTCATGTAGTACCGCTCTAGGAAGTCGAGCCCAAAGACTAACGATTGACTAGTAGCACCGGCGGGAACAACTAGTAACGTAAACGCTGGGGCACGTAGTTCGTCCGCTTGCACAGTTACAGTCACCTCGCCAATCACGTCTATACGAGATCCTCCAAAACCTATCAACGTAGTTTTCGTCGAACTCTTCATAGCGGGTTTGTTTCTCAATTTATTTACCAAATTCTCGGAAATGACCGACACCACTGCTCCATTGTCGATTAGAGCGTCCATAAGGGTTCCGTTAATTTTCGTCGTAAGAAAGTAACAGCCAGTTTCAGATGCATCTTTTGCTTTCATCAGCAAGTTGGTTGGGGAAGAATTAGCTGCAGCGTGATCTTCGTGAGCGGCAGTCTTAAATTTTTTCGACTTGTGCGAACAGTCACAAGACCTGTGCTCAATATCGCCACACCACACGCAGGCTCTAAATTCGCTCTTGAATTCAGCACACTTAGCAAGAACATGGCCTTCATGATGACAATACTGGCACACGCTGTTCCTGGGCACATTAGATCTTCGCTCTTCTTGCCGTTGCTGCTGCTGGTCTCGTCGATTTCCGTACGTAGAAGACACCTCCATTTCTTGAATTTTCCGTTGTTACAGTTACCGATCAACATTGTGCAAATGCGCTTTAAAATCATAAACTCTTTAGAAATTCACACCAACACTCACGGAAACACTGGAAGAAATGTCGGCACACAGGATAAACTATCCAACACTCCTGACACCAGATTAGTTGTCACCGGGCCCCTGGCTTTTCTATGTCAGGAGGCCAAGCCTTCAAGCCAACGGCCACGGCAACAAACCAGTAAAAATTGTTAGTTCTTTTCAAGTTTCCTTTTCCAGTGTTGATTTAAAAGTCAATAAGTTTGTTAAATTTATTTGCAAATTTAACAGGTTTTTTTAAAAGCACATTTTTTTATTGAAACACTTGTTAAAAGCGGTTAAAACATAATTGGTTGCTTGCACAGTAAAGTTCAACAAGACAAAGGCGGTCGAAGCGGCGACAGACAGAACTTAGTATTATTGCACTTGCTATATCAAGACACACAGCGCATAAATGACGGTACACGTCAGCACGACAGCTGGAACGTAGCTCAGCACAGCAAATCGACAGGTGAGTGCAACTGCCTGTACGTGACTCAAGACATGGTTGTGGAACGACCGGTCAGCGCGACCGCTTGCATGGAACTCCTGAGGGGTCAACCGGCATGCTGAGGTTCCAGCCCGCGGTTCCAGCACCAATGGTGCCGCACAGTACGGACCGCAATGTCACGCATAGGAACGCGCAACAGAAACAGTTTGGCGAATGGGGCAGTGAAGGACTTTCGTCGTTCACAATGGTATTTGTGGGTTAGCTGTCACCACTTTTAATTTATGCTTTCCTTTTGATGTTAAGGTAAGGTTAAGTTAAGTTAACTTAGTTAAATCATTATTATAATTACTTTTTGTTTTGTTTCAGGCCAAAATGAACCTCTGGGACCTTCCATGAACTGAAGAAGGTCCCAGAGGTTCATTATATATATATGGAAAGTAGATAGACTGAATTACAAATAAATATGAATCAACAAGGATGCCTCCTCACATGAAAAATCTATTCTAAGTTTGGAAAACATCAATTCAATATTCATAAAACAATTACATGTTTACCGTTTTCCCCTAAACAAGTGGTGACATAACCCACATGTACCCATCAGATTATGAGACATTTGACGCAACTAACCAGACTCGACCAAAGCTAGATGCCATGAGATTACGGGCTATATGACGCCTCTTAAACTGACCAGGCGAGTTGCAGTAGAGGGGCATGAGCTGCCCCATCGTGAGGTTGAGGGGCTGCCGCACACAGCTCCAGTAGAGCTCCCTGCTCCCCCGGTCCGCGCCGCTCAGCTGGCACAGCTGGCTCCTCACCAGCCGCAGACACTCCTTGATGCCGCTGCTTGCTGAGCCGGCAAAAAAAACTTCAAATGTGAGGACATCCAATGATGAAATAACCATATTATACATGAGCATAAACTTCACATATAAGGATCTCCAGCAATGAAACTCGCAAGAAAATATTCGTGTGCATTTTGTCTATGGTTATCTTACTATGATGATAAAAACAGATAAAATTACGCCCTTTTTTAATCACTAGATGCTTATTGGTATTGATTAAACTCTTAAAAATCTCTCGTTTGCATTCCATTTCTTGGTAGTTGATGTTCAACATGAGCCAACTTAGCTAAACTCAAGGCTGTTGTAATACACGAGACAGTAAATAAGTTCCCCTGAGTGATATTCTGCAACCTGAAAGATGGGTCACGCACAACGCCGGTACAGGGTAGTGCTCACTTTACTATCCAAAAATCAATTGCCAACGATAAATTTGTACAAGGAAAACCGTGTTGTCCAGTTTGAGTATACAGTCAACCTACAACTCACAGCTAAATTATTATTATCATCATTTCTTTCATCATCTAAAGCCCTGTTGGCAAATAATATATTTCACAGACCAATTTTAGTATTTTATATAACGGCATAAAAAAAATAGAAGTGAAGGTTTCAAGAAATAGTAACGCAACATCGTCAGCTACAGATGGTACTTAAAAAAATTTAGCAATGACCATCCCAAATCGCACAGCCGAGCGTAGTATCAGCCGGGTTTCAAGAAACAGTACCGCAACCAATGTATCAACCAATGCTAACTCATAAAAATGAACCAAGGAGTATCCTAGGTAGTAATAGTAGCAGCAGTAGTTTGCAAGAAGGTTACTAGCACTTCAAGTTCAAAGCCTAAAGGAGCATTACAAAGGGCACCTTTCTCTCTCAGCGCAGAATCAGCCGCAAGTTGAGCGGGATCTTGAGCAGTTAAGGGTCTTGTGATGACTTCCATGAATGTGGCCAGCATGCGCTGTCTGTCCTGGTCGCTGTGTTGCGTGGGCTGCTGCTGCACGCTGTATGACGGCCACGGCAGCAGCAGGAAATTCACAAGGGCTCGATACAGCATTTCCCGAACCTGGAAATGAAAGAGAAACTGAATCCAAAGCATGCCTAAATAACGCCCCATCAGAAAACGAGAGCTGCTACAAAATGTGGAAGTTGTCTACTTGTGCGATCCGAGTGTTATGAAGAACTTTGCACATTTATATACAGTACAATTGGAACACATTTCAGTAACAGTGTGGCAAGCAAAACATGTGTAAATAAGAAAAATATTAATGAATTCAAAGGATACACGATTTATTTAATCCTGCATCACACATTGAGCGGAGAAAAATGTAGACGCACAAAAAATTATCAACTGGTAGCAGAAAGAAAGGCATGAGAGTAAACAGCAAGAGAATTACAAAACACTTAACACAAAGGGAACGGCCAAAAAATGAGCTAGAAACGGCTAGATGAATGAAAAAGCACAAATGAAACAGGGGAGACTGCTTCTGAAGGCAACTATTGGAGTAATTGAGTTTTCACAGCCGTGGAATGTCTTAAATGCCTCTCATAAGACCACTTTCCTGAGATAGTTCTCACAGCCAATAAATGCCTAAGAAAGCCACTTTTAAGACCATTTTCAAGAGATAGTTTTCAGCCGTTCAATGTTTAAAAAAGCCACTTTTACGACCACTTTCAAGAATTCTTTGTAGCCAAGCTACCAGCCGGGAAGCCAAGCAAGAGAACCTCACGCACCTTGCCCGGAGGCGTGCTGTGGGAGTAGACAGGGGCGGAGTAGAGGAGCTGGACCTCCTGCACCTGCAGAGCCACAGGGCTCACCACCAGCACCGACACCGTCAGTAGTAGCTGCACGCCACACCGCACCACCACCCACGGCACCTGCACAGCGGTGTTGTGAGTGCTGTTAAAACTGGTACTAGTGTGGCTATTGTTAATGTTACTGTAGCTGTGTCAAGAATGCTACTGTTAATACTACTGTGGCTATGTCAAGAATGCTACAGTTAATACTACTGTAGCAGTGTGAAGAATACAGCACAGCTGAAGTTGGCGCTTGTGAAACATAAGTTCTGACTTCTTACCTGCTCAGCTCTTATTCTTGCACCACAGATATAAAAATAAAATAAAATAAAACAGAAGGAGCAAAATTGGTCATTTAGTGTGCCATTTCCTCTCGCCTAATTAACTTTTCATATAAAGATAAATAAGGAACGTTCATAGCACACAATACTAGAGGAACAAGTCAGTTTCAATACGGCCAGTTCTGCAAGCTTCTCCTCAGAAACAGACCAACAACGGAACAATGCAAGTCCTCTGATTCCCTTTCCACTAATGAGGTGATAATGAACAGTACCCATGGAAGTACATGTCGGTTTGTATTATTATACTTGTATTTTAAGCAGCTATTTCGGTGTTTTCGAATTTTCAATAAAAAAGAGAGAACCAGGAAAATGGTATAAAACATTTTTCATTAAAATGTATTCTTGAGACTGTGAAAAGACTCGTAAAAAATAGGACGTTTCGAGCCTTCGCTCATCATCAGCAATAGGTACAAATTCGAACAAAAAGTCATCAGTAAAAAGTGGTAAAGGGAGTAGTGAAAATTCACTATTTTTTTTAATTTTCACTACTCCCTTTACCACTTTTTACTGATGACTTTTTGTTCGAATTTGTACCTATTGCTGATGATGAGCGAAGGCTCGAAACGTCCTATTTTTTACGAGTCTTTTCACAGTCTCAAGAATGCATTTTAATGAAAAATGTTTTATACCATTTTCCTGGTTATCTCTTTTTTATTGAAAACTTGTATTTTATCAGTGAAGCTTCTAATATATAATGCAAAGTTTCAGAGCCTTATTCCTCGCTATTATTTTCTTAGTGAACAGTACCCCTCACAGACTGCTACTGCTAAGATGCGCTTTGTTCTATGGTTCTTGAAGTTGTTTGACAAGTAAAATTTTAGAGAACAGGTACAAAATATTGAAGTAACTGTAACACAGATAAATTTAAAATTCTTAAACATATCCAGGCTTGCTATTTATTTCTAACTCTTTCTTGTATGCATTGCAAAAAAACACCTTATATCTCACGGGCGTGTAAACAACTAAATTATGAAGTCCAAACCATTAAGGCCTGTTGGCACGATCAGTGAGTGAGCACACATATCATATACTAGAAGATCCTCAACTTATCACTAAGTGAGTTTCAGCCCTGTCGACAATGACGTAGGTGCCAATTGGCCAATGACGGGGCCGATAAATTGTTACGTGTCTCTAGTTTGAATCTGAGGTCGTTAGTCGGCTGTGAGCCTTTGACAGAGGTGTAACGAAGATTGCAGCAGAATAATAATAATAATTTTACGGAAACGTTTCTACCGGGGTCGCCAGCGTAACGCCAATGTGGACCCCCCCGGCGCTGGCCGGGAAAAACTCAGATATTCTGATAAAGGCAGATAACAGCAAGATACAAGAGACTCACGCATTATGACACGTCGCACTGGACATACAAGAAAAACAATTAGCGAGTAAATTTTGATGATGCACGGTTTGGGTTAGTGAAGGGTCGTACTTTTTAGGAGTTTGAGTAGTAGTAGTAACATGGGCCTGCTAGCGCTTCAGTTACTCAAACTATATTGCACCGAAGGTCACACAATTTAATTCGTATCTGACTCTTCCAGATAAGCACACAAGATAAACATTGCTATGATTTGAACCATCAAAATTATCTGAGCATCATGGTCATAATTACAACTCAAGATTACAAGTGTCTCCCCATTAAAGTTTGTACACAACACATTTCCTTCGAACGCACTGAGCAACCAAACCCCGTTGGGGGTTTCAGCTGCCCACCCATTTATGGCCGGACGCCTTACCCACGCTGAAACCCCCGAGGTATCAACGCAGCGCGCCCGGCCATATTACAGTTTCTTCATCTTTAAACTTCCAAAACGAAATCACGTCTGGCTATAAAGCCCTACAGCGCGGCTTCCCGTTAAATCTCTTCAAGTAGTACTACATGAAGAGATCCAAGTTAGGAGCCTGAACATTTCCCCGTATCAGATCATGTCGTAAGCATTTATTTTTTGAAGAAAGGTAATCAGCTGATCTACGGGCGCATTGTGGCCAAGTATATTGCTTATTGAATGTGGCCGGCTATCGTCGGAGAAGACTTCAAAACACTGTCGTCGTGTATTGCGCAGCGCGGCGCAGTCGATGAGAACGTGCTTCACGGTGAGGCGCGCCCCCAGGCACAAAGGGCAACCAGGCGGAGGCTCTTGTACCTCACTGTTCATGAGGTAGCTGTGGGTGAGGTAGGTGTGGCCGCTTCTGAGTCGATTAAGTACGACCTCCACTCGGCGTGGCAGTCTTCTTTTGGGCCATGATCCCGGTTCCAACTGGGCCTCGTGCATGATGCTCCTCCGCTGGTGCCAGCCTTCCTTCCATTTGCTGTGGATTTCTTTCTCGAGAACCGTGAACCAGTCCCTATAAAATGTTGGGAATCGCTCTGGCGGGCGAATTGCGGCCGCTTTTGCTAGACTATCGACGGTCTCGTTACCTCGAATCCCCACATGGCTGGGGATCCAGCAAAACTTGATGGTTTTACGATTCTGGGCAAGGTCGTGAATCTGGTGTTGGAGAAGGCGGGCATGAGGATGGTCCGTGCGTTTGTCGAGGAGAACTCGCAAAACACTCAGGGAATCACTAAAGATAATAAATTGGTCCTTAGGATGATCCCGAATGATCTGTAGTGCTAGATCAATGGCATACAGTTCCGCAGTGAATATAGTGGATACTTGGGGAAGTGAAATCTGTTTCTGAATGCTGCTACAGAATGCCGCAGCGCCAACGCCGTCGTTGCTCTTGGAGCCATCTGTGAAGACGGCAGTGTGACCTGGGTAATTTTCGCTTGCTAGTCGGTGGTATTCCTGGATGTATGTAGTTGGATGGGTTGTTTCTTTTTTTAGGGCTGTTAGTTCCAAGTTTATGTCGATGGCGACCGTATTCCATGTTGGGACGTCAAGGTTCAGTAGCCGGTACGAGAAAGCGGGTTTGATATAAGGGGGTTCGAGATTTAGGGATCCAATGTTATTGAGTGTGCGAATGGCAAATGAAGGCACAACTTTCTTATTTACGTACAATCTCCTGTCAATAGGAGGGATAGCAGAGTTAAAGGCTGGGTTACCTAAGTGGCTTTTCATTTTGAAATAATATTTTAAGGAAAGTAGTTGCCTTCGCAGGTTCAGCGGCATTTCACCCGTTAGAACTTGGAGGCTTGCGGCAGGTGTGGACTTGAAGGCTCCTGTAGCCAGACGCAAGCAGTCGTTGGCGACGGGATCCAAAAGCTTAAGGGTGGTGTTGGATGCTGATGCGTAGACAATGCATCCGTAGTCCATTATTGACCGAACAAAAAGTTTGTACATGTGGAGAAGAATGTGCTGATCCCCTCCCCAGTCATGGGAGGAGATAGATTTGAGCATAGCGCATCCTTTCTTGCATTTGGCTCTAATGTCGTTGATGTGTTTTTTCCATGTGAGTTTTGTGTCCCACGTGAGTCCAAGAAACTTGATTTCCTCTACAAACTCAATATCTTGATTTGCGATTTTTAGGGGTGGGGGCATCTGGATACCGGGCAACGTGGTGAAATGTACAGCTTTGAATTTTTCTGATGAGAAAGTGAAACCGTTCTTCAGAGTCCATCGTACGGCACGATCAATACATTCCTGGAGTTTAATTTTTATGACATTTAGATCACTGTGTCGATAGCCGAGCTGGAAGTCGTCCACAAACAGTGAGGCATGAAATCGTGGATCCTGAGGAATCAGAGAGGCAATACTATTGATCTTAATGGCAAAAAGAGTGACCGAGAGCACTGAACCTTGCGGGACGCCTTCTTCTTGCGGGAAGGGGTCGGACAAATAATTGTTGATTCTGACTCTAAAAGTTCGGTCGCGTAAGAATTCTTGGATGAACGAGGGGAGTCGTCCTCGTAGTTGCATTTGGTGGAGATCTCGCATTATTCCAAATTTCCACGTTGTATCGTAAGCTTTCGTTAGGTCGAAGAACACGCTTACGAAGTGTTCGTTGTGTACAAAAGCTCTCCTGATCGTAGTTTCGAGGCGCACTAGGTGGTCGGTTGTGGATCTACTTCGCCTACCGCCGCACTGGATGTTGGTGAGGCAGCCGTGCATGTCGCAGAAGTCCGAGAGTCTATTGCTGACCAGACGTTCCATTGTTTTACAGAGGCAACTGGTTAGTGCGATGGGTCTGTAGTTTTGGGGCGACTGTGGAGATTTATGCGGTTTCGGAAAGGGGATTATAATTGCCTCCCGCCAGCTGGAGGGGAAATATCCGTTCAGCCAAAATTTATTCATCATGGATAGTAGGCATTGCTTGCCGGCTTCGGGTAAGTGCGTCAACATCTGATAGGAGATTTGATCCGCTCCAGGCGAGGTGTCTTTGGTGTTATGAAGAGCCGTTTCTAGTTCTGCTGCTGAGAACGATATGTTGTAAACTTCAGTGTTCGCAGATGAAAAATTTAAGCCTTCGTTTTGGACCTTTTCTCTTTCTCGTTGAAACTCGACGGGGTAGTTCGTAGCGCTGCTATTATTGCTGAAGGCCATCGCTAGCTTGTTTGCTATTTGGGGCACGGTGGCATACGTAATATTATTTTCTTGCAAGATGGATATTTTTCGTTGGGGTTGGCCTTTTATTTTGCGAATATTTGCATATACGGCTGTTAGAGGTGTATTTCTGGTGAACGTATTAGCGAAACTTATCCACGCCTTCCGCTTTTCTTCACGTAAGAGGTTCCTGTGGATTGCTCGTGCTCTTTTCCAACGAAGAGCATTTTGTATCGATCTGGTCTGGCGGTACTTTTGGTATAGGCGTTCGCGGATTCGTCGTGTTTCGGTCAATTTTGCGCTCCAATAGGGCTTTGGAAAGAAGGTTTTAATTTCAATGGTGGGTATGCAATCCACAGCTACAGCCAGTATGGCATTAATAAAGGCTTGGAGGTGTTCTTCACAGTTAGTTTCCGGCGAGATTTTCAGCTCTTTCCACTTTGGGTGGTTCTCGTATGAGTGCCAATCTGCTTTTTTTAGGCACCACACAGTTCTGCTAGGCTCGCTTTGTTGTGCGTTCATTAGCTGGATTAGGATCGGGCAGTGATCGCTGTCCTCAGGAGAGAGACAGGTAGACCATTCCAACTCCGCGTTCAGGCGGGGAGAGGCTAGTGTTAGGTCTATGGCGGATTCTGAGTTATACGAAATTCTGGTTGGGGATCCTGTATTTAATAGAACGAGGTTCGACTGTTCTAGATATTGCTCAAGAATGCGCCCCCGAGTATCCGTGGTTCTGCATCCCCAAATTGTGCTGTAACTGTTGAAATCACCCATAATAATGCTTGGAGTAGGAAGTTGATTTTCTAGATCACGTAGTGCTTCTAGGGTAAGGCTATGATTTCTAGACGTGTACATTGAGACGACTGTGATCGGCCGACTAAGTTGGATGGTGGCTGCGATGACTTGAAACTGGGACGTCAAAACGTGTTCTCTGAATGGGACCGAGTTATGGATAAGCAGACCCACTCCTCCATGGGGGGTGAAGTTAAAGTGACCGTATTTGATAAGAAGGGAGTATTGGGGTATAGAGAATGTGCAATTGTGCCATAGCTTGGTTTCCTGTAGCGCTACAACAGCTGGTCGGTGCTGGTGTATCAATTCCAGCAGTTCGTCTTTCTTGGCTCGAACTCCTTGACAGTTCCATTGGATAATTGAGGCTAGGTTGTTCATTGCTCGGATGTGGATGGATTTGTTTTATATTCGTTGAAAATTTCTTCGGTTTCTCTTCTGACTGCGGGATTGTTCTCGCTGGTTATTTCACAGTCGCTGAGAGCGGAATCGTAATTTGGGGTCATTTGTATCGTTGTAGTATAAAGTTCGCCAGTATCAGGATTCATACACACTGCCTCTGTTAGTTGTTTCTTTTCCGTTGGGCGCTCCTGATGTTCGGAGTTTTTCCGCTTTCTTCGCGTGCTACCGTCCACAGGTTTGACAGGGCTGTCAGCAGCGGCAGCGCTCGGAGGTTCCATTTCCCTCGGTGGGGTTTGGCTTGACGCTGTGTTGGCGGCGGTCGTCTGCACTGCACTGACGAAGGAGCGTCGATATTGAGGACATTCTGCATCCAATTTAGCTTTTGCTTGGGCTCTACTAAGTCTAAATTTGTGTTGTATTGTTACAACTTCTTGTTGGTATTTAAATTCGATGCATTTAAGGGTTCCGGTGAAATGATCTTGGCCGCAGTGGTGACATTCTATTTTTGAGCTGGTACATTCTGTGGCACTGTGATTGGCGTTATCACACCGAGCACAAATCGGGGTGTTGCTTGAGCACCACTTTTGGGTATGCCCGTATTCCAGGCATATTTTACAAAGCATCGGGCGTGGTACGTAGGCGTATACTTTGCTCTTTGATTGTTCGCCTGGCACTGTTAGATATTCTGGGAGGTCTCCACGGAAAGTTAGTAGCAATGGTTGGGCGAGTGGGTCCTTGGGTCGGATCCATGTTGCCTTGGTCACATCGTGGAGGTCGTGATCTTCCTTGAGTCCTTTGCGGAAGTTCTCAAAGTCTGTCAGGTCGTACTCGTATATGTAGACAAGTCCTTAGGCGGCATTGGGGTTGCAATATTCGGACATGGTGACAGGTATGTTATTGATTGACTTTATCTTGCGGACAGAGTCGCTCTGGCGTGAATTGCAGATTTCGATTATAAAGGAATCGTTCCCCTTAGAAGAAATGCGTTTGGGTTTGGTCCCAAGTTCCCGTTGCAGGCTCTTCTCCAGTATCCACGGTGAGAGTTTGCGTTTTTCGGCTGCATCGATTTTGCAGAGAAAGTGCTCGGTGGAGGTTTTTGATGGTTTTTCAGAGTATTCGTCAGAGTTGTGGTAAAGTTGTCTTGCGCGACGGATGCCTACCTTGTGCTTGGCTTGAATTTCAACTATTTTCTGTTCTTCAATATGCTTAGGACACATTTTGCTTTTCACCGGGTGGGGACCGCGGCAATGGAGACATTTGGCTTGTACTTCCAGGCACTGATCGCTTGAGTGTCCCCCAGTGCCGCACTTTGCGCAGGTTGGTGGCCTGTTGCAGCGTTTTTTGGTGTGGCCATACAGCTGGCAGTTGGAGCAGTGCATCGGTTTGTCGATGTATGGATGAACTGGCGTGTCCGCGCGCTCACCTGGAATATATATATAGCTGGGGGGGTGTTTCGGAGTTGAATTCGAGGATAAGGGCGCTAGTTTGTTCGCGTCTGGTCTTTATGAATGTAGCGTCAATGACGTTGCTGATGTTGTAAGCTTTCTTCAGCCCGGCCGCAAACTCGTCGAAGTCGCTCATGTTGTACTCGTTGATGTAGATGAGTCCTTTGGATTTGTTCAGTCTTGGGTGGACTATGACTTCGCAGGGCACGCTATTCACGCTAGTGATGGTCAGCATGGCTTGTCCCTGTTTATTATCCCTTGCTTCGAGTGTGAAACTATCTTTACCGCTGGTGGTAATTGACTTGGGAGGAAGTCCAGTAGCGTTTATGATGCTGGCCTTAATTGCGTAGGGATTTAGGTTGCGTTTAGTTTCTGGTTTAAATTTCATGCAATAAAAGCGCATGAATGTCGGTGTGGTTGGAAGTTCCATGAGGTCCAGGGGCACATATTTTCGCTTCCTGGTTGATCCAGGGGAACAGGTAGGTTTTTGTTTTCCCTCTGAAGGGGGTGTTAATTTATCAATGATGTCCGCCAGTTTGCTCACAGCCAGTTCCACTTTTTTGATTCTCTCCTCCGTAGATGTTTCCATTGTTGCTGGGTCGCCACTCTGAACATCCCGGACGTCTCCGCCACATCCCATCTCACCCAGACTCCGCATCAGCCTGCTCACACTCCTCTCCACCTCGCTCACCCGCTCGGACGTGGTTAGCTCGACCGCTGCACCCACGGCCGTCCCCCCGGCCACAGCCTCACGACGTTCCGCCTGAATTCTTCCACCGTTATTGCTGGTAGGCTCGATTGTTTCCTTATTGATTGGAGTCCTGATTGACTTAAAGGGGTTAGGCAAAGTCTCTCGTTTTTCTGTCGTTCCCTGGTCCGGCCTGCGCTCGCTCCCCGCGCGCTTACCTCCGGACCGCGAGCCTCTCGCTCCTCTGGGCATGATGCCCGACCCCAGAGGCCGTCGGCCTCCGGGATCAGGGTTGGCGTTTTTACTCTTAATTTTAGGCTTTAGAACAAGAACAAAACTACAAATTTAACACAAAATTGGAACAATACACGATTTATTAGGTTATGCAACCTAGTTATTCACCTTACACTAACGAACGCGTAGCAAACCAAAAATGAAAAAGAAATTCAAAACCTAGAGCACCGAGGTGCCCTAGGCGCCCCCCGCGTTGGTTCCACCCACAATAATTCTGATTGGCGATAAACTATTACAATAATCAAGTCGCTATCCCAGTACAACAGGTTGTACAGATGACAGTAGTCGTAGTGGGTGTACTAACGGCACCACCACGAGAAGGTGCGGGTGGGCTGGATACCCGCACCTGAGCACGGGTAACCTCTATCAAATCCTTGTCTGTTTTTCTTTTTTGTTCCCTAAACCACAAAAAGGAAGTTGCACATCAAATAACCGTAAGAAAATATTTCGAGTTCGATGCCAGTAAAACGTGGTAAAGGGAACAGTGAAAATTCCATTGTAGCAGAAATGGCTCCTTACGTACGCTTAAAAAATGCGTAGTGGAAAAGTGTGCTACCTATTTTTAGCAGTTTTTTATCACTCAAACATCTTAATTTCTTCATTATCGTATTGTTTCGACTAATATAAGAATCTGGTATTTAATGGTTTAAAATGTTGATGAACTCTTTCCGAAAAACTTAATATACGGCACCGACGTTTTATCACATTTAGAACCTGAGTCTAATTTAAATGCGCCTTAGTTTATAAATATAAATTGTAAATATGTTCATGAATGCACATTCACGTTTATGTATAGTGAAGGACAATATAAAAAAAGTGTTATCAATATAATCGAAAGGTACTACTTTGGCTTTCACTATCCTTATTACGCCATGAAACGTTTCTTAACTTTTGAATAAAAACTTGAGTTCCAATCCTCACGAGTATCATAGTAAAGCCTGGATACGCAGCCAATTGAAAGCCTCGTCAACAATGACGTCAGCTGCGAGTCATGGCTGCTAGAAGCTGATTGGTTGGCGCGCGTGAGCACGTTTGTCTAGAGCGGACTTGCGGTCCACCGTAGTTTTGCAGTTCTTCTTATGTAAGTGTTCTGTGGTGAGCACTTCAGCACTGAAGAGAGGCTCAAACCCCGCCCATTTTCTCTCGTTTCAGACTGAATGGAGCACTGAACAACAGTGTGTCTAGGTTTTGTCTTTACCGAGCTACCCAAAGCTTGTCAGTGCCATTTCAGTCGCCGAACGAGAAGGGTGCATAGTCTCTGCTCCTTCCCTACGCTTCCTTTTGGAAAATTGTCCTGTAGCTGCCTAAAAAGGATTTTTTGAAACCAGCGCTTTGCCCACATTTTACTCTTTTATTTTTGTTTCTTCTTTATAGCCGCGACAACTGTTATAGAGAGTGCAAGAGCCATTGCTTGTCGCCGAGCCACTATCGTACATCCTATCTCTACCGCTTCAAGAAGCAGACTGAGGATTTTACTAGAGCAGCTTTGCGCCACTGCTCCAAGTGCAGAATGACCGTATAGACACTCGGACTCGACCAAGTACGATACTGAGCTCGTGGAGAAGCGCTCACCCACTGATCGTGTCAACAGGCCTTTACGAAGTCTCTCTCATTCAAAACATAAGTCTACTGCCTCAAAGCGACAATTTCACCACCATCACTTAGCGCCACCACCCACTTCTGACCCGCAACAGTACCCCCACAACTGCACACCACCACACAAAGAACATTCGACGGCAGAACTCACGTTTGACCACCACCAGCACCACCATCACTTGCGCCACCACCCACGTCTGACCCCAACAGTACCCCCACAACCGCACACCACCACACAAAGCCCACAGAAGGGCACAAGCCTGGCTCACGTTGTCGGTGTTGGCGCTGTGGACGGCAGCGGCGGCGAGCACGAGCAGCTCTCGGTTGAGGCTGTGGCAGGTGTCCAGGTGGGGGTGTGTCGCCACCACCGTCCCACTCCCGTTGCTCGCTTTCCCTTCGTGAACATCAAATCTCATGTAAGATCGAATGAAAAGCCTTCTTAACCTTCATCTTGGGACCTTGAATACTCCCCCTGAATCTAATAAAATGTGGATGTGAGGGATTTATGAGTTTTGTCAGTATCATTAACAACACGTTGACTGCGATGGGTTAAACTGAATGTCAGGCCGCACAGGGGGTTGTCGAGCCTTTTGTGTTAGTTACCCATAATCCCAAGTATTTTCTTCATGTGTCCAGCTCCCTGAACGCCGACTTGTCTGTTTCTCTGCGCTGATGTTGCGTCTGTGCATTTACTTTAATTAGCCCTTAAATATCATTTGTATTACACGTCGATATTCCAATGTTTCTTTGATTACCTAGCTAAATAAGACTAATATTTTGAATGCAATTTTGAGTGTTGTACCTTTTTATGCAGTAGCTCCTGTCTGTACGCACTATTTTTGCAACAGAAAATATATCACTGTCTTTGTTAAAATATATCGGTGTATGTAATAGGGACTTCAAAGAGATTCAGCAATAAACAAGTCACACCCTAAGGTCAAATGAGTTTCCCTTTCTCTTTATTGACACAGGCTTTAGTCTCATACGACACCTCGCCTAATAAGGGGTTTAAGGAGCCACCTCGGAAGGATGAATTATTTCGCATAGTTTTGTGGATTAGGCAGACGCTGTCGCAGTTCGGCACTAACAGAGTTCACTTCTGTTGCCCTAGCGGTCTCATACGGCGCAGACAGTTGCTCGTCTTCCTAACGGTACCGCCGTAGTTCGGCACAAAACGGAATTTACTTCTGTTGCCCTAGCGGACTGAATACGGCGTAGGCGGTACCCACACACACATCTCACTCTAGCGGTGCCACCGTAGTTTGGCACAAAACAGAAATAACTTCTGTTGCCCTAGCGGACTGAATACGGCGCAGGTGGTACCCACACAAACCTCACCCCACACACACGACAGTACCGCCGTAGTTCGGCACTAACGGAATTTACTTCTGTTGCCCTAGCGGACTGATTACGGCGTAGGCAGTACCCACACGAACCTCAGGAAGGGCAGCTGCGAAGAAAAGCTAGCGCCCCGGAAATAGGTAGCTGCACAGAAGACAGCCCCCTTTTCCACGAACCCTTACGTCGACCGCACGACGGTATCGACACTGAAGTTCAGCATTCAACTCAAATTGAAGTTCAAAAGTTGTTAGAAATTTTATAAATACCAGACATTAACTAGGTCCATTGAATACCATCAATTTTAAAAACCGATAAAAAATTTCAAACGACCCATCGATGGGTCGTACCGCAGGCAGTGTTTTTCATTAATGAAACATGTGCGTGATTTTATCATCACTCGCGGCAGAAATGACATGTTACCGAGCTATCATATTATTATTACTATTATTATTCTTTGTGATTGCTTGTGATTGCTTTTCTACCAGGGGGCGCCATCTAACAGCAACGAGCTATCATAGAAATCACATCGCACACAGAGAAGGAAAGAAAAGAACCACGAGAAATGCTGAATGAAAGCACTAAAACAAAGAATTTTTGGTTGGTAAAATTGTGGATTTAGGGTGGTTATAAGTTTCTTTTTTCGCTGAAGTGGTCACCAATCTCTGTTGAGCAAACCTGACACCAACTTTGAAAAAGGGCACAACCTGGTACCAACTGTGACAATAAGGGTACCACTGATAATTAAAATTTTAAACACTGACACTAGCTTACGTTCAGAGAAGGCGTGTTTAAACATCACTTAATAGGTTTCTCACCATTGGATTACACGTGAAAATTTTGATCTACACTCAAGATTCCTTATTTGATCATTCTCCACTTCTATTTTAACAAAAGGAAAGTCTACCTATATTTAGCACGGGACCTCACATATTACCCTTGGGAGCTCTACAGATACAGCAGCTGTATCCCCCCTGAGGGGCAACAAAAAAGACCTTTTCTACACCACCAACAGAAAAGCCTACCTAACCCTTTACCTCTGGACCTCACATATTCCCCACAGACACAACAGCTGTCTCCCGCTGAGAAGTAACGAAGCAAAAAATAAAAATAAAAAAACCTACTCTACATCAACAGCAGAAAAGCCTACCTAACCCTCAGCTCAGGACCCCACACATCTCCCACAGACAAAAGAGCTGTATCCGCCGCTCGCTAGTCACCTGCAGCATCAGGGGGCGGTGAAGGTACAGAGGAGGACGGAGCCAGGGAAGGAGACTCCGTCGAGCACCGGGACTCAACAAACTGGTGACCGTACAGCTGGGAGAGCCAGTGTGACCACGCCCGCAGGCTGCACAGCACTTCGCAGTGCCTGCACGGTGCAAACATCACCATTGTAGGGCAGCATTCATAGAGGGGATTTTGTTTTATATGTGGTCTGGACGTACAAGTAATCACACCTCTGCATTGTAGGTTGTGCAACATTCTTAGGGCGGGACAGTGTTTTATGGGTGGTCTGTCTTCATATGCATACGTACAACAGCCTTCAGACAGACCAGCTAGTGCAACATTCTTAGAGCAGAACATTGTTACATGGGTGGTCTAGTTTCCAAAAGAATGAAAGTTGTCGAGATGGAATAAATATCAGTTTCAAAACAGATGTCTGAGACGCTTCGCTGAGGACAGCATACATACAGTTACGTCCCACCACATACGTATACGTACAAAATAACTTGACTCCGTTATTCCTAAAATGGAAATTGTTCAAATTGAAGAAATAGTAGTTTCACAATTGAAGAAACGGTAGTTTCAAAACAGAATACATAGCAGTAGGAAAACTGCTGAGACGTTCCATGGACGAGAGCAGTACCCACACTTACACCTGTATGAGGTCTGCCCTGAGCAGCTCCAAGGAGGTGTCGAGGCTGTACAGCTGCAGCCGCATGCCGTACTGGCCGAGCTCCACCAGCCTGCGCATTGTATCGTGGGTTAGTTTAATGAACACTCTGACTACGGCAGATAAAACTGAGGAGTATTAGATTAGATTATTTGTTAGTTTAAGCCTCCCTATCCAACATAAAAGCGATTCAAAGAGGAAAGAGGAAGGCACCATTTAATATGGAGTTAAGAACGCGGAATCTATGCAGAAAGGGCATAGAAACAGTAAGTTGAGGAAGAAGTTCATGAAACATGATGAAAATTGAAGAAGAAAGTCGTGGGTGCTGAAAAACAGGACAGCAGTCAACCAAAATGATGGTACTTAAGAAAAAAAATTATTTCAACAAAAAGAAGGCCTCTTTGACGCTCAGCTCGGAACCTCACATATACTCCCTGGGAGTATCAATTCCCGTAGATACAAAATTGGTATCCTCCTGAGGAGTGCAAGCGTCACAACACCAAGAGGTCATGGAGGCCTGGATCGCGAGAGTAGTTAAGGCCAAACTCTGTCCGATTGGTACAACTGCTATCCTCTTTCTTAATAATTCGACCTCCCTGTCTGCTTGTACAACGCTAGAGTAGCATTTCTTGTCCACAAATTTGTGAGGTAATTTGAACGAAGCAGCTGACTAAAGCTACTGTTGAACATTTTCTTAATACTTCAACCTCCCAGTTTGCTTGCACAACAATAAAGTAGCATTTCTCGTTTACTAATTAACAAGAAAAAAGGTAAAATAGCAGCTAACTAAAACTACTGTCTTGATAATTCTACCTCCATGCCCGCTTGTACAACACTAGAGTTGCATTTCGTTAACTAATTAATAAGCAAAAAGGTAGTTTGAGCATAGGAACTAACTAAGCCAGAACAGAGCTACCGAGCACGGCTGTAACATATCCTTAGGCTCTACACCAGCAATGGCACAGACGACAAACTGAACGCGTCCACTCCGAAGCTATATCAAACTACTTTTAATTTTACAAGTACGAAAATAGTACAGAGAATTTTCATTTAAAAACTCCGACTCAAACAAGAACGAGTACAAAAGAGTCCCCTTAAACTTGAGAAGAAATATGGGAGCAAAAACCAGTGGTTGAAAATTCCACCAGTAAAGCAAAACTACCTAAAACCAATAGTTGAAAATTTCAAATGTAGAGCGATAGAAAAACCGTGAAAGCAGTGAAGTCTGACCTGTGGAGCAAAAGAATAACTCTAAAACCAGTGTTAGGAAATTTCACCTGTGGAATAAAAAAGCTAAAACCAGTAATTCCCCCAGTAAAGCATAAAAAGCCTAAAATAACTAAAGCATAAAAATTCCCCCAGTGAAGCAAAAGAAGGCTAAAACCAGTAGTTGAAAATTCCCCCCGTGAAGCAAAAGAAGGCTAAAACTAGTGAAGTTCCACCCGTGAAGCGGAAAAAAAAGCCAAGACTATTGCAGTGTGACCTGTGCAGGGTGGCCATGGCGACAGGGGCGCGAGGCACGAGCTGGGGCCCCAGGAAGGTGGTGGCGAGGCGGCCCAGCAGCTGCAGCAGCGTGCACAGGTCGCGCAGGGCGCAGTGTGCGCTCAGCAGCACCTCCTCTGACAGGGGCCGGTCGCACCTGCGCACCACACTAGCGTTACAAGGTACGGTCAGGTCTTAGGGGGAACTACACCTCCTCTTGTTCGGATGGCCAGTAGAACGACTTCATTTCAAACAAACTTCATGATGTCACCATTGCGACATGTTGTTAGGCCAATAGCGGTGCTGGATTTGGGGCTAGTTATTAGACCTTTTTGGTTTAACAACAAAATGTGATTAAGCCGAATTAAAAGAAGTAATTAAAGATTACAAATGGTAATTGAAGATAATTACCTTTCAGAACCAAGCTGAAGCTGGTTTAAACAGTTCAATTACTTACTTTGTAGAGACCACAGCAAGGCCTCCCCTGATTCTGAGGGTAGTCCTTACTACCTTTTATACAAAAATCACCTTTAATTACCCACAAAAAACATCAAAAATAATTAACGTATTGTTAATTACAAAAGGTAATCAAAAATAATCACGTCGTAGAACCATTCTTCAGCTGGTCTTAACAGCTCGATTTCATATTTTGGAGAGACGACAGCAAGGCCTCACCTGATCCTGAGTTTTGTCCTAAAATCCTTTCAGATCCATGCTTCAGCTGGTTATTATTATTATTATATAAGAAAGTTTTAGCTTCCCTTAACCACGACAAAGATGTTCCAAGAGAGGAAAGAGGAAGGCACCATTTAGTATGGATTGAGGGAACGCGGAATCTATGCAAAAGGTGCACAGAAACAGTAAGCTAGGAAAGAAGTTCATGAAACAAAAAAAAGTTGAAGAAGAAAGTAGTAGGTGCTGAAAAACAGGACAGCAGTGAACCGAAAAAAGATGGTCCGTAACAAAACAAAAACCTATTCTATTTCAACAAAAGGAAGCCTACCTAACCTTTAGCTAAGACCCTCACATAGTCCTCCTGGGAGCGCTAATTCCCATAGATACAATACCTGTATCCCCCTGAGGGGATGTTTCAGCTGGTAGCAGTTCAATTACTCACTATGGAGAGACGAGAGCAAGGCCTCACCTGATCCTGAGAGAGGAGCCACCGCCAGGCTCCGGGACGCGGTGCAGGTGCAGTGTCTGGTCTATGTTGAGGTACACGGCGCAGTTCTCGTGCCACGCTGGCCCCTGAAATTATATGCTACATTAGATTTTAGTTTGAACAGCTCTAATCGCAACTAAGGCGTTCCAAAGAAAGAAGGAAGAAGGCACCAATTAGTATGGAGTTAAGGGAATGTGAAATCTATGCACAAGTGGCATAGCAGCAGTGAACTAAGAAAGAAGTCCATGAAAGCATCCCCTCACCCACATCTCCATGATTTTACTGGGCAGAATGTTAGCAAGTCGAGGTTGTGACCAAAGAAGCTCTGGACCTTATCATCATTATCATTAAGACATAACCAAAGCCTGCCCTCACCAACATCTCCATGACTTTGTTGGGCAGAATGTCAGCAAGTCTGGCGAGCAAGTCGAGGTTGTGGCTGAAGAAGCTCTGGCACTCGGACTGCTCTGTGAGATGCTCCACCCCACCTCCACCGGCCCCACTCCAGCACTGCTGTTGGTCCTCCCAGGCGTCGGAGTAGGCGGCGCTGGTCGAGTCTTCCTGGTCGTTCTGGCCAGTCTCGTCCAGTAGATCGTAATCCAGCTCCTCGAGTTCACACTGCGCATTGGTTCAGATTAGATGTAGTTAGCTTAAGCCTCCTTAACGGCGACAGATTAGATTAGATGGTTGATTGATTATAATTTAGTTTTAGCCTCCCTTTACCACAACAAAGATGTTTAACAAAATAAAGGATGAAGGGCACCATTTAGTATGGAATAAAGGTAATGCACAAAGGGTGTTCCCGCAAAGGATCCCGTGCGCACGGAAACAGTAAGATAAGAAGGAAGGTTATGAAACAAGATTTAAGTTGAAGAAAGTCGAGAAGTGCTGAAAAACAGGACAGCAGTGAACCAAAAAAAGGTGGTCCTTTAACATAACAAAAAACATGTTTCAACAAAAAGAAGGTATACCTAACTCTCAGCTCGGGCTCTCACGCATTTCCTCCATAGGAGGGCCAATTCCCATAGATGCGATAGTTGTCCCCTTGAGGGGCTGAGCTTGGGAACATCACATGCTTTTTATGAGGATCGAGATGCACTTCAATCAAAATGATTGTCTCGAATCAGCTCACTTGTAGAAGGATCAGCTTGAGTAAACTTAGGCACATTACAATTCAACTTTCTACCTAAATTTAAGAACCCAACAGCTCGTATGCCGTCAGTTACAGGGTTGCATTGAACGGAGAAATTTGATAAAAGCTCCTAGAGTTCATACTGCAAATATCATATACTTTTATGTTGGATCGAGAAGCGTTTCAATTGAAGCGGTTGTACCAAATCATCCCGAGTAAAATTAAGTAGTAGTAGTAGTAGTAGTAGTAGTAGTATTAGCATCGATTTGCTATTATTATTATTATTACTATTTAACCACCATAGACGCAACGGGGCGATTCAACAGTGAATACCCATACAGTATTTGAGTGTTTGTGCAGAGATTAGAATATTCCGTTTTCCTAGGTTTCGTTTAGTCTAGCAGATTTGGTGATTAATTCATTTGTGTACATAGAGTCTTACTGGTGGTAGCTGTTACCCAATCACGGGATTCCAACAACTCACCAATGTCTTTCTGGCCGAGCGACTTACCCACGCTGGAGTCACCTCTGAACAGAGTGTTCGAGTTAACAGCACTGTGCGCTCGACCATTATTTGACTTATTTTGCTAGTGTGTTCCAAGCTTCATTTAAATTTTAGGATATAGGTCTGTTTCTGTTAGGTACCTGTGTAAAGGGCCGTTGAGGGCGGTGGTAGCAGCTAGTGTTAATATATTTACGAGGAGGTATGGCGGGGCTCCGAAATGGCGTCGTCGCTCCTCTGCAAAGGAGGGGCACTCCACAATCAAATGATTCACTGTCAATGGAACGATACAATCGTCACAATACGGGATTGGTCTTCCTTCCATTAGGTGGCCATGTGTCAATCTCGTGTGTCCTATTCGCAGACGGGTCAATATTATTTCCCACGTTCGGTTCGTTGAAGTTGCATTAGGTAGAGGAGTTATGTCTCCAGTTATTAGTCTGTATTTGTTATTAGCGATGGCTTCCCATTGGTGTTTCCAGCTCAGCGTCAAGACACGCTTTACCAGGCACTTGACGTCGGGTCGGGGCAACTGGAGCTGTGCTCTTTCCGCTGCACAAGTGGCCTCCCGAGCTAGTTTGTCTACTCGTTCGTTGAGTATTATTCCGCTGTGGCTGGGAGTCCAGCAAAGATTTACTGATTTATTTAATAGAATAATACGACATTGAATCATTTGAACAAGTGGGTTTTTAGCTGGAGTATGAATGATTGCTTCAATGGCACTACGCGAGTCACTATATATTGTGATCGAGTTCTCATGTCTTGTAGCTAAGGAATTCAAAGCGCTGTAAATAGCGTATAATTCCGCTGTATAAACACTGGCATTATTACAAATACGCTGGGAATTTTGGACATTAGTATGCACGTAGGCGAATCCAACCCCTGTGGCAGTTTTTGATCCGTCTGTATATACGCCTATAGAGTTCTTGTGTTGATCTCGATGTTGTAGGAAGGATCCTCTTAGCTCATGTGCTGTCACTGAGTTTTTAGACGTTTTGTAGAGGTCTGTGCATTGTGTAATTTTCATCATCCATAATGGGCAGGGTGGAGGTACTTCCAGGAGTATTGATCTCATTGGTATACGATTTACTTTTCTTAACCCGCGCACTGTAACTGGTCACCTCATTTACCAGGCTCACTGGTTGCCAGACGTAAGGCATAACCCCAAGTTGTTATACACCAAAATGATCGTCTCAGCGAGTGCTACACAGCTGGAGCCAGAAACCCCCACATTGTGGGGGTTAAGGCAGAGCTCCAACCACTTGGAAGTTGGGAGGGGTAAGCACAGTCAGTGTGGTAAATGAGGCGACCGTGAGAGGGTGTGCGTGCGAACAGTCAGTGGCAGCCTCAGTTACCAGCGAAACTACTCAGGGCCTTATTTCGCCTTATTTCGTAAAAATGGCAAATAAGACAAATCTGAAGTCAGTAGCGTGTAGAGCAGTATTTTATTCATATTGTGTGAAAATTACAAGTTTCGAAACACTATACTTACAGTAATATAACCAGACATGCAAACATGCATTTATGTAGGAACTAAAACGAAGAATGGATAACACCTAGTAGACATAAATGGTCATAACTTTTTTTCTAATTGTTGTAGAGGAAAAATAAAAACATCAGCAGGTTTGGAAGGATTTTCTGCATAAAATAGCAGTGAAAAACATTACATTGTTCCCAAAACACAAAAATGGCCATTGATCTCTTTGAAGCAATGTTGTGCAAAAATCTACGGAGTTTGACTCCATATTACAAAGAAACGGTTCAAGTTATCAAAAATCTGACAACATCAAAGTGTAAAGCAACATTTTCTACTCATTACTTCATATTTTTACATCTCTGCCTATTACGGTAAGTGAACAGGGAACAGCAGAGTAACGCGGGCAAATTGACTACTTTTCTGAGGGATGCGCGACCGTGCGCGGGTTAACTGTTCAGCTCTATGTAGAAAACTTCTTCCATATGTGTTATTTTCAACATGATCATCATCGTCACTCTCTCGGTCTTCATAGTTTATCAGGTTGTGCAGAGGGTGGGATGGATTTACTGCGATGCGTGCATATGTATTCAATTTCTTGATATTTCGATATGTTTCTAGAGGTTTAATTCCAGAATTGGCATACAAGCTGAGTAAGGGCGAGGAGCGAAGCGCTCCTGTTGCGATACGTATGGCAGCGTTGTGAATGGGGGCGAGTCGTTCTAGAATTGATCGAGGTGAGGAGGAATATATTTCAGAGCCATAGTCCAGTCTTGGTTTTATAAGCATAATGTATAACCGGAGTAAAGTTAGGCGGTCTGCTCCCCATGTTTTGTGCGACAGGTGCTTGAGTAAGTTCAGACTACTGATGCATGAAGCTCTCAGAGTCATGATATGTTGTTTCCAATTTAATCGATCATCTATAATCATTCCCAAGAATTTGTGATGATCGACATTTCGGATTGCTTGGTGATTTAGGGAAAAATTATTCGCGAGTTTGGGACAGTTACGTTTTTTACAAATGTGCATGGCTACACATTTTTCTGTCGCAAAGGAGAAGCCGCTGCGGTTGCTCCAGGTCGTTAGTTTATTAAGGGTTAGTTGGAGTCTGCGTTCTATACTCGCGATTGTTTGTCCGGAGGACCATATAGTGAAATCATCTACGTAGAGAGAATGGTTCACGTTAGGTGGCAAGTTTTCAGTTATGGAGTTAATAGCTATTATGAAGCAGGTGCAAGATAGTATGCTACCCTGCGGGATTCCTTCATTGATCGGAAATGGGGTGGATAAGGTGCGGCCTATTCGTACTTTTATTAGTCTATCAGCAAGAAAGTTAGCTATGAATTTGAGCAAATTTCCCTGGATGTTCCACCTGGTTAGTGTTTTCAACAGCCCATGTCGCCAGGCCGTATCATAGGCTTTCTTTATATCGAAGAAGATCGCTATCACATGTTGCCTATTCTCGAAAGCAGTTAAGACATCCTGCTCAAATTCCGTTATGTTGTCAATGGTACATCGATTTCTTCGGAATCCTGATTGCTTTATGGATATTTTTTGGGTTTGTTCCAGTATCCACATTAGTCTAACATTGACCATTTTTTCCAGGAGTTTACAGAGACAGCTAGTAAGTGATATTGGACGGTAGTTTGATGGATCGTATGTATCTTTTCCAGGTTTTAAGATGGGAACGATTATTGCTGTTTTCCAGGCTGAAGGGAAAAGTTGTTCTGAATAGATTTTGTTATATGTGTTCAATAATAAAGATTTTAAAGAGGGATGGGCGGACTTCAGCATTGAGTAAGTCACTTGATCTTCTCCTGGGCTACTATCCCGAGTTGTGGACAGAGCACATTGAAGTTCTCGCATCGTAAACTTTGTATTGTAATGTTTTTCAGGTTCATCATTATTAAAAATAATAGGTCTGCTTTCTATGTGAGCTTTATGCCGCAAAAAATCGTTTGAGTAGTTATTTTCAGATGCCGAGGCAAAGTGAGCTGCTAATTCCTCTGCGACTTCATTGTGGGCAGCGACTTTACCCCTGCCATGTATTTCTAAAACTGGTGTTGGTTGCAATGTATATTTTCCAATCATTTTCCCTACTTTCCTCCACACTTGATTGATAGGAGTTTGACTGTTAATTGAACAGACGTAATTTTTCCACGATTCTCTCCGTGATTGGTTGAAGATATATCGGCATCTGGCTTTTGCAAAATTGTATGCTATTTTATTTTCAATTGTATATCTGCGCTTCAAGGCACGCTCAGCACGTAATCTGGCGCGTCGGGCCTCCTTACATGCGTCGTTAAACCAGGGGACAGGAGGTTTCTTCATGTTAGAGGATTTCAATGGTACAGAACGTTTTGCCGCGTCTGTAAGAGTCTGGGTAATGGAAGCCACTAGATTATCGATGTCAGGGATATCTCCTACTGTTATGTTTGTCGACGTCAGTTCTTTGAATAGTCGCCAGTCTGCTCGCCGGATATCGAAGCGGTCTGGTAGTTCAGTATCGACTGATGGTGTTTTGAGACCGAGGAGGATAGGGTAGTGATCACTGTCGTGCAGTTCTGTTAGTGTAGTGCAATTAAAGTCCATCATGCAATCTGAAGAGGTAATTGTTAAATCTATTATCGAGTGAGTATTAGTTTGTACATGGTAGTGGGTCGGAGCGCCATCATTTAAAATTGATAGATTACGCTCGAGAAGCAATTCTTCTATCATTCGTCCCCTCTGATCTGTCACTTGGGAACCCCAGGTCATGCTTCTGGCATTCAGATCACCCATAATAATGAACGGGGGGGTTAATTGATTTATAAGGTTATTAAGATCTTCTTGAAGGACTGGTATATGGGGTAGATATAGTGAGCATATAGTATACGTTTTAGAGACGTCTATCTTAACTGCTGTTGCTTGTAGATTGGTATTTAACTGAACTATGTTGAATGGTATTCTTCGATGGATCAGAATGGCAACGCCTCTCTCATGTCCGTCCTGGTGGACTGGTGCGGATTTTATTATTTGGTATTGTGATGGTGGTTGAGCATTGCGATTGTGTATAAGAGTTTCCTGCAAGCAAACGCATGCTGGTGAGTATTGTTGGAGAATAAGTTTTAATTCGCTGAATTTCGTAAAATACGACTGTAAGTTCCACTGTAAGAAACAGTTAAGGGAAATTTTTATCAATGGGAATGAGTTTTAACGGCGAAAAGTAGAAGAAACGGAGTCTCTACTGCTCTTCTTTTTGTCTGGTGTGTTTCTAGGTTTAGTATACTGAGATGGGCCACTTCCAATGACTGGTATTTTGCCATAAGGCGACTTACCCGCGGGTGTTTGCTTTGTTGCCGGCGACTGACATACTGGTGTCAAGTGTTCCACCGAAGTGGACCGGCGTTCCCTCGTCATAGGCGGGCGTCTCACCACAGTAGTCAAGCGCCCCGTCCCAGTCGGCGGCAGCTCTACCCCAATGAGCGGCCGCCCAGCTCCAGCCGGCGAAAGCTCCACCTCAGTAGAAATGGGTTCTCGTACGGAGGGGGGGTGTTCTATGGCTGTCAATTTAGTAGGCTTCTCTCGACGCAATGGTGAAGAGGAAGAGTTACGTTTTCGCTTGATGTCCGCGGGGGATGTCTCCATTTCAGTTTCAGAGTCATTGTAATTGACTAGTATTTTTGGTACCATTGTGGCTGCACTTCCCTGTGGAGCGCTTCTTTCTTCTGAATTCGAGTTTTCTGTATCAGCCATAGGATGCAGGTTAGTTCCCGGGAAGGGACTAGCTTGCATGTCTGACGACGTAGTTGGAGTTTGCATTGTTGGGTGGCAGTCCTTCGTGTTAGTATTAGCGAGAGTCTCGTTGGGTGTGGTAGCTTCTAGTTTTGCTGGAGAAGTTGTCCGTGAGTTCGGTTTCGGTGAACGTTGATGTCTTGTCTGTGATGTTACAGCTGTCCTTTCGATATCCACAGTATTGCGTATCTCTTCTTCTTGATTCAGTTCCCGCGCTGCTGTTACCGAGGCGAAGGTTTTATGGGGGCTTACACCTTTGGAGCTTTCCAAGGGTTGTGTTTTATCTTGCCTTGAGTAGAGAGGTTTGTACACAGGGTTCTGAGTTAGTGTCACGTCCATAGCCTCATTACGTGGCATCCTCTCTCGCATCTGGAGGTTAACTATGGCACTTTCACATTTAAATTTGGGGCAAGCTCTATCGTTAGAATAATGTTCATCGGCGCAATGAAAGCAGTTGACAGGGTTGGTGCAGCCAGCTTTCTTGTGTCCTGAGAGGCCACATCTGGCACATACCTCCTCTTCTCGCCTACAGTACTTAGCCACATGGCCGTATCTCTGGCACTTAAAGCACTGCTGTGGTCGATGGTCATACTCTTCAACGCGCTCAGAGAACCAGTTTGAGAGATGTACTGAGTGTGGTTTTTCGTTAAGTTGGAAGGTAAGGATGTAAGTATTTGTTGGTGTGAGTTCGCCGTTTCGTTTGGTTTGTATTCGTGTAACATCTATTACTCCTTGTGAAAGAAGATGGTCTTTCAGCTCCTCTTCTGTGTGTTGAGCGAAGGCTTTGCTACGGACTACCCCTTTGACAATATTGAAGGTCCTATGGGGTTCAACTACGACTTCCCGTCCGCCCAATCTTCGAAGTGCCAGGATCTTAGTAGACTGCGATGGATTGCCGGACTCCAAGAGAAGTGTGCCCCTGCCTGCCACTCTGATTCGAGATACGTGCCCAACCTGAGTCTTGATGTCAGCATCTGTTTTAATAATATTGAGGTCTGACGAAATGTTAATTCCAGGGAATTTCAAGGTAAAATATTTCTGGAAATATGGTCGTTTTGGTTGGAAGAGTTCATCAAGTGAGATCATTTGAGTTTCTCGGAAAGTTTTCCTTCTTCGGTTTCCTCTAGTGATCGTAGTCCATGAGCCAGTTGAATTGTTCGGAGCGCATGGTGGCGTCTCCAAGGTTCCTTCAGTTGTTAGTTGAGATGAGTCAGGTACATTAGTCTTTGAGGTAGCTCCAGTGGAGGAACCCCGCGATTGGTTATCATGTTTTGTTTGTGTATCGCCTTCACCAGCCTCAGTACGGACCTGGTAAGACAGTTCTGGTGAGTTGCTCATGGTACTTGAAAATACCATCTAACTGGGAAATAAAGAGGGGCCCTTGTCGGGCAAGGGCCCTCGAGGATGTAGAAGGTGAAGACCTCTAATTCACAAGTATGTCCTTAATACTAGTTCCGAGGAAAAATAGTGAAAGAAAAACCCTGATGTTAGAGGGCGCCGCCCGCGTTGGTTCTAGCCAGTAACCTATTTGTGGAATAATAATATAAGAAAATGAAAAATTACAATCGAAATTGTAAACATACGACAGCTGGCTATAATAACAGTATCACCTCGTGAAGGTGCGGGTCGACTAGGTACAAACAAATTAATGAAGGTACCATATATATCAAATCCTTGTCTGTTTTCGTTTTCCCTTTAACACAAAATATGATCGTTGAAGTTGATACCAGTAAACGTGGTAAAGGGAACACGTAAAATTTCCCATCGATTTGCTAGCGCTTCAGTAATTCGTACTATATCGCGCCGTAGGTCTCACAGTTCAAAAAATACAATATTCACATCATTTCAGCAAAAGCACATTATATAATCTCTATTCAAAGTTCATCACAATTACCATTATGGAGACATAGCAACATCCATCGCAAAAAACCGCTTTGACTTCCACCCACATTTTGTCATCTTATATGAGCCCCAGTTGATCTTTGAAGAGATCATCCACAGATCCACGCACACTTTGTTAGCACGGGCAGCCAAAGGCCCCATAGGGGATTTCAGCTGCCCACCCATTTATGACCGGGCGCCTTACCCACGCTGAAACCCCCAGAGGCATCTACGCAGCGCGCCCGGCCATATTGCAGTTTAGTCTTCCACATCTCAGATGTGAAGAAGTTCCTTGCTTACGGTGTTCTTTCTCTGGTTAAATTTCTGACATCAGATTACACTTTTCTAGGAACATTTTAAGCGCTGATACATCGAAAGTTGAGCGTAAAATTTCCCTGAGCATTCCGATCATTACATCCTCATCAGGACCTCGCAGTCTCGGGAAACACACATTCCTGGCAGCTGCATATCGAGGGCACTCAACAAGAAAGTGTTTGACAGTCAGAGGAACGTGGCGCCGCTCACATCGTGGCTGTGGCTGTCGCTCCATCAAGTGCCCATGCGTCAAACGGGTATGGCCAATACGGAGGCGGCAGAGTATCACCTCCATCCGACGAGGGCGACAACTAGAAGATATCCACTCACGCACGGTGGGTTTAATACTTCTTAATTTATTATTAATTGTTCTATCCCACTCCTGTTGCCACAAACTTCTCACTGCAGCCTTTATCCGAGGGTAGTAGTCTCGGAATGGGACCATCAAGTTCAACGTTTCCCCATTTGTCTCCGCAGCTCGCTTAGCCTCCCGGTCAGCTCGCTCATTGCCCGATACTCCCACATGTCCGGGCACCCAGCATAACGTGACACTCTTACGTCTACTCGCAAGGTTTATTAACATTACGAGAATCTCAGCAATGAGTGGGTGTGTACTATTATACATTTGCGTGGCCTCGATTACGCTTTTCGAGTCAACAAAAATTGTAAAAGAGCCACATGGGTAGTCCTCAATCAATTTCAGTGCCTCCATCACACCGTACAATTCTGCTGTGAAAATTGATGACTCTGGGAGTAGTTTCATTGCACTGACCCTTTCCCCAGACACGGCGGCACATCCCACGGCGTCTCCCGTTTTGGATCCGTCAGTGTACAACTTCACGGAGTTTGCGTGCTTTTCAAGTACATGGTCCATGAAAATTCCCTTCAGGATGTGATCGGGCATGGATTCCTTCTTGTGCATCCGGCATCCTGGGCAAAAACTTTCTATAGGGACGCGCCATGTCGCAGAGTTGTCCAAGAGTACTGGGAGTATACGCATGGGTCTCAATTGCATTGTGGCCGTAATCGCTGGGTAATCCACAGATGCGGGTATGAAATGTGGAAAAGGCAGGTGTCGACCAAGGGGCGCGTGCACACTGGCCCATGCAGGAGACAAAGGGACTTGCTCCAGCCTGGCTAAGTACTGTAAGGTTAGTTGCACACGTCGGAGCCACAGGGGTGGCTCTCCGCTCTCCACGCACAGGCTGTAAGAGGGTGAGGATCGAAAAGCACCAGTGCTTAGCCTGATAGCTGCATGGTGCACTGGATTCAACTTAGCAAGTGAGGATTCTTTGGCATATTGATATACTATACAGCCATAGTCTATCTTGCTCCTGATGAGGGTTCTATATAGTCGCAACAACGTCACTCGATCTGCTCCCCACGTGACTCCAGATATACACTTTAGGAGATTCATTCTCCGAGCACACTCAACCTTGAGAGCAGCCAGGTGGGGTTTCCAGTTGAGCTTATCATCCACAGTCATCCCCAAAAACTTTACGCTGCGTTCAAAAACTATCTGTCCCTCCCCCAGCACCAGTCGAGGAGGATCACAGCGGCCGCGGCCTTGGAAATGAAGGCCTACAGTCTTCTCAGTAGAAAACGTAAAGCCATGCTCAAGAGCCCAGTTGTTTACACTGTTGATGGCTTTCTGCATTCTGCGGGTCGCCGCAGGCAAAAATGCAGACGTTGAATAGAGCATAAAGTCATCCACATACAGCGAGGCCAAAATGCCAGGAGGAAGGACTGTAGTAATTCCATTCAGGGCAACATTAAATAACGTGCAGCTCATGACGCTACCCTGAGGCAAGCCTTCACGCTGAAGCTGCAGTGAGGAGAGTGTACCACCCACTCTAACACGGAAGGTTCTCTCACCAAGGAACTTCTCGATATACAAGGCCATATTACCGCGGAGTCCATATCCATGCAGCGATTTGAGGATCCCATATCTCCACGCAGTATCATAGGCCTTGTGCAGGTCGAAGAAAACACATACAGTCTGGCGACGTTCTGCGAGGTTAGCTATTAGATAGTTCTGAAGGCGCAGCAGAGCGTCTACGGTCCCGCGGTGTTGTCGGAAACCAAACTGTACAGGATTCACCAGCTCCTCAGTCTCCAGCCATCGCGTTAGCCGGACATTTACAATCTTTTCCATCAATTTTCCAAGACAGCTAGTCAGGGCAATGGGTCGATAGTTGTCAGGGTTGGAGGCAGGCTTATTGGGCTTTGCAAAGGCCATGATTATTGCTGTTCGCCATTGTTGCGGATGTGTGCGTAGTCCAGATTTTGTTGTAAATATAGAGAAGGCATCATATTGCCGTATGATGCATTTTCTTTATCATTTGGTAGTGAATCCCATCAGGTCCGGGGGCTGTGTTTTTGCACTTTTTCAAGGCACAATAAAGTTCCATTATTGTGAGGGGATCGTTGTACGGATAGATGGAGTCAGTCGAAAAATCTAGCAGTCGCCGCTCCTGCTGACGTCTGAGAGCCGAGGAGGCATGCCCGCTGCTAACACGACAGAAGCTCCGGGCCAAAACTTCTGCTACACGCTCCGGGTCTGCGGTGAGAGAGCCATCAATTTCCAAACACGGTCGCCTGTGTCCATAATTTCCCTTCATTTTATTAACTCTTTGCCATACCTTAGCCATGGGAGTATCAGTGTTCAGGCCGGAGACATACTTCTGCCACGATGTCTTACGCGCTACATCCTTGACTAGTTGCGCTCGAGCTCTGGCTCGGTTATAGGCGATCTTATGTGCCAGCTCCTTGGTTCGTTGATAGCGCCGGAAGGCTCGTTTCCGCTCACTATTGGCTACTGCACACTCGTTGTTCCACCATGGAACACGATGTTTCTGCCAGCCTCCCTGAGACTTTGGGATGGCAGCGTTGGTAGCTGCACACACCGTTCCGACAAAACGTTCGACTAACTCATCAACACTGTATCTCTCATCGGGTTCTTCCATTCGTGAGCCGGTTTCAAAGTCTCTCCAGTTGGCCTTCTTGAAATTAAATCGTGGATCCGTGGGCACAGGTTGGCACCGTGCGACACACAGAAGGATGGGATAGTGGTCACTACCATACGTATCGTCAAGCACGGACCATTGAGTATCAGGAAAGATGTCGGGCGTACACAGGCTGACGTCGATTGCAGAGGAGGTACCGCTTTGTACATGGAAATGAGTGGGAGCTCCGGTGTTCAACAGGCACAACTCGGTAGCATCCAAAAATTCTTCCACTGCTCTTCCATGTCGATCGTTTATCAGATTGCCCCAGCGAACATGTTTGGCGTTTGCGTCCCCAAGGATGAAAGCAGGTCTTGTTAGTTGATTGCTAAGGAGGGTGAGGTCCTGTGAGGTTAAGGGATCTCCTGGTGAGATATAGATGTTGCATACCGTGATCATACGCTGCCCAACACACATACGGAGGGCCAGGGCCTGTAATCTAGTATTGATGGCTATTTTACTGTAGCCAACATCTCTCCGCACAAGTATTGCAAGTCCCGTTCCGGGCACCGGATTAGGCACCGGGGAATAAACCTCAATACAATAGTTGTTTGGAGGTGCAGGGTTCAGGTTTCCAAGGAGGGTCTCCTGTAGGCAAACGCAACATGGTTGGTACTCCTCAAGGAGGGCCCTCAAATCTCCATAGTTGCGGCGAAATCCTCTAATATTCCATTGGATATAGGTGGTCATGGTTTACCCTTTCGAGGTTTAGCACGCGTGGAGTCGTTTAGCACGCGTGGAGTCCTTTTCCACACCCTCACTCAGGGCGGTTGCTAGATCAGGCGGCAAGGGGCTTGTGAGTCTATCATCCCACGTATGTATTGGCACTGCAGGAGGAGGCTTTGTCGGGAAACCTCGCGGAACCGGATATCTCTTCATCATGTGTGATGCAATATCTTCTGGGACACCGCACGAGGAACCGAAAGGTCACGCCCAGCGCTCCCCACAGCACCACCCCCACGGCTGTACACCCGCACGTCTGGTCGAGGCACTCTTTCCACTTTACTTCCTGGCTCCGATACGCCCACAAGAGGGGCGGCTGACTCCAGAGCAGGCTCTCCAGTTCGTCCTGAGTTTTCCTGGCTTGGAAAAAGATCAGGAGCTTTTTCGATGACTCTAGGTGTCTTGGCCACTTTCCCCTGACTGCCGCTGTGGGTCGGAGACGTGCCGCTCTGCGTTCGCTTTCTTGAGGTTATAATTGAGGGAATCGTTCTCAATGGCTCATTAGATGGATTTGGCTGGTCAGCAACTGTAGTTTCGGTAATACTGAGGGGTGGATTTCTTTTTGCTTTAATTTTGGGTACAGATGGTTGTTTTACGGTTGTAGATATTTCCGGTAGGGGCGCTATACTAGTACCGGGCTCCTGTCTCACTGCAGCGTCCCTCTGTTGGTCCCGGCCAGCAGGACCGAAGGCACGGTTGACGGGCGCCGCTTGAGGGGCTTTAACCTTCTCTGCATATGTACCCTGAGTCTTATTAAAACGACTGCCAACAACGCGCCTAGCCTCGCCATAGCTGATGCGTTGGTTTGCCTGCACTGCTATGATTTCCTCTTCCAGTTTGTAATAGAAACAAGCCTGGGAACTAGCAGGGTGTTGCTCATCACAGTTGGCACATCGCGGAGATTTAGCGCAAGGCAGCTCATGCTGCTCTTCCGCGCAGTTTACGCACACGCCAGGCTCAACACGACAGGACCTTGCACCATGCCCAAAGTCCTGACACTTGAAACAGCGGCGTGGCTTTGGCACGTACTGGCGCACGGAGCATCTAGTCCATCCAATCTCCACGGACTGTGGTAGGTGACAGCGATCAAAAGTAAGGATGTAGATCGATGAGGGCGTCAAAACGCCTCGCTCAAATCTCTTGATCCGGTACAATGACTTCACTTCAAATTGCTTAAGTTCCTCCAGGAGGCGTTCGTCGCTATACTGAGGGTAGTTATCGTACCAGATGGTACCCTTGCACTCGTTGAGTCTGTCATGTGGAGAAACCTGGACGCCAACTCCTGCAAGGGACCGCAGGCCCAAGATAGCCGCACTTTGATGTTGATTACGCACCTCTACCAGTGGGCCACCATTCCGGGTCTCCGTTACCTTGGCAGGTCTGCCACCAAGTCCCCCGCACAGGTGACGGTTAGCTTCAATCACGTCAACGTGGCTCATGGGCGATCCGTCCTTTGTTTTGATTATGAAGAATCTCTTAAATTCCGTGGGAAGAGTTTTACTTTCGTTGTCATCAACTCTGGCTAGGGGCTCTGCAAATAAATGTTGCCGCCGAACACGGCGCTTGGGTCGACGCGGTAGCACCCTTTGGCTCTGTGTTGGTGGGACGTAGGGTTCAAGACTAAGTTTTGTTTTCTCAGATGGCCCGGCTTCAGCGTCACCACTCGCAGGAGGCTGCGATGGTGTTAGCTGCGCCAAAGGCAGAGTTGGGGGGAGTCCAGTACTTGTGTCCGTTTGCAGAAGCCGTGTCGTTACCGAAGGTGAAGTGGGTGAAATTTCTATGTTGAGCAAGGTTTGGTTTCACCTGTCACCCCGAGCCGGCACCAAAAATCGGCCGCCTACAAGGGGATCCCTGATGTCGGGCACACGTAGTCCCAACGGGAACGCTCGCTAGGTACAGGCATAGCAGTCAGAGTAACCAGGATCAGTAGGTTGATGCGCTTGACTAGTCAAGGGCGCGTTCCCGCACGCCAAGGACGTTTAAGCAGCCCCCCGCCTACCCAGCCACCCCTCCCACTAGCCCTCGCCGCATGCGACTTCAAACTGGCAAGACGGGCCTAGGCTCCCACCAGCCCCCAAGGAGAAGGTCAGAGCGTGTTCCAAGGAAAGCCGGGTCATCCGAAGAGAGAAATTCAGCACAAATCCATTTAGAAGGTCCAAGTCAGTAGGGTGGTCACATGCTGCCATCTCTCTTCGTCTGACCCCTCAACCCAGGCCACTCTGCCATGGTTGCACCTGGGCAGCACAGCCCTGGGCATCATAGAGGCACGCAAGCCCCCTCCCCGCGACAAGGGCGAGATGGCGCGAGGGGGCGAGTAAAATTAAGCCATATTAAATGTTTTCAATTTAAAATTTTAAAAGCTCCTATACCGTGAATTACAGCGTTGCAAAGAAAGTTGAAATTTGACAAAGAACTCAAAAGTTCCCACAAAATAACTGAGGAAAAGAGAAGGGTCACTCGGACCTGCCTCTGTGCGTGGCTAGATGAAGACCAGCGCCTCAAGGCCTCGCTGAAACAGAGCAAGCGACAGTTTCATTCAAGAAATAAACTTAAATATTCATCTCGTCAATCCGCGTTAGTATTGACACGTGTAAACCTAATTTCAACAATAGAGTTCATGTTTCTTTATGTGGAGTTCAAAACAAAAGTTCTATCCATAAATAATGAACTAATTAGGATTCCAGTGACATTTATGAACACGCGTCCCTAAATATCAACCGGCTCAATGTTAACTGCTGCAGACACAAGCTTGCGAATTGTTACCTTATCAGTTTTTAATTGAAAGTTCATTGCATTACCTTGTCAGTTTTTAATTAAAAGTTCATTGCATTACCTTGTCAGTTTTTAATTAAAAGTTCATTTAATACCTTATCAATTAATTAAAAGTTCATTTAATACCTTATCAACTGTTAATTAAAAGTTCATTTAATACCTTATCAATTGTTAATTAAAAGTTCATTTAATACCTTATCAATTGTTAATTAAAAGTTCACTTAATACCTTATCAATTGTTAATTAAAAGTTCATTTAATACCTTATCAATTGTTAATTAAAAGTTCACTTAATACCTTATCAATTGTTAATTAAAAGTTCATTGCATTACCTTGTCAGTTGTTCATTGAAGGTTCATCTTGTTTCCTTATTATTCATCCTTCAAAAATGCATGGAATGAAAATCATTTCAATGCCTAAAAAATTATTGGATCAGTGGCAAATACAGACAAAAATTCGAGGTAAGTTGAGCAAGTCAACACTACGCAAGAAACGTCTAGAAGTATCAAGTAAGCTAGACCACTCAGAGACCGGCGGTGGTAGGTTGGTGCCCAGTCTGGCATCACCACGGTACAGGAAACAAGGTAAGGTCATTTCTATGGGGAAAATACACCTCTTGTTCGGCTAGCCAATAGGACGGCTTCATTTCATTTCAAACAAACTTTATGACATCACCATTGTGACATGTCGTTTGGCCAATAGTGGAGCCAGATTTGAGGCCAGCAGTGTTGTCAGATGCGATATGAGCGCTGCTGTTGGTTCGTTGCCATGACGTCAGCATTGCCACACGGTCGACAAAAAAGACTGGTTTGACCCTACCTTGTTTCTTCTACCGTGGTCATCACTCTCTGATGTGGGTGTGGTATGAGTGTGAGGAGGCGGGGAAACTTCCCTACTAGACTAACAAATTACCTTCCAATGAAAAAAAAACTACCCCCATAACTAGGAAAAGTATGCGAATACTTTGTACTATTAAAGCAGCTGTTCTTAACCTTGTTGGAGGTACTGAACCCCACAATTCCCATTAATGCATTCATCAAACCTTTCGTAGTTGGAAAAATAAAATGTGCATTTCTTTTTTCAAATCCAAAACATGTGTATATAACCATACACTGTATTAGAGCACAATTTTTTTCTTCAAATTCAAAACATGTGTATATAACCATGCACTGTATTAGAGCACAATTTTTTTTCTTCAAATTCAAAACATGTGTATATAACCATGTACTGTATTAGAGCACAATTTATTTTCTTCAATTTCAAAACATGTGTATATGACTATATACCGTATTAGAGCACAATTTTTTTTTCTTCAAGTTCAAAACATGTGTATATATCTATATACGGTATTAGTGTACATTAGTGGGATGAACCAAACCGCCGAACTCCAGAAAACGACTCACCGAGCCCTGAGGTTCGATCAAACTCAGACCAAAACCATGGCATTAGAGTGTCTGCATATTTTGGCAAGGCAACTACACACGCGTCAGGAAATGTTTTCTTATCGCACACACCAAGCTCCTATTCAAATTGCACGTTTAGTTCTCTTAGTAGTCTTACTTTGTACTTCAATTCTCTTTGCATCAAATTTCCCGAATATATCTATCAATCTTTTCCCCAACTGTTCGGTAACACCAAGAGAAAAGGCTTCCATTCTTCATAAGAAACTGGACAAAATATCTCTACAAACACCCAAAACAACAGAGACAAAATGTCTGAAACCAAAATCATCGCGGACTTCAACTCTTCAGGATGCAGTTGCCAGCTAAGTGTTCATACAGACCAGAAGACCTATCAATGCCGGGAAAAAGTGTTCGCATAAATCCAGACGAAGATTAATCAACTCCAGAGAATGTGTTTATGTAAATCCAGACTAGAAGATTATCAACACCGGAGAATGTGTTTATGTAAATCCAGACTAGAAGATTAATCAACACTGGAGAAAGTGTTCGCGAGAATCCAGACTAGAAGATTAATCAATGCCGGAGAAAATGTTTTTGTAAGCCCAGACCGGAAGAATTGTGAGCACCAAAGAGCAATCTCGGAGCCTCACCTTGTTGTGTCGGAGCTGAATTTTCTGCAGCACTCCCTCGACGAGCAGCTCGAGCACGCTGCAGTAGCGCTCCATGACCTGGGGCGCCACTCCAGAGCTCTCGTAGCCGCCTGCACACCAATGCTCCTTAGTCACATGCCAAGGTACCACAATAAAAGTTAGAAAGAAATATTCTGGTACAAAACATAGTTTTCAACAACACAATGAGAATGGAGCACACCCTGACGTTCTGTTGGCAAGATATCACAAAAAAAGGTCTAAAAATCCTTTAATTACAACACATAGTTTCCAACAACACACAAAATAGAGCACACCAAAGAGGTTCTTCCTCAAGACGAGTTGCTTAGAGCCCAGCATTCCAGAAAGAAGACCCACCCACCCACCACACTCGGTGTGAGCTAAAATACATCTATTTCGCGAGAACAAATGAAGATTTTCTATACAGTAGCGAGGGATGCCCTGTTCCAAACTCACTCTTTGACCAGATGTGCTCCAGGAGCGTAGACCAGATTTCCAGGCATTCCAGGTAGCCATCCAGAGAAGGCAGGCTGAAGCTGAATCTGATCAACAACAAGAAAGAAAGGAAAATGTTACGAGGTGAAGCTTGAAATGAATTTTGTCTCGGGATCACATAACTGTCTTTGGATGACCTTTGCTGTTCATCACCTTGTAACTCACAGGATGAAATCCAGCAAAAAATAATCCATTTCTTCACTTTTTACATTAACTAAAAACAATCATACATGACAAATTTATAGACATTATCCCCCACCCTTCACCACCACACAACCACTACCACTATACCCCCCCCCACCATAACCACCACAACACCATTACCCTCCCTCACCTGAAGAGCAGAGCGAGGAACTCCTCGACGCTGAACTGGGGGTGGTGCTCAAACCTCCGGAAGTAGGAGGACACGAAGAGCCGGACCAGCTCTGTCACCTTGTCCAGGTAGGTGGGGTGGAGCGAGGCCAGCCTCTGCTTCGCTGCGGCAGCGGGCACGCCCCCCACGCAGGGTGCTGGTGGTGGGTCCCCCTGGTCTCCACCTCCTGCCGTAGGGTACTGGTTAGCTCCGTAACTTAGGCGTTCCAACGAGAGGAAGGCGCCATTTAGTGTGGTATTGAGGGTTAGATTAGATGTTAGCTCCGCAACTAAAGCATTCCAAAGATGATGTAGAGATAAGGGAATGCCGAATTTATGCAGAAGGTGCATAAAAACAGTAAGTTGAGAAAGAAGTTCATGGAACAAGATAAACACTGAAGATGAAAGTCAGAGCTGCTAAAAAAACAGGACAGCAGTGAACTGAAAAAAGATGGTCCTTAGCGTGAAAAAAAAACATCTTATTTCATCAAAAAGAAGACCTACCTCTCAGCTCGGGCCTTCGCACATTTCCCCCTGGGAGTGCTAACTCTCAGATACAATAGCTGCATCCCCCTGAAGGGTTTTATTAATACAACATTCAAACTTGGCGCACTCAGACCATTCACGAGAGAACAGACTAGAGCACTGCTGTCGTCATAACATCAACGAATTGCTAGTTGACACAATAATTTCATATGAGCAAGTGATTTACATGAGAATAGCATCAACATTTCAGAGTAAAAACATGCAATCATTTAAATTTTGATAACAATGCACATACGTCAACTGTCAAATCGTAAGACACAACAGTCAAACGGTTGCTTTTATGGGTCAAAACATGTTTAATTGTGCTGTCACGTGTAAAGACAGGCGACTGCAAGTGTGACTTTTCTTCTCCGTCCCTTGCATGTGACTCATGTTTGATGTATGGACTTAGGCAGCCACTTGAGCCAAGAATGAGTCCGTTGTCTTGTTCCATTCACAAAATCCTATTCCCTATAGCCACGATCTCGCACTCCTATTAAACACGATCTAGCACTATGACTACGATCTAACCCTAGGGCTAAAATTTAACCCTACAGCTACAATCTAACGCTACGGCCGCGATCTAGCACTATGGCCGCGATCTAGCACTATGGCCGCGATCTAGCACTATGGCCGCGATCTAGCACTCCCATCAGACACGACCTAACAGGCTAATACTAGCAAAAACAACGCGGAGTCTCGTCCAAGAAAAACGTCTCTCGTCCCCTAAAGACAAACTGACCGGCTGGAGAAGTGACGAGCAGATGGTGCACCAGCACAGAGCAGAAATGTAGCACGTGCAGCAGCAGTCCGTCGACGGAGGGCGGAATACAAGGCCGCGACAGCAGCTCTTGGATGCACGACAGCGCACTGATGCTCACAGTGTTACTGCTGCTGCTTTGGTTCATCTGCACATTAGATTAAATGTTAGTTTAAGCCTCCTTAACTGCTAAAAAAAAAGTATTCTAAAGAGAGGAAGGCACCATTAAGTGTGGATATAAGGGAATGCAGTATCTATGCAGAAGGGGAACAGAAACAGTAAGTTGAGAGAGAAGTTCATGAAACAAGATAGAAGTTTAAAAAGAAAGTAGTAGGTTCTGAAAAACAGGACAGTAGTGAACCGAGAAAAAGGTGGTCCTTAACATAACAAAAAAAAACATTTTATTTCAACAAAAGAAGGCCTTCCTAACTCTCAGCTTGGGGCATCTCACATTTCCCCCTAGAAGCGCTAATTCCCATAGATACAATAGCTGCATCCCCCTGAAGGGCGGTTCACCTGCACAAAGTTCAATAACTCAACGTGACTCACGCTTCTGCAGACACGTCACCACCACTAAGGGCAACCAGTGGTAAGGTGTCTTTTAAGTGCCTTAAGAAATACAGTTATAGGACATTTGGTCTGGATCCCCAATGGAAAACAACATGCTAAAGATAAGCAGCCAAGCATTTCTTCTGTAAACCTCGTTTGAGTCTACATAGAATAGAGTAAAATTGACACACCGGTAGATGCACCACCAGACTAGTTAGCTAACTACAATTCTAAGTGAAATTCACAACACCTCAGGATAGTTAGCACAACTGAGATGGTCAGGCAACAGGGCACAGTCTTCTCTTGAGCTGAGCTTAGTGTTGCAAATCAAAGAAAGCGATTCTTAGACTATCGCATGATCAAGTTTCAGCGCTAGAGGGGCCAGCAAACTTGTCTTGTGGACTCAAACTGTCATACATTACACAACATTACCTAACCAAGCTACTACACCCAAACTTAATTAACACCGGTCATTTCCAGTAAATAGTTCAGAGTAAATGTGTACCAAGGATTACATTAAAAAATCGATAAAGAATACAAGGAAAAAAGCACACAAGACGGAATCAAGTCACTTACATAACCAAGTCAAGGAAATCGTCTATAACGTGCATCAGTTTACATTGAAGAAAAGGGCAGTGGCAATTGGGCAACGTGGGTGACGTTTCATGCCCCACCCCCAAACGGTCATTTCATTCTGGTCAGACTATAGACTGAACACCACAGGGTTAACCTAATCTGAGCTACGTAGGTTTACCGTCTGTAGTCCGGCCAGCGCAGCAAAAGTGAAGACGAGCTCAATGACTTTGTGGTGCTGCTGAGCGAGGAGCTCTAGCGGCACCCAGGCGAGCAGCTGCGTGAGGCAGTCCAGCGCGGCATAGGCAGTGTTGTCTGCGGCGGTATCAAACGTGGGCGGTGACGTCATGGCAACCTGTGCACCGACACGGCCGTTAGTGCATCAATGGTGGTAATGAGCCCTCTACTACTATTTCCACCACCAGTGGTGGTAGTAAGCCTCTCTACTACACTACTACTACTACTATTCCCACCACCACAACTATGGCTCAAACCCCACCATTAGCGTAGGAGTAATGGTAGTAATAGAAGTAGAGGGCTCGCTTGCACTTCAGAGGGAGACACCAACACACAGTGTCAACACACACACACTACACACAGTGCCAACACACACTCCACAGTGCCAACACACACACACTCCACACAGTGCCAACACACACACACTCCACACAGTGCCAACAAACACACACACTCCACACAGTGCCAACAAACACACACACTCCACACAGTGCCAACAAACACACACACTCCACACAGTGCCAACACACACACACTCCACACAGTGCCAACACACACACTCCACACAGTGCCAACAAACACACACACTCCACACAGTGCCAACACACACACACACACTCCACACAGTGCCAACACACACACACACACTCCACACAGTGCCAACACACACACACACACACTCCACACAGTGCCAACACACACACACACACTCCACACAGTGCCAACACACACACACTCCACACAGTGCCAACACACACACACACACTCCACACAGTGCCAACACACACACACACTCCACACAGTGCCAACACACACACACTCCACACAGGGCCAACACACACACACTCCACACAGTGCCAACACACACACACACTCCACACAGTGCCAACACACACACACACTCCACACAGTGCCAACACACACACACACACTCCACACAGTGCCAACACACACACACATACACTCCACACAGTGCCAACACACACACACACACACACTCCACACAGTGCCAACACACACACACTCCACACAGTGCCAACACACACACACTCCACACAGTGCCAACACACACACACTCCACACAGGGCCAACACACACACACTCCACACAGTGCCAACACACACACACTCCATACAGTGCCAACACGCACACACTCCACACAGTGCCAACGCACACACTCCACACAGTGCCAACACACCCACTCCACACAGTGCCAACACACCCACTCCACACAGTGCCAACACACCCACTCCACACAGTGCCAACACACACACTCCGCACAGTGCCAACACACACACTCCACACAGTGCCAACACACACACTTCACACAGTGCCAACACACACACACACTTCACACAGTGCCAACACACACACACTTCACACAGTGCCAACACACACACACACTCCACACAGTGCCAACACACACACACTCCACACAGTGCCAACACACACACACACTCCACACAGTGCCAACACACACACACACTCCACACAGTGCCAACACACACACACACACACACTCCACACAGTGCCAACACACACACACACACTCCACACAGTGCCAACACACACACACACACTCCACACAGTGCCAACACACACTCCACACAGTGCCAACACACACACTCCACACAGTGCCAACACACACACACACACTCCACACAGTGCCAACACACACACACACTCCACACAGTGCCAACACACACACACACACTCCACACAGTGCCAACACACACACACGCACTCCACACAGTGCCAACACACACTCCACACAGTGCCAACACACACTCCACACAGTGCCAACACACACTCCACACAGTGCCAACACACACACTCCACACAGTGCCAACACACACACTCCACACAGTGCCAACACACACACTCCACACAGTGCCAACACACACACTCCACACAGTGCCAACACACACACTCCACACAGTGCCAACACACACTCCACACAGTGCCAACACACACTCCACACAGTGCCAACACACACTCCACACAGTGCCAACACACACTCCACACAGTGCCAACACACACTCCACACAGTGCCAACACACACACACTCCACACAGTGCCAACACACACACACACACTCCACACAGTGCCAACACACACACACACTCCACACAGTGCCAACACACACACATACACTCCACACAGTGCCAACACACACACACTCCACACAGTGCCAACACACACACACACTCCACACAGTGCCAACACACACACACTCCACACAGTGCCAACACACACTCCACACAGGGCCAACACACACACACTCCACACAGTGCCAACACACACACACTCCACACAGTGCCAACACACACACACACTCCACACAGTGCCAACACACACACACACTCCACACAGTGCCAACACACACACACACTCCACACAGTGCCAACACACACACACTCCACACAGTGCCAACACACACACACTCCACACAGTGCCAACACACACACACACATACTCCACACAGGGCCAACACACATACTCCACACAGTGCCAACACACACTCCACACAGTGCCAACACACACACACTCCACACAGTGCCAACACGCACACACTCCACACAGTGCCAACACACCCACTCCACACAGTGCCAACACACCCACTCCACACAGTGCCAACACACCCACTCCACACAGTGCCAACACACCCACTCCACACAGTGCCAACACACACACTCCGCACAGTGCCAACACACACACTCCGCACAGTGCCAACACACACACTCCACACAGTGCCAACACACACACTTCACACAGTGCCAACACACACACACTTCACACAGTGCCAACACACACACACTTCACACAGTGCCAACACACACACACACTCCACACAGTGCCAACACACACACACACTCCACACAGTGCCAACACACACACACACACTCCACACAGTGCCAACACACACACACTCCACACAGTGCCAACACACACACACTCCACACAGTGCCAACACACACACACTCCACACAGTGCCAACACACACACACTCCACACAGTGCCAACACACACACACACTCCACACAGTGCCAACACACACACACACACACACTCCACACAGTGCCAACACACACACACACTCCACACAGTGCCAACACACACACACACACACTCCACACAGTGCCAACACACACACTCCACACAGTGCCAACACACACACACACTCCACACAGTGCCAACACACACACACACACTCCACACAGTGCCAACACACACACACACACTCCACACAGTGCCAACACACACACACACACACTCCACACAGTGCCAACACACACTCCACACAGTGCCAACACACACTCCACACAGTGCCAACACACACTCCACACAGTGCCAACACACACTCCACACAGTGCCAACACACACTCCACACAGTGCCAACACACACACTCCACACAGTGCCAACACACACACTCCACACAGTGCCAACACACACACTCCACACAGTGCCAACACACACACTCTACACAGTGCCAACACACACACTCTACACAGTGCCAACACACACACTCCACACAGTGCCAACACACACTCCACACAGTGCCAACACACACACTCCACACAGTGCCAACACACACTCCACACAGTGCCATCACACACTCCATACAGTGCCAACACACACTCCACACAGTGCCAACACACACTCCACACAGTGCCAACACACACTCCACACAGTGCCAACACACACACACACTCCACACAGTGCCAACACACACACACACTCCACACAGTGCCAACACACACACACACACTCCACACAGTGCCAACACACACAAACACACACTCCACACAGTGCCAACACACACTCCACACAGTGCCAACACACACACACACTCCACACAGTGCCAACACACACTCCACACAGTGCCAACACACACACACACTCCACACAGTGCCAACACACACACACTCCACACAGTGCCAACACACACACACACTCCACACAGTGCCAACACACACTCCACACAGTGCCAACACACACACTCCACACAGTGCCAACACACACACTCCACACAGTGCCAACACACACACTCCACACAGTGCCAACACACACACTCCACACAGTGCCAACACACACACTCCACACAGTGCCAACACACACACTCCACACAGTGCCAACACACACACTCCACACAGTGCCAACACACACACTCCACACAGTGCCAACACACACACTCCACACAGTGCCAACACACACACTCCACACAGTGCCAACACACACACTCCACACAGTGCCAACACACACTCCACACAGTGCCAACACACACTCCACACAGTGCCAACACACACTCCACACAGTGCCAACACACACTCCACACAGTGCCAACACACACTCCACACAGTGCCAACACACACTCCACACAGTGCCAACACACACTCCACACAGTGCCAACACACACTCCACACAGTGCCAACACACACTCCACACAGTGCCAACACACACACACTCCACACAGTGCCAACACACACACACTCCACACAGTGCCAACACACACTCCACACAGTGCCAACACACACACACACACTCCACACAGTGCCAACACACACACACACTCCACACAGTGCCAACACACACACACACTCCACACAGTGCCAACACACACACACACTCCACACAGTGCCAACACACACACACTCCACACAGAGCCAACACTCGCACACTCCACACAGAGATAACACTCGCACACTCCACACAGAGCCAACACTCGCACACTCCACACAGAGCCAACACTCGCACACTCCACACAGAGCCAACACTCGCACACTCCACACAGAGCCAACACTCGCACACTCCACACAGAGCCAACACTCGCACACTCCACACAGAGCCAACACTCGCACACTCCACACAGAGCCAACACTCGCACACTCCACACAGAGCCAACACTCACACACTCCACACAGTGCCAACACACACACTCCACACAGTGCCAACACACACACTCCACACAGTGCCAACACACACACTCCACACAGTGCCAACACACACACTCCACACAGTGCCAACACACACTCCACACAGTGCCAACACACACTCCACACAGTGCCAACACACACACTCCACACAGTGCCAACACACACACTCCACACAGTGCCAACACACACACTCCACACAGTGCCAACACACACACTCCACACAGTGCCAACACACACACTCCACACAGTGCCAACACACACACTCCACACAGTGCCAACACACACTCCACACAGTGCCAACATACACACTCCACACAGTGCCAACATACACACTCCACACAGTGCCAACACACACACTCCACACAGTGCCAACACACACACTCCACACAGTGCCAACACACACTCCACACACAGACCACCACCACACCAGCACCAGAGCACCAACAAAGAGCAACTCACATGCAGCCACTGAGGCCATGGTTTGTAGTGAGGAGCCGAGCGTTGCTCCAACATCCGGAGGACCTCATCCAGATGCTCTGGTGGACAAGTCACCATCAAATAAATGGATCAAATGAATCAAATGGAATGAGGCTTAGGATCCAAGTTTTTATAGACGTTTGTTTACTTATTTGATTGACTTTTTTCGCATTTTGTAAGTTTGACCTTCATTTATGTTGCAGTAAGTACTGAAGACTGGATTATAAAATTTGAAATGATTGCAAAGAAAAATAATAAAGATCCTCATTTTTACATAGGTTCTCCTTTTTATCACACGCGCGAGAGATTCCCTAGGAATGAACCTATTAAAACTGCATCAAATAAAACCTGCGCTTACTTTTCAGGATTGCTTACTTGTGCCAAAACTACTGATGAAAATTAAGGTATATAAACCACTGAACATAAAAATAATGTGAAATGCAAGAGAAACGCAGCCTAGCATTTCAATAATATTCCGAAGTAGCATCAAATGTACAGCAAGTTCCAACAAAGTTGAAGAAAGAAATCAAATTTAGCTCAAATAGAGATATCACAAGTAAAATAACCAAGTTCACTTGATTTCATCTGGTAACTAACACGAATGTAAGTCACAGGCTCATTGAACATCAACAATGTGACCCTCGCACTAACTTTAGTCTACGAAAGTCCGTAATCTTAGATTAGATGTTAGTTTAAGCCTCCCTAACTGCCAGAAGAAAAGGTTCCAGAGAGAGAAAGGAGGGAGACAAGGGAACGCAGAATCTACGCACAAGGGGCATGTAGAAATAGTAATTTGAGAATGAAGTTCAAGAAACAAGGTATAAAAGTTGAATAAAAAAGTAATAGGTGCTGAAAAACAGGACAACCGTGAACCGAAAAATGGTGGTCCTTGACTTAAAAAAAAATTTATTTCCCCAGTAAGTAGGCCTACCTCTCAGTTTGGGCCCTCACACATTTTCCCTCTGGGAATGCTAATTCCTATAGATACAATCACTGTATTCCCTTGAGGGGTAACTTCACACTATAGTCTGTACTCCAAATAGCTATGCTGCTCATGTTTCTCAGTAACCCAAACAGCAACGCTACTCAAGACTGACGAGTAGCAGGGGTGGGTACAGAGGCAGGTGAGGCAGGGCTGGCAGGGGAGTGTGAGGGGGACGGGGGCGGTGTGGAGGTGCCCTTGTTGCCCTGGCTAGTGCTGCGCGTGTTGTACAGAAGTAGCCGCTCCAGTACACCTGCACACAGCTCAAATTAGTCCATATTGAAACAATGCAGAGCATCAACTTGTCATGGAGCAGTATGGTATCATCAACTTGTCATGGAGCAGTATGGTATCAACTTGTCATGGACCAGTGAATATCACATCAAATTTTCATAGACCAGTGAAAATCACATCAACTTGTCATAGACCAGTGAAAATCACATCAACTTGTCATAGACCAGTGAAAATCACATCAACTTGTCATAGACCAGTGAAAATCACAACTTGTCATAGACCAGTGAAAATCACAACTTGTCATAGACCAGTGAATATCACATCAACTTGTCATAGACCAGTGAATATCACATCAACTTGTCATAGACCAGTGAATATCACATCAACTTGTCATAGACCAGTGAATATCACATCAACTTGTCATAGACCAGTGAATATCACATCAACTTGTCATAGACCAGTGAATATCACATCAACTTGTCATAGACCAGTGAATATCACATCAACTTGTCATAGACCAGTGAATATCACATCAACTTGTCATAGACCAGTGAATATCACATCAACTTGTCATAGACCAGTGAATATCACATCAACTTGTCATAGACCAGTGAATATCACATCAACTTGTCATAGACCAGTGAATATCACATCAACTTGTCATAGACCAGTGAATATCACATCAACTTGTCATAGACCAGTGAATATCACATCAACTTGTCATAGACCAGTGAATATCACATCAACTTGTCATAGACCAGTGAATATCACATCAACTTGTCATAGACCAGTGAATATCACATCAACTTGTCATAGACCAGTGAATATCACATCAACTTGTCATAAAGCAGTGAACATCACATAAACTTGTCATAGAGCAGTGAACATCACATCAACTTGTCATAGAGCAGTGAATATCACATCAAAATCCCAGTAGTGAACATCGCAATACATTTCCAAGCCACTCACGTACAGGGTGGGCCACCAAACTTAAACTCGGCAATTGAACGGTCGTCAGTCAGTAATCAAATAAATTATTTTTAATGATTCCCACTGTTGGAATGAGAAGCATATACAGTGGTGCCTCGGTACTCGACCGTAACCCGTTCTGAGGTGGTGGTCGAGAACCGATTTGTTCGAAAACCGAAACCAATTTTCCCATAAGAAATAATGGAAAGTAATTTAATCCGTTCTTACCATTAAGAAAAATACCTAAAATATTATAAGAACGTGTATCTAAACAATGAAGACGTAAATGTGCACAAGCAGTACATGATAACGATAAAGCATTATAAACCATTTTGTATCATTTACTAATGTTTTGGAGAGTGGTTGATGGCTTACTAATTCCTGTCACTAATTCCTTTGCTTACTAATTCCTGTCACTCCCATTGAACATCAGCTTTCTTTAACACTTCCTTTGCTTCAAGAGAGTGGAAATGGTTGATTTCGCCATTTCGTACTGCGACGCGAGGTCGGACGCTCGTACACCACTTTCATATTTTGCAATAATTTCCTTCTTCAGTTCAATAGTGGCTTTCACTATTGTCCTCTTTGCCTTCCCCTTATCACTGTCTTTCTTTGGACCCATAATTAAGGGCTAGAGCAACACAAAAAAGTTGAAATCTGGAAATACAGTACTCGAACAAACTGCATACGTTTTACTCCACTCACGGTCAGAGTCGAACTGACGCTCACCGAGGAGCGCGTTCGGGTCAACTCGGCTAGTCGAGTACCAAAAATCTGTTCGAGATCCGAAACATTTTCTACTCGAATTTTTTGGTCGAGAACCGATTTGGTCGAGTATAGAGGCGGTCGAGTACCAAGGTAGCACTGTACATTTATTGATTACTAATTCATAATATTATTTCAGAATAACTGCCATTATAGGGAATGAGATACATATACATTGATTACTAATTCATTAAATTATTTCAAAATAACTACCATTATAAGGAATGAGAAGTGTATACACTGATAACTAATTTATTAAATTTTTCTCAGTGATCCCATTATTGGAAGGAGGAGCGTATTAGTGACACATAGACGGAAACAACTCAACCATCAAACAGTGGCTTACAGTCACCCACCCTGTGTGAGATTAGACTACCTCGCTAGTGAAACAAAGGAGTAACCTACCTGTTGAAGAAATATGATGAGATAACCTACAACTGCAATAACCTAACAGTACAGCCCTTGGACACCAGCCCCCATACCATAGGATAGACAATCTATGTAGCTCAAATCTTTTGTATATTCTATCTCCCCTGTGAAGTCATTCATTTACATAGGAGAACTGACTGAATACCAACACAATCGCACAGCCCCTTGTCAGCTCGCTCATCCAAAACAACAAAAAAATTATGGTACAAAACATTTATGGTAACCACAACAAAGCGCATTATTTTGAGGACTTGACCCGTTTATGCCGGAGGTTCGAATAATGGCTCGTACAATGGAAAAGATAATAAAATGGCTTCATTGAGACACAATCAGAACATTAATGTTGTTTATTTTAGCACATTTATTGGAACAGTAATTGTAATTAAAGAGTTAGAATCAACAATGCTTCAGTTGGTCATTTTCTATCATTCCTAGTCAACAAAAACTTTGCATGTATAGCCGTCCTATATGTAGGACGCCAGGAATATATGGGTTAAAACCAAAAAATATTCTATCAACGCCCAACGTCTGTAAACATCAGAAATGAAGCGCACGGCAAGCCACGACTGCAAGCCCTTAGAGATGTTTAAACATTACTTTTGAGGAAACAAAAAGTATTTAACTTACAAGTCACAAAGTACACAAACATCAGAAATGAAGCACACGGCAAGCCACGACTGCAACTGACCGGTGACGTAAGAGAGCATGTGTGGAGCGTGAGCATGGAGCTGTTGTCTGAGTTGCAGCTTTCTGGTGTGGGGCATAAGCTGATGCTCTTTGATGGCAAGCTCCTCGGTGGTCACTTGAATGAACAGCAGGCACAATACCTCGCATCCCTCCTCCTGGTGTTGCTCTCCAAGCTGGTGGTACATTGGTTCTCAGTTAGCATCACGGTAGAAGAAACAAGGTAGGGTCATACCAGTCTTTTTTTTTCATCAACCATGTGGCAATGGTGACATAGTGACAACAAACCAGTAGCAGCGCTCATATTGCATATGGCAGCACTGCTCATCATAAATCTGGCCCCGTTATTGGCCTAACGACATGTCGCAATGGTGACGTCATAAAGTGTTTGAAATAAAGCCTTTCTATTGGCTAGCCAAACAAGAGGTGTATTTCCCCCATAGAAATGACTCTGCCTTGTTTCCTCCACCGTGGTCAGCATGTTCACTGCATTTCCGCGGGTGTCTACAGCTCGTTTGGTTAGGTTCCAAATAGCAGTATAAGGAAATCGACTTTACTGCTCAAATACGTTTTTTACCTACTTAAGAAATATGAAATATATAATTCCACAAACATTTCACCTCATATGATAATAGTTAATTGCTAAAAGGGTCACAAAACAGATTAAATGTTCATTTACACCAGTATGGGAATGAGCAATTTACCCACTGGTACATATGTGTCCCAATACGCGAGTCAGACGTTAAAATAATTTTTTGGCCTCTACTGAATGTGTGTCATTGATAGGTCCACTTTTGATAAAGATAATACTCCAGCCTGCAGATTACAAATTAAATACAATGTAAGTTACAAATAGGAGATTTCCTAGAATTTCACTAGGTAGTATCTTCATCCAGAACTAATCTACACATTCAATGTGTCATTGCAGAACATAATTATTCAACTAAATTTTAAGAATGATCAACCTTCATATTATTAAAATCTGTAAACAAGGAAACTAGACATAAAAAATATGAAAATATCAACTAGAATAAAAAGCAGAAGGTAGTACATACAACACAACTTTTCTGAAGAACGACCACAGACCATCATGATGTCCTGCATGAAGTTGGGATACTCGTGCGGCCACTGCACTCTGGCCACATCAACGATCACTTTGATGAGCTTGTTGCGCACAAACGTCTGCAGCACGAGGTGTCTCCGTCGTAACGTGGTCAAGACGCTCTGGCGGATCTCTGCCATCTGGCACACATTCAATGGGCTTCCAGCTTGGCGGTTGATCAAGTTCTGCAAGTAAAAATAAGCTGAAGCATTGTGTGAAGAAGGGTGCATCAATTCTCATTTTCAGACTCAAGATGAGGCAGAGTAGGGAAAGATTTTGACAGCACAGGAATTGTGCTTAGATGATAAAAGGTAGTAGGGATGCAATCAGTTATGTTTCTCACACCTCAGTATTGAGAAACATCAGCCACCAATGGACACTAGTATTGCACATCAGCTGTCAGAGCACAGTGGACCCCTGAGTTACGGCGTCCTTAGCTTACGTTTTTTTCACGTTACAAAGTGAAATACAAAGTTTTTTCACCGCTTACGTCACTAAAATGCTGGTCTGCAATTATATGACATCACTAAGATGCCGATTTGCTATTGACCGATATGCTATTGTCCGCCCCACGACGATTTTGCCTTACGATTCCAACACTGGAACGGATTAATGTCGTATGGCAGGGCTCCACTGTATCATTAAAAGAGGTATTGTTCCACTCCAGCATGTTTTGCTTTCTAAATCCTTGTTCAAATTCATTGAATTGAACTAGTACAATATGTCTGAGCAATTAGAAATGGATTGAGTACTTTCAAACATTTCACAAAAGACATTGAAAAAGCCTTGGAAAACAAAGACAGTGGGCACTAACAAAAACATCATGCATGTAGGAGTTACAATAAAAAAAACAGCATGGCTCAGCTCACCAGAAAAGCACCACGATTGGAATGGCCAACAAAACGAGCAAAGCTACACAAGTTCTGACTTTCTGCTTCAAGAAATACTACAAGAGCAAAACTAGACAAGTTCTGACCTTCTGCTTCAAGAAATACTACAAGAGCAAAACTAGACAAGTTCTGACCTTCTGCTTCAAGAAATACTACAAGAGCAAAACTAGACAAGTTCTGACCTTGTGCTTCAAGAAATACTACAAGAGCAAAGCTAGACAAGTTCTGACCTTCTGCTTCAAGAAATATTACAAGAGCAAAACTAGACAAGTTCTGACCTTCTGCTTCAAGAAATACTACAGGAGCAAAGCTAGACAAGTTCTGACCTTCTGCTTCAAGAAATACTACCAGAGCAAAGCTAGACAAGTCCTGACCTCAAGTGCAGTGATACAGGCCATGGCAACATATCCATTGGAGGTGCGGTCGATGCAGTAAAGGCAGTGCCGCCAGGCATCAGGCTGCAGCCACACCGAGTTCAACTGGGTCTCAATTTCACGCTTGCGATCGTTGGTGGTATTTCCAGTGAAGAACTCTGTCATAACAAGCTCCAGCTGAGCAAGTAGCTCTGCTGATGACATTGTCTGTGTGAAAAATTCCATCATATTAGTTTAAGAATCCCTAGCCACACCACAAAAAATTCAATTTCATACGAGTAAAGATTAAAAAATTTTAGCATGGACTCAAGAAAATGGGGAATCTACACACAAGATATGATATCTGCACCTTACTTTTAGAAACAGCAAGTTAGAAAGACAAAGTATAACAAAACAAAAAAGTTATACAATATGGAAAGAAGTAAAATGGGTATTGAAGACAGAAGTCACAAAAGCCTATCTTAAGCTAAGTTTTCTGAGGTAGCCTACATGTATACTCCTCATAAGCAACAGTCCCCACAGCATAGGGTAGACACGACGGTCAATATGCAGTTTAGATGATCCACGGAAATTAGGAATTATATTCCAAAGAATCACTAAAAGAACACATTTAAAAATGTTTTACATGAATGTCATTCTGCTCGCTGATGCGTCATTTAAGAGTTATTCAACTTTGAAATTTTTGTCTTCCATAGCAGTTGCATTGCACGCTTGAGCCATTAGAGTATGCTTGGGTACATTGTAATGTATTATTTGCTAACCCCGCAGAGCCAGAACCCACTTCCACTATGTTTTAGTTAATAACGCAATAAAGGTTATTACCAAAAAATATTACATTTTGAAAATATTATATTACATCTACGGTATTCAATTGTACGGTTTTACCTACCAACGTTCTACGGTTGCCACCATCTTGAAAGTGATGTCAAAAGCATATCAATTCAAGTCTTCACTATTCCAGTCACAATAATATTTTTGGGTTATAACCTTTGTGTTTTAAACTAAAACATCCTAGAAGCGGGCTCAGGCTCCGCAAAGTTGGAAAATAATACATTACGCCATATATTGAAAAAAATAACTTTTCCACTGCTTGGCACGCTCGCTGCATTGTTGGAACACCCTCTCCTTTAGCGTGTGAAAGCCAGTTCATGAGCGATGCTCCTATAACTTCAAAGTTGTATAACTAAAATAACGCATCAGCGAGCAGTATGTCATTCCTGTAAAACACTTTTAAATGGGTTTCTTTAGTGATTCTTTTGAATGGAATTTTAAATTTCTGTGGATCCCCTAAATTGCATATTGACCGACAAGACAAACTAAGCTAAAACTTTTGCCAATCTTTTGCCCTCTCAGGGAAAAATAACCAAATAGAGGATGACAACTGTAGATGATCAAAAGTTCAAGCATCAAAAAATAATTAAAGAGTAAACTGATCAATCATAAATCTGAATAATATAAACCTAATCAATACTTCTCAATTTGCTGAACTTATCAATTTTCATTCCAAAATGTGAACCATTAGCTATTGAAAAACCATATATGCACCAATAAATTATTGTATTAAAAACAGAATTGAGACATCAAATTTGACACATCCCAATAAACAAACAATTTTTAAACAATTTATTTACCACAGGTAATTGAATTGTTTAAAAATTGTTTATTTATTGGAATGTGTCAAATTTGATGTCTCAATTGTGTTTTTAATACAATAATTCATGGGTGCATATATAGTTTTTTCTATTATATTTTCTATTATGGTGCACATATAGTTTTTTCCATTATTAAATTATTCGGTAAATCTGACGGATATGTCAGTTATCGATTTTCCACTTTTTGGTGCCTGGACCTAATTAATTGAATTAAAATAAACAAGTTTTCTTCTATGAACTTTCCTCTCAAATGAGTATTTTATGATTTATAGCGGTAAGTTTAGTTTTGTCTTTGACGACGAATGCGCTCGAATAAACAGCTACTCATTGATTTTGGAATTTTTGTTGCTTGAATTATGGTAATAACATCAAAATAAACAACTTTTCTTCTATACACTTTTTTCGTCAAATGAGTTTAACGAGGTATAGCGGTAGGTTTGGTTTCGTCTTTGATGAAGATCGCACTGGAAGCGAGTGCGCATTGCAGTGTTGCTGTCCGACGCGCTCCTTGAATTACCTGCCGCTTCAAACATTGGAGTTGCGGTAAGTCATTTACCGCTGTAACTAATAAAATACTCATTTGAGACGGAAAGTGCATAGAAGAAAACTTGTTAATTTCGATCTAATTAACAATGCTAAGGCATCAAAACTAACAAAATCGATAACTGACATATCCTGCAGATTTACCAATTATTCAATGCCCATCTTTAAATGAGCTATATGTATCTACGGTTGTATACTATTTTGACTCAGAAACTAGAGGCAGAGCATACAATATATCTCAATGTATGATTCATAAAAGAACATAATTTGAGTCCTGGAAAAGAAAATATCTTGCATCTGCTGCAACAGTATATTAACTATAATAGAAAAAAAGTTATCTTTAACATTTTACATCAACTGCTTGCAAAAAATAATGCAACTAAACCTGTAAAAAAATTACAGATTTATATTTGAGTATGAGCAAAATTTATCCCAAATGAGTCATTATTCGGTCAATGTGAAGTTTAATGCAATCATGGAAAGTAAGAATTCCAATCTTAGGAATCACTAAAGGAACCCATTCAAGAACATTTTACATGAATGACATTCTGCTCGCTGATGCATTATTTTTGAATTATTGAACTTTGAAGTTGGCCTTCACCCGCGAAAAGAAGTAACGGAATTTAATTTAATTAAGCTAATCCCCCTATTACAAACTTAAAGAGGTTGGGTCGTGAGGGGGAGGCACAGTTTTTCTAGTGAAAATTATAAATAAAGCTTCTAACCCACAGATTAGGGTGACGACCGCAACCTTGTTTACATTGACTCCAAGATGGCGGTGCCCATGCTGGTCACCATCTTGAAGCCGATGTAAACAAGATTGCAGTCGTCACCCCCAATGGGTGGGTTAGAAGCTTTATTTATAATTTTCACTAGAAGAACTGTGCCTCCCCCTCAAGACCCAACCTCTTTACGTTTGTAATAGCTTCCGTTGTTAATTAAATTCCGTTTTGCGCGCTCGTTTCCTTTAGGCGCAAAGGCTAACTTCAAAGTTCAATAATTCAAAAATAAAGCATCAGCGAGCAGAATGGCATTCATGTAAAACGTTCTTAAATGGGTTCCTTTAGTGATTCCTAAGATCGGAATTCTTATTTTCCGTGATTGCATCAAACTTCACATTGACCCATTATTCTTATAAAGCAGGAAATACATAATAATAAAAACATCTATATTTGATTATAGAAGTATTAATTAACCTTTACAGCTATTTAATATATCAAACTGCTAAGATTATAGCTGCACACTTGGCTTATGTCAGGATGTATTCAGGCTTTATAAGCTTTACACTTTCAAAGCATCTTTGGGATAGCCTGTTATACTTTTCCTATATTTTTTTTCAAAGTTGTATTGCTTCAGTCAATGCAGAGTGTGCAAAACTAAACTAATACCATAAGACAACCAAATGCAATTTACATAAATTATTATTCTACATTTATAACTTATAAACTATGATGGAGTAAGACACTATTTGCTCTCATTAAAATTATGAATTTAAGAGCATGTACCATAATTGATAAAAGATGCAGATTGAGACATGTACTGGTGAACAACATATGGTGCAAGATGAGGTTTGAGGGTCAATATAAAAGTTTACTGAATTTTACAATAATTCAATAAAATGATTCAAATTTGTAATTATAATTTAAACAGAGTTTAATACCGAATTGTTGACTTGCATATACATGTTCATTATCAGTCTCAGTATAGATAATCCTTATCAGTTATCAGAACTACGATCATTTTTGAAACTGAAGGGCTTTAACGTTAAAACAATTTGACTCAGACACTCAAAATGCTTGGTTGAAAAGTTCCCATCCTTTCCATATTGCGTGCAACACCTTAAGTAATATAATACATTTTTTATTATTGAACATCTTGGTTCTTTTAACCCGCGCACGGTCGCGCATCCCTCAGAAAAGTAGTCAATTTACCCGCGTTACTCTGCCGTTCCCTGTTCACTTACCGTAATAGGCAGAGATGTAAAAATATGAAGTAATGAGTAAAAAATGTTGCTTTACACTTTGATGTTGTCAGATTTTTGATAACTTGAACCGTTTCTTTGTAATATGGAGTCAAACTCCGTAGATTTTTGCACAACATTGCTTCAAAGAGATCAATGGCCATTTTTGTGTTTTGGGAACAATGTAATGTTTTTCACTGCTATTTTATGCAGAAAATCCTTCCAAACCTGCTGATGTTTTTATTTTTCCTCTACAACAATTAGAAAAAAAGTTATGACCATTTATGTCTACTAGGTGTTATCCATTCTTCGTTTTAGTTCCTACATAAATGCATGTTTGCATGTCTGGTTATATTACTGTAAGTATAGTGTTTCGAAACTTGTAATTTTCACACAATATGAATAAAATACTGCTCTACACGCTACTGACTTCAGATTTGTCTTATTTGCCATTTTTACGAAATAAGGCGAAATAAGGCCCTGAGTAGTTTCGCTGGTAACTGAGGCTGCCACTGACTGTTCGCACGCACACCCTCTCACGGTCGCCTCATTTACCACACTGACTGTGCTTACCCCTCCCAACATCCAAGTGGTTGGAGCTCTGCCTTAACCCCCACAATGTGGGGGTTTCTGGCTCCAGCTGTGTAGCACTCGCTGAGACGATCATTTTGGTGTATAACAACTTGGGGTTATGCCTTACGTCTGGCAACCAGTGAGCCTGGTAAATGAGGCGACCAGTTACAGTGCGCGGGTTAAGAGTTATTCATACAATAGAGATACTTGAAGAAATAGTTTATTCAAACGTTTACACGATAGTACCCAACTTTTCTTGAAAATTATTTAGGCTATGAAACTCGGCTTTAATTATAATACTACCTAGCAACTAGGAAGTTCTCTGTATCTTCACGAGTTACTAAACCAGCATTTCCTGAAGGAAGAGGATAATATTTAAACTTCGAAATTTCAGCTAAGACAGTAAAATTTGTCGGTTCTTTTCAGTGATTAATTCTATATTTTAGGTATTCCATTCTCAATAGTAGGAAATTTTACCTCATTGCCATTATAGCACTGTTGACTAACGGAACTTCCTGACATGTTACTTCCTTGAGGTGTTGAAGGTGATGCTAGAGCGACGCTGATAGATCAGCCTCCACAGCTACGGAACATTTCTTCGTCGTATTTTAGCAATCATAAACCACAGTTATAGCCATAGCAAAATTTTAAAAATTATCATTTATAACAAAGAAAGATCAAACAAAACATTTTACAAATTTTAAGAAATATTATATTCTTAAGGTACACTGAAAGAGACTCTTTTAGAGGAATTTTCAAAGACATGTCATTTTTTATGCTAATGTTAAGCACCAGCTAGCCATTTTTTAGAACCCATCTAAGATCCTTCGTGAATTACACCAGCTAGCCATTTTTGAGAACCCATCTAAGATCCTTCGCGAATTACCCTGACAAAAAGGTTAATTTCTAAACTATAAGACGTACAATATTGAAATTAATACCAAATTAATGGGCGTGACGAGTACAACATATTTATGTAATTAAAGAAATTTTAACGCCCCTGTGGGGGGCAGAAAGAGGGCCTCTCGTGGCCCGTCAATGGTCGGCCGATTTTCTCTATAAGGCTCATTTTGGACGAGTCATAATTTCTATAGTATTGCACCTAAAAATTTGAAATTAGTCTCATTATAAAGATCGATTTATTCTCCAACTCTGAGTGTATAATAAAACTGTCATACGCTCCCTGGAGGAAGATGAAGAGCAAGTTTCTCCTAGCCTCTGAATGGTCGACCGATTTTTCAAAAGGCTCATTTTGGACAAGTCATAATTTCTAAACTATTGCACCTAAAAATTTGAAATTAGTCTCATTATAAAGATCGATTTATTCTCCAACTCTGAGTGTATAATAAAACTCTCATACGCTCCCTGGGGGATGACAGAGAGCAAGGTTTATCCGCCTTCTCCTAGCCTCGTAATCCGCGCTGCCGAAAGCCGCGCTCACCTAAATTATGACGTGCTGTTGCAATGCTGGTCCATAGCCTTGTCGTTCTAGGCTCTCACGCTCACATCTGTTGAAACCTTTCATGTAGCACCTTGAATGTATATGTGTATAATACTGATAATGTTACAGTGCTCTTGTGTAAGAATGTATTTAGACAGCACTATGCGTTGAGAACTGAGCTCATGGTTCTTGTGGATCTCTGCTCGTGGTTCTCGGGCTTGGCTGGAGCCTACTCCACCACTACCCTTCGTAATGTAAACGTGTGTCCTGCTGTGTGTACTGATTATACAAACTCCAAGAGTCTCGTCTTCTTAACCTACATCCATTAGGTTATGGGCACAGTAAACCTTCCGATGAAGCAATATCAAGTGAGGTTATCTTAAGTCCCGAAGCGAAAAACAGCCCGGGACAGCGAGAACAGAAGTTGGTGATTTGTTAGTGCTGTGTGAGACAGAAACGGTGAAAGAGAAAGAAACATGGCAGGCTCCGTAAGTGAAAGTGCAAAGAACTGCCTCACGGCTCTTAATGATAAAAACTATCCTACGTGGAAGCTGCAAATGAAGATGATTCTGATGAAGGAAAAACTGTGGAACTTGGTTCGAGGAACGGAAACCATGCCACAGACTACGGACGAGACTGCTCGAAGAAAATTTGAAGAAAGTCGTGTAATAATCTTGCTGTCGTCACTTCCCGACCATTTCTCCACACTGGTGACTGCACTGGAAGCTCATGAAAAACTACCGTCATGGGATATTGTGACAGAGCGTCTTCTGAATGAAGAAGCAAAACTGAAAAACCAAAGTGCTTCAGACTTCAGTGAAAAATCCCTTGTGACCTCCAAATTGAAAAACTCACGATGCTTCGAATGCGGAAAATTGGGACACCTACGTACCAAGTGCTGGATCTATCAAGAAAAATTGAAGAAAGAAGATGAGAACCACACAGAAAACCAAAACAATTTTGTAGCAGGTAAAACAAATTATATCGGTGCATTGTCTGTGATAAATATCAATAATTGTTGGGTAATTGATTCCGGTGCAACAGCACACATGTGTAATAATAGGAATGATTTTTCTTGTATGAATGAGCTATCTAGTCCAATTAACATTGAAGTTGGTGATGGTAGAAACTTGCAAGGTGTTGGTGTAGGTGATGTTGAAGTTATGGTGTTGTTGCCTAAAGGTCGAGTAGATACCTGTGTTGTTAAGAATGTCTTGTATGTACCTGGCTTAGCCTACAATTTACTTTCCGTGCCTCAGATTACAGAAAGTGGAAACTCAGTTTACTTTGACGAAAGCTCATGTAAGATTGTAAATAAAGACGATGAATTAATTGCCTTAGGCAGTAAAGTAGGAAAATTGTATAAACTTAATTGCACCCTTAATTCAGCCGCTAAATGCATGAACGTTTCCTCTGATGAAATTCTGTGGCATAAACGATTTTGTCATCTAGGATTCAATAATCTTAAGAAATTAGCCACTAAGAATCTTGTTAGAGGTTTCGATTGTTCTGTGAGTGGAGATAACATTTTTTGTGAAAACTGTTGTGATGGTAAAAATCATAGGCTTCCGTTCCCCAAAACAAATCACAAAAGGAAACGCCAACCCTTAGAACTTATCCACAGTGATGTGTGTGGCCAGCTTAATCCCATATCACTTGGGAGTGGAAGGTATTTTGTAACCTTCATAGATGACCACTCCAGATATACTTGGGTGTACATTATCAAACATAAGAGTGATGTTTTCAAAGTGTTTCAGGAGTTCAAATCCTTGGTAGAAAATCACTATGATCACAAAATTAAAATTCTGCGCTCCGATAACGGTGGGGAATACATCTCTAATGACTTTGAACAATTCCTAAAAAGGGAAGGAATTATCCATGAAAAAACTGTGCCTAAGACACCTGAACAAAATGGAGTTGCAGAAAGAATGAATAGAACTCTTCTTGACTCTGTCAGAGCTATGCTGTCTGGTTCAAAGTTACCAAAATCATTCTGGGGTGAAGCTATATCAACTGCCGTGTATGTCAAAAATAGGAGCCCTGCTAGTGCATTGAATGATATGACCTCTTATCAGGCCCTTAATGGACACAAGCCCAACGTACAGCACCTCAAAACCTTTGGCTGCAGTGCGTACGCTCATGTCCCCAAAGATGAGAGGGAAAAACTTGATCCAAAATCTAAACCGTGTGTTCTTGTAGGATATGGAAGTGGATCCAAGGGATATCGTCTGTATGACATAAACAGTAGAAGGATATTTTTGAGTAGAGACGTTATGTTCAATGAATCTCAGCAGATGCCAATTGAGAAGGAGCCTTCAGAAGTAAATGATGGTAATTTTACTCTTCTTCCTCAGGATCCAGAACCAGAAGACTCTGAGGGAGGGGTGGAGCATAGACAGTCGGATGCTGGGATGGAGGGAGTGCAGCCTAGACAATCAGCCAGATATCGACGGGCTCCTGATAGGTTTGGTGAATGGGTGTATTTAATGAAAAATGAGCTTGATATACCATCTTGTGTTCAAGAAGCACTCAGTGGACCAGAAGCAAAACTATGGGAAACAGCTATGGAGAATGAGATGGAGTCTATAAATCAAAACAGAGTATGGTCCCTTGTAGAGTGTCCTAATGACAAAAAACCTATCAAATCAAAGTGGATCTTTAAAAGAAAAACCGGACCCGACGGAAGCATTTGCTCGTACAAAGCTCGCCTTGTGGCTCAGGGCTACTCACAAAAATATGGCATTGACTACGACGAGACCTTCAGTCCCGTGGTTCGATTTGAGTCTGTCAGGACAGTACTAGCTTTGGCTGCCAGATGCAACATGCAAGTCCATCACATGGACGTTGCAACAGCCTTCCTTAATGGAGAACTGATTGAAGAACTATATCTGGTTCAACCTGACGGTTTTATTGTCAAAGGCAAAGAAAATCTGGTGTGTAAACTACAAAAATCGCTCTACGGACTAAAACAAGCTCCTAAGTGTTGGAATACTACACTAGATAGCTATTTGAAGAAATTGGGTTTTGTACAATCTAAGAGTGATGCTTGTATATACACTCGTGTTCAAGATAAGAAACTGTGTATTGTGGCGGTGTATGTAGACGATCTAATAATTGCTTCTGAGTCTGGTGATGAAATAAATCAAATAAAGTTGAGCCTTTCTACCCAATACAAAATGAAGGACCTTGGTGTGCTGAGTTACTTCCTAGGTGTAAGTGTTGTACAATTTAAAAACAATGTCTTCTTGAATCAAACTGCCTACACTGAGGCTCTGTTGTCAAAATTTGGCTTTGATAATTGTAAACCTGTTGCAACTCCCGCCGATGTAAACGTAAATCCGATATGCTCCCCAAATGATGTCGAATTTGACCCTGCCACTTATCAAAGTGCTGTAGGTAGCCTTTTGTATTTGTCAACCAGAACTCGACCTGACATTGCATTCGCAGTGAATAATGTTGCTAAATACAGCTCCAAACCTCTTGAACAGCATTGGATGTGTGTTAAGAGAATATTCAGGTACCTGAGAGGCACCTCTAAACTAGGTCTCTTGTATAGCAAATGTTCTGATACTTGCATTGGTTATTCAGATGCTGACTGGGCTGGTGATAAAAATGACCGAAAGTCTACCTCTGGTTACTGTTTCACCCTCAGTAATTCGGTAATTACATGGAGATCTAACAAACAAACTTGTGTAGCCCTCTCAACTGCAGAAGCCGAATACGTTGCTCTTGCCGGTGCGGCTCAAGAGGCTGTCTGGTTAAAGCACTTACTCAGTGATCTAAATTTTGGGACTATGGAACCAATGGTTATAAACGAAGACAACCAGTCAGCCATCTGCCTTGCCAACAATCCCAAATATCATGGGAGGAGCAAGCACATCGATATTAAGTTTCACTATGTACGGGATCTTGTAAGTAACAAAGATATAGACGTAGTGTATTGCCCTACCGACGAAATGCTCGCCGACATATTCACCAAGAACCTGCCGATAGAAAAGTTCTCTAGACTAAGAACGAAGTTAGGAATGGTCTCATCTGACACACATTCAATGTGAGAAGGAGTGTTGAAACCTTTCATGTAGCACCTTGAATGTATATGTGTATAATACTGATAATGTTACAGTGCTCTTGTGTAAGAATGTATTTAGACAGCACTATGCGTTGAGAACTGAGCTCATGGTTCTTGTGGATCTCTGCTCGTGGTTCTCGGGCTTGGCTGGAGCCTACTCCACCACTACCCTTCGTAATGTAAACGTGTGTCCTGCTGTGTGTACTGATTATACAAACTCCAAGAGTCTCGTCTTCTTAACCTACATCCATTAACATCGTGGGTCTTCGAATCCCGGAGGTGACGAATTTTTTTCTCAGCTATCACTTTCAAGTTTTTCTTACTGATGTAGACTTTTGTGAGGCAATATTATAGGTAGAACTGTGCCAATGCATAACTAGCATATATGCACTCAGAGAGATATGCAAAACGTTTTATGCTATTGTAATATAGCGAGTAGTGTAAGTTCTAGTTAGAGAGACCATAAGTTGGCAACGCTCGAGAGAGCAACACTCGCAAGTCAGTCTGCTATTGGCCTCGGGTTCAACAACAAGTACATGTTGACCGAGGGTGTATATAATTACCTACTGTGGTTGGTATCTAACTTCTTAAGTTCTAAACTAATGTACTAATTCTATTCTACTCTATTCTATACATTTCCCGTCTATCTCCGCTCTAATCTCACTAGCCACAGTACCTCCATTTGAGTATAAAGTTAAGGTATCCAAGAGGTGAGTGAACTATTTACCTAAATTGCTGTGTCATTGCATTGTCTATTGTGTTCAGTTCTATAACTATGTTGTGTCTATGTGGAACCTATGCTGTGCTCTAGTGTAGGGCTATCCACTCCATAATACTGGCGACGAGGATTTTTTGTAGAACTATTGGGAGAGGCTAGACTAATGAAGGAACTCAGAATTTATATTATTATTCAGTGACTAGAGTATTGATGCTGTAAATTTCTGATTTTTTTTTAACAAGGTGTATTATTACAGTCTCTTGAATTGGCTACTCTTGCAACTGATATTGTTGCTACTACTATTTCAGGTAGATATCTGACAATTAGCTGTAAAGCTGGGTGAAAATGCCAATGCTAGGCTCAGTGGGAGAATTCAATCCTTTAGAGGAAGAATTCCCAGAATATGAAGTCAGGCTAAACTGCTTCCTGAGTATTAATAAAGTGGAAGATTCAAATAAAGCTAAAACATTTATTGCTCTGGTGGGTCCTAAAATTGTTAGGTTAGCCAAAGACCTACTCTCACCTAAAAGACTTTTAGATGCTACCTATGAGGAGATCATGGAAGCTTAAAGACGGCATTTTAAGCCGACACGCAACCAGATCTTTGAAAGGTTTAGGTTCCATAAGCGGAACCAGAAACAAGGGGAGAGAATTGCTGATTTTGTGGCTAGCTTAAAGGCCCTTTCAGACACCTGTAATTTCAAACAGGAAGTTCTGGAAGAAACGCTGCTAGATAGGTTAATACTGGGTGTGGCCAGTAATGATGTTCAAGATTGTTTGCTTAATGAAGCAGACCTCACATGGAAAAAAGCCGTGGATCTGGCAACTGCCAAAGAAACTCAACTGAGGGAGACGGTTGTGTTAAGGCAACCTAATTCCATACTAAATGTGGGCCAGCATAGAGTAAAGCAAACTGCTATTAGGCCTCAGGGCAAAACTCAGGCTCAAGCTAGCCCCAAATCAGCATGCAGCGGCTGTGGTAATCTGCACTGGCGTAGAGATTGCCCCTATAAAGACAGTGTTTGTCATGGTTGTGGCCAAAAAGGCCATCTTAAGAAATGTTGCTTTAAAGTGAAAAATCAAAATTCTGCTAAAGGCAACAAAAATAACTTTGTGCATGCTATGCATGAGAAAAGGGGGAGGGAACACCACCCTAACCCTAATAGAACTAACAATGCAATCTGTGCAGACTATCCAGTTGCTAATCTAGGCTGTTATGGGGAGATTTTCTCAATAGCCGAGGAAATGAAACCCCCAATCAAAATAAAATTGTTACTAAATGGTGTGCCATTAGAGATGGAGGTAGATACAGGTGCTGCCAGGTCTATCCTTTCAATGGCCACCTACTCTAAAATACCAGCTAAGTCAAGACCCGAGCTGAGACCTTCGGATGTTAAGCTTAGGACTTATGGGGGAACCCCCCTAAGGATTTGTGGGGAGATTAGGGCTAACATCCAGCGTGAACCTGGTAATATGGTTCCTCAACTAGCAACTATTGTGATTGTAGACAAAGAGGGGCCAGCTTTGCTGGGTAGGGACCTGATTGATTCCCTCGGGCTAACTATAGTATCAAATAATGTCAACAAATTTACTACCTGCCCTGAAGAGTTAGCAAATAAATTCCCCGACCTTTTTCAACTAGGTCTAGGTTGCTTTAAGGGAAGGAATTTCAAAATAGAAGTGGATCCAGCCGTACCACCAAAGTTTTGTAAGGCCAGGAACGTGCCTTACACACTGAGACCAAAGGTGGAGGCAGAACTTGATAGACTGGTGCAGGAAGGTATCCTCACCCCTGTACAATACTCGAGATGGGCAGCGGCGATCGTCCCTGTGCTCAAGGCTGATCAAAGCATCCGCATCTGTGGGGACTACAAATTAACAGTCAACAGAGCCACTAGGCTTGATACCTACCCTATACCCAGAGTGGAAGATCTATTTAGCGGGTTAGCAGGAGGAGTTATATACTCCAAGCTAGATATGTCTCAGGCATACGCTCAACTACCCTTGGATGAAGACTCCAAGGAACTCACGGTAATAAACACCCACAGAGGTTTATTTGCCTACAACCGTCTCAGTTTTGGAATTGCGTCCGCACCTGGAATCTTTCAGCGTGCCATGGAAGGACTATTGCAGGGCCTCCCAGGAGTGTTCTGCTACCTGGATGACGTCCTGGTGAGTGCCACTAATGAGCAAGAGCACAACAAGCGTCTCTATCAAGTCTTATCTAAACTACAGGAGGCAGGACTAAAACTGAAAATGGATAAATGCCAAATTGGAGTGCCACAGGTATCCTACCTTGGATACCAAATTGACAAGGATGGATTGCACCCCACTGCAGAGAAGGTAGCAGCAATCCAGAATGCACCAGCTCCTACTAATGTAACTCAACTGAGAGCCTACCTTGGGCTGCTAAATTTCTATAGGAAATTTCTAAAATCATCTGCAACTATGCTGGAGCCCCTAAATACCTTACTGAGAGACAAAACCCCTTGGAAATGGGATGCAAGTCAGGAGAGAGCCTTCCAGAAATCTAAACAAGCCCTTCTGGACTCTCAGACTCTAGTCCATTTTGACCCTCAGAAACCCATAGTGGTAGTGGCGGACAGTAGTGCGTATGGTGTGGGAGCGGTGCTGTGTCACCTTATTGATGGGATTGAACGCCCCGCCTATTTTGCCTCCCGAACTCTAACAGCAACAGAACGCAACTACTCTCAAACTGAGAAAGAAGCCCTAGCTATGGTGTTCGCACTTCGAAAATTTCATTGCTACCTGTGGGGACAGGATTTCACTGTGGTTACGGACCACAAACCTTTGTTAGGACTATTTGATCCGGGTAGAAGCATTCCTCCGATGGCATCCGGGCGCATTCAAAGGTGGGCTTTACTACTGCAGTCCTACAAGTTCACCTTGCGTCACCGGTCCGGCGTGCTGTTGGGCACAACTGATGCTCTCAGTCGTCTACCTTTGACAACTCCCGAGGAAGCCACACCTATTCCTGCGGAATGGACGTCCTTAGTTAATTTCCTTGAGTCAGCTCCAGTCACCAGCACCCACATCCGCGACGGCACCCTAAGGGACCCAGTACTTTCAAAGGTATACAAATACTGCCAAGTAGGCTGGCCTTCGACGGTAATTGGTGACCCTGATCTCGCTCCGTATACTAGGAGGCGAGACGAATTGTGCACACAAAATGGCTGTGTGCTCTGGGGAGCAAGAATTATTGTACCCCAAGCTCTCAGACAAGCCATTGTGGACGAACTGCACTCTGGCCATGCTGGATCATCCAGGATGAAGGAGTTAGCTCGCAGCTACGTATGGTGGCCGCTGCTGGACAAAGATCTAGAAGAAACGACTAAGTCATGCAGCGAGTGCCTGAGCACTCGAGCTGCACCAACGAAAGCTGAACTCCATCCGTGGGAATGGCCTGCGAAGCCTTGGCATCGCATACACATTGACTACGCGGGCCCAATGGATGGAAAATACTATCTAGTGATCGTGGATGCACACTCTAAGTGGGTTGAAATTTTTCCCACATCTACTACAACCTCTAGCGAAACGATCTCGTGCGTGAAACACACTTTTGCGACATTTGGATTTCCAGTAACAATTGTTTCTGACAATGCAACGTGTTTCACATCGGCTGAATTCCAAGAATTTGTGAAGGCATGTGGTATGCGACATATTACGAGCGCACCCTACCACCCTTCAACTAATGGACTGGCAGAGCGCATGGTACAAACTTTCAAGAAGAATATACGAAAGTCAACGGAACCCCGACGCCTAGCACTAGACAGGTTTCTGTTCAACTATCGGCTGACACCCCACACGACAACAGGTGTTACGCCCGCCGAACTGATGTTAGGCAGAAAAGTTCGCTCTCGTCTTGATCTGCTTTGGCCGTCAGAAGCAATCGCGTCCAAAGTTGCTCAACGCCAGGACGCTCAGAAAAGATACCACCCAGGGTCTCGCGCGGTTGATATTCCGCCGGAGTCTCCTGTGATGGTCCGTCAATACACGCCGGGTTCCCCAAAATGGACCCCTGCTACCACCATTGAGAAAACAGGCCCGGTATCCTACAAGTGCCAACTGAAGGGGGGAGAGGTCGTTCGTCGACACCAGGACCAAGTTATTACCTGCTCGAACACCATCCCTGAACCCTTGGAACAACCTACGGAGGAAACCGTCGTGTTTCCACAACCTGCTCAAAATTCATACCCACCACCTCCGACCAATGAACCTGACACCGGAACACCTGATTACCCGACTCCCACCCAGGAGGCTAGGATGCACGAGCCTCCAAGTGCTAACATCTCACGCAGGTCTACCCGGGCTCGGAAGCCTGTGGTGAGAATGGACCTTTAGGATTGACTATATTGAATAAGGGGACTGGGGATACAGGGGGAGGGTTTCTAATTAAGGAGGAAGGGGTGTAATATAGCGAGTAGTGTAAGTTCTAGTTAGAGAGACCATAAGTTGGCAACGCTCGAGAGAGCAACACTCGCAAGTCAGTCTGCTATTGGCCTCGGGTTCAACAACAAGTACATGTTGACCGAGGGTGTATATAATTACCTACTGTGGTTGGTATCTAACTTCTTAAGTTCTAAACTAATGTGCTAATTCTATTCTACTCTATTCTATACATTTCCCGTCTATCTCCGCTCTAATCTCACTAGCCACAGTACCTCCATTTGAGTATAAAGTTAAGGTATCCAAGAGGTGAGTGAACTATTTACCTAACTTGCTGTGTCATTGCATTGTCTATTGTGTTCAGTACTATAACTATGTTGTGTCTATGTGGAACCTATGCTGTGCTCTAGTGTAGGGCTATCCACTCCATAATACTATGAAAAAATTTGTCTTGTGCATATGCAAAATCACATATGCAATGACGCATATACACTATAACAGATGTAATATGCAAAGTGCTTTTTGCATATGCACAATATCATAGCACATATGGTGTCATGCGAGTGGTGCAATTTGATTGTCCTGTTTTTAATGTAAAACTGCAAACTTGTTCCTTAATCCAGAAATTTTGTACATTGATGGCACCTCTCGCATACATACTCTCAGTTGCAAGCAACATTACAAGTTTTATCTGGTGCACTGTCGTCAGTACCTGATCCCCAGGTTACCTTCTTGACCTGTTGTTCAGTTGTTAAATATGGTTCATCAATCAAATACAATAGAGGTGTCCGAACTGAAATTAATGTACTTTCAAGTTTTTAAGAATTTTATAGTGTGATAGTTTTGTACATCTAGTGATAGTTTTCTTGTTCTCTTCTACACATAGGCCTAACTATACTTACAAAAGTGTTCAAGTGAAAAGACAACTGTGAAATTTGTATCAATTTCCGAAATATATGCATTAGTGAAGTAATAATAAATACCTTTGTTGTGCTCTGCCTGTTCATTAACAAATAAGGAGGAACTCAACAAAGTAATCCCTACTATTCCGTATGTCCACCGAATTCCCAAAATTTGCATCATTATAGTGATTATAATATAGTGAAATCTGTATAACACTGATTGCAGGAAAACTGTTCGTTTATCATGAAACCTAATAACAGTATACACTGTTATTGTCCAAATATCGGCTGAGACTTCGTAGTTATCAGTAACGAAGATAATCCTTTTGGTTCAGCATAAAGTTAACCAAAATACCCATTTCCATCAACGTTTAAATCACAGATAGCTAGTAGCTCGCTATGACCACTGAAGTTCCCTTCCGTGAAGGGGTCGCGGGTTCGAATCCCATCGCTGCCCGGCCATTTTTGCATGGCTACGCTATCCAACGTAGCCACATACGTCAAGCCTTGTTTTACTTTGGAATCCAGTGAATATTTTCATGTTTTCTTCATTAGCAGGAAATCCATGGTATTTTAAATATTGAAGACCATCGTAAAGAATCATTACTTTACGGTTCAATATTTGAAATATCGCACAAGTTCCAACTAACTTAAGTTCTTCATTCAGCAGTGCATCTGTAGGACTTAGTTGCATATTGCTTGCATATAAATGCGAGTACTGTGCATACGACACTCCGCAATCGCAATACATCTATCCTGAAGCCGCGCTGACGATTTCATATACGCGTCCATTGGCACAGCTGTGCATATTGGCACAGCTCTAATTATAAGCATGGAAATGTCATAATTCCGTTGCATTATGTAAAAAACTCTGACGGTTATGTTGCTCACAATATTCGACAACAATAATTTTGTTTTCAATTTAATGCCCTAGGAAACGTAAAAATTAGTTCATTTCTTATCTTCTAACAGGATTTCTATGGAAATCAATTCACAGTATAAGAGCAACCACTTTTCATCCTGTCAGTATTCTCATTAACAAGCAAGAAACAGATATGGGTAGGTAGGATAAAATAGAGGTACCGTAATCAATTGATATTTCACTAATATCACATAGCGACTGTACCTAGGCTTCACCTCATGCTAATGAACGACATCGCCTCCTCCGACTCCACCACACTCGAGAAAGCGACCCTGACTCCATCTCCACTGTATAACATGTGACTCCAACTCCATGACTCAAACTTGGCTATACTGCCTTCATCTAATGGCAGGGCAGTGTTTACCATCGTTATGGTTTGTTGTGATCATGACATTAGAAGAGCTATGCTTACGTCGCACTCACACTCACACTGTTTAGGTGTCGTGAGAGCGGTCTGTCACATGCGCTCAAGTTGGGCGACCTACCATCATATCTTGACCGACTGTGGATGAGTCCCGATGAGGCGGAGCTCAATTATACACAGGTGAAGCTTTGCCACGCGCATTTTATGAAGACAATTACTGAAAGAAGTTCTTCCCAAAACTGAAGCCTCAGGAACGCAGTATAATAAAGCAGTATTTTGCCGATATGGCGCAAGCTCCTCCAAAACACCATATCTACGCAATCTTTAGGAACTTATGTAAAATACTCGTCACTCCTTTCCTTGGAGAGGGAATTGAACCTCTCATGAGTCGTGATGTTTCCATCGACATTGACCCTGACGATGTCGAGCCTAATAACGCAATGATAGTGGAAGACACCGGGAGATACCGCGATAAGTGTGCCGTGGGTAAGAAATTCGTGGCTATCGCGGCAGACGTTAAAAAAAACATGACTGTTGAAGGAACAATCCCTAATCCTTTGTATTCCCCTGAGATGCTGGAGGACGTATTGACGTTTTCCATGCCATTCACTCCACTCTGGTGTGGAGTGCATGGTGGAACTAAGACAAATGGATTAGTAGAAGTGTCACGTCGTACAAGACGTGAGGAAATTTGAAGAATTTTGATAAATTCATTGCGGCAACATTCTGCGGATCCGCGCTTCGTCCGCAAGAATGACGCCAACGTTTTATTTGTTTGAAGTGCGTGGGAGGAACAGGTTCCCGGATAATTTTAAGTTCTGCGTTGTTTAGGAAGTGAACTCGAGTGAGAAACCCATTCGATTGACGTGTTACCTCGCTAGCTATATTTTTCGGGTGTTTTCACACGGTGTAGCCAGTAAGCTGCAGTGTAATGCCGGGAATTAGTCAGGTTCTGGTTTAACGGTATTTTAGCTGAACACTGTGATTTTACTAATGAACTTTCCTATCTCTGTTTCACTGCTCTAAGTGATTTGTGTTAATGTCCAAACCTTTTGCTCAACAACATTTACATAATAGCCAAGCCATGTAAGCTATGTTGTCATACATAATATTGTAAACAGTGTCATGGGCAGTAAATGCAACATGGAGAGACTGACATTTCAATGCCTCTTAGTCTACACAGAGGATTACTTGAAGTTTATTGCATTTCATAGATTAACACAAGATAGCAAATTTTATATTTATTTGATAATACAAACCAACCACTGCTTCACTATTGAAAGATTTGTGTACTGAAAATAAAAGCTATGGCGATTCTTCCATGGATTAGACATCAGTTGTTGATAAAAAAAAATTCATGGCACGTCGTGCCAGACTTGTACCAACTTGGGAACACGATTTTCTTGTCTTTGTATTATCTCTTGTCTTTTTATTATTTATAACATTCATTAATAGAAAGATGTGAACCAAGCAAATTAAATTTAGTCGATTGGCTTCTTACCTATGAGCTGTGCTGGGCAAGTTGCGCCAGTCAGCAAGGTGGAAGCCTAAAGTTACGGCATTCAGTAGACTGAGAATAGGCGCAGAAATTTGAGACCACTAGCTCATATGATTTGTGTTTTCAAAGCGACCTCGACAAACGTGCACTTGCCTCTCTCATTTTGTTTATAATAGTATTTATTGATAATGGTGATTTGATGACCTGAGTGACTTGCCCCTGCTTTAGAGACCTAATTTGCTGTCTCTTTTCCACAGATAGGGTAAAGAAAGCCAGAGTAGGCACTTATTTTGCAGACTAAAATAAGCTGTCACAGGTCTAAACTGAGGGACCTTTCCTCATCGTCTGTAAGTATTTTAGAGTATCCTCTTTCAACTTGTGATGTTACCTAACTCGTCATACCTTTATAGTGTGAAGCGTTCATGCGAAAACTATAAACTTGTTGTGCGATCGTCCACCTTTGTTCAAATAAAGTGCTTATTGACTAATGACCGCTGTGTTAGGATTGTTGGATACGGATGTACATTCATGTGTGTAACTTTGTGCTTCCTTAAAAGGACACTTTGAACATTGGCCGAAACAAGCGATTCATGTATTATTGCCTGGCGTCAGGGATTACGAAGTTCATGCCATGTACATATAAACTATCAAAAGCGTTCTCACCTCACAATGGAAATGCATCGTCCATGAAATTGCGCTGTCTCTTATAGCTGTCATTACACGTATTATCGAATGTAGATCGGGCAGGATTGGGAGTACATTGCCCTCAATCATCCCCCTCGACTAGTGACACGAGTTTACAATATTCGTGTGTGTATATCATAAATGTGTTCTTTCTAAATGTGTTACTCGACTAGAGACTTATTTTTCTTCCCCGTCGATGCAACGAAAACCTTTCTTGTTTGTGAACTTATTTCCCAGCCTACTGTTCCTGTGCACCCTGTGCGTAGATTCCGCGTTCCCCCAACTACACGCTAGATGGTGCCTTCCTCTTTCCTCTCTTGGGACACCTTTGTCGCGGTCAGGGGAGGCTAAAACTTTCTTATATGATAATACTAGTAATGGTAATGCGAATTGTTGTTGTGCTACGTCGTTAGCAGGGCGGTGAACTCTCTTTTTATGTGCTACTATTCTATGGCCTCTTATGTCCCACTCAGCTATTTCTCGTGTACCCTTGAGGTGTGAGTTACTTTCTTGTTGTGCGGTGCTATATGCATCAGTTAATCATTCGACTTCTCATGTCATGCAATTCGTGGTCCGACTCTGAATCATACCTTTCTGGGCAGATTCACGGAGTCGCTCGGATAAGAAATAAAACCGAAGAAACCTCGAAATTCTTTTGGAACCCTTGCGCCTACCGTTCTATGTCGTGCCGAAGCGAAGATAGAGAAGATAGAAAGTCCGCTAGCGCACGACATAACAGTGAATAGACGCCAGCGGAAGGTGCCCTCCCACGAAGAAGCCCTCCAAAGAGGAGGCCCACAGCAGATTCTCAGCCGCCCGCGGCGAATATCCGAGACCACGGAAATGACCTCTCTCGGAAGAAAGAGAGAGCTTAGACTTCCACAGCTGGAAGAACAATTCCATACGGAGCTAGCAGCCTTGAACAGTCTCCTGAATGGTGCAGTACCACGAGATCTCAAGACTCCCAGCGAGGTGGATCAAGTCCATGCTGGAATCCGAGCAAAGGCTAAGACCGTCAAGCGAATCGGAGACCAGCTGGTCCTAGCTCTCGAGGGTTCAGGAGCCACCGCAGAAGCGACGGTAATCCGAGGCTCATTGACAAGCGCTAGAGCTCGCAGGAAAGCACTAGCGGACTCAATGGACCACAGAAACGAAGAGCTCGGTGCGAGCTCCTCACGGAGTGTGACAACGGAACCTACCCAGCGTAAGAGCTCGAGGTCGAGGAGGACCTCGTCCAAGAACCAGCAGCAAGGCGCTGCCCATCAGAACAAGCCCCCAAAATCATCATTGGCTGAGAACAGGAACGGACACCGTTCCAACCGTCGGGGCAGAGACCAGGCCAGCCCCAGCCATCGTCGTCAGAGTCACCTAGGTTCGAGCTATTACAGCCAGAGTCAAGACAGTGAGAGCGATCATAGCCAGAGCCTTCCCAGCGCCAGCTCTCGTCACAAAGACGGCGAATCCGAGCGCCGCGAGCCCCCTAGCCAAGGCAATAAGCAGATGCTTATTGACATCACTGAAGAGCCATCGGTACTGTTGGCGCAAATCGCCATCGAGAGGTCAAAATTGAGGAACAGGAACCGAACGGAGAATGATCAGCACTTCGGTGAGCAGAATACCGAGTGCAAAGAGGACCGCACAGGAGCATGGGTCGACCAAGCCTTCCAGCATCACGTCATTGAACCCGCAGGGGGCACAACGGCGGTTGCGAATGCTTCGCCCCGTGACACCGATCTCGCACCTCCGATGAATCCCTCCGCACCAGCATTCCAGCCCCGGGCTTTCAGCGGCTCACCTGCCGTGGTCTTTGAAACGAAGCCACCAGTGATCGACGGAGCTATGAGGCTCTCAATGATCGAAGATCTAAAAAAGGCGCCAAGCCAACCTTACGCGGGAGAGGCTCACCTGTTCCACAGATGGTTCGATGCCATCAAGAGAAGGATGGAGAGGCTCGCCGTGGAGCCCATCGACGCCATCGAGATCCTCACGAACCACACCTGCGGCGAGCCAAGGAGCCTCATTGACGACACCCTGGCAGCTACCTACTTGGACACAGCGGCCCTGCTCACCCTCATCGTCGAACAATTGAAGACTCGCTTCGCCTCTGACGACAGAGTAGCCGATAGCCTGCTCGAACGCCTCGCGCAAACGTCAGACATACGGGGAGCAAAGGGCGACCGCACGGTCGGTCTCAAGCTGCGGAAGTTCAGCGACGCCTGTCTAGCGATTCATCACACAATGCAGCACAACAAAGGCCTTGCCTTCCTGAACACCGACGTAGGGCTGTCCCCCATTGTGGAGAGACTACCCTTCTTCGTTCTGGACGCCTGGAGAAGCGAACGAACTAGGCACAGAAGACTATCTGGATCGCTACCAGATTTCGCGAGGTTCTGCGATTTCATCAAAACGCTGTCAGATACCCAATGCGACAGTTTCGGAGCATCAAACCTCAACTGGGTGAGCGCCCGACGCGACGCCGCGGCACCCGCTCGTCCCAATTCAAGAGCCCCGCGAGTGCTCTACACGTCCTCGGAGAATCAAACCGGCAGCTGTGTCCTCCACCACAGCGCTCAGCACGCGACAAACTCGTGCCAAGCGGTAAGAAAGATGGAATCTCAGAAGAAGAAGGACTTCATACGCGAGCACAGACTGTGCTACCGTTGTTTAGGCCCTCACTGGGCAAAGCACTGCCGAGAAGTCGTGAAGTGCGATGATTGCGGAGCTGACAACCACAGCACGACGGCCCATTTCAACCGAATGAAGACCGAGAACCACGGTGTAGCTATCAGCAGGGCACGCCCCAAGCGGGACACAAGCGTCGAACAGACCCCGAGCGAGGTCGGAGAGAACCCGAAAGCCAGGGCATTGAATTCTCGTTCGGCCACGACCGGAGGCAGAGCATGCAGCAAAACCGTCCTGGCCGACGTTTTCGACGAAAGATCGGGCCGGTCGTGTCGCGTCTACGCCATTATCGACGAGCAAAGTACGACGTCTTTCTGTTCCTCTAAGCTACTGGACACTCTTCAGGTGACGGGCCCCAAGTCCTACTACACACTGGAGACCTTGTCCGATCAATCGGTCGCTCGACAAGGCAGATGCGTGTCCGGATTGAAGATCAGGGGAGTTTCCGAAAGCAAGGCTTTCGAGCTCCCACCAATGTACGAGTGCGACCTCATTCCCGACACCAAAGAGGAAGTGGCGACTAAGGAACGCGTGGAAAGGACCCCGGAAATAGCCCACTTCGCCCCCCACTTCCTCACCCTCGACGACAAGGCAGAAGTTGCCGTGCTTCTCGGGACAGACAGTGGGGACATATTGTACAGCCACGCCGACCAACGTCGTCAGAGCGCCCCATTCGTTCACCACACCGCCTTGGGCTGGGCCGTGGTCGGCAAAGTGAGCGACAGCGTCGGGCCCTCACTCGGACGAAGATGTACAATCTTAAAGATAACAGCTGAAACCGTTCACGAACATCTCAGCGCCAGGATGTGTTTCGGGCCGTCCCCCGAAAAGAACATGTTCGTCCAACAACCCGATGACGAGATGCCCGGTCTGTCTCACGACGACCGCAAGTTCTTGAAAGCGATGGAGGAAATAAGGGTAAACGACGAAGTCCACCTCGAAGCGCCACTGCCGCTGAGATCGCTCGACGCGGCGCTGCCCGACAACAGAGTGGCGGTGTTTCGTCGTCAAGAGAACACGCTGAAGAGACTAACAAGGGAGCCAGCGAAGTTACAGCAGTGTCTAGATGCCATGAAGAAAAATCTCGACATGCGACACGTTGAGCAGATACCGGCGATCGAAAGGAACCGACCGCGCGGTCTCACATGGTACATCCCCATCTTCCCGGTAGTCCAAGAAAAGAAGTCCAAGGTGAGGCTCGTCTTCGACAGCGCTGCCAAGTATCAAGGGACTAGCCTCAACACGTGCCTGCTGTCGGGACCAGACTACAACAATCGTCTGCGGGATGTGCTAACGAGATTTCGGGAGCACAAGATCGCCTTCGTAGCTGACGTCGAGAGCATGTTCCACGCCTTCCACGTACCGCCGGATCACAAGAACCTAATGAGATTCTACTGGTGGGCCGACAACGACCCCCAGAAGCCCCTCGTGCCGCATCGAGCGCGCGTGCACGTATTCGGTAACACCAGCAGCCCCGCCGTAGCCACGATGTGCCTCCACCGCGCCGCCCAGGGAACTGCCAGCGAAACGCGGCCCGAAGATGCGGAACACCTCGAGGCGGCGCAAGATTATGTAACGTCGCATTTCTATTGCGACGACGGACTTGGAACTGCGCCGGACCCCGCCAAAGCTATCGGAATCTTGCGAACGGCCAAATATCTCCTGTCACGGTACCACATCAGACGGCACAAGATCATGTCTAACTCCATGGAGGTCCTCAAGGCCTTCCCCACGAGCGAGAGAGCGACCGAAGACGACATCGATCTGATTACAGCCCCCAACCACAGCACGCTCGGCGTGTCGTGGAACATCGCCAGCGACTGTTTCGTGCTGAAAGTGAACATACCAGACCGCCCCCACACGAAAAGAGGACTGCTATCTGCAATCAACTCAATCTACGATCCTATCGGCTTCGCCAGCCCAGTCACACTCGGCGGGCGACTCATCCTACGAAACCTGCTCTCCGAAACCGACCGAGCATCCGGTGGCAAGACATTGGATTGGGATGAGCCCATCCCGAGCTGCACGGTTCAGTCGTGGCTGCGCTGGCTCCAGAGCCTCCAATGTCTGCACGAGCTCTCGATCCCAAGGTGCTTCCTTCCACCAGAATCGAACGGAAACGACACCCAAACCTTGCACATTTTCTCGGACGCCTCGCAGGAGGCCATCGGAAACGTGGCGTACCTGCGTACGACCACCAACAGCGGCCAAGGGCACGTCGCGTTCGTACACGGAGAAAGTCGTGTGGCTCCAAGGGCTGCCACCTCGATTCCCAGATTAGAATTGTGTGCAGCAGTGGGAGCAGTTTTGTCAAGCCTGCAGACGACACAGGAACTGAAAAGGAAACCCTCTCAAATATACTTCTATTCGGACAGCAAGGTTGTGCTAGGTTACATCAGAAACGACTCTGCGAGATTCAGTCGGTATGTTCAGAGAAGGGTGGACATCATCCGTCAGAGCAGTGACCCGTCCCAATGGAGCTACGTCGACACCACATCGAATCCCGCCGACCTAGCCTCGAGGCCGACTGACCCGTCGAGACTAATGCAGACGGAATGGCTCAAGGGTCCGGCATTTCTAGTCAGCGACGTCGTCTCCCCTTCCTCCACCTCGGCTTACCCGACGGATCCCGATGAACTCCCCGAGGCCGAAACAAGGGCCGACGTTCAAGCCCTTCGATCGACGGGCAACATCGCTGAATTTCTGTTCTCCAAGCTCTTCTCAAAATTCAGTTCATGGTCGGCCATCCTGAGGATTGCCGCCAGGGTAGTAGCTCTGTCGCAAAAGCTATTCAACAGAGTCCTCCACCGAAGAGCCGACCAGAACAGCCACATCGCGGTTGCCGACCCTCAAGCCCTAGCTCACAACGTCCTGGTTCTGGAAGCCCAGAAGTCCGCCTTCTCAGATCTTTTCGACCGGATGCGCCGAAAGGGAAGCGTAGCCCCTCGACACAAACTTGCCAGCCTTGCACCCTTCGTCGATCAAAGCGGGCTGATCAGAGTGGGAGGTAGACTTGCCATCTCAGACTTCCCAGAAGACATCAAGCACCCCTTGCTGCTCCCCTTCGACCACCCCATCAGCGCTGCTGTCATGATGCATTACCATCAGAAAACGAAGCACCAAGGCCGGCACGTGACGCACGCCTCCATCCGAGAAGCCGGGTATCACATCGAGAACGGCCGAAGGGCGATACAGAAGTTACTACGGAACTGCGCCATCTGTCAGCGACTAAGGGCCTCCTTCTTGACCTCGCAAATGGCAGAACTGCCGAAGGAACGCTCCGAGACCGCGCCGCCCTTCACCTTCGTGGGCTTCGACGTCTTTGGTCACTGGATGATAAACAACGGACCAGCCACAAGACGCAACGCCCCCCTCAGAAAGTGCTGGGCTCTTCTCCTCACTTGCCTCGCTTCCCGCGCAGTTCACATCGAGATGCTGCCATCCCTCGATACTCCTACTTTCATCAACAGCTTCAGGAGGTTCATAGCGGTGCGAGGTCCCTGTTCAGTCCTGCGGTCCGACAGAGGCACCAACTTCATCGGAGCCAAGAACCTAGTCGAAGAAGTCAACGTTCAGCAGGCCAGTCGGGCCCATATCGGACCTGGGAGTGCGTTGGGAAATGAACCCACCGCACGCCTCTCACTTCGGCGGAGTGTGGGAGCGCAAGATAGGTCAGATCCGAAGGTGTTTAGAAGCAGCCCTCTTGCACGCCGGTCAACATTCTCTGTCCTTCGACGAGTTACACACCCTACTGCAGGAAGCAGCAGCCATTGTGAACTCCACTCCACTGTGGGAGACGTCCTTTGATCCCAACGAACCGCTGCCAGTGACCCCAAACATGCTCCTGACGCAGAAGACCAGCACGCCACAGCACGACAGGCCCGCGCTCACTCGACACGAACCGGCTTACGGGAAGTTGCGATGGAAAAAGGTGCAGTACCTGGCAGATCAGTTTTGGCTGAGGTGGAGGAGGGGTTACATCTACGAACTGCAACAACGCAGCAAATGGAGAGCCGTCAACCCACCGCTAAAGAAAGGAGACATAGTCCTGGTGAGAGAGAAGATGGCCAGGAGAACCACCTGGCCGACAGGCGTCATCGAAGAGACCATCCCCAGTCACGATGGATCGTCGAGGACAGCCACCGTACGACTCGCGTGACGAAGCGACAACGACGGGATCCAGCGGGTGGTACGTCCCGCCACTGAATTAGTCCTTATCCACCGCCCCCCCGGCGTCAGCACTTAGTGGAGAAAATCCACAAAGGAGGGGGGAGTGTCACGTCGTACAAGACGTGAGGAAATTTGAAGAATTTTGATAAATTCATTGCGGCAACATTCTGCGGATCCGCGCTTCGTCCGCAAGAATGACGCCAACGTTTTATTTGTTTGAAGTGCGTGGGAGGAACAGGTTCCCGGATAATTTTAAGTTCTGCGTTGTTTAGAAAGTGAACTCGAGTGAGAAACCCATTCGATTGACGTGTTACCTCGCTAGCTATATTTTTCGGGTGTTTTCACACGGTGTAGCCAGTAAGCTGCAGTGTAATGCTGGGAATTAGTCAGGTTCTGGTTTAACGGTATTTTAGCTGAACACTGTGATTTTACTAATGAACTTTCCTATCTCTGTTTCACTGGTCTAAGTGATTTGTGTTAATGTCCAAACCTTTTGCTCAACAACATTTACATAATAGCCAAGCCATGTAAGCTATGTTGTCATACATAATATTGTAAACAGTGTCATGGGCAGTAAATGCAACATGGAGAGACTGACATTTCAATGCCTCTTAGTCTACACAGAGGATTACTTGAAGTTTATTGCATTTCATAGATTAACACAAGATAGCAAATTTTATATTTATTTGATAATACAAACCAACCACTGCTTCACTATTGAAAGATTTGTGTACTGAAAATAAAAGCTATGGCGATTCTTCCATGGATTAGACATCAGTTGTTGATAAAAAAAAATTCATGGCACGTCGTGCCAGACTTGTACCAACTTGGGAACACGATTTTCTTGTCTTTGTATTATCTCTTGTCTTTTTATTATTTATAACATTCATTAATAGAAAGATGTGAACCAAGCAAATTAAATTTAGTCGATTGGCTTCTTACCTATGAGCTGTGCTGGGCAAGTTGCGCCAGTCAGCAAGGTGGAAGCCTAAAGTTACGGCATTCAGTAGACTGAGAATAGGCGCAGAAATTTGAGACCACTAGCTCATATGATTTGTGTTTTCAAAGCGACGTCGACAAACGTGCACTTGCCTCTCTCATTTTGTTTATAATAGAATTTATTGATAATGGTGATTTGATGACCTGAGTGACTTGCCCCTGCTTTAGAGACCTAATTTGCTGTCTCTTTTCCACAGATAGGGTAAAGAAAGCCAGAGTAGGCACTTATTTTGCAGACTAAAATAAGCTGTCACAGGTCTAAACTGAGGGACCTTTCCTCATCGTCTGTAAGTATTTTAGAGTATCCTCTTTCAACTTGTGATGTTACCTAACTCGTCATACCTTTATAGTGTGAAGCGTTCATGCGAAAGCTATAAACTTGTTGTGCGATCGTCCACATTTGTTCAAATAAAGTGCTTATTGACTAATGACCGCTGTGTTAGGATTGTTGGATACGGATGTACATTCATGTGTGTAACTTTGTGCTTCCTTAAAAGGACACTTTGAACATTGGCCGAAACAAGCGATTCATGTATTATTGCCTGGCGTCAGGGATTACGAAGTTCATGCCATGTACATACAAACTATCAAAAGCGTTCTCACCTCACAATGGAAATGCATCGTCCATGAAATTGCGCTGTCTCTTATAGCTGTCATTACACGTATTATCGAATGTAGATCGGGCAGGATTGGGAGTACATTGCCCTCAATCATCCCCCTCGACTAGTGACACGAGTTTACAATATTCGTCTGTGTATATCATAAATGTGTTCTTTCTGAATGTGTTACTCGACTAGAGACTTATTTTTCTTCCCCGTCGATGCAACGGAAACCTTTCTTGTTTGTGAACTTATTTCCCAGCCTACTGTTCCTGTGCACCCTGTGCGTAGATTCCGCGTTCCCCCAACTACACGCTAGATGGTGCCTTCCTCTTTCCTCTCTTGGGACACCTTTGTCGCGGTCAGGGGAGGCTAAAACTTTCTTATATGATAATACTAGTAATGGTAATGCGAATTGTTGTTGTGCTACGTCGTTAGCAGGGCGGTGAACTCTCTTTTTATGTGCTACTATTCTATGGCCTCTTATGTCCCACTCAGCTATTTCTCGTGTACCCTTGAGGTGTGAGTTACTTTCTTGTTGTGCGGTGCTATATGCATCAGTTAATCATTCGACTATGATCTTGAATTAGGCTTCTCATGTCATGCAATTCGTGGTCCGACTCTGAATCATACCTTTCTGGGCAGATTCACGGAGTCGCTCGGATAAGAAATAAAACCGAAGAAACCTCGAAATTCTTCTGGAACCCTTGCGCCTACCGTTCTATGTCGTGCCGAAGCGAAGATAGAGAAGATAGAAAGTCCGCTAGCGCACGACATAACAAGAAGGCTGGCATAAAATTGCGAAGCAGGATATACTTCGAGGAAATCGAGAAACACTAGCAGAGTTCATTCGTACTATGAAGACACAAGCGGAGGGTAGAGCGAAAGAAGCATCGCTCGATTACAAGGAACGCAAGAAGAAGGCGGTGAAAGAAGGCGAAAACGAGTATGAAGAGCGCTGGGGGGGAAAGGGATCTCGGCCACAATCTTTAACTGAGAAAGCTCGAGAGAAATTCAATCAAATTCTGCAGGGTCGACCCCAAGAGGGTACTAAGACGAGCGAAACGAAATTGAAAAGTGTCCATTCAATTCTGAAACTTCAAAAAATCAGTGTTAGTAGAATGCTTTCGATTTCTCCACAAAAAAGCCTGCACAAAAAAAAGTGAAATTCACCAATGACACGCAACACGAAAGCATTGTACAAAACCTGGCCCCTGTATTCTCTCTTGATAATCGAAGTAAATGCATTACAGAAAAACAAGGTTCTGATACCTGTCTTAGCACTCAGCAGGGAATAATTACAGTTGATCTCACCTCCGAGCTTCCTAATGCGAAAAAAATGAAGGAAAAATATCTAGCATTAAGTGTGAATCCTATACGGATCATGAGCAAAAAAGAAATACAAAAGACCTCCTATGTGTCGGGACTTGTGAATCGGAAGACAGAAGTACATCAAGCAAGATTTAGTGGCTCAAAGATTTGAACCTGGAAACTAAAAACAAACAAAATATCATTCAAGCAACGAGTTGGCTTTCGAGTGAAGAGATTGATCCCTTTTGTACTCTTATTCGCAGGGAGAACCAACAATACAGAGTTCACTCCCCCCTCATGGTTTTCGAACCGAGGCCGCTGAGTTGTCACGCAGAGCTGTTTGTGCAAATATTAAATACCTCGTATTTGCAATGTGCGGTAAAGGTCTGTGAAGAAGGTTACAAAAAAGCTAGTGACACCGGAAGTCATTGGATCGTCGTGACTAACGCACTGTGTCGCGACCGAGCTGAAGAAGGCGTAGCGCGCGTCCAGTACCTGTGCTCTTTGAATGGTAATCCCAGTTGTGATGTGATGAAGTACTTGAAAAATTTATACGCGAACGGTGAAGAACATAAGACACATTCTGATAGAGTGTCTAGGAGTACAACACCAAAGGGATGGAGCGAGTTGCGGTCCATTCTCACTGGCATTTATGACGTCCGTGGTAAATAGAGAAAACCCGTGCCTCGTCACTTATGTGAAGAGGAAATGCGTTCCCATATCACCCAGTGTCTTCAAGGACACTCTATAACACCCTTCCCTTCGTTGATAAAAGAGAAAAATTTCACGATGAAAGGGGGGAATCCAATTGGATTGCACGGACCCGAAGTTATTACCCGTCGAACAATTAGCCTAGAATAATAACTTGGATGTCTCCAAAAGCGTAGGTTATTTCGTGCGGCTATTACAACTTACTTATGAGATTCCTTCAAATGAGCGAGAGTAGTAAAATTATGAATCGTAATTTTTATTTATTGTGTAGTTACATCAAATGTCCTAAGTTGCAAGTTCATCCATCAGTGTCTCGTGAATACAAGCCGCTTCCCGAGCATATAAAAACCAAAACTGCTAGAGAATGTAATGGAAAGGAAATATTTCCCTTCAGATCGCATATCTTTGTTCATTTGCCTTCAAAGTGCAGTTCATGATGAAACAATAATTAGGTTCATAAATCACCCATGCGTAGAATCTTTTTACCTATTTGGTGTTGTGATATAAATTTATTACGGTGCCTGTATTTGATCCCTTGTACCCATGTCTGTCTGTTGTTTGTTAATGCGAATCCTGCGAGGATGAAGGAGTTGTTGTTCTGAAACTGTAGCTTGATTTTCATAAAAATCCTGTTCGAAGATAAGCAATGAATTCATTTTCACGTTCACTAAGTCATTAAAATTTATAACAAAATTATTTCTGTCGACTATTATGAGGAAGAAAACCGTCACTTCGATATAGCAGGGCGACTGTCATTTGCGTTATTGCGATTTTTATCAAATATTCTTTGCTTGTGTTTTTCTATATGATTTTTGGTCATGTTTGTGTTTGACATGACTGAAAAGAAAAGAATGATAAGTATGCAAGGTCAGCATACGTTTCTGGAAATAAATTTTATTGCCATCTATAAGATGAGCAAGCTGTGAAATTCATTGTGCAGGCTTAAGTGTGTGCTTGTTTCTTGATGTGCGACGTTTAGTATAGCTCATTTTTGGCTAACCTTGTTTCTAAGTATTCTAGTAGCGTTTTGTGATATAATTGTTTAAAAAGATTGTATGATTTCATAAAATACTGGCCCCTAATAAATGAGGCGTAATTCGTATACAAACATGTTTACGTAGCAGGATCTGAGGAACCGTAGACAACTGCAACTTTCTATTCTTAAGCATGGAATGAATCTACTTTGCTTGTTTCAATAAAGGCACAGTGCGGCCCAAATTTTAGCCTCACTAATACGGCCAGCTGATTTCGGCTAGCTTGCCTAAATAGTGGGGTTAGAAATAAAGCCTACTCACAACACGAGAAGAAAACTGGATTTCAAACAGTCACAACGACGAGCTTCGGAAAACGAGCGGCAGATATGAAAACGGACACGCGATCAACTCGTCTCGGATGTTGAAGGACGGAAGAAATCTTAATTTCGTCGTCGATGACCCGTGCTATTTGAAGTTCGAAGGTGCAATAGTTTAGAAATTCGACTCAGTGGAAAATGAAACTTATTGGCCGACTTCCCTGCCTGCGTGCTGTACTCTCATTTATATGCAAGCAATATGCGACTGCTGAATGAAGGACTTCAGTTAGTTGGAACTTGTGCGATATTTCAAATATTTAACCGTAAAGTAATTATTCTTAACGATAGTCTTCAATATTTAAAATATCATGCATTTCCTGATAATGAAGAAACAAGAGAATATTCACTAAAACATGAAAATATTAGAAACATGAAAATATTCACTGGATTCCAAAGTAAAACAGGGCTTAACGTATGTGATAACGATGGATAGTCATGCAAAAAGTCATGCGCAGCGATAGGATTTGAACCCGTGACACCTTCACGGAAGGGAACTTGGTCATGCGAGCACCATAAGTTGGTTTGGTAAGTTCTTTCTCATCTTTTAATGAACAGGCAGAGCGCAACAAAGGTATTTATTATTACTTCACTAATGCATATGTTTCGGAAATTGATACAAATTTCACAGTTGTCTTTTCACTTGAGCACTTTTGTAAGTATAGTTAGGCCTATGTGTAGAAGAGAACAAGAAAACTATCACTAGATGTACAAAACTATCACACTATAAAATTCTTAAAAACTTGAAAGTACATTAATTTCAGTTCGGACACCTCTATTGTATTTGATTGATGAACCATATTTAACAACTGAACAACAGGTCAAGAAGGTAACCTGGGGATCAGGTACTGACGACAGTGCACCAGGTAAAACTTGTGATGTTGCTTGCAACTGAGAGTATGTATGCGAGAGGTGCCATCAATGTACAAAATTTCTGGATTAGGGAACAAGTTTGCAGTTTTACATTAAAAACAGGACAATCAAATTGCACCACTCGCATGACACCATATGTGCTATGATATTGTGCATATGCAAAAAGCACTTTGCATATTACATCTGTTATAGTGTATTTGCGTCATTGCATATGTGATTTTGCATATGCACAAGACAATTTTTTCATAGCATAAAACGTTCTGCATATCTCTCTGAGTGCATATATGCAAGTTATGCATTGGCACAGCTCTACTTATGATATTGCCTCACAAAAGTCTACATCAGTAAGAAAAACTTGAAAGTGATGGCTGAGAAAAAAATTCGTCACCTCCGGGATTCGAAGACCCACGATGAAAAGATATTGTTCCAGGCTCTCACGCTCAGTGAGAGCCTAGAACGACAAGGCTATGGACCAGCATTGCAACAGCACGTCATAATTTAGGTGAGCGCGGCCTTCGGCAGCGCGGATTACGAGGCTAGAAGAAGGCGGAGAAACCTTGCTCTCTGTCATCCCCCAGGGAGCGTATGAGAGTTTTATCATACACTCAGAGTTGGAGAATAAATCGACCTTTATAATGAGACTAATTTCAAGTTTTTAGGTGCAATACTTTAGAAATTATGACTCGTCCAAAATGAGCCTTATAGAGAAAATCGGCCGACCATTGACGGGCCACGAGAGGCCTTCTTCCTGCCAGTTTGACGTGCTGGTATTATCAAGTTATAGATAATTATGTTATTACGTTTGACAGGGTCACCAGATGCCGGGGAAGGCATCAATAAATTGAATGAATTGATATGGCCCTTTGACTCAGAAGGAGTAGGTAATCGGGTGCTCTACTGGCACCGTGGTTTTCTGATCACTCGCACGAGCCTATCCTCTGAAGGAAAGAGATACAACGACACTTCTCGCCTGGTATATTGGGTCGCCTATGGGTGCCGTGACTACGGCCAATCGTGGGGGCGGATCCGCTTCTTGAGAAAGGAGGTCCGGGTCCCGTACGGCGACGTAATCCAGCCGCGCGTGACGTGGCTAGCGGGAATCCGTTGTGGGTCCAGGCGAAGATGTGTATGTTCGTGTAGTTAACCGCAGATGCGGGTGACACGTATGGCTTAATTAGGGTGTCTCAAAAGAGGCAGCACCTGGTGGGATTGCTGCGTGTGGAGCCGTGTGGCTGAGTGAATCTGAGTGTGAGCCGTGTGGCTGAATGACTCTAGGGACGTCTCAAGTGGGTCTGAGGAACGTCACGATTTTTTGGCTCAATGGCTTGGATTGAGGACTAGGTGGTTGTGTTGTGTGTTGGCTTCGTAGGTTCTTCTGTATGGGAGAGAGGAGTTGGGCCACTTGTTCAAGCACAGTTAAAGAGGGAGAACAGTCGCTGCACAAGCCAGGCTGCGAGCTACTGCTGATTTACAAGATTGCCTCGGATCGAGGAGTCTCTGTGCAGGTACCTCAACCGTATTCTGGCCCCCGAATACGGCCTACGGCAATCGCACAATTGAGTAAATCGTATGGACAATCATGAAATTCCCAGGTGCACTTTTTCCCATTTCTCTAACCCAAGACTATGCTCAGAGTACTACTAGCCCTTTACGGCCGGGACTATGTGTTTGTGTAGAAAAAAAAATTTCACCCCTGATCTCAATGTTTCGGATCGTTGTAAGTTGGATTCCAGTCATCAAATTTTAAAAAGTATATTATTCATGAATTTATATATACTGAACTAATTCGTTCAGTTAGGGCTACAAATTGGTATTTCACTATCATGGGAAAATTCTAACATCCACATAAATGGTTAAGAAAATAGTAATGATTTGTGACAATTTTTTAGAAAACAGGGTCAGTATATTCTACAAAAAAGTACCAATACAGCGAAAGATATAAAATATCGAATTCATATTTTTCAACTGTTTTTCATTTATAATTCAATAATGTACAAATTAGGACTAGCAAATAACGACCACAATACCAGGCTTTGTAATTAGCTTCAAATTACTATCAATTCCTTCTACCGAAATATATATATTGAACTAAACCGTATTTTCATCAAAGACAGTAAAAATGTATTATGGCCAAAATTATATACCAAGTAAATCTGATGCAAATAAGCAAAATTAATCTTTTCCTGTGGAAACAATGCACGATACATTATAGTAGATGGTAGCTTCGATTTTCCCATCCTTCAATACAGGAGATTTGCACAGAGCTTACAAAGTATGATAACTGGCAAAATGGTTACTTTTTCCATTGAAACACAGATGCACGTTGCATTTACGACAGAAAAAATTGGTTCGCCCCGTGCACCCTTCAAGTCTGCAAATTCGTCGTGCGTCAGCCAGATCTGGCCAGTGGCCTGTCTGGTCATACCTCACAGGAGTTTCAGGTTGAGCCGAGGGGGCAGGGAATTTTTTCTTTTTGTGAGCTGAATTTTCAGCATTAGAGGGTCTTCCTCTTTTCTGCACTACCTTCCCTTCCTCCATCAAGGAAAAAGCGACTTTGAGTTTGAATGATGAGAGCGACAAAATGTCTTTTCTTTGTAGATCTAGCCGTTCCACATCACGTTTGTATAACAACCAACTGTTCACGACAATCATGTCCAGCATGTGGAAGATTAACTTCACATAATATTTCTTCGATCTAGTTTCTATTCTGTAAAGCGCGATGAGAAAATCGGCTTTGTCAACACCCCCCATCGAGTGATTGTACGTTTTGATTATGTCTGGGCAATCAACTTTGATCTTTTTCTTGAGTTTCTGATCAAATCGTTCCACTTGAACCACTGGTTTAGTCCTTGCAAATGATGATAGCACGTTTACAGTTTTGCTGTCAAACCACTTGACGTATGACAGATCAAATTCTTCAGTTGCAAGTCTTCGCTCTTCAAAAGAGCCTCTTCCTTTTTTCATTAGATCTTTGTCGGCCATCTTACTTGATTTGGTTCCTGGGAGTCGGGCTTGTCTTACTGTTCCGCAGCAATAAGTTTTTTGTTTAGCCAGGTACTGCATAAGAGGTACTGATGTAAACCAGTTATCGAAGAACAATAAATGGTTTCTGCCGCTGGGGATGCTTTGAGTGCTTTGAGCCAAATGTAGCACAGCATTTGAGCTGGCCTTTAGATCAGGGACATCGGGATTTTCAACTGGACTAATTTTACCACCGTAGGGCATGAAATCATAAGTTATGCCTTGGTCATCTGCAAGAACAAAAATTTTATATCCCCACTTGTGAGGTTTATTTGGGAGGTATTGTTTCAAAGATATCTTCCCTTTGAAAGGTACCAACTGTTCATCAACGCACAGGTGTTGCACCATTGGTATGTCTCTGAATTTCGATTGCAGATGGGTAATCATAGGACGCACCTTACTGAACCTGTCTTCAGTCATGGGAGAGGTATTATCCACCAAATGCAAGTTGGACTTTATTTCAAGCCATCTATCTCTGCTCATGATCCTTCCAGGCACCTCTCGAAGACCAGGCAACTGGGTGCTCCAATGCGTCCTAACACTTGTTACTTTGATCAAAGAAAAGTAATAAATTAGGCCAATCCATTGCTCAATTTCTTTGCGATCAGTATTGAGAACTTTGTTTGTTTTTTTTGAGCTGAGTATAAATTGGTTTGGTTCACAAGGAGGTCCAAAAAATCATCAGACAAAAATTTTCTTACGTAGGCAATAGGACTGGAGAGACTGAGATCCTCGTAGCTTTCATCAGTAGTGAATGTAGGAACTTGCGTTGAATCCTCCAAATCACTCAGAACCCATGAGCTGGTTGTCGTCCTTTCCAGAGCTCGCTGGGCTCTAGGATCAATTGATTTTGTATTATTATTAATTTAAATGACTACGGGATTACCAAGTTCAATTTCTTCATCAGAAGGAATCTCTACATTGATGTTTTCGGGCTCTGCCACTGCGTCTGAAATGAAGAAAAACAGTGAAATAATAACACAAGAAGCGATGAAATGATAATACAGAAATTGACGATATTGATCCCAATTTTCATAACCTATGATCTTACCTTCCTCGAAGAAATGGATTTTGTCCGGAACATCTGCAAGGTCTGCAACACTATTATTGTTATGTGTGCTCTAGCGGAAATTCTATCTTCACTTCGGCACGCATAGGAACGGAAGGCGTGGGAACACCAAGAAGAACACGTGGTTTCTTCGGTTTTATTTCAAAGGTCCGTTGCCTCCGTAAGACTGCAAAAATAGGTATGATTCAGACTCGGACCAGCAATTGCCTCCTCCCTTTTAGCCTCCATTAACCACGACAAAGATGTTCCGAGAGAGGAAAGAGGAAGGCACCATTTATATAGCACCGCACAACAAGAAAGTAAATTCATACCTCGAAGGTACACGAGAAATGGCTGAGTGAGACATAAGAGACAATTGAATAGTGCTAGCACTAGGCATGATATTCTAATGACAGGGGGCGATGAGAGAGAGGCCATGGGACGTTGTCATGGTAGAATAGTAGCACATAGAAAAGGGGATTCGCCGCCCTGCTAACAACGTAGCACAATGACAATTCACAACACTTATTATTATTATTATATAAGAAAGTTTTAGCCTCCCTTAACCACGACAAAGATGTCCCAAGAGAGGAAAGAGGAAGGCACCATCTAGCATGGAGTTGGGGGAACGCGGAATCTATGCACAAGGTGCACAGGAACGGTAAGCTAGGAAAGAAGTTCATAACACAAGAAAGGTTTCCGTTGCATTCTTGACATAACAATCTGACAATACCCTAAAAACTTACAGACGATGGGGGGAGGGTCCCTCACTTTAGACCTGGCATAGCCTATTTTAGCGTGTAAAATAAGCGACTACTTTGTCTTTTTCTTTACTCTACCTGCGGTAAAGGGACAGAAAGATTAGGTCTCTGACGCAGGGACAAGCTGAAAGGTAACAGCGGACTAGTACTGCAGCCTATCCAGCCGCAGAATCAGACTTAAGATACAACAGATCGGCTACTGCAAAGTCCTACTATCAAAATAAAAGCGGCTATCTCATTGACCAGCCTAATGCTAGAAAATATTTGACACACCTCGCTAATATTCAAATCGCTTAATTTTAAACACAGAGCAGCGAGTACACATTTATCAACGTTGCTCTGAAAACACATATCAAATGGGCTAGTGGTCTCAAATTTCTGCGCCTATTCTCAGTCTACTGAGAATGCCGTAACTTTAGGCTTCCACCTTACTGACTGGCGCAACTTGCCCAGCACAGCTCATAGGTGAGAAGCCAACCGACTGATAAATATTTTACTTTATTTTAAATCTTTTTCTTAATGAATATTTTAGAAATTAAAATACAAAGACAAGAAAATCATGTTTCCAAAGTTGGTACAAAGTTTAGCACGATGTGTCATTGTAAATTCCTCAATATCAACGACTGATGTCTAATCCATGGAAGAACCACAACATAGTTTGTATTTTTAATACACAAATCTTTGAATAGTGAAGCAGTGGTCGATTTGTATTCTTAAATAAATATAAAATTGTGTTATTTTTGTGTTAATCTATGAAATGTAATAAACTTAAAATAAAATCATCTGTGTCAATTCAGATGCATTGAAATGTCCGTCTCTCCATGCTACATTTACTGCCTATGACACTGTTTGCAATGTTATATTTACTTTCTATGACAACATAGCTTACATGGCTTGACTATCATGCAAATGTTGCTGAGCAAAAAGAAAAAAAACATTTGGACGTTAATACAGAATCACTTGGAGCAGTGAAAGAAAAAATAGGAATCAGTTAAAACCATACATTCGGTGGTCTGCAAAAAACACTATCGACCTAGAATCTAACTTATTTCTAAGCATTACACTGCGGCACACTCGCTATGAAACGCACTAGCTTCACAACATCACGACGGCTAGTCTGGCTCAATGTGGGTGATTCACCGGCCGCCAGAAGCATCCTCGAATGCTCTAGGAGCCGGCTGTTCACCGCTATCAAAACACGAGTTGTGTAAAGGCAATCGACAAATATGGCTAGTAAAGGAACACGTTCAAGTTAAATAAATTTCTAACACAAATGCACATCATCAAAGTACGCGGACTTGAAATTATCCGGGAATCTGCTCCTCCCACGCACTTCAAAAAAATAGAACGCTGGCGTCAGTCTTGCTAACCAGCGCGGATCCGCGAAATGTTGCCTGAAAAAATTTCTAAATTTTTCACGTTCTGCAAGACGTGACAATTATCACTGTCATATTCATCTTCCCCATCGCTGTCGGCAGCAGCCAAAAACGAATCGACACTGCTGAGCTCATTGGATCTCTTACTGTAGAACAGATTCGTCGCTATTCCTGCAAATTAAGAACAATCATGAATAAATTATAGCTTTTCGGCCGACAATAGCCGAACTGAACTATTTCGTACAGCGTACAACAGAAGGCCCACAATCCTAACTGAACGAATTAGTTAACTGAACTTAAAAAGTGATCACGTAATCCCTCTCCTCAATAAACTCGGCTGGATTCCTATCCAAGAAAGGCTCCTCATGCAGAAGGCCCAATACGTATTCTCCTCGTTATATCTTCCTCAGAGCAATGCTGAGATAGTGTGTTTCCATCCACCCACTGTAACCAATCAAAAACCGAATAGAAACAATAATGTCTTAGTTAACTATCGTTCATCTCACTTAGGGCAGTAGGCTCTGTCCATATCAGGCGCCTTACTGTGAACAAACTTCCCCTGAGTATTAAAGTCCCTCAAAGACCGAGAGAATTTAAAGCCAAAATAACTCGTCATCTTGTGTCTCATGAATAATTCTTAGTTACAGAACACACAAAATAAGTACTGTCGAATCTCATTTGCTTGGTATCTCCATTGCTCAAAAATCTCCCTCGCTTATTGTTTTATAATACAAGATATCACACAACAGTTTTAAAGTATGCGTAGGTATCGTGATTTGATCGCCTATACGCTGCCATTTGCAAACATGCTTACTTGAATATGTGTGTGCGTATATAGGTGTATGTGGGCATATGGGTGTGCAAATGTCCACGTACACCTGGATGCACTAGAGTAGATAAACCAGTCGAAGGTTGCATTTTATGTCATTCCTCTCCATTTCTGTGCAAGCATCAAACTAGACCGTCATGGTACCTATGTGTGTGTGTGTGTGTTTATCAATTGCAGACATTCTGCACCATATTTCAAAGATAATGTGATTTTTTTTCTAATATGAAACCTTTATAGGACATTAATGTTTTCTTGCTTATTCACGTCGCACAATCGTTTTCCTGTTTCAGACTTAGGTAGACTGTTTTGTGCCACTATTTTAAGTACGAAATTTTATAAAATTCATGCCATAATAATAGATATTTTCTCCGTTTCCCTCGATTGGAAATTCTGGTTTATACTGACTGGTTTACGCTGATATTCGCGCACATGCTTACTTGTATATATGTGTACGTGTGCACACTATGCGTATGACACTAAATAGAATGCGTATGTATTGCCTCGATGCATAGAAATGCATTTGTGTATCCTTACGAGTTTGGTGTAAGTATGTGCGTGCATGTGTATGTGTATATATTTGCGTGTATATGTGCACACATGTGTGTACTAGACTGACAACTAGCATTTTACTAGAGATAATGGTCTTTTTTCTGTTCACTCTCAACTTGTAACATTACCTAACTCTTCATCTCTTTATTATTGTAAAGCATTCATGTAAAACTATACATTTGTTGTGCGATCATCCACTTTTTGTTTAAACAAAATGCTTATTAACTAATGACCGCTATGTTCAAATTGTTGGATTAGAAATAAAAAACTTATTACCTTTCTTGGTCGTCATGCTTATGTGTACGTGTATACATGTATATTGTCCCGCCGTCCGATATTACGGCGAAACTTCCAGAATTAACTGGCACCAAAGACATAGTCTTACCAACTGGCCTTAAGGAGGTCAGGGTACGCTGCAAGTAAAACGCTTTTTATGACAAATGGTAACAAAAATAGGAGGCTCACCTGAAGATCTTCGAAGATAATGTTTCAGGCGAACACCTCTTCAATTAAGCCGGCTGTCTAGGGCTGAATGCCCCGGAAGCAGGGGTCGGAACAGGTCAGAGCACGTATAGGCACATGCGCTCGCGACCAAGTCTTGTCGGTGTCTGAGGTGGCAGCCCGCCGCGGCTTTCACCTCATTTTGCTCGAATCCGTCGATAGGGGTTCGGATTCGCTCAAGAAAACAAGATGAACAAATCATTTATGTTCATGATGTTAGTCGCCAGGAACGTGAAGCACTCCCACCATTGCCCAGGTTTGTCATAAATAGTTAGCGTTTTACTTTTTAGGCATGTTTTAATATGACAAAGCCTTTGTCCTTTATTATGCAAGATGTTGGGTGACTTGCAGGACTTTAGCAATGAGCAACGGCTGGATTTGCGACACAATCCCGGCAAAGAAAAGAAACGGAGTTTTCTAAAGAAACTTCCGTTACACAAAAATATTTACATATTAAAGTTTCTTTCCAGCGAAAGCGTGGAAAAGACATTCATATATTTTATGCGCATTTAAATTTCATATCAAATAATTAGGAAAGGAAACTATATGTGACCTTTCTTGATCAAATATGCCAGCTTACTACGTTGCCGGGTCTCTGCCTGCCTTTTGGGCCGGGCAGCAGACGCAGCTTCGGGTTCCTCGGACTGGGCCGAGGAGTCCGATTCAGAAGAGAAAGAAGAAGAAGAAGAATGCTGATCTCTAGGGCGCTCAAGAGAAATAGAACTACCCTCACGAGAAAAGGAACTCTCGGGAGGCCCGTGACGAGGATGCAACTCCTCACTCGAACTCCCCTCTGCGCTTTCCCACCCCTCCTCTGAAGCAGTAGTAGAAGTAGCCAACTCCAGAGGGTATAGCAGAGAAATTTTAACGGCAGTTTCAGAGTTGTCAGCTTTAACTATTCTAACAACACGGACCTTGCCATCGCGTCCAGGCAGCAGAGCGATGATGCGAACTAAGGTCCAAAACGGTCTAGGTCTTACAGGATGCCTAAGCAGGACAACCTGACCCACAGATAAAAACTTATTATTGAGAGGTAGAGACCTAAGCGGATAAGGACCGCGCAAAGAAAGTAAGTATCGAGTATACCAGAGCTCCCGGAACTTGGCCACCATCACGTCGCGCCGCTCTAAGGCTGAGAGCAAATGCTCCCGGCGCTCACCGTCTTCGGTTTCCAAGTCCGGAATCTCATCTGACAAGATTAAAGAATTAGAGGTAGGGTACAGTTGAAGGAATTGGATAGGCATAATAGGCAAGATAGTGTCCCCCGTCTCAGAGTTAGAAAGAGGACGCCGATTGAGATTAAGGGTAATATCAGAAATGGCAGTAAGGAAGAAAGAATATGGATAGGTACTGCGACCAAAAAGTTTGTACAAGCAATCCTTAATGGATTTGAACAAACGCTCCCAGATCGCTTCAAATTGAGGACTATAGATCGGGATAGTTTTAAATTTGACATTGAAAGTACGAAAATGATCTTCATACAAAGAAGAAGTTAAAACTTCCGACAGAAGATCAGGAGCCGCTAAGAAAGTTCTAGCGTTATCGGAATACACCGTATTAGGAACGCCCTTTTCGTTTGTGAAACGAATGAAGGCGAAACAAAATTCTTCCAACGTCATGGAAGGAAGAAGCTCGATATGAATAGCTCTAGTTTGGAAACAAGTGAATAATAATAGATATACCTTTTGTTTATGACCAAAAGGATCTAATACCCAGAAATGGGCAGAAAAGTCCATTCCCGTTGTGGCGAAAGGCCTTACAAAGTTTACACGACTGTCAGGTAAAGCAGGAGGATCAGGATAGGAGAAGGCTTTTGCGTTTACCCTTTTGCAAACTATGCACTTGGATAACACGCTACGAACAACACGCTTACAGCGCAAAATCAAATAACCGTCCAGTTTGAGCTTCTGCACGGTGGTGTCCATACCTTGATGATTTAAAATTTTATGCGTATGCAAAATTAACAGATAGGTCAAATGAGAAGAGCTAGCCAACAGAATCGGATTTCTAGTGTTGTAATCCAACTCTTCAGCGGCAACAATACGTCTACTAGATCTGACTAAACCGTGAGAGTCAAGAAAAAGATTAAAGGATCTAACTAGCAGAGGCGGACGAGGACTTTTGTTAGTCAAGGCCTCGATCTCGTCTGCGAAATGCGCTTTTTGCATAGAAGAAATAAGATACAGAAAGGCTCGCAGTTTAGCCTCACCCCGACCTGCACGCCTGAAGATAGCGACAGCTCTAAATACTTTCTCCATCGTACCCAATAGTTTGGGATAGGTGGAAAATCGCTCAAGCTCTACAATTGAAGCTTCACGTGGGGGAGCAATATTAACTGCGATACATGCATCAGAAATGTATTGGTGCGGAATGCAACCCAAGTGTCCCTTGGGCCATTTATTTCTACTTTCTCTTATCCAAGAAGGACCTTCTAACCATAACATTTTACTTTCTAAAAACTTAGTAGCTTTGACACCACGTGTCAGCATGTCTGCCACGTTAAACATAGTGGGAACATACTCATAGCTGAAGGAAGCCAAAGTTTTACATTTTAATGTTTTACGCATGTCTTCTACGTCTTTTAGTCTATTGCTTACAAATACATTTTTTCGTGGAGGTTTGCCGCTCAACAACCAAGCTAAGGTGACTTGGGAGTCCGTTAACATAATTACGCTAGAGACTTTATAAGGGAAATTAACGTCACACATCAGAGATACAAGACATTGATAGGCAAGAAATACGGCCAAAAGTTCAAGAGAAGGGAGAGTTCTTTGGCGAGGAGGCGAAACCTTAACTTTAGAGAACAGAAGCGTACTGCGTTCTCCTTGGACACCGTAAATACAGGTGCCAAAAGCGCTAGCACTAGCATCACAAAACACTACAAGTATCGAGAGTTCAAAGTCAAGTCAGTTACGAACAGTTACGAGTAGTTACGGAAAGCTACTGCTTCCACAAGGTTTTTCAAACAAATAAATGTACGAGGAGCTCACGAGATTAGAACCCGGGACTTAAATTCACCGCACCAGAACGCTATCGATCGCGCTACCGACCACCCTAAAAGGTGGTCGAAGCTCAATGAAAGCAATCTAGGCATAGTGAAAGCAGGCACGAACTTGGCCCGACAGATATATTTTCTCATTTTTCTTAAGTATCGAGAGTTCAAAGTCAAGTCAGTTACGAACAGTTACGAGTAGTTACGGAAAGCTACTGCTTCCACAAGGTTTTTCAAACAAATAAATGTACGAGGAGCTCACGAGATTAGAACCCGGGACTTAAATTCACCGCACCAGAACGCTATCGATCGCGCTACCGACCACCCTAAAAGGTGGTCGAAGCTCAATGAAAGCAATCTAGGCATAGTGAAAGCAGGCACGAACTTGGCCCGACAGATATATTTTCTCATTTTTCTTAAGTATCGAGAGTTCAAAGTCAAGTCAGTTACGAACAGTTACGAGTAGTTACGGAAAGCTACTGCTTCCACAAGGTTTTTCAAACAAATAAATGTACGAGGAGCTCACGAGATTAGAACCCGGGACTTAAATTCACCGCACCAGAACGCTATCGATCGCGCTACCGACCACCCTAAAAGGTGGTCGAAGCTCAATGAAAGCAATCTAGGCATAGTGAAAGCAGGCACGAACTTGGCCCGACAGATATATTTTCTCATTTTTCTTAAGTATCGAGAGTTCAAAGTCAAGTCAGTTACGAACAGTTACGAGTAGTTACGGAAAGCTACTGCTTCCACAAGGTTTTTCAAACAAATAAATGTACGAGGAGCTCACGAGATTAGAACCCGGGACTTAAATTCACCGCACCAGAACGCTATCGATCGCGCTACCGACCACCCTAAAAGGTGGTCGAAGCTCAATGAAAGCAATCTAGGCATAGTGAAAGCAGGCACGAACTTGGCCCGACAGATATATTTTCTCATTTTTCTTGAGTATCGAGAGTTCAAAGTCAAGTCAGTTACGAACAGTTACGAGTAGTTACGGAAAGCTACTGCTTCCACAAGGTTTTTCAAACAAATAAATGTACATAAATGTAAATTTTCAAACATCATTATACTCCTTCTCAATCCCCTGCGAGCATTATCAGCTGCAACTTTACGTGCAAGAAACCTCGCTAGCCCGAAACTATGGGGAACTTTAGCTAATAAATTTCGATTCCACGGCAACATGATCGAATACCTGCCTTCCGCATAAGTGACACTACTTTTGAAATCCTCTAATTCTTTGTCATACTCCTCCTCTTTCGAGGGCACCCCTATAAGCTCCAAGTCCAATAGTTTATCAAGACCTGCTTGTACATCACATTGCTAGGTAACGTCCAACACGGAAGAACACACTTTAGGAGTATCAAAAAAGGCCTTCAGAGTATTACGGTAACGGTTTTGGTTTAATTTACATTTAGACTTTTTCCTTTTAGGTTTCGGTTTAGTTACAAGAGCAGAAGAAGAAGAAGAAATTTTACTCAAAGTTATATTAGCAGCCTTGTCAACAGAAGTTGTCGAGCAACTGTCTATCGTCTCAGCTTCAGAGGCAACGACATGAGATAGAGAGGACTTATAACACTCAAAGTCCCCGAAAGGTAGAAACCCATTAGAAACACGCATGACCTTATAGTCGGCTACGTGTTGCAACTCAAGGACCCTAAATGCCTGAAGAGCATCGACACCCAAAATGCCGCTGACTTGAATATTATCCTCAATTATTTCCGGAAAGGAAGTGGACAGAGGAAGCGTAGTTTTGAACAGAGCAAGTTTAGCTTGCAGGCCTTTCATCCCCATCTGCAGGTTCAAGTTCTGCATGGCGAAGACATCAAGCTCGTACTTCTCACTGTCTGGAAGCACGAGTTCAATGTTAATTTGCTTACCCCTTAACGGGACAGAAGCGCCTACAGTGTTAACAGTAAGTTCCTGCAAGTCAACTGTAGAACAATCAGGGATTACAGTAGCTAAGTCGATAAGCGACTTCTGGCTACCCGTATCGATTAAAAAATTAATTCTTCTAACTACCCCGCCATACTTAGTAGAAAGAGCTACAAGAGGGCACATCCGGAGACGTGCCTTTAACCGTCATGAGGAGGCGGCAGCAAGGGTAGAGAATGCTACAAATTTGGGACACAACGGGCTAACATGAGTGTTAGCTTTGCACAATGAGCAAGAAAATGGAAGACCCTTAACTTTTGCAGGGCACTCTGAGTTTAAATGTTTGCAACTGAGACAAACTGTACATAATTGTAACTCACCAACTCGTTTCACGCGCTTTACGTGAGTGTCAAACTTCTTACAAGAAAAGGACGAGTGGCCAGGTAAATTACAGAAACGACAAACCTTAACACTGGGCAACTTATCGAGCACAGGAGAAGGTCTAGTTTTATCCCTAACTTCTGCTCGGGTTATTCCCCCCACCCTCTCATTTCGGACGGGAAGAGATAGTTTAGGTTTATTTTTTGTTTCTAAAAGAGAAAGCACCTGATGTGCATTCTCAAACATTTCTAATGAAAAGAAACTCGCTTTAAAATAGCGAAGGAGTTCTAAAAGAAAGAAGTCAGGAAGTTTAGTTTTAATAATAGAAGAAAACAGTAGGTTGCCAGACTTCTCGCTACAGAAGTCTAACCCCAGCTTAGATAGCTCAAGGAGCCGAAACTTAACCTTAGAGAGGAAAGACCCTATTTCAGCTAAGCTTTGAACACCAGGACAGCTGATTAACTCGTCAGGAGCAATAGAAGTTAATTTGTCAGCATTTAGAAAATCTTGCTTGAGTAAAGCCCAAGCAGATCGGAAACTAGACTCTTCATTAGGAAGACCCTCAACAAGACTGAGAGCCCTCCCTTGAAGCTGATTCTTCAAAAAGATGAATTTTTGCCCCTCACTCATATTAGGATAAGCTTGAAGGGCATTAAGAAAAGACTCTTGAAAGTGAAGAAAAGTAAAAGGACAGCCCTCATTGTCGCTAAACTTCTTCAACGTCAACTGAGGGGCTCTAAAGATATTGAAAGGAACATCCGAAACTGAAACCTTATTAGGCACAGAAGTAGGAAGAGTATCACTCAAGTTTGACACCTGGGAAGTTGAAATTGAATTTTCAAGTTCAGCTAAAAGCTCTATCACCTGCACCTCATACTCGGCTCGCCTAGTCAGCTCCTCATCAGACACCTCATCAACATCAGAAGGTATAGTAGAGGATAGCTGTCTATAGGCCTGTAGAAGGCCACTCAACTGAGGAACGGCTTCCACACGGAAGGCTAGGTCACAGCCAGGCGAAAGAACTTTTTTACGAATAGCAGTTATACTACATTTTAAGCCCCACATTTTTATGCTCAGGGCTGTAGAATTACTTTTTTCACTCATGATAAAAAATGCAATTGTTAGGCTTATCAGGAAAACTGTTATCTAAAATATAGGTCTACACTTATCAAGTGGACAGATTACATCCCTTTAGAAACATGGAAAAATACTAATGACACAGAAAAATACAAAAAATTTCAATCACCCCACCCGGCACTTTTAAATTCACAACATTTTTTTTACATTTACACTATACAGTTACACAAAATTCAGAATTTGCCTTAAATATTTCAGGCTTTACACTTACACAAATTTATACGAGTGTACCTAAAAAAGGTTTAGACAAGGTAAAAAAGGCTAGAACCTTTAAACGTAAGGCTAGCAACTACCACCTTGCCTAAAAATACAACACAGGTATCACTCAACGCAACTTAAAACTAGTGAGATCCGACAACCGACCCCGGCTATCCGGATAGCACAGCGACAGCACAATTGAATGAAAAATAGGAAGACAATTTCTTAAAAAGGAAACGAAAATATGCAAAAGAAGAAGAAAAAAATAGATACCAGGATTTTATCCTGTCGAACTCCAGCCAAGCTATAACGTCAAAAAGACGGCACTGTAAAAAGCCGGTTGAATTGACGCCCAGTCAAAACTGCTTTCAGCAGCGTTTAAGACAGTTTATATTTTTAAATGAAAAAGAGATATCAACTTCGCAAGAAGATGATAAAATTAAACTTTGAAAAAAGTGAATCATTATCTTCGAAAAAAGAACTATGTCCCGCCGTCCGACATTACGGCGAAACTTCCAGAATTAACTGGCACCAAAGACATAGTCTTACCAACTGGCCTTAAGGAGGTCAGGGTACGCTGCAAGTAAAACGCTTTTTATGACAAATGGTAACAAAAATAGGAGGCTCACCTGAAGATCTTCGAAGATAATGTTTCAGGCGAACACCTCTTCAATTAAGCCGGCTGTCTAGGGCTGAATGCCCCGGAAGCAGGGGTCGGAACAGGTCAGAGCACGTATAGGCACATGCGCTCGCGACCAAGTCTTGTCGGTGTCTGAGGTGGCAGCCCGCCGCGGCTTTCACCTCATCTTGCTCGAATCCGTCGATAGGGGTTCGGATTCGCTCAAGAAAACAAGATGAACAAATCATTTATGTTCATGATGTTAGTCGCCAGGAACGTGAAGCACTCCCACCATTGCCCAGGTTTGTCATAAATTGTTAGCGTTTTACTTTTTAGGCATGTTTTAATATGACAAAGCCTTTGTCCTTTATTATGCAAGATGTTGGGTGACTTGCAGGACTTTAGCAATGAGCAACGGCTGGATTTGCGACAATATGTATGTGTGTATATGTACATGTATATATATGTATGAATATATATATATATTTATGTATATATATACGGATGTATATTTATATATATATTTTTTTCATGCTTCCTTAAAATGACACTTTTGAACATTGGCCGAAACAAGCGATTCATGTATTATTTCCTGGCGTCAAGAATTGCGAAGTTTTATGTCATGTACATGTAAACTGTCAAAAGTGTTTTCACCTCACAATGAAAATGCATCGTCCATGAAATTGTGTTGTCTCTTATAATTATCATTACATGTATTATCAAATGTAGATTAAGCAAGATTAGGAGTACATTGCCCTCAATCATTTCTTTTCGACTAGTGACACGAGTTTTACAATACTCGTGAGTATGTATCATCTAAGTGTATTAATTTTAAGAGATTTTAGAAACCAATGATGGTACTTTTGTACCATCTATATTGGAAATATACTGTTTTTCTTTCTTTTCTTTTTCTTTCTTTTTCATGGTCTAGAAAACGTGCATCATGACATATGGATAAAAACATCGTTCCATGCCGTTATTGAAGAAGTATAATCATTGTCACTATTTTTTGTTTCAGCGCAACTCACCTTCTTTATGATCCATGGGTGTAATAAAGTGAAGTGTCGACAACGACCGCACCTTGCAACAAACAGCACTGCACTGACCAGTTTCCGCGCATTATTACCATCTAGCAACATTTGGCATGCAGATCAGAGCTGTACGAATGCGTCTAGTTAGGCCAGGAAACAACTAGCATGAAATGTCTCTCGTATTATATTAATATATTCCACTGAACGAATTCGTTCACGTAGGCCGTAAAGGGCTAGAAGTGAGCGGGGCATATCTTTTGACTGTCTCCTGCATGGAGTGCAAGGTCAGTCTACGAGATACAGGGTCGTTAGTGGATAAGACGACATAAGAAAGCTTGGCTGATTTTAAATAAGGAAGTTGCAGCCAAATACCCTAGGGTACACTTAATAGAATACACAAGTGCCTTAGGATTGGCAGTTGCTATATTAGAACAATATACACTAAGCAAACAGTCAAGGACTGTCTGCACTATAGACTAGGCTGTAAGAGTACCAAACTAATCACAATTTTTGGACACACACTTATGAGGAATTGGTGAGTAACAACATCAGTAAAGGCCCCCTCACACGAACAAATATATCTGCAGACAATCTGAACTGCATTCGGTTTGTCGGTATCAAGACCCCTCACACGATGCAAACCACGCACTGCAAACTTGACAAAGACTGGCGCACGCTTCAGTATACCTGTAGCGGCTAGGTGGAGAGTACGTTCAAGAATAGCGACTCCAGACAGCGAGTTCGTACAGTTGATGGGATTTGCTATAGCTGCAATGAATAAGAAATAAAAGAGATGTAATAGCTCTCTCGAAATGGGCTAAAGAATTGTTATGACGTCCTGGTGGTGATCGCATCATTTTTCCGTTTTCTCGTTATCGTTCTTTCATGTCTTTTAATTACTGCCGATGTTGTCGTGATTTTAGTTTCGTGACATCCACATATACAATATTTGTCACTCTCATATATTTTCTACTCATAATTTTCAAGGTAACTGCCACCAATTCAGATTTTATCTGAATAAACATTTAATTCAATCTTCGGTAAGCGTGAAGTCCGGGCGTAAGGCCATAAATTAATCGCGCATTTTAGCCGTGTTTCATGGCTTCGTGAATCAGTCATTTTCTCAACATCATCGTCATCATCTCTCATCCTAATTTACGGAGGGAATTAAATAGACATCAGATTCAATATTCACTATTGACAATAAAGGAAATCAAAAGGTTAAGAGTTACATATAATGGTTATTCGCATTCTACCCTATATACTTAGAAAGTTCGAAGGAGGAGGCGTTAGTACATGGGGAATAAGGAGAGATACTAGCTGTGGTTCGACTGCTTTTGTAGAGTGGTCCGGACTCTAGGTGACAAGCTGCCATTTTGTATTGCCCGGATCGACCGTTATGGCGATAGTTAGCTGATATTAGAAGCAAAGTTTGCGGGTCACTTGATTGAAATTTTGAAGGCAAGGCACAATTACGTTCACTTTGAGGTGGTTGTGATGAAGTTATTAATATGTTTAGATAAAAGCACACGCCCAGTCCGCAAGGACCGAAGCACTTGGTGTCGTCGCAGCTCACACCTCTGTCAATGCCTTTCGGGGCCTCCCCCCTAACTGACTCCAGTCCCCGAAGGCAACCCTCACGGTGACGCCACCGCTACTTCTCCCCAGATGCCGACTAGCAATTATGATCTAACCAGATTGATATATGAATGGAAGGAGAACCTAAAACAATTTAAATACGCTGTTACTTACTCTCGTTAACATACTTATACTAATAATACCCACAAAATATTATTAATACGAAGTAAACATTACATAAGATTTTTCATTGAAGTCCCTGGCATTTTCTGTGGGCTGTCGTTATTCCATCGAAGTCCAAGCGAAGATCCTTCCCGAAGGTATAGACGATTTGAAGGTATAGGCGATTTTAAGTGCTCCTTCGTTGATTCTCAGACTTATTATATGGTCTTTCAGAATCATTTATGAATATGTTGTTGGCCAGATAACGATTATCCAGATTCTTAGCGATGTTCCATGTACAGTTATGCGGAGAAGCATAACAGAATGGTTCCTAAAAAGTAGTGAACATACAAATGCAAAATTGCTAATTGAAGTGCATAAGGAGGGAGAGAGGCAGAGTACAGTCGCGCACCGCCCACGAAGGCTGGCGTGACACTGACGTCATGTCAAGAATTGCAGCCGGTCGCTCTAAAATTATCAAGCATAGCTGATCTGACTCACACAGTCTGTACCAACCTGAAATCAGCGTACAAACGCACGAATTCAGCACCAGTTCAGATTTGTCTGCAGAAATATTTGCGCGTGTGAGGGGGCCTTAAGACTCAGAGCCCAAAACTCTTAGGATTTTTGGCACAATAGGTGTGATAAAATAAGAACAGGTTTGAGGTTTCTCATTGCCCAATATTCATGTGAGCCAGAATTGCCCCAAAATATTTAATAAAATTGAATTAACTTGAGGCACCTTTCCTCTTAATTTGCAGAACCACGAAGGAACACGACTAAGGTGACACAAACAGAGACAAACTGAGCATGTAATCACAAAGAATTAACAACTAGAAGTAAAATATCTACAGCACTGAGATAATGCGAAAATAAGGAATTTCTAAACAGCAAGTATGAGAAAAGATGAAACCTCTAAATATGAAGTTCCGGGGAGCAAGACTACCACTATTCCAGCTTAACACCTACTACTTTCAAGAAAAACAAAAGAGCTGTGATAGCTTAATTCTCGCTTCCAAGAAATAACTGCTACTTCAACACATCAGGCAATTTATTTGCTAAACAATAATTGAATAGAAAATGTTACTAAGTTAATACATGAATTGAGTCCTACATGACTTGAATATAACATGAATACCTTAACAATTTTTTTATGTTTGGTTGGTATGGTTTGACTTTTGCGTTGATACCAATTTTCAAAAACATAAATTCTCGAAATAGGTTTTCGAATTACGTGAAAAGAGGGTAATGACGACACTGTTGGGACTCAGCTGTTTAGATTTTTATTTGAAGAAGCCGGAAGGACCGCTGCGTCTTGTTTAACTGAAGAACTTGACTGAAGATGGTGCGCAGTCCGTGCAGGCGAAAGGCTCCGGCGAGTGACGAAGTCGACAGTGTGTGCGTGTGTGTGTGATTTATGGAATTCACTTGATGAGTAAGGGCAAGTTAGCAGGCCAGAGAAATCAGTGTGATTTCAGGATAAGCCCAAAGTCTGCGTAATTTGAGCAGGTGAATGAAATCAATTTGAGCCGTGATTGAAGGCGATAGTAGATCTTAATTTGCTATTAATTTATGATCCTTGCACGTTGAAGAAAAGTGTCCGTGTTTGGAAACAGTTTAATATTTAGCCAGTAATTAGATAATATACCGAGCTAAAGACAAATCGAAAGCCGAGGTGAATGCAAGGTAAATAAAGGCAAGGTAAAAATCCGGCTAACGGCAGAACTAAGGCAAAGTAAATGGTGAAGCTCAAGGCCCAGGGATGAATGTGTTGTGGCGTTGTTGACGTCGAAGAATCTGAAATATTCGAGGACGCTGAATGACACATTCCCGGAGAGGCACCAAGAAAACCCACAACAACTGTTTTCCCTAGCAGTGCAACGGTAAATTCCCATTACGGAGAAACCCTGAGTTTCTTCCTACAGATTTTAACCTCGAGCTATTCATTTCTCTTTTTTTAAGCTCATGAAGAATAAGGATAGGTTTAAACATGCTAGCAATAGCTGTTCTCTATGCTCTTGATTTAAAATATAAGCATGACACTAACAAGAATTTGATCGTGAAGAAGTCATAATTTGTTAATCATATTATGAAAACTACATGCGATTTCTGTACACGATCGGCGATCTAATTTAAGCACACGATCACCAATATGAATGAATGAATGAATGTGAATGAATCCCGGTAACTTCCTAATATGCACGTGTGACGCTACACTAATGTTTCTGGCTCAAAATCAATTATTTACGAAATCTACAAGCAACACTAAACTGTCCACGTGCCAATTATACATGTAAATATATTGACAACTAAGTATACTGAATAGAAATATAACACTGAAAAGCTGTAAGAGTATACTTGCAGGTGGAAAGAAAATACTGAGTATATAATGTAATCTTGAACATAAAATGAAAACGTTACACGCACCATTCACGGCTACGCCATTTTGAGAACAACTCAGAATATGCTATGCAATTCGCACGAAATATCTACGAACTATTTGCACATCTTAAAATAACACAGCACTGGTAAAAATCACTTAGAACTTGAACACGATAAAAACACGTAATCTTTTAAGCAAGATTTCCTAAAGTAAAACACTTATTTCCACTTACGAGACGCTGACCCACACGAGCTCACACGAGAAGGAAAATGACGCTTCGGCAATGGCGTTGGCTGTGGTGTTGCCAACCACGACTACTTAAACTCGAACGACTGTGGATAATATTTTTTATTTTGTGCTTTTACACAAAAACTTCTAAGATTACTAATTATAAGTAGAAAATTGTTAATAATAATTTAGAGTAAGATTTTTAATGCCAATAATTATGTTATTTAAATGATAATGAGGAATTTACTGAATTTATACATTTTGTAGCAAATGCTACAATTTATTCCCGCTGAAAAACGACGCCTAGCGTCAAAAATCAACTCAAATTACTAGCTACCTAACCGGCCTTCCAAACATCAATAGTATGGAGAATGCTTCTAAAGTATTTATATTAAGAATACAGGTTCTATTTATAAAAACATGTTGTCACATGTAATCAGGTATCTATTGGGATAGTTCTGAGCAAGAACTCCAGAAATAATTATTTATGTCAATTGATTATAAATGAGCAACTAAAACAATGAAACTCTGTTAGCTGCGAAAACCTATCAAAGCTTTTTAAATTTGGACTTTAACCGTTGACTGTGCAACTATCAAAATTTCATAATTATTTCAATACCTAAACTTAATTGAAAAATGCAATAATTGAGAGCACAAAGATTAATCAGAGGCTGGGAACACGAAAAAAGGATAGCAACAATGACAAAATGGTGCAGTAAGCTTGAACAACTTGTGCCCGCCTAAGCGCTTGCACAGAATAACACAAAAAAGAAAAGATGTTCCTAAGTTAATTACATGCACTGAGTTCCAAAATAACTTGACTTAACATGGATTCCCTAACCATTCTTCACGCTGAAAATGACTGCCTAGTGGCAAACATCCAATTAAATTACCAGCAAATTTAACTGTCAAAATTAATTAGAGACAAGGGGGAATCAGATAACTTAGTGAAGAGATAAAACAAATGCACAATAAAATCGACTCCTGACCAACAACGACTCAGCACCTAAGTTTGCTCAATACTTCTTACGCTATCTAAACTAATAATACTAGGCACATGGGATAACAATCCTATCTTCTCGCTCCTAAGCACAGGCGTTATTGACATTAGGGTTTTGGCTTACGAGAAGTTGGGCGGGAAATATGACGCCAAACCTAAGGAGCAAGAACGAAACCCCATGCTCGTGACATAAGGGTGACATGACTACAGTATTTGACAAACCTAGCATACTCACGGAAACAAATGTACTCAATATTTAACCGTAAAGCTCAAGAGACACAGAATAATGTAATTAAGAATCTCACACGAGGAGACAAGGAACACGTAAAACGTACACACCGAGTGAATATGTAAAAGTGAGCTTGTTGGCGACGGGTGTTGCCACGGTGCGTCTCTGAGAGGTCTCTTACTTTTTTGAGCTGAATTCTCCAGAGACATATTTTTTTGGTACACAATTTCAATAGATTATGGGTAATGTTGAATAAATTTCTTATTCTAAAAATAATGAGAGTGATTATTATGCGATACTTGGATTTTTGGATGGACGTTTTAATAATTCGTAAATTTTGGCTGGTAAGAGGCTGGAAGCGTTCACTACAGGTATTACGATACTCGTATGTGTGGGCATATAAGAACCCAAACTTTAGAATATTTTGGAAACCAATGACGAACTTTTTGTATTATCTATATTGGAAATAAAGTATTTCTTTTTTTATTTCCTCCAGAAGCCTCACTTTTGTTCTGCCGGTTCGTTTTCAGACCTTCACTCTACCTTCCTTTTATGCTTGGTTGGTCTGGATTTAGCGGGATACCAACTACAAACACAAAGACTCGAGAATATGTTTTCGATTAACGCGCGAGAGGACAATGATGACACATTTGGGAACTCAGCTTTGTTTAGTGTCTTTATTTGAAGGAGCCGGGAGGATCGACGAGACTTGTTCCTGCAGATCTTGGCTGAGGATACTTCGCAGTCCTGGAGGCTGCCGCTCCGGCAGGTTGACGAGGTCGTACGTGTATTTGTATTTCTGAGGGACAATTTAAACCAGCCACAAAAATCGGTGCGTCGCTATATGTTGGGCAAAGCCTGCTGAATTTGAGCAGGTGAGTTTAATCCTGGTGCCGTGACTGGAGGCGGTTATAGATCTTAATCGGGATAGTAATTTAAGAACAAGGTCCAGGGATTTGTGTTTATGGTAAGTGTGGTGTTTGGCGGCGTCGGAGAATCTGGAAATATTCAAGGACGCTGGATGACAATATCCACGGAAAAACACACAAAGAAACCACCAACAACTGTTCCCCATCAAGCTTTTAAGTTCACATCACGGGGAAACCCTGAGTTCTTTCTAATGATCCCGTCAGAGTTTGATTTCTCTTTTAGGCACAAACAATAGAATAAGGAGAGACGAAACATGCCAGCAAAATACCCTTTTACTAATCTACCAACTTCAATATAAGCCGGACAGGAACGAGAAGTTAATTTTGCATCAAAAATCGTAAATGGTTAGTCATTTCAGGAGAAACTACATGCGCCATTTTGTACGCGATCGAGCGTATAATTTTTAGCCAGCGATCATCATATCAATCCTGGTAAATTTATAATACGTCCATATGGCGCCATAACCAATGTTTCTGGCACAAGGAGTCTCACACTATTTCACGAAACCCCCAGGTATCAATAACACTGTACACTGTGCTGACTATATATGGAAATATCATTAATCAACACGCCAACGCCACTAACGAGAACAGCTTAGAAATGCTAAAACAAATAAAAAATACTTAGGAACTACTAAGGAACACATTCACCATTGTGAGTTTAAATCTAACACTGAATTAAAAGCACTCATTTATACTTACTCGACGAGCTCTTCACAACACCAAATCAAGGCACGAAATAAGGCTAAGGACGCGTGACTGGAATGTTGCCACAACGCCTAGGTTTACTCTAGCGATTGTTTGATATTATTTCATATATGTGTGATTTACACAAAAACATTAGATTAATAATTATAATTAGAAAATTATTAGTAATAATTTATAGTAAGATAGTTTATGTCAATAATTATGTTGTTGAAATGTTAATGAGAAATTTTAATGATATGAGACATTTTTGTTGCGACTGCTACATTCCTTGCTCCACGTTGTCCCACCGCTTTCCTTTCAATTGGTGATCACGTCTCCCATCCAAATAAAAAATATCAGTTCCATCCAAAGTTTCCTCAATATAGAGGCATAAATGCACTACCTAATAGAAAAAGGCCTATAAGCAAATCATTTGCTCGATGTATGAACTTTTGCTTGGTGCGAGTAATTCAATTTTTACGTATAGTTTTAAGTACACCCGTTTGGTGTTCTGGTATCATCAAGGCTTAGGCAATTAAGGTTTGACAGGGTCACCAGCATCTACTGTGTTTATGGCTCGGCACATAAATACAAAAATAAGATTGCGATTGAAAGTCTGTTTGGGCCCTTTGACTCAGAAGGAGTAGGTAATCTGGTGCTCTACTGGCACCAATGTTTTCAGATCACTTGCACGAACTATCTATTGAGTGTAAGTGAAAGTCACTGATTAGCTCGCCTCTTTATTTTTTTATGCTGCGGGATGCCGTGGCCACTGTTCACTCATTGGTGTCTTCCACTTCTTGATGCGGGGTTCCGGATTCTGTCCTGGCGGCGTACTCCAACCCGATCGTGGCGGCGAGTGGAAGTCCGTTGTGTGTCCAGGTGAAGACGGAGTGTGAGTATGGTCTTCCCATATGTGGGAGATTTGGGTGGCTCAACGAGTGGAGATGGCCGAAGTGGAATGGACGGCGAGAATGAAAAGGTGAAGCATGAACGCTTGGAGCGAGGCACTCTTGGAAGATTGAAGCATTGAACGAGATATTGAAAGATTTGAAAGAAGGCTCTGAAAGACGCAGTACCGTTATCGCGGTGACTGAGTTGTGGAGCCGTGTGGCTGATTTGAAAGTCTCAAGTGTTGAAACCTTTATAGTAGCACCTTGAATGTATTGGTATATAATACTGATAATGTTACAGTGCTCTTGTGTTAGAATGTGTTTAGACAGTACTCTGCGTTGAGAACTGAGCTCATGGTTCTTGTGGAACTGAGCTCATGGTTTTCGGGCTTGGCTGGAGCCCACTTCACCGCTATCCTTCGTGATGTAAACTAACTGTGTCCTGCTGTGTGTTACTGACAATATATAAATACCAAGTGTCTCGCTTTACTTGACCTAATCTCAAAAGGTTATGGGCCCAGACAACCTTCCGATGAAGCAATATCAAATGAGGTTATCCTAAGTCCAGAAGCGAAAAACAGCCCGGGACAGCGAGAACAGACGTTGGTGATCTGTTAGTGCTGTTTGAGACAGAAATAGTGAAAGAGAAAGAAACATGGCAGGCTCCGTGAGTGAAAGTGCTAAGAACTGCCTCACGGCTCTTAATGATAAAAACTATCCTACGTGGAAGCTGCAAATGAAGATGCTCTTGATGAAAGAAAAGTTGTGGAACTTGGTTCGAGGAACGGAAACCATGCCACAAACTACGGACGAGACTGCTCGAAGAAAATTTGAAGAAAGACGTGACAGTGCACTTGCAACAATTGTGCTTGGTGTCGAAACGAGTCAACTGTATTTATTGGGTGATCCTACTGACCCTGTGCAACTGTGGCACAAAATTGTCGCGCCCTTGTTCCCCTTCGCCAGGTAAGAAAAACACCGGAAGAAGAAGGAGGTTGTATTGGGCGCGGTTGAATACGTCACTGCAAAAACAAGAGTTATTTAGTTCTACAAATGGAGGCACTACCTAGGCTTCGGCTCGGAACTTTATATCTTTTCCTTGGAGCACTGATTTCAATTAGATACAATATTTCCTCGAAGTGGTTTGAATCGTTGAAACAGCACCGGAATGCTGAGTCGTAGTCACAACAAAATGTTCACACAAATTTGAAAGAAACGAGACGGAAGCAAGGTAAGCCATTTCATAATAGAGCCACCAATATATCACTACTTTCAAAGTCAGGATTTTTCACCCAATTGCTGCAATTTTACTCACGTACTCAGTAAAGATTAGATTATAATGACATCGAAAGGGTGTGAAATTTAGGTTGCACACAAGTTCAATCACGGAATTCTCAGTAAGAGATAAACGGCTTAAAAGTTGAGTCATAGAGACGAAAGCAACAAAACAAAGCTATGAGTTACACGATACGCAAACTTTCCGTAATAGACAGAAAAAAAGGGGGAATCGAAAACCTAATCAATGTATGTATATTTATAAAATATTTCTCATGAATTCTATCGTGAACAAATGAAATACCTAAAAAGGGCTAAAAAACATCACCTTAATTTTGGGGCCCGAACGATACAAAAGAGAAACTCTACTCAACTACGAAGTTATTTCATAAAAAATACACTACCGATAAGGACAGCAACTTTACAGAGTAGCCATAGTTTTCAACGAGGAGCGAATCAGTTTCGAAAACAACGCAGATTTCAAGAAAAATAAGAAGCACTGCGAGAAAACAAATGTAAAATTAAATAAGAAGTTTCTAATCGACTTCGATTTATTACTAGAGCTTAGATCACTTGACACGACGGAAAACAAGGTGGTACGTCTTAAACTTAAATACTTACATCTTTATATGCGAGACCTCTGCTATGACACATATCCTAATCTAATCATCACGTTTTACATTGCCTGTAAAGTAAAAGGAATCACATTAAATTGTTATCAAACGCACACGAGATTTACAAACCAGACTAGGCTTAACTTTACAAAGACATGAAAGGGCTCAAAGTCGGCCATTTTTTTATATGGCGCTCGAGGCGCAGTAATACAAGACACCTGCATATAGATGACTCGTAAATGCACAAGAGAATCAAATGCTATCATAACTCTGCAAATCAAAGCATCTCGGCCCCTTCAATGAATAACGCACTTCTTCGATCATACAAATGATTTTGAGACTCAGTGGTTAAAACTTACAGAGAAATAGAAAATCACTTGAACAAGACAAAACGCACAGTGGAAACACTCTGAAGCTACCGAAGCACACATGTGAAAATTTGACACACGCAAAGGTAGAATGGCTATCTACCGTTCTTACAGATATAAGGCACACTTTCACTTTAGTTCTTTAATTTATATTAAGTTCGATCATCACTTAAAAAAGGATTAAACACATTTAATGCGCAGGCACAAGAGAATTAGAAGGGCGCCTGAGCACGAAAGGTCACACCTGCTCTCGGAAGAGCTTCTGCTGCAGTGACGTGGAAGCTGTTCCACAGGGGACGCCAAAATAAGAATGTTACCAGAAAACCCCAGCATACGCTAAAGGAAAAAACCCAGATCAACGAAAAGGGCGTAAATGAATAAATTTTCTTACACTTTTCTATTGTTTTCGAGGTTACCAAATAGTACAATCATTTTAGCTCCTTGAAATTAATTGTTTTGCCAACACAAGTCGTGGCTGTAAACCCCAGGAGACAGATAAAAACCCAGATCCGTGGTTAAAACCTCAGAATGCGCAGCCCACAGACTTAGAATCAAGATTGTCAGAGAACTCCAGCAATTACTTCTACAGGCGCGAACAGAACTAGAACGTTTGATAAGTATCGGAGTTTTTTATTCTTAATTTAAATAAAGATATTATCGACTTCATAAATCGACATTTAGTGACATTAACGATTAATTTCGCTGATAGAATTAAGTTATTGACCTAAAATCGCTCATTTCAAAATCACGAATTTGCTCAGGAAATTTCGGAACAGTAAAATGAGAAACGGTTCATTTAAATGGCGGGCTAAAACCCAAATGACTTACAGACGGAGAAAGGCATGACACTCCCCCCTATTTTGGAAAAATACACAGGCAAACATCCTTGCGACGGCTTGAAGAGAACACATAAAGAGTACCTTAGCTTGGTACACGATAATCAGTAACATTACGCTTATACTAAAAGACCATAAATCAATCCGTTTACAGTACGAAATTTCTTAAATCTAGATAGAGATCAATCTTCCTTAGTCCGATAGACACAAGAACAACGCACGTGACTAGTGTTAGGAACGTTACGAGCGAGTAATACAACAAAATTAGAGGCGAACCTCGTCAGTAGTCAAACCGCAACTGACTTAGTGAGAGATAGATAGGAGAGGAAAAACGAAAGTGCTTCACGCATCACACCACTACCGGGAGAGGAAGGAGAAGTCTGCAGCTCTTCACCTCCCCCCATCAGCAGCAGTGAGACACCTTCCGCCGATCGCTTGAAATAAGCATATTAAAAAATAGGTAAGCTCGACAGGGAGACTGGAAGGACGCGTCACAGTTGCGACGGGCACGATAGATAGAGTACACTAATCAAGTTGATTCGAGAATCTGACACTATGAGATCTAGTTGTCTCCTCGGAGACCTAAACTTACTACCTTTCCTATCGGACGTTCGCACGCTCTCGTACCTCCCGCAGCAGCGGCCCGGGATACCACTACGGAACGCACTAGACCGTCCCCGCTCTTCTTAACCCTGACTACCCTACCCATCGCCCATTTATTTCTCGGAGCGGGCTCGACGAGCATGACGATGTCTCCAGGGCTCAAGTTGGTTGTCCTCTTCGTCCACTTGGAGCGCGATTGAAGCTCCTGTATGTAGTCGCTTTTTCACTTCTGCCAGAAGACCTCTGCCAGATGGTTGACTCTACGCAAGCGCTTCTTTCCGTAGGCTATGAGGTCCGCAGGGGAGGTGTCGCAGAGAGGAGGGTTGTCGCCCGCTTCTTTCAACGTTAGGAGCATGTTTGGAGTCAGGGGTTGTGGATCATTAGGGTCGCTCGACAGGGACCATAATGGCGTGTTGTTGACGATTGATGCTGCTTCTTGAAAAAAGGTGTAGAGCTCATCTCTACTAGGCGTTCGCATGCCGCACTGGGAAAGCGAGAACAACATGGCCTTCTTTATAGCTCCCACTTTACGTTTCCAAACTCCACCAAAATGGGGTGCGTGAGGGGGATTAAAGATCCACTGTACCTCGAAGTCTTGCAGCGTCTTGGAGAGTGACCTCATGTCGAGGTCCTGGTTATAGCTGCCGACGAAACTAGAACCGCGGTCGCTCCTTATGATTTTGCACGATCCACGAACGCACATGAATCGCCTGAGAGCGTTTCGAAAGCTGGAAGTGTCCATGGTAGGCAGCGGTTCCACATGCACCGCTCTAGAGGTTAGACAGGTCAACACCAAGGCCCATACCTTAGAAGTCCTCTTATTGCTTCTCGTAGAAATTCCCTCGACGACCTGCCACGGGCCTGCCACGTCCAAACCTGTGTTCGTAAAGGGAGCGGTGCAAGCAAGTCGGTCTTCTGGTAGGTCACTCATTTTCTGCTCTTCGGGTCTCCTTCTCAATTTTCTGCAGACGACGCAATCGTTTACGAACTTACGGATGACTTTCTTTCTGTGCACTATATGATAGCCTGCATCTCGTACGGCTCCATGAGAAATGTGAGCACCTTGATGCCCGGAGAGTTTGTGATAATGAGACACAATGCTAGAGGTGAGCGGGTGGTCTTCGGGAAGCACAATGGGGTGCTTTATACACCCGGGCAAGTTGACGCGCCTGAGGCGTCCGCCTACTCGCAACAGACCGTCAGCATCAATAAAGGGGCTCAAAGAAGACAAAGGGTGGCGCAGAGGAATGTCCTTTTCTTTCTTGAGATTACTGATCTGGTCTTGAAAGGTTGCGTGTTGAACGTCAGAGATGGCTAACTTCTCACCCCCGAAGTTTAGTGATTCTAAGGGTCTGATGGCCAGAGCCACTCCTTTTCTTTGCTGAGTTCGGTCCTTCCATTTGAAATAGAAGTTCGTCGCCAGTCTTGATGCTTTACGAACAGAGACAAAGTCACCAGTTAAGTAGGCAGGAACTTCACGCTGAAGCTCTGAGGTCTGAAGGGAGGTGACGAAATTCGAGCATTCCTGGACGAGTTTCTCCTCGGGCAAACTCACTGAAAGCGAGATATCTGCGCCTTCTTGCTCGTCAGGCAGATGATCTTCCCACAGAAAGGAAGGGCCCGTCAACCAGCGTATCCTCTTCAGGTTCTCTGCGCTTGTAGGACGAGAGGCCATATCCGCCGGGTTGCACTCTGTGGCTACGTACCGCCAGAGTTCCTTGGGACGAACCTTCGTAGCCGCTTCAATTCTTCTAGTCACATACTTTGAAAATCTTTTAGTTTCGTTGTTGAGGTAGCCCAGCACTACCTTGCTGTCTGAGTACATCACTACGTCGTTGATCTCGACGCTTATTTCTTCGCATATTCTTCTGGAGGCCTCGCTGCACTCGACGGCCGCGCAGAGTTCCAAACGTGGTATGCTTGTGGCAGCTCTGGGAGCCACCTTGCTGTCAGCGCTTACAAAAGACACGTGTACTCGTCCACTCACGTCGACTGATCGTAAGTAGGTGACATGTCCTATGGCTTGTTCAGAGGCGTCGGCAAAGGAATGCAAACTTCGTGAATGAACCTCCCCGAAGTCTCCAGGAATGAGGCACCTGTCCAACGACAGGTCGGAGAGTCCTCGCAACGACTCTTTCCACGATTCCCACGTCGCAAGATGAGCGAAGGGAAGAGGGTCGTCCCACCCCAACCTTGCCAAATTTTCTGGGTCTTGTTTTACGGGAGGGATCAAGGTGCGCATGATCAGTCGGCCTCCCAATACGACGGGGCTAGCTAAGCCGATTGGATCGAAGATTGAATTGACGGTGGCTAACAAACCACGTTTCGTGAACGGGCGGTTCACCACCTCGGTATGTACGTCAAACCGGTCGGTCGTAGTATTCCACGTCACTCCTAGGGTGCGCTGACTACAACCATCCTCCCAAAACTCCACCTTTCCTTCCTCGCGTTCCGATTCCGGGAATGCGTTCAAAACCTCCTGATGACTAGAAGAGATTTTGTGAAGACGAACCTTGAACGTCTCCAGGTACTCACGAGTCTTGACTAGAATGTCGACGGCCTCTTGAGCTGAACCTGCGGATCCCAGTCCGTCGTCAACGTAAAATCCGCGCTCGACGTAGCTCAGAGCCTTCCAGGCAAGTCTGTCTCCGTTTTCTCTCTCCTCTCTTGAGGCTTCCCTAATGGCGTGGCGCAGACAGTGTGTTGCGACAGCCGGACTTGATCGATTTCCGAAGACGTGCACTCTTGCCCGGTATGAGACAATTGCTTTGCAAGGATCATTGTCCTTGAACCAGAAGAACCTGAGAAAATCTCGGTCAGAGGGACGGACATAGAAGGCGTGGAACATCTTTTCCACGTCGGCAACGAAACCAACCTTGTTCTCGCGAAACCTAAGGAGCACTCCACGAAGACTGTTGTTGGCATCTGGCCCCTGAAGCAAGGTTCCGTTTAAGTTGCGTCCGAAATACTGCGCCGCAGAGTCGAAGACGATGCGCACCTTCTTTTTCTTGGGATGTGTAACGGGAAAAACCGGGAGATACCAAAAGTGTCCTTCGGCCGGTTGAAGTTCTTGGGAAGGCACTACCTCTACGTGTCCACTATCCACGTAGTCTTGGACTATCTTCAAACACTGCTGTAATTTGGCGGAGTCCCTGACTAACCGCGTCAAAGTGTTTCTGGAGCGGCGATAGACGGCCTTCGTGTTGTCTGGAAGCTTAGACATGCTATCTTTGAATGGCAGCGGAGTTTCTAGATGCCCTTCAGCATTTACGACTATATTCTCGTCAATCAGCGACAAGAATTTCCTGTCCTCAACGGACGGTCCAGGACTCTCGTCGTCCATTCTGGTGTCGAAGACTGGAGCCAGAGGACCGAAACAAGGCTGAGCCGAAAAGTGATCTTCGACTTGAGTTTTATACACACTCATCTGCATGTTCGACGGGTGAGGCTCTGAAGGGTGGACTCTTCCAACAACAGCCCATCCCAAAGGTGTTTTGTAGACAGGGGGCTTCCGGTGGACCAGATCTGCAACTAATACGTCTTTGGCGTCTCGGCCCAGTAACAAACTCACGGGAGCATTGCAGTCCAGAGGAAGAAATTCCGATGCAAGATGAGCGATGTCGGGGTTCTTCAAGACGTCTTCTCTCGTTGCCACGTCGTACTTATTATGAGGAATGCCGTCGTGCTCGAATAGCGGGGGAAGAGCGTAAGACTCAGAGCGGTTTACGCCCTTTACTCGAAAGCCCTCCGTAGTCCGACCGTAGGATTTAATTTTAGAACTTGAAATCGTGGTGATGGAATACGTTTCCTTTTTGTGAGGTAATGCAAAGAAATCTAACAAAGAAGATGTGGCGAAAGAGTTGGTACTTTGGTCATCCAGGATGACGTAAGTGCGGAGAGTTTTACTGCTTCTTCCGGGCGCCGTCACGTCCACCAAGACCATCTTAGAGCAGCTTCGGTTTTTCGATGGTTGTCACTTTTCCGTATACAGGTTTCCCATTTCTGGAGCGTCGCGTCTCTCGTTGAGAGGCGAAGACCTGCGGGCCCAGCGTCCTCGAGGCGCTGGTCCTCCCCTCGAAGCAAAACCTCTTCCTCGCACGCTGAAGTTTTCTGAGTGGCGGCGCCTCTGCCCCTCAGACCCGTCCGAATGAAGCAGCGTGTGATGAGAGCTGGAACCACAGGCTTCGCACCTCTGATCTGCGGTGCATTGAGCTATACGGTGCGCTCCGAAACATCGGAAACACGCACCGCACTCCACAACGATACCCTTACGATCCGCAGCATTCAAACACGAAAATCTATTGCAAGACGCCAGAGAATGCCCGGAGCTATGGTGTAAGGGGCATTCGGTTCTCGTGTCTTCTACTTGCGAGGATTCAACAGCAAGCACGGTGGCTCGCTTGCTGGACTTGCCCTTAGGTCCAGTATGCTGGTCGTTGTCCAACTTGGTGAGAACTCCCGAGTACGTGCGCTGAGCGTTCTCGCGCAAGAACCTGCAGAATTCCTCTAAAGGGGGATGGCGCTTATGAGATTTCTGGTAGTTGAGCTTGGATTTATTCCACCGGCATTTAATAAAATCTGGGAGCTTCTCATAAATTGGTTCGAGGCCCAGAGCGTAATTGTAGTATTCCAAGTCTCTCCCCTCCCTCATCTGCCCCTGGATGCTGTAGCACAGGTCGCCCAACTTTTGCAGCGATTGAGCGGTTTTGGGATCAAATTCAGTCGTTTTTATTTGGTCGAAACTCTCGATCATCTTCTTGAACTCCGCCGTGATTTGCTCCGACGAGCCATATCGTTCTCTTAGTTGAGAGACGATTTCGTCCAAAGTTCGCTTCGGATCACTTCCGAATGAAGTCCTTAATCCGACGATTGTGTCGCGAGGCTCTCCAGATGTGCGCGCTTCTAGGATGCCGACCACGTCGCTCGGATTTAAAGAAAGGTTCTTTAAGTCGTTGCGAAGCTCAGCGAACCAAGTATGGTAACGTTTAGGCTCGCCTCGGAATGGGTTGGGAGGTGACTTTTTTAGTTCCATTAAAACTAGATGCCTTGAAGCGGCGTCGAGCCTAAGTTCATTTCCCGCGCAGTAGTCACTGCTGGCCAATGGTTTTTCTAGGTAGCACAAAAGCGGGTTTTGAGGGTTGTAATTGGTAGAGTTCCCTTGATTGTTGTCAGCGGCTCGAGTGGGTCTTGATTCCCGAACTCTCCGCGGGCGAGAACTCCGAAGTCCAGCATTGTAAATTCCTCTACTCTCCAGGTTCGGTGGGGGACGTACCTCTGAACGACTCAAAAAACTAGAGTCGGAGCTCGTCGACGGGCACGGGGCATTTTGACGCATTTTGGAGGCCTTATTTCGCCTTCGATCTTGAAACTGGGCAGCAGCGTCCCGCTGCTGTGCCTGAGAGTCACAAAGATTAGGTGGAGTGGCGCAATAAACCACACTGCCGTGGTTCCGCGAGACCCATTCTTCGGTGTGCCTAGATTTTTCCGTTTCGCTGACTGCGCCGATCGAAAAGTCGGGGCTGGAGAGACCTCTGTTGTTGATCTCGTCTATTTCAAGTGAGATTTTACTTTTCTCTGCCTTAGCTTCTACTTCAGCAAGCTTCACAGCGAGCTCACACTGCGACCTGAGCTCCGCAACTCGTGCTTGGTGCGCAATGTTGATCCTCTTTATAGAACTTTCCAGGTCCACCAGCCTCGTGGACTCCGCCACGGACATAGCTCTAGAGGAGGTGCTTCGCCTTGGCCCCGATCCTCGACCGTCCTTTCTTGAGTGAGCTGACGTGGAACTCTCGCTGGAAAGGTCGTTCACACGAGGGTTGAGAAAGCACTTTACCTGCCTCTTTAATTGCCGGTAGTCAGCCATGAGACTTTTAGCTTCTTGTCCGGCTCCAATTTTTCTTAGATATTCTAACTCGTTTTCTACGAGTCCTCGCCAATCTTGAAATTGGTGAAGACACTCGAGGGATTCTTGGTCCCATTCTTCTTCGGTCCAGGCTTCCCTTCTGGCGCTTGACAATTTTGATATAATTATTTCCTGAAGACGAGTCATTCGATCAAGCCGCACGACTCTTGAGTCCTGCCGTGGTCTATCCGAATCCATAATTATCAATAACGGCCCCTACGCCGCGAAGTCTAATGGCACTTACTTCGTTTAGGAGCGATGCAGCTGTGTGTCAGCAGAGGTCTCGGGAGTATGCCACCCCATAAAGATTGACTGTCGCGCCCTTGTTCCCCTTCGCCAGGTAAGAAAAACACCGGAAGAAGAAGGAGGTTGTATTGGGCGCGGTTGAATACGTCACTGCAAAAACAAGAGTTATTTAGTTCTACAAATGGAGGCACTACCTAGGCTTCGGCTCGGAACTTTATATCTTTTCCTTGGAGCACTGATTTCAATTAGATACAACATTTCCTCGAAGTGGTTTGAATCGTTGAAACAGCACCGGAATGCTGAGTCGTAGTCACAACAAAATTTTCACACAAATTTGAAAGAAACGAGACGGAAGCAAGGTAAGCCATTTCATAATAGAGCCACCAATATATCACTACTTTCAAAGTCAGGATTTTTCACCCAATTGCTGCAATTTTACTCACGTACTCAGTAAAGATTAGATTATAATGACATCGAAAGGGTGTGAAATTTAGGTTGCACACAAGTTCAATCACGGAATTCTCAGTAAGAGATAAACGGCTTAAAAGTTGAGTCATAGAGACGAAAGCAACAAAACAAAGCTATGAGTTACACGATACGCAAACTTTCCGTAATAGACAGAAAAAGAGGGGGAATCGAAAACCTAATCAATGTATGTATATTTATAAAATATTTCCCATGAATTCTATCGTGAACAAATGAAATACCTAAAAAGGGCTAAAAAACATCACCTTAATTTTGGGGCCCGAACGATACAAAAGAGAAACTCTACTCAACTACGAAATTATTTCATAAAAAATACTCTACCGATAAGGACAGAAACTTTACAGAGTAGCCATAGTTTTCAACGAGGAGCAAATCAGTTTCGAAAACAACGCAGATTTCAAGAAAAATAAGAAGCACTGCGAGAAAACAAATGTAAAATTAAACAAGAAGTTTCTAATCGACTTCGATTTATTACTAGAGCTTAGATCACTTGACACGACGGAAAACAAGGTGGTACGTCTTAAACTTAAATACTTACATCTTTATATGCGAGACCTCTGCTATGACACATATCCTAATCTAATCATCACGTTTTACATTGCCTGTAAAGTAAAAGGAATCACATTAAATTGTTATCAAACGCACACGAGATTTACAAACCAGACTAGGCTTAACTTTACAAAGACACGAAAGGGCTCAAGGTCGGCCATTTTTTATATGGCGCTCGAGGCGCAGTAATACAAGACACCTGCATATAGATGACTCGTAAATGCACAAGAGAATCAAATGCTATCATAACTCTGCAAATCAAAGCATCTCGGCCCCTTCAATGAATAACGCACTTCTTCGATCATACAAATGATTTTGAGACTCAGTGGTTAAAACTTACAGAGAAATAGAAAATCACTTGAACAAGACAAAACGCACAGTGGAAACATTCTGAAGCTACCGAAGCACACATGTGAAAATTTGACACACGCAAAGGTAGAATGGCTATCTACCGTTCTTACAGATATAAGGCACACTTTCACTTTAGTTCCTTAATTTATATTAAGTTCGATCATCACTTAAAAAAGGATTAAACACATTTAATGCGCAGGCACAAGAGAATTAGAAGGGCGCCTGAGCACGAAAGGTCACACCTGCTCTCGGAAGAGCTTCTGCTGCAGTGACGTGGAAGCTGTTCCACAGGGGACGCCAAAATAAGAATGTTACCAGAAAACCCCAGCATACGCTAAAGGAAAAAACCCAGATCAACGAAAAGGGCGTAAATGAATAAATTTTCTTACACTTTTCTATTGTTTTCGAGGTTACCAAATAGTACAATTATTTTAGCTCCTTGAAATTAATTGTTTTGCCAACACAAGTCGTGGCTGTAAACCCCAGGAGACAGATAAAAACCCAGATCCGTGGTTAAAACCTCAGAATGCGCAGCCCACAGACTTAGAATCAAGATTGTCAGAGAACTCCAGCAATTACTTCTACAGGCGCGAACAGAACTAGAACGTTTGATAAGTATCGGAGTTTTTTATTCTTAATTTAAATAAAGATATTATCGACTTCATAAATCGACATTTAGTGACATTAATGATTAATTTCGCTGATAGAATTAAGTTATTGACCTAAAATCGCTCATTTCAAAATCACGAATTTGCTCTGGAAATTTCGGAACAGTAAACTGAGAAACGGTTCATTTAAATGGCGGGCTAAAACCCAAATGACTTACAGACGGAGAAAGGCATGACAAAAATTGAAGATACATTCCAAAAGAAAACTTGGTTTAACAAGTTCAGACTACACAAAAGACTCTACAACGTGAAACTAAAAGAAGACCAAGACCTACAAACTCATCTCAGAGCATTTGTCGAAATATTTGAGTCCTTGATTGTGATTGATGACGCTGTTGATGAAGAAAGTCGTGTAATAATCTTGCTGTCGTCACTTCCCGACCACTTTTCCACACTCGTGACTGCACTGGAAGCCCATGAAAAACTACCGTCATGGGATATTGTGACAGAGCGTCTTCTGAATGAAGAAGCAAAACTGAAAAACCAAAGTGCTTCAGACTTCAGTGAAAAATCCCTTGTGACCTCCAAATTGAAAAACTCAAGATGTTTCGAATGCGGAAAAATGGGACACTACGCGCCAAGTGCTGGATCTATCAAGAGAAGTTAAAGAAAGAAGATGGGAACCACACAGAAGACCAGAAAAATTTTGGAGCAGGTAAAACCAATTATATCAGTGCATTGTCTGTGATAAATATCAATAATTGTTAGGTAATTGATTCCGGTGCAACAGCACACATGTGTAATAATAGGAATGATTTTTCCTGTATGAATGAGCTATCTAGTCCAATTAACATTGAAGTTGGTGATGGTAGAAACTTGCAAGGTGTTGGTGTAGGTGATGTTGAAGTTATGGTGTTGTTGCCTAAAGGTCTAGTAGATACCTGTGTTGTTAAGAATGTCTTGTATGTACCTGGCTTAGCCTACAATTTACTTTCTTTGCCTCAGATTACAGAAAGTGGAAACTCAGTTTACTTTGACGAAATCTCATGTAAGATTGTAAATAAAGACCACAAACTAATTGCCTTAGGCAGTAAAGTAGGAAAATTGTATAAATTTAATTGCACCCTTAATTCAGCTGCTAAATGCATGAACGTTTCCTCTGATGAAATTCTGTGGCATAAACGTTTTTGTCACCTAGGATTCAATAATCTTAAGAAATTAGCCACTAAGAATCTTGTTTAAGGTGATTGTTCTGTGAGTGGAGATAACATTTTTTTGTGAAAACTGTTGTGATGGTAAAAATCACAGGCTTCCGTTCCCCAAAACGAATCACAATAGGGAACGCCGACCCTAAGAACTTATCCACAGTGATGTGTGTGGCCAGCTTAATCCCATATCACTTGGGAGTGGAAGGTATTTTATAACCTTCATAGATGACCACTCCAGATATACTTGGGTGTACATTATCAAACATAAGAGTGATGTTTTTAAAGTGTTTCAGGAGTTCAAATCTCTGGTAGAAAATCACTATGATCACAAAATTAAAATTCCGCGCTCCGATAACGGTGGGGAATACATCTCTAATGACTTTGAACAATTCCTAAAAGAAGGAATTATCCATGAAAAAACTATGCCTAAGACATCTGAACAAAATGGAGTTGCAGAAAGAATGAATAGAACTCTCCTTGACTCTGTCAGAGCTATGCTGTCTGGTTCAAAGTTACCAAAATCATTCTGGGGTGAAGCTATATCAACTGCCGTGTATGTCAAAAATAGGAGCCCTGCTAGTGCATTGAATGATATGACCCCTTATCAGGCCCTTAATGGACACAAGCCCAATGTACAGCACCTCAAAACCTTTGGCTGCAGTGCGTACGCTCATGTCCCCGAAGATGAGAGGGAAAAACTTGATCCAAAATCTAAACCGTGTGTTCTTGTTGTCGCGTCTTACAAGACGCGAAATTTTAAAAATTTTATCAGGCAACATTTTGCGGATCTGCGCTGGTCCGCAAGACTGACGCCAGCGTTCTATTTGGTTGGAGTGCGTGGGAGGAACAGGTTCCCGGATAATCTCAAGTTTCTGTGTCTTTTTAATGTGATTACGTGTCGGAAACTTATTAATTTAAACGTTTTCTTGAATTAGCTATATTTGTCGATTGTCTTCACATAACTTGTGTTTGATAGCGGTGAACAGCCGGTTTCTAGAGCATTCGAGGATGCTTCTGGCGGCCGGCGAACCACCCACATTGAGCCAGACTAGCCGTTGTGACGTTGTGAATCTAGTGCGTTCTATAGCCAGTATGCTGCAGTGTAATGCTAGAAATGTCAGATTCTAGATTAACCGTATTTTAGCAGAACACTGAATGTGTGATTTTACAGATTTGCCTGTCAAATGATTTTGACTGAGGTTAGGCTTAATATGTGCATTCTCATGCTAAGATTTAACAGCTCAAGATGGGGAAAGCTGGAGTATCAGACAGGTTCAGTGAAGGAGTGGTTTTAACTGATAAACTGATTCCTATTTTTTCTTTCATTGCTCAAAGTGATTCTGTATCAACGTCTAAATGCTTTTCCCTTTCGCTAGTCAGTTGAAAGTTTAACCTCTGTTCATGCTTTTTGTCGTGCAGCAAACTAGGATGACATATTTACTGCTTTGCCCTCAGTTGATAAAATCACTGTTAAAGAAATTAAAAACTTATTGTGGTTCTTCCATAGATTAGACATCAGTCGTTTTATATTAAGAAATTTATAATAACCCATCATGCTGAAATTTTGTACCAACTTTTTAAAACATAATTTTTCCTTTCTTTTGTATTGTAATTTCTCAAAATTTTATTAAGAAAAAGATATAAAATAAAGTAAAATATTTTGTCAATCTGTTGGCTCCTCACCTATGAGCTGTCTGGGCAAGTTGCGCCAGTCAGTAAGGTGGAAGCCTAAAGTTAAAACATTCTCAGAGGTAGACTGGGAATAGGCACAGAAATTTATGAGACAACTAGCCCATGTGATTTGTGTTTTCGGGGCGACGTTGGTCAATGTGTACTTGTTGCCCCGTACTTAAAATTAAGCCATCTAAAAACTGGCGAGCCGTGGTAAACCTTTTCAGTATTAGGCTAGTCCCTGAGATAGCCGCTTTTATTTTTAATGATAGGATTTCCTGACAATGACTGAACTGTTGTAACCTAAGTAGTTTGTCCCTGCATCAGAGACCTAATCTTTAATCATTTCCCTTCCCACAGGTAGAGCAAAGAAAAATAAGTAGTCACTTCTCTTGTAGTGGAAATAGGCTATTCCGAGTTTTTCTAGCGTGAGGGACCTTCCCCCACCGTCTGTAAATATTCTAAAGCGTTGTCAGATTGTTCTATCGAGGATGCAACCGTTGCCTTTGTAGCACTTGATTATACAAACGGTTGGAGGAAGCCGGTACCTAAATTTAAAATTAGTATGTTAACGTGCTGACTCAGACGCTAAAAACGTTGTAATCAATGTGTGTTTGAGTAGGCTGTCCTTTGCTCCTGTGCGTGTATTACAAATGGGTTTTTTTTAAACGTGTTTTCCAGCAATGTGTTCTTTAGCAGGGTGTTCTTTGGCAGGGTGTTCTTGGCAATGTGTTCCTCGACCAGAGAGGCTTATTTTCTTCCCTGTCAATGCAACAGAAACCTTTCTTGTTTCATGAACTTCTTTCCTAGCTCACCGCTCCTGTGCACCTTGTGCATAGATTCCGCGTTCCCTCAACTCCCTACTAAATGGTGCCTTCCTCTTTCCTCTCTTGGAACATCTTTGTCGTGGTTGAGGGAGGCTAAAACTTTCCTATATAATAATAATAATAATTGTGATATGAATTATCATTGTGCTATGTTGTTCCCATGACAATGCCTCATGACCACTTTCTTCTTGGTCTTCTGTCATTAGAATATCATACCTAATTCTAGCATTATTTAGCCTCTTATGTCTCACTCAGCTACTTCTCATATACCTTCGAGGTATGAATTTCCTTTCTTATTATGTGGTACTATATATGTTAACTGGTCAGTCGACTATGATCTCAAATTGGGAATTTTCTTGTCATGCAATCGCTGGTCCGAGTCTGAACTATACCTGTTTGTGCAGTTTACGGCGCCACAGATACCGAAATAAAGAAAGAGTCACACGCCCTTTTTTTGTCCGTCGTCGCCCGTTAACCCGCGTTGCTGTAGCGAAGATCATAATCCACAAAGAAACGCGACACTTGTAGGATATGGAAGTGGATCCAAGGGATATCGTCTGCATGACATAAGCAGCAGAAGGACATTTTTGAGTAGAGACGTTATGTTCAATGAATCTCAGCAGATGCCAATTGAGAAGGAGCCTCCAGAAGTAAATGATGGTAATTTTACTCTTCTTCCTCAGGATCCAGAACCAGAAGACTCTGAGGGAGGGGTGGAGCATAGACAGTCAGATGCTGGGATGGAGGGAGTGGAGCCTAGACAATCAGCCAGGTATCGACGGGCTCCTGATAGGTTTGGTGAATGGGTGTATTTAATGAAAAATGAGCTTGATATACCATCTTGTGTTCAAGAAGCACTCAGTGGACCAGAAGCAAAACTATGGGAAACAGCTATGGAGAATGAGATGGAGTCTATAAATCAAAACAAAGTATGGTCTCTTGTAGAGTGTCCTAATGGCAAAAAACCTATCAAATCAAAGTGGATCTTTAAAAGAAAAACCGGACCCGACGGAAGCATTTGCTCGTACAAAGCTCGCCTTGTGGCTCAGGGCTACTCACAAAAATATGGCACTGACTACGACGAGACCTTCAGTCCCGTGGTTTGATTTGAGTCTGTCAGGACAGTACTAGCTTTAGCTGCCAAATACAACATGCAAGTCCATCATATGGACGTTACAACAGCCTTCCTTAATGGAGAACTGATTGAAGAACTTTACCTGGTTCAACCTGACGGTTTTATTGTCAAAGGCAAAGAAAATCTGGTGTGTAAACTACAAAAATCGCTCTACGGACTAAAACAAGCTCCTAAGTGTTGGAATACTACACTAGATAGCTATTTGAAGAAATTGGGTTTTGTACAATCTAAGAGTGATGCTTGTATATACACTCGTGTTCAAGATGAGAAGCTGTGTAATGTGGCGGTGTATGTAGACGATCTAATAATTGCTTCTGAGTCTGGTGACGAAATAAATCAAATAGAGATGAGTCTTTCTACCCAATACAAAATGAAGTACCTTGGTGTGCTGAGTTACTTCCTAGTTGTAAGTGTTGTACAATCTAAAAACAATGTTTTCTTAAATCAAACTGCTTACACTGAGGCTCTGTTGTCAAAATTTGGCTTTGATAATTGTAAACCTGTTGCAACTCCCGCTGATGTAAATGTAGTTTTGATATGCTCCCCAAATGATGTCGAATTTGACCCTGCTACTTATCAAAGTGCTGTAGGTAGCCTTTTGTATTTATCAACCAGAATTCGACCTGACATTGAATTCGCAGTGAATAATGTTGCTAAATACAGCTCCAAACCTCTTGAACAGCATTGGATGTGTGTTAAGAGAATATTCAGGTACCTGAGACTGAGAGGCACCTCTAAACTAGGTATCTTGTACAGCAAATGTTCTGATACTTGCATTGGTTATTCAGATGCTGACTGGGCTGGTGATAAAAACGACCGCAAGTCTACCTCTGGTTACTGTTTCACCCTCAGTAATTCGGTAATTACGTAGAGATCTAACAAACAAACTTGTGTAGCCCACTCAACGGCTGAAGCCGAATACGTTGCTCTTGCTGGTGCGGCTCAAGAGGCTGTCTGGTTGAAGCACTTACTCAGTGATATAAATTTTGGTACTATGGAACCAATGGTTATAAACGAAGACAACCAGTCAGCCATCTGTCTTGCCAACAATCCCAAATATCATGGGAGGAGCAAGCACATCGATATTAAGTTTCACTATGTACGGGATCTTGTAAGTAACAAAGATATAGACGTAGTGTAGTGCCCTACCGACGAAATGCTCGCCGACATATTTACCAAGAACATGCCGATAGAAAAGTTCTCTAGACTGAGAACGAAGTTAGGAATGGTCTCATCTTACACACATTCAATGTGAGAAGGAGTGTTGAAACATTTATTGTAGCACCTTGAATGTATATGTGTAAAATACTGATAATGTTACAGTGCTCTTGTGTTAGAATGTGTTTAGACAGTACTCTGCGTTGAGAACTGAGCTCATGGTTCTCGGGCTTGGCTGGAGCCCACTCCACCGCTATCCTTCGTGATGTAAACTAACGGTGTCCTGCTGTGTGCTACCGACAATATATAAATACCAAGTGTCTCGCTTTACTTAACCTAATCTCAAAATCAAGTGTGTCTGAGAAAAACCTAGTTTTGGCTCAATGGCGGGGATTGAGGACTAGGTGGTTGTGTAGGGTGTGTTTGGGTCGTAGGTCCTCCTGTGCGGGAACAAAAAGCTGGGTTATTTGACACAAGCACAGTTAAAGAGGGAGAACAGTCGCTGCAAAAGCCAGGCTGTGAACGACTGCCGATTTACAGAATTGCCACGGATCGAGGAGTCTCTATGCAACAACACCAACCGTAATTCTGGCGCCCGAATACGGCCGAAGGTAAATTGCAATATTGACCACGTCGTATGGACAACATGAAATTCCCAGGTGCAAGCCTCAATATTTACCTAACATACAGCTATGCTTAGCGTACTACTAGAAGTGTACCGGCATGTCTTTTGACTGTCTCCAGCATGGAGTGTAAGGTCAGTCTACGAGATTCTGTGGTGGTATGAACACACACCACCACACAAGCTTAAAAGCACCACCTCACAGCCTCAAAGCGCCAGTACTAAACGACAAATAATCAGAGCTCAAGTTTGGCGTTGGGGTGCCGGACCGAGCTTTATAAGCAGCCTGCATCGAACAGTCAGGCAACGTCGATAGAAACCTCCTTAAGTTTAGCACAAGCCTAGACGGCGATAAGCGGGCACCCCCGTCTTGACCAATCGGAGACCTGGACGGCCAGAGTTAGGCTCCAGCGAGGCTTATATAAACAGCCGCGCAGCCATCGCAGCTCAGTACACTCGCAGCGTCCCTGATGTTTACAACAAAGTCTCGACGCTCCGCAAGCACCACCTCTGCTACTGTCACCGCCGCCTCGACTGTCAGCCGCCACTCCTCGTCGCTCCCTCGACTCGAGCCAGTTCCCTGCTAGCGCCTCTGATACTCCTTGGTCGGAGACTCTCGGTCAGTAGCCGCCTCACCGGTCTGCTCTCGTCCTACAACCACGCTGCGCGTCCCCGACAACCGTCGGCCCGCCAAGACGTCCTCGGTTGCTGTATTACCCAGCTGTAATATTTCATCGTGTGCCACCATTGTCGGCGATCTTCTCAATAATACGTCATTAATTTCAGTTGTGTTTTCCTTACCCTGTCGGGTTCGTTTGCACCCCAGGCACTCGCTCCGGGCATAGTCTACAGGTTTACAAAGTCTAAAGGTTTACATAGTCTGCCCGTAGTGTAAAGCAGCCTGAGGGAGAACACCACAATTCCAAAGCTGACACCAATGCAACATTGGCAGTAAGCCAAAACTAAGAATTAAGGTTGTTACTGGATGAGTTTATGTACAAAATGAATTTACTGATTGGGCATCAGTAGGAATAAGGGCTCTATTTCCCTAAATCAAGGGTGTCACAGCTTAATACTCTAGGGTACAATTATACTAGAATGCACAAGTGCTTTAGGTTGGGCAGCTGTGACATTAGGACAATTTACACGAAGCAAACAGTCAAGGACTGTCTGCAATAACCCTATCTAAGCCTAAAATTAACTAGGAACACTGCTAACTTATCCAATTTGGGAAATTACAGGAAACCCCCACAAAACTTTAAACAGCTAAAATATAAGTAATCTAAGCATGAAATTAACCAGTTAGACTCCTAAGTTGATAATACATGAGTTTAGCTATAAAATTTTTAAAAGTTTGCAGTGCCCCTAATACTCCCAGGTAACAAGGAGGGATTTAAAGGAATCACTAATTGTAAGTTTTGGGCAGCCATAAGGTTGCTCTAAGTTGGCAAGAAAGGAATTAATTTACCTAACATTTAGGCAAAATTTTGCAAAACTGGGAGAAGATTTGTCTTCCCCGAACATCTGGGAACATGTATGAAAATTACATTCACTTATTAGCTACAGGCACACTACGACAGAGTCCGTGACTTTAGAATTATGACTCCTAAGTTGAAATGAATAGCACAGTGCAATAAGTGAGGTAATATGTGAGAGGTGAAAACTCTCATTCTTATAAGATGGTGTCACATAAGGGCACTTTTGAAACTCGAATTACCTAACTAATTAGCAAAACATGAAGGCAACATAGCCAAGATGACACAGGCAACATGAGCAACCTCCAGCCTGCTTAATCATTAACACAAATAGATTATCAAATTCCTAAGCCATTTACATGAAGAAGAGTTTTGCAGAAATTGATGAAATATCTTGGCGCAAGAATGTTTCGGCCTTTTATTGATTAAATATTGAACACGCATCATTTCTGGAAATTGATAAAATATGGGCGCAAGAGTATTTCGGCCTTTTTTTGATTAAATATTGAACACACATCATTTCTGGCAACGACCTAAAACAATGACAATGTGTGTGAGGTGGAGCCTCTCATCCTATTTTAAAGGTCAGGAGGAGTTGAGCTTACTTCAAATGTACTTGGCTTTAACAAAAACTGGGCAGAAAGATTTGTCTTTCCAGAACAGCAGGCAGTTTCTTTGACAATTGAATTAATTAACTTACTACAGGCAAATGACAGAAGAAGAATCAGTGAATTTTGAAATATGCCTCTTAAGTTGAGATGACAAGCCAAAAGAAACAATGAATAGAATCCTATCTTTCAATGAATAAATGCACAGGGTTATTGAGCGTAAGATCTAGTTTCACGGGAAGTTGAGGTAGGAACGGGAACGCTGGCCACAATTTCAAACGTATACAATCCTGCTGACTAATCAGTGACACATGATAATTTATACACATCAACTATACTGACACGATTTTGGTAATTGAGGTAATTGTAATTTATAGTTACCCGAGGAACAGAACACGGTACGTAAGTAAATAAGAATCTCACCCGTGGAGAAAAGGCACGCGTGATGCACACATAAGGAAGTGATTTGAAAAAGTGAGCGCTTGCTCGAGACGAGTGTTGCTGCGCTCCGTCTATGAGAAGTCTCTTAAGTTTTGAAACTGAATTCTTAAGAGACTGATTTTTTCGGTACGCAATTTTAATACAGTTTGGGGTTTAAATGCATGATATTGTTAGTGTAAAATTATGAAAATGATCATATTGATGTAATTTAATCTTTACGTTGATAGTTTGAATATTTTATACATTTTGACCGGTAAGGGCTGAAGATTCACTACAGATGCTTCCAGCTATACTTGAACTTGAAGTTGAAAGCAAGGGCCGACGGTGCTGGGGTTTGTGTAACGGCCTTCAATTCCTTCGGTTATACCCAAAAATTTTACGCAAGAATTTTGCACCTGTGTATCAGAATTTTCCAATAAACTACTCAGGATTCATCAATCCATGTCATAAACTACTATTGGACAGGATCCCTTGGATAACGAGTGCGTCAAAAACCACCGTCAGGCATGATGGGTCACTACATTCACCTCTACATGAATGCTTCATTCCAGCCACTGCCTCTTACTCTAGACACGTACAAGAAAATTTTTCAAAGTACCAACAATATTCAAATTGTATCCCTGATCTAATCCAGCAAAACAGCTTACACCACAATTAAGTGCAGCCCATCTGATGCACCACTCATTCTCTTGATGCAGCTCAAATACCACATTCATAAAAATATCCCTATCATGCTCATATTCACAACATTCCAGCAATAAATTTTCAAATGTTTCTTCCACTCCCTTATCACTCACATGACAACATATTCTATTATTATTCTCATTCCACCCCCCCATGGCGTCTATTCACACTCAACGCCTTCCATCTTACAGCAAACAAGAGTTGGCTTCTAAAAATGTTATGAAATATCTCACACTTAGGCCCATTCTTTCGTATGTAATAGATTAGTGTAGGTTTTTGCGTTATGTCTAATAATATTTGAAAATAACGGAAACGGTACAGCCCATTGCTGCACATAAAACACCGTATCATCCGTGTGCACTGTGCAGTCGTCATGCTTGAGACGCGATCGTTGCTGGAATCGTGCGTGTACCCATAATAATTACAAAATACTTGAAACGGTGAGTGTAAGTAAATTTAATATATTGTATTTTCGTGTTTGTAGTCAATATTTCTGGCAATTCCTTTTTAAATATGGTGAAAACGAAATTTAAATCCCAACTTGTTCTACAGCCTTCTTGATGCATTAAAAAAAAATGTTTAACTGCTAGTAAATGATAATTTGCCCAATTTCATTTAGTCTTTTTTTAAGATGTTTTTTTTTTATAAGTGCTTCTGGTGAGTAAGTATAATTAAAAGATATAACTTTTTATTAGCATCTGAAGCAGAGGTAGTGTTTGTATATTCAAGGACTGAATGATCTAGGGTAATTCATCAAATATCGAACAGAAACCACGTGTGTCTAGAAACAACCTTCATAAATCGGGAACTTTTGCTCTGAATAACTGTTGCAGGCCTCAAGATTATTCTTGAACAGTTGCTTTCTTGTTCTGTGATGTCCCTTTAAAGACAACGTAGATTGTTGGAATTTATTTATTGTTTTAAAAATCGAATTCTTCAATAACATAATTTCATCAATATCGAACATGAATCGAACAAGAATTTTGATTCGAACAGGATGGTTTGTCAATTAGTTCTCCTCGTATGGAACATTTGTTAGACTATTAGCACGCCACGTATGGTTTGTCTATTAGTACGCCTCGTATATTTTGTTCATTAATATGCCTCGTATGGTCTATCTATTTGTGCACCTCTGATAGTTTGTCTATTAGTACACCTTGTATAGTTTGTCAATTATTATGCCTCATATGGCTTTTCTTTTTGTATACCTCTGATGGTTTGTCAATTAGTACTCCTCGTATGGAACTTTTGTTTTAGGACGTCCTATATTAAGAAACTTTTTAAAACCCAATATGTTGACATGTATCTCATGTGGCCAGTTGGAAAATAAACGGTTTTCTTTCATTCTTTTTCTTCTTTGGTGCACTGGATTTTCTTGGAAATGCTCGCGGTGGCACAGCGGTTACGGGATCGGACTTGTACGTTGGAGTTGCGGGTTCGTATCCCGGCGCTGGCGCTGCAATTTTCCCCGTTGGGTATAAGGGAAAGCTCAAGCACAATACCCCACTCGACCCAGGTGTCGGAAATGGGTACCGGCTTTACGGGGGAACCGTCATGGTGTCCTATATATAGTGTTAGTTTTAAGACATTTGAAAAACCAATGCTTAAGATCATTTGTATCAGGCTTGATTGGAAATAAAGCATCCCAAAGATGCCGATGTTTGTTTTGTTTGTTTGTTTGTTTGTTTGAAATAACTGTCTCATTACTTATTTTCAAGATGCATTTGAATGGAGAGTTATCAAAATTTGAATACGATGTCGATATTTCATTTGCAGTGTTTGTTGAACCATCATTGTGATCATCAACCTGTGTGACCTTTTTTGGAGTAGAGTGTAAAGCACTCGTCAAAGAATTATTATTGATGCTTGCATCAATTTTCTTGGCAAGGGATTGATCACCAGTAAATGTAGCCAGACGAATCATTGATGATCTTGAGGGCCTTGGAACACCAGCAGCTGATTGATAGCCCCTCACCAGAATTGATAGCCCCTCACCATCTTCAACTATTCAATGTTATTATCAAGCGTTAATACAATATTTTAATGAAATAAAACAGGCGTTCAATAGATCGATTCAGTTATTTAAAAGAATTAAGAATCGAAAAGCCTTGTTCGAGGCATAAATTCATGATTTTTAAGGAATTTTGATTCGAACACCTTTGTTCAGTATTTAATACTGACATGAAAAAGGAACTGAATGTCGAACAGGGAATAATTATCAAGTTTTTGGCGGAAAAGAAAAAAATACAGTAACAGAACATCATATGACAACACTACTCTCTAGTTATGACGGCAGGTTGACGGTGACCCAACAACAATTAAACCGTCGCAATTTTCCCGAGGTGCGTAAGATTTTTCGAGTGAAAAAATTCGACCAATTTGTAAGGGTCGTACAGAAAATGCGTTCGCAACCGCTGGTAGCAGTTTGCAGCTCAAAGAAATGAGTTTTTATCACTAAAATAGGAGTTTTAAATGTAAGATCACTGGCACTGAGCAAGTTTGGATGCTTACTAAATTTATTACGCGCATATTTCCAAAGTTGTTCGATAATCAGTTCAGTTCGATATTTGATGAATTACCCTATCAACGTAAAAACTTTGAGAATTATTTGCGTTCAATTTTAAATTCTCAAATTATGAAAATGATTGGTAAATCTGAAGGATATGTCAGTTGTCAATTTTCTACTTTTTGGTGCCTGAACCTAATTAATTGAATCAAAATAAACAAGTTTTTTTCTATGCACTTTCCGTCTCAAATGAGTATTTTACGATTTATAGCGGTAAGTTTAGTTTCGTCTTTGATGACAAATGCGCTCGAATAAACAGCTACTCAACAATTTTTGAATTTTTGTTGCTTGAATCATGGTAATAACATCGAAATAAACAACTTTTCTTCTATACACTTTTTGCGTCAAATGAGTATGTAACGAGGTATAGCGGTAGGTTTGGTTTCGTCTTTGATGACGATCGCGCTGGAAGCGAGTGTGCATTGCAGTGTTGCTGTCCGACGCGCTCCTTGAATAACTTGCCGCTTCAAACACTGGAGTTGCGGTAAGTCATTTACCGCTATAACTAATAAAATACTCATTTGAGACGGAAAGTGCATAGAAGAAAACTTGTTAATTTCGATCTAATTAACTATGTCAAGGCATCGAAATTTACACAATCGATAACTGACATATCCTTCAGATTTACCAAATGATTAATATGGACCTTACTCTTTTGTTACTTTTCAAAGCATTTATGTCCTTTAGTTAGAGGTCAAAAATTTATGTGGAAAATGTGTTAATTTATTTTAGAAACACCTCCAAACACCCTTTAGAAAATGTTTACAGTAATTTTTAAAAGTGGATCTGTAATTTTGACTTCATCAGTAGTAGAGTTGTTCAGCATTAACATTCAATAAAAGTAGGATTTTTTTATCAATTTTCATTTAGTTGCCTAGGTCTAGATCTTAAATTTCTTTAGAAAGAATTTATGCTTTGGATAAGTAGCCTATTTTATTATTCAGAAAAAGTACATAAAATGTTCGACTAAGTTTTTCATTGCAGCTATGCAATATATCCATATAGCTCTTTGAGTATTTTAGTAGGTATTTATAATCTGCAGGCAGAGTATGTGATCAGATATAGGTCGAGTTTGAAATTGTTCAAATAAATATATATCAAATTTTTATACATTTTTTCATGCATAAAGATGAAACAAATTTCCCAAAATGGAGCATTTTGTGTGCTTTTGTCAATAAAATTTTACCTTGCTCTCAAAAAGAGGTATTGCATGAAGATTTCAAGCTTTTGGGCTATGTGCAAAATATCTGCTGCAGTTAATAGTTATGCAATTGTTTTCCACTGTGTTCCTTAGCATGAGCTCCCCAGTTATGCTTTGATCACAATTTTATGACCAAGTATTTTTTAACTTTTCCTGCTGTGGGTAGCCCATATATATTTTTTCTTGGTGCCTTTGAAAAAACTTCAAGCAGACATTCTAAAGTGGTAATCCTAAATTGTGCAAGTGAGTTACAGATTTAAAGAACTGAACAAACAGGAGAAAAATATGTTACAGTTTTCTATGAAGTGTTACATCCTTAAGGTACACTGGAAGATAGTGGTGCAAGTTTCTGAAAGATGTCATTTGTAATGAAAGTTGAGATTATCTCCAGTGTATATTTTTATACTTCTTTAATTTTGATTGTCCAATTGCAAAAAAGAAAAGGTGTAAATTAGAATGGAATATTTTCCTCATTAAAAGTCAAGATGCATTAGGAACTCTTAACAAAAGAGAGGAAGAAAATATTTGTGTTGAACTAGAATAGTTTTTATTTTCCAAGGTTCAGCCCAGGTAATTTAGTGATATTTCCAAAAGCTGATTTGATGAATAGTTATTAAATAAAATACAGTCATGCCTCACCTTAGGAAATTTATTTGCTCCAGAAGTGGTTTTGTTATTTAATTTTTTCATAAGTAGAGTTGCGTTTTCCATGTAAAAGACCCAATTTGTTCCAAGGTTTGTTCAATACTACCCCCTAAACATTTGAAATATTATAAAAGCATACCTATTTTGCATGAAATTTGTGTTAAAATAAAAGAAAGTTATGAAATAAACCATTAAAATGAATAAGACGTGCAAATCATTGTACCAATTATTTTGCTTAAAGGCATTTCATAACTTGGATTATTTGTTAGTTGGGCCTTATGCAAGGTCATGTGTGACTCTATAACTTTATGTGCAATATCTATTATTTCTATTGGAAATCATTGTTGGCCCAACCATTTACCATTTGGTCAATCTTTGTTAATATTCCAAGTTTAAATCTCACACAATATATTGACATTGTTCTGTCATAGCTCAATTTTATCAGTATTCTATCTGTTACAGGTGTGCTGTTGAGCCTGATCTTCTGAGACTGCTGCAGCCAGTACACAACAATGTCTGAAGCAGGCAACTGGTGCCTCATAGAGAGCGACCCTGGAGTCTTCACTGACCTCATCCAGAAGTTTGGGGTTGAAGGTGTTCAAGTAGAAGAAATTTGGAGTCTTGATGATGATGCATTTGTGAACTTGAAGCCCGTCCATGGACTCATTTTTCTTTTCAAATGGCAGAAGCTTGAAACTCAGCCAGAGACTACTTCCTCAGTTTTGAAAAATCCTCCATCAAGTCTCTTCTTTGCGAAGCAAGTGATCAATAATGCCTGTGCCACACAAGCAGTTCTGTCTGTACTCCTGAACACATCTTCTGAGGATCTCAAGCTAGGGTCTACACTGTCCGAATTTAAAGAATTCACGGCTGCTTTTGATCCGAACCTGAAAGGATTAGCGCTATCCAACTGCGACACCATTCGCAACGTCCACAACTCCTTCGCTCGTCAAACTCTCTTTGAGTTTGACCAGAGTGCTGCCACCAAGGATGATGACGTGTACCACTTCATCAGTTACGTGCCTCACGAAGGTCGCTTGTATGAGCTTGATGGCCTGCAAGAGGGCCCTATTGATTTAGGCGAGATAACAGAAGGGCAGGACTGGCTGAGCAAGGTACAGCCCATCATCCAGCAGCGGATGCTGAAATACAGCACCGGCGAGATCCACTTCAACCTCATGGCTTTGGTGAGCGACAAGAAGATGATGCTGGAGAGGGAGATGAAGTTGCTGGAAAACGTGGCGGGCAGCGAGAGCAGAATGGCTGAGTTGAGGCAGCTGCTGCTGGAGGAGGAGACCAAGAGAGCTCGCTGGCACGAGGAGAACGTCAGACGGAAACACAATTACCTGCCACTCATTGTCAACATGCTCCAGATGCTCGCCAAAGAAGACAAACTCCTTCCTATTTATAATGCTGCCAAAAAGAAAGCCATTGATGCTCAGAAATTCAAACAATCTAAAGGAAAAGCTGCCTAACTTAATTCTTAATGCTGTTTTTGGAAGTGGATGTTGCTGAGAAAGGCTTGCCTATTGTTACTTCAGGAGGGATCAAATTTTTCTCTCGTATTGGCCGTTGTAAAATGAGTCTCATGCTAAGTTTTAAATATTCAATATTGACGCCTTGGGCTTGAAATTTACGGTAATTTCTCTGCACATCAGTGCATGTCGCTACATTGTTGCAAGACTGCTGTAACTCAAATTTCACTATTTGTCAGGAAAAGCATTTTACAGTATCCAAGTTAGATACATGACTTTAATAAATTTACGCAAAGCAACTAAACTTATCATCGTGATGAGGTAACTCGGGCTCCACTTGATTGTCACATAAACGAAAAGGAAGTTTGTTATGAATTTCCTTTTGTTATGTTATTTGTTACGAAAAGTTACGAGTTACGACAGTGTTGCAATGATGCAGCTATGTGTGCAGACTACCAAATTCTCCGCCTAATCAGGGATTAAATTTCCAATTTTATCATTTTTGGAATAAAAGGCTGACTAGTCTGCCAATAACAAAGACTTTAGTGTTTCTTCTCCTTTCTGACAAAGAGGTAATTGCAACTGAAGCATTATGTGAATATGAGCATAAAATTTGTTCCTCAAGTGGCTCTGCGCAAGCCACTTTTAAAAGTGATGTTTCTTTTTTAACACTTTGACTGCAACTACTAAATATTAAGTTCGCCACCAAACTCAAATTTAAAGTCAATTGTAGTAAACTATATTGAAAATTCCAAACATGAACTGGATCGTGCCTTCATTTAGCTATCATCAAGTATTTATGAAAACTGAGTTTGCGGCTACTGGGCAGTCAGCAGCATTATGAAAATTACTTCCGTGTACCACCGGTTTCGCACGTCGCAGTAAAAGTGTGAATAGACTAACCAGCGTCCAAGACATACCAGAAGACCAAAAACTTCACTTACGTGCCTCACAATTTTTATTTCTAATACTAGCTCTCGAATCTGTGTTGGATATGACGTGTGTGGCTGACCAGCATTGCGTATCACTGATACCGTCCTAAAATCAAGGACAACCGAAGAATAATAATGCAAGGAGATGTAATGCTCGTCTCGAAAGTCGGTTGTACAGTACGGCACATGGAAGAGTGCATTTGTAATGGCATAAATTTCAAGACATTTGAACATTTTAATGTTATTATTGCATAGCAAAAGTAAGGCCCGTTTTACACTGAGCTAGCAAAGCAGCATCTAGCAGACGGTCTGCGAGACTGGTAGGTAGGAATAGCACTATTACGAGCCGTTGCCTTCACACTGAACTCGCACGTTTTATCCAGCATGCGAGGTGACAATGCAATTCCTACCTACAAGTCTCGCAGACCGTCTGCTGGATAGCTCATGCGAGCTTGCTAGCTCAGTGGGAAATGGGCCTTAGATGGACTGCATCGAAAGTGTAACGTGTTGAAATGATTTTTTTCGCCTAATTCATTGATTGTAATTAATTTTAGCTTTTCTTGCAACGATCAAGATGCTCAAAGAGAGGAAGGATGGAGGCACCATTTAGTATTGAGTAAAGGGAACGTGGAATCTATGCACAAGATGAAAGCAAACGGCAGATAGAATACGTCAGCAGAGGGAAGGTCTCAACTCATCTCTTTTAACACATTGAGTACGCCGGGTAAAACTGAAGCTTAACAATTAACTTGAATTTGAAGTTTATTGTAGTAAGTAATATTGAAAATAGTAAATGTTAACTGGATCGCGCCTTCGTTTAATTTTGAATAAGTATTTATGAAATTGAGTTAGCGACTACTGGTCGCTCAGCAGTATTATGAAAATCCCCTCCGTGTACCACCGGTGGATCACGTCGCAGTCAAAGTGTTGAATAGATACTACTCGTTTCCGTCAGTGGCCTTCTTGGGAGATCTACTGAAACAAAATGTGCCTCAACACAACAAACAAACAACGGCATCTACGGATACTTTCACCTGACGTATAAGCGTCCTCTACGCGACGCTAGGAACATACTCGTCAAAACGGCAAAATCGAGTTGCTTAAATGAAATGACGATGTACAAATGTAGGCCTACCATTAGACAATTAGAACCAGTAGTACAGGGGGGCCATGGTCACCCGAAATGTGGAGCTGGGGACCAGTTCCAGTCGCCGTTTAGAGTAAAAGAATAAAAAGATTGCGGATAAATAATGTCTGGCCGCCGATATCATTCTTGAAAAATAATTGCGCGATGACATTTTAACTTCTACGTCATAGTCTATTTTGAATAAAAATAGTGAAATGGAAGCCACTGATGCAATTCAATGAGCAATTTGCCAAGTGGTACACATATGCACCAATGTGGGAATGTGTTCATTTTCCATCAAGTTAAACACGACGCGGTGTGTCATCCAAGTTTGAGTAGCTTAGCATTATAACCGCGACGTGAGCCACCGGTGGTACACGGAGGGGACTTTCGTAATCCTCCTTGCCGATCAGCAGTCACAAACTCAATTTTCAGAAATACTTGACTGAGGCGAAATAATGGCACGATCCAGTTAATGCGGGCCTTTTCAACATCGCTTACTACAATGGAGTTGAATGTAAAACTTCAGTTTAACCTTGAACAGTCAAAGTGTTAAGAGCATTTCTGTCAATGATAGTTGCTAACAGGTACACCAAATGATCGTCTTTAATTATGCAATGCTTAGCAAGGCTCAAAATACGGCTTTATAGCATATATACAACCTTCGGCCCCTCGCACGACTAGTCTAGAGTAGAATCCGTTCAGAGAGCATTACCTTAGAAAAAATATCTTTCGGGTGTCACTTCATGTGCTCTCTGTGGTACAGTGGTTAAGGGATCGGGCTCGTATGTTGGAGTCGCGGGTTCGTATCCCGGCGCTGGCGCGGAGATTTTCCCCGTTGGGTATAAGGGAAAGCTCAAGCACATGTACCCCACTCAACCTAGGTGTCGGAAATGGGTACCGGCTTTACGGGGGAACCGTCATGGTGTCCTATACATAGGGTTAGTTATAAGACATTTGAAAAACCAATGCTAAGATCATATGTATCAGGCTTGGTTGGAAATAAAGCATCCCAAAGATGCCGATGTTAACCTAACCTAACCTAACTTCAAATAGTCACCGCTTCTAAAACTGGTTTATTATTGCCACTGGCAGACAGAGATGGGAGGAAAAGGAACAATTTCGGTCACTCGTATATCTCAGTTAGTATAATAGTGATGAAGAATAACCCACTCAGTTCTTATGAAAGCAATCGAAGCTTCGTTATGGCATCCAAAAGCAAACATCGGCATCTAAGGATGCTTTATTCCAACCAACCAAGCCTGGTACACATCACCTTGTACATTGGTATAACAAATGCCTCATAACCAACACCAGGACGCCATGACGGTAACCCCCGGTCAAGCCGGTACCCATTTCCGACACCGGGGTAGAGTGGGGTATTGTGGCTGAGTTCTCCCTTTTCCCAACGGGGAGAATTACCGCGCAGCGCCGGGATTGGAACTGGCGACACCTTGGTAGGGCGCGCTCTTAACCACTCCACGCAAAAAACGCTATACCGAAACAGACTGGAACGCCGTCGTAAATGACTATCGAACAGTGAGAAAAAAAGAAAGAAAAACCGTTAATTTCTAAATAAAGTTGATATATAAGATCAATGAGTATTGCAAGCCAAAAAAATGCACAAAAACAAGCTAGATCTGTCAGGAAAACTGCGCAAAAATTAGCCCTCGCTTATTGCCTGCCGTCAAGCACCCACAGCGACGGTCGTGCGAGCAGACATACAACTTAGTACCCGATATTCAACGAGAGGGAAAGTCGTCTTTTAAGAAAGCGATATTATCTCGAGGTTATCGACGCTAAATTGCTTACAAAGATGCTCTTATCGTGCAATCTCTCTCATCAAGTCCGCCATTACGCCGAGCACCGCATAATTACTTCGTGTGGAGAAGGAAGGAGATACGACGGTAGAAACAAGCTTTGATGAGTTCTTACTTTGTGATACAACGGCTGCCTTGAGGTGGGCGGCACAAAGCTGTCTGCACTTGATATATGAGCAAGGGGGTCAACTTAGAGTGCATCAGGTCAACTTAGAGTGCATCAGGTTAACTTAGAGTGCATCAGGTCAACTTAGAGTGCATCAGGTCAACTTAGAGTGCATCAGGTCAACTTAGAGTGCATCAGGTCAACTTAGAGTGCATCAGGTCAACTTAGAGTGCTACGAAAGATTTTAGAAAGGATTGAGAAATTAAATGCCGATATAGCCGGGAGCACTTCGTTTTACTGAGAAAGTGGTGACATAGAAAATACCGTTGCGGATGAATTTAAACGTTAACAAAGTACTCCGAGAACTTCCGGAGTTTCGAAGGATGACAAGGCGCTCATCCTCCGCCAATCCCTTCATCTCCCGTTGCCTGGTTGGAACAGAGGAAAAGGCGAGTTTAGTTTTCGTTATTAGGAATAAGTAATTAAGATTGACAGTTGTTATAAGGGTGCGTTTAGACACGATTAGTTAGATAAGGGTGCGCTTAGGCACGATTAGTTGTTCAAGGGTGCGCTTAGGCACGATTAGTTATTTAAGGGTGCGCTTAGGCACGATTAGTTATTTAAGGATGCGCTTAGGCACGATTAGTTGCATAAGGGTGCGCTTAGGCACGATTAGTTATATAAGGGTGCGCTTAGGCACGATTAGTTATATAAGGGTGCGCTTAGGCACGATTAGTTATATAAGGGTGCGCTTAGGCACGATTAGTTATATAAGGGTGCGCTTAGGCACGATTAGTTATATAAGGGTGCGCTTAGGCACGATTAGTTATAAGTAACAAGTTATAAGTTATGAGCTATAAATGATAAATTTTTGGGTATATACCAGGCAATTAGGTTCGGTAGTTGTGCTCAATTGACATCAGAATCACCCATAAGCTAGCGCCAAGCTTACCAGCAACTAACCTCTGAATGCCAATTGGTAAGGCGTGCTATCGCTGCAGACGCTGAATATTCCCACGATGCACAGGTGCAGGGTAGGCGTGTGGGCGGAAGATGGTCCTGCTCTCAAGCATCTAGAAGGCGAGCCAGAGAAGCAGACGCGACGAGCTGGACGGAGGCTGGCACTTGATTACGATTTAGCCCATCATCCTTGTACCACTGATGACGAAGTGACAAGAACGATGCATGTGGTGATCTTAGAGTGCGGCGAAGAAGCGAGAGTCCAGTTGGTTAATCCATCAGTGCTCATAGGTATCTGCTGAAACTGTTGAAAACTCTCCAGAGGAAAAGGTATAAGTTGCGTTCAGAGGGCATTAGCTCATGGTTGTATTCAAGGAAGTTGCAAGAAAGAATGGCAAAAGCTATGGGAGACATTGAGCACACATACCCCTATATTTGATATCTTCGACAAGTGCATCAGGTCAACTTAGAGAACATCAGGTCAACTTAGAGAGCATCAGGTCAACTTAGAGAGCATCAGGTCAACTTAGAGAGCATCAGGTCAACTTAGAGAGCATCAGGTCAACTTAGAGAGCATCAGGTCAACTTAGAGAGCATCAGGTCAACTTAGAGTGCATCTGGTCAACTTAGAGTGCATCAGGTCAACTTAGAGTGCATCAGGTCAACTTAGAGTGCATCTGGTCAACTTAGAGAGCATCAGGTCAACTTAGAGAACATCAGGTCAACTTAGAGAGCATCAGGTCAACTTAGAGAGCATCAGGTCAACTTAGAGAGCATCAGGTCAACTTAGAGAGCATCAGGTCAACTTAGAGAGCATCAGGTCAACTTAGAGTGCATCTGGTCAACTTAGAGTGCATCAGGTCAACTTAGAGTGCATCAGGTCAACTTAGAGAGCATCAGGTCAACTTAGAGAGCATCAGGTCAACTTAGAGTGCCATCAGGTCAACTTAGAGAGCATCAGGTCAACTTAGAGTGCATCTAGTCAACTTAGAGTGCATCTGGTCAACTTAGAGTGCATCTGGTCAACTTAGAGTGCATCTGGTCAACTTAAAGTGCATCTGGTCAACTTAGAGTGCATCTGGTCAACTTAGAGTGCATCTGGTCAACTTACTAAATTTAGACTTTGGTCAGTTAAGACTTCGGTCAATTCTTAAGTCAAGTGAATGAAGCTCGTCAGTGCCTCGCCTCACACAACACGTTGCCTGCAAAGCGACTCACAAGCGCAGTTTTCAGGAATTACAACTAAACAGAGCACCATCCATTTGATGTTTATTCCACTCAAAGTATAACTCTAGGATCGACTTTCAATTTGAGCAGTACCTTGAACTTTAGATCAACCTGCCTCGGTCAACGAATCACAGATGCACTGGTCACAGGTATACTTCAGTCAACGTATCACAGATACACTGGTCACAGGTATACTTAAGTCAACGTATCACAGATGCACTGGTCACAGATATACTTCTGTCAATGTATCACAGATGCACTGGTCACAGATATACTTCAGTCAACGTATCACAGATGCACTGGTCACAGGTATGCTTCAGTCAACGTATCACAGATGCACTGGTCACAGGTATACTTCAGTCAACGTATCACAGATACACTGGTCACAGGTATACTTCAGTCAACGTATCACAGATGCACTGGTCACAGGTATACTTCAGTCAACGTATCACAGATGCACTGGTCACAGATATACTTCAGTCAACGTATCACAGATGCACTGGTCACAGATATACTTCAGTCAACGTATCACAGATGCACTGGTCACAGATATACTTCAGTCAACGTATCACAGATACACTGGTCACAGATATACTTCAGTCAACGTATCACAGATGCACTGGTCACAGATATACTTCAGTCAACGTATCACAGATGCACTGGTCACAGATATACTTCAGTCAACGTATCACAGATACACTTCAGTCAACGTATCACAGATGCACTGGTCACAGATATACTTCAGTCAACGTATCACAGATGCACTGGTCACAGATACACTTCAGTCAACGTATCACAGATACACTGGTCACAGATACACTGCAGTCAACGTATCACAGATACACTGGTCACAGATACACTTCAGTCAACGTATCACAGATACACTGGTCACAGATATACTTCAGTCAACGTATCACAGATACACTGGTAACAAATACACATCAGTCAACGTATCACAGATACTCTGGTCACAGATATACTTCAGTCAACGTATCACAGATACACTGGTCACAAATACACATTAATCAACGTATCACAGATACACTGGTCACAAAAACACATCAGTCAACGTAACACAGATACACTGGTCACAAATTCACATCAGTCAACGTATCACAGATACACTGGTCACAAATACACATCAGTCAACGTATCACAGATACACTGGTCACAGATATACTTCAGTCAACGTATCACAGATACACTGGTCACAAATAAACATCAATCAACGTATCACAGATACACTGGTCACAAATACACATCAGTCAACGTAACACAGATACACTGGTCACAAATGCACATCAGTCAACGTATCACAGATACACTGGTCACAAATACACATCAGTCAACGTATCACAGATACACTGGTCACAAATATACTTCAGTCAACGTATCACAGATACACTGGTCACAAATACACATCAATCAACGTATCACAGATACACTGGTCACAAATACACATCAGTCAACGTATCACAGATACACTGGTCACAAATTCACATCAGTCAACGTATCACAGATACACTGGTCACAAATACACATCAGTCAACGTAACACAGATACACTGGTCACAAATTCACATCAGTCAACGTATCACAGATACACTGGTCACAAATACACATCAGTCAACGTATCACAGATACACTGGTCACAGATATACTTCAGTCAACGTATCACAGATGCACTGGTCACAGATATACTTCAGTTAACGTATCACAGATACACTGGTCACAAATACACATCAGTCAACGTATCACAGACACACTGGTCACAAATACACATCAGTCAACGTATCACAGATACACTGGTCACAAATACACATCAGTCAACGTATCAAAGATACACTGGTCACAGATACACATCAGTCAACGTATCACAGATACACTGGTCACAAATACACATCAGTCAACGTATCACAGATACACTGGTCACAGATACACATCAGTCAACTTATCACAGACACACTGGTCACAAATACACATCAGTCAATGTATCACAGATACACTGGTCACAAATACACATCAGTCAACGTATCACAGATACACTGGTCACAAATACACATCAGTCAACGTATCACAGATGCACTGGTCACAGATACACATCAGTCAACTTATCACAGATACACTGGTCACAAATACACATCAGTCAACGTATCACAGATACACTGGTCACAAATACACATCAGTCAATGTATCACAGATACACTGGTCACAAATACACATCAGTCAACGTATCACAGATACACTGGTCACAAATACACATCAGTCAACGTATAACAGATACACTGGTCACAGATACACTGCAGTCAACGTATCACAGATACACTGGTCACAAATACACATCAGTCAACGTATCACAGATACACCGGTCCTCATCGTGGGTAGTAGCGAATACAAAAAATTCATCGCAACCACGATTGAAAAATTCGGTCTACGACAAAAAGCAGTGTTACAGCATTGCTGTGAAGATGTGTGTGTTGGAAGCGAGATCAATTTTAAAACATTGCCAACTGCGAGGAGAACTGATGCTCTAGGATGAACTAAAGAATAAATATCCCGTTTTGGACCTACACATAGAAATACGTTGCCATGTGCATTGTTTTTTAAGATTTCCGAGGTGTTTTGATGTATTTCGGCGAAACTAATTTTCGTGTCAAAAATTTTGTAATTCTTTCTTTTTTAATAGTACTGGTCCGCGTGAACCCCACGAGGTGAAAATATTCTTATAATTTTGGGCTGATCTATACTTAGGAAGTTAACGAAAAAACGCCGGAACCAAGTGACGCCATTGTCAGTCAACTCGCAGGTTATGTATAGGCATCACGGGTATATATGCATCACGGGTATATAGGCATCACGGGTATATGCATCACGGGTATATGCATCACGGGTATATGCATCACGGGTATATAGGCATCACGGGTATATAGGCATCACGGGTATATGCATCACGGGTATATGCATCACGGGTATATATGCATCACGGGTATATAGGCATCACGGGTATATGCATCACGGGTATATGCATCACGGGTATATATGCATCACGGGTATATAGGCATCACGGGTATATAGGCATCACGGGTATATAGGCATCACGGGTATATAGGCATCACGGGTATATAGGCATCACGGGTATATGCATCACGGGTATATGCATCACGGGTATATAGGCATCACGGGTATATAGGCATCACGGGTATATAGGCATCACGGGTATATAGGCATCACGGGTATATAGGCATCACGGGTAAATGCATCACGGGTATATGCATCACGGGTATATAGGCATCACGGGTATATAGGCATCACGGGTATATGCATCACGGGTATATAGGCATCACGGGTATATAGGCATCACGGGTATATATGCATCACGAGTATATGCATCACGGGTATATGCATCACGGGTATATAAGCATCACGGGTATATATGCATCACGAGTATATGCATCACGGGTATATGCATCACGGGTATATAGGCATCACGGGTATATAGGCATCACGGTTATATATGCATCACGAGTATATGCATCACGGGTATATGCATCACGGGTATATGCATCACGGGTATATAGGCATCACGAGTATATGCATCACGGGTATATGCATCACGGGTATATAGGCATCACGGGTATATAGGCATCACGGGTGTATATGCATCACGGGTATATAGGCATCACGGGTATAGGCATCACGGGTATATAGGCATCACGGGTATATATGCATCACGGGTATATAGGCATCACGGGTATATAGGCATCACGGGTATATAAGCATCACGGGTATATAGGCATCACGGGTATATATGCATCACGGGTATATAGGCATCACGGGTATGTAGGCATCACGTGTATATAGGCATCACGGGTATATAGGCATCACGGGTGTGTAGGCATCACGGGTATATAGGCATCACGGGTATAGGCATCACAGGTATAGGCATCACGGGTATATATGCATCACGGGTATATAGGCATCACGGGTATGTAGGCATCACGGGTATATAAGCATCACGGGTATATAGGCATCACGGGTATGTAGGCATCACGGGTATATAGGCATCACGGGTATAGGCATCACGGTTATATATGCATCACGGGTATATAGGCATCACGGGTATATATGCATCACGGGTATATAGGCATCACGGGTATATAGGCATCACGGGTATATAGGCATCACGGGTATATATGCATCACGGGTATATAGGCATCACGGGTATATAGGCATCACGGGTATGTAGGCATCACGGGTATGTAGGCATCACGGGTATATAGGCATCACGGGTATATAGGCATCACAGGTATGTAGGCATCACGGGTATGTAGGCATCACGGGTATGTAGGCATTGTGAGGATTTCCTCACAAAATTGGTGCACGTCTGCTAATCACACAAAGTAGCAACCTATAGTGACCTATTCGCAAGCTAGTCCGAGAGCGGTGGAGCTGAGAGGTCAGAATTGCCTTAGACTTGCTACCGTGCAGTCCTTCATTGCGCTCTACTACCGGTCGTAAGCCGCAGTTTCCGGTCAACGCTACCCTTGACGAAGGCGGAGCTGGACGTCGTTGCGTGGAGACAAACCTTGCTGGCTCAATTTTTCGGCGCTTAGCTCACCTAAGTTCTTCTCCTTATGCTTATCTTAAATTTTCATGAATGAATGGTTGAATGTGTGTGCTTAATGAATTCTTAAACCAGTCTCTACTAAACTTTGAGCTGGTCTTTCCATTTTCTTTGAAACCTTTAAATTAACCTTGAATTAACCTTAAAAAAATTGCATGCTTCTAACTTAACCTGGAAAAGGGGCCTTCTACTAGTGGGTTGAATTCCTCCCCACGTAGCCTTCCTTTTCACTTACTTTTCTTGCACTTACCGGTTCTTCCGGTGCCTCTCTTAATTAACTTCGCGCCTTAAAGTGAGAAGCACACTGGACGACCTAATAAGTTCAGGTGCGCTACTTTTTGCTATTTTGCCGATTTATTACTGCTGTGATACCCACTTGAAACTTAACACCAGTCGTTGTGAAGAATTATGCTCATGTTCTATATTTTGTCCCCTCTACAGTATTAGCCGAGCCAGCGCGCGCCTTCTTGTCTTCCTTGTCTGTAACTGCGGTTCTTCCAAGCAATGTCTAACGGCGTCTTTTTATTGAAGGTGAATGATGAATTTCTTACGGTAGTCAACTTATTTATACTGTGAACAATTGCTACATTGCCACCTTGTCGCATACTTATTTGTATATTAATTATTATCTGGTTTCCATTTTGATCGTTCAACGTCGCTCTTTTTAACACGAACAGTAGCCTGGCGACGTCGGTTCTTGCCTTACCTGGAGCCTGGCGACGTCTGTTGTTGCCTTACCTGGAGCCTGGCGACGTCTGTTGTTGCCTTACCTGGAGCCTGGCGACGTCTGTTGTTGCCTTACCTGGAGCCTGGCGACGTCTGTTGTTGCCTTACCTGGAGCCTGGCGACGTCTGTTGTTGCCTTACCTGGAGCCTGGCGACGTCTGTTGTTGCCTTACCTGGAGCCTGGCAACGTCTGTTGTTGCCTTACCTGGAGCCTGGCGACGTCTGTTGTTGCCTTACCTGGAGCCTGGCGACGTCTGTTGTTGCCTTACCTGGAGCCTGGCGACGTCTGTTGTTGCCTTACCTGGAGCCTGGCGACGTCTGTTGTTGCCTTACCTGGAGCCTGGCGACGTCTGTTGTTGCCTTTCCTGGAGCCTGGCGACGTCTGTTGTTGCCTTTCCTGGAGCCTGGCGACGTCTGTTGTTGCCTTACCTGGAGCCTGGCGACGTCTGTTGTTGCCTTACCTGAAGCCTGGCGACGTCTGTTGTTGCCTTACCTGGAGCCTGGCGACGTCTGTTGTTGCCTTACCTGGAGCCTGGCGACGTCTGTTGTTGCCTTACCTGGAGCCTGGCGACGTCTGTTGTTGCCTTACCTGGAGCCTGGCGACGTCTGTTGTTGCCTTACCTGGAGCCTGGCGACGTCTGTTGTTGCCTTACCTGGAGCCTGGCGACGTCTGTTGTTGCCTTACCTGGAGCCTGGCGACGTCTGTTGTTGCCTTACCTGGAGCCTGGCGACGTCTGTTGTTGCCTTACCTGGAGCCTGGCGACGTCTGTTGTTGCCTTACCTGGAGCCTGGCGACGTCTGTTGTTGCCTTACCTGGAGCCTGGCGACGTCTGTTGTTGCCTTACCTGGAGCCTGGCGACGTCTGTTGTTGCCTTACCTGGAGCCTGGCGACGTCTGTTGTTGCCTTACCTGGAGCCTGGCGACGTCTGTTGTTGCCTTACCTGGAGCCTGGCGACGTCTGTTGTTGCCTTACCTGGAGCCTGGCGACGTCTGTTGTTGCCTTACCTGGAGCCTGGCGACGTCTGTTGTTGCCTTACCTGGAGCCTGGCGACGTCTGTTGTTGCCTTACCTGGAGCCTGGCGACGTCTGTTGTTGCCTTACCTGGAGCCTGGCGACGTCTGTTGTTGCCTTACCTGGAGCCTGGCGACGTCTGTTGTTGCCTTACCTGGAGCCTGGCGACGTCTGTTGTTGCCTTACCTGGAGCCTGGCGACGTCTGTTGTTGCCTTACCTGGAGCCTGGCGACGTCTGTTGTTGCCTTACCTGGAGCCTGGCGACGTCTGTTGTTGCCTTACCTGGAGCCTGGCGACGTCTGTTGTTGCCTTACCTGGAGCCTGGCGACGTCTGTTGTTGCCTTACCTGGAGCCTGGCGACGTCTGTTGTTGCCTTACCTGGAGCCTGGCGACGTCTGTTGTTGCCTTACCTGGAGCCTGGCGACGTCTGTTGTTGCCTTACCTGGAGCCTGGCGACGTCTGTTGTTGCCTTACCTGGAGCCTGGCGACGTCTGTTGTTGCCTTACCTGGAGCCTGGCGACGTCTGTTGTTGCCTTACCTGGAGCCTGGCGACGTCTGTTGTTGCCTTACCTGGAGCCTGGCGACGTCTGTTGTTGCCTTACCTGGAGCCTGGCGACGTCTGTTGTTGCCTTACCTGGAGCCTGGCGACGTCTGTTGTTGCCTTACCTGGAGCCTGGCGACGTCTGTTGTTGCCTTACCTGGAGCCTGGCGACGTCTGTTGTTGCCTTACCTGGAGCCTGGCGACGTCTGTTGTTGCCTTACCTGGAGCCTGGCGACGTCTGTTGTTGCCTTACCTGGAGCCTGGCGACGTCTGTTGTTGCCTTACCTGGAGCCTGGCGACGTCTGTTGTTGCCTTACCTGGAGCCTGGCGACGTCTGTTGTTGCCTTACCTGGAGCCTGGCGACGTCTGTTGTTGCCTTACCTGGAGCCTGGCGACGTCTGTTGTTGCCTTACCTGGAGCCTGGCGACGTCTGTTGTTGCCTTTCCTCGAACCGGGCGACCGTTCGTCATCTTATTTGAAGCAGTCGCTTATGCTGTTCCTTAACTTTAATGTATATTCCTAATTATGCGTAACCTTCTAGTTCGTCAAGATAAATTTATTCGTTGATGTTTTAGTCGTTCGTGTGTTCGCGTTGCTTGTCGTTCGTGTGTTCGCGTTGTTGTTCTTTGTTGCTCGTATCGAGAACCTTTATTCCTTATACGTTAAGATTAAATAAAATTTTGACTTAAACCTGACTATAAGTCACCTTAAAAGATTGTGTCGCGGACAAATTCTCGACACAATTTAATACTGAACTTATTAGGTTTTCTTTTACGTTGCAGGTTGTTTGCCCTAATTTATCTTTCAAAATTTGTGTTCACTGATTTACGAATTTTCTTCCTGTTATTTCCGGATTCTTCGCTTGCTTTCCCGTGCGCAATCCTAAGTCTTTCCGCAGGTTTCTGAGTTACGGAATCCGAGCTTGCCAAGGATGGATGCTTCTATCGCTCAGAAGAGAGGGATCTTTAAACGTAAGATCACTCTTGCTATCAAGAAGGCTTCCGAGGCAGGTGAGAGAGGCGCTACTTCTGAGCTTAATGTACATTGTGACCTCATTCGGAGAAATTTGCTTCAGGTGGGTGAATGTGACGAGGCACTGACGGCTCAAATGATAGAACTCAAACATTCGGCAGAGTCTATTAATGCAGAAGTAGACGCTCAGTTAGCCTATACTCTCGAAGTAGAGATGGCTTTGGTGGATTTCTCGCAGAATGGTGGGCCTAGTGCTTCCGTTAATGATAAAATCAACGCCGTGAAAGATGTAAAGCTTCCTCCGATAAAGTTGGAAACTTTCAGGGGGATTCTCAAGATTGCTTGAAATACCATAGCTTCATGGTCTCGTTTAATAATGCTGTGGGTAGGAGAGCTGAGCTCTCTGGGTCTGCAAAATTCACTTACTTGAAGAGTTACCTCGCTGGATATGCTGCTAAGTTGGTGGAACATTTACTGGTAAATGATGAGAATTATAGTGTGGCTTTGAACTTGTTAGAGCATGAATTTCTTAATAAGGAGGAATTGGTGTACAAATTTTGCATGAAGCTCGTCAACCTAAAATGTGATTATGACAAAGAGTTTGTTGAAACTAGAGTGTACCTGAGTGAAGTGAGAAGCTTGATAGCTGACCTTAGAATTTATGAGTACGATATTTTGGGCGAGAAAACTAGTTGTAAGATGTTCGGGCACATCGTCTTTTCTAAGCTGCCCATGATATTTAAACAAGAGTTGGCCCGCAGAATAAACAACAATTATCCGTCCCTTTCTGAAATTTTCGAGAACTATGTTGAAGTCATTGCGACTTTGAATCTCCGTGTGAATGTCGAAGCCGCTAAAAATACAGCTAAGCCTTCCATTTCTAAGCCTAGTTCGGTAAAGCGGTTTGAGTCTCCTGTGTTTGCTAATTCTACTATAACAGCTCCTGAACGTAGAGTTTGCAAATTTTGCTTGAGTCAGGGTCATAGTATGACGAATTGTTCCGTTTACCCTAATTATGCCAGCAGAAGAGAACGTTGTTTGGAGTTAAACCTCTGTTGTAACTGTACCAGCGCAAAACATACTGCCAGCAATTGCTCGGCCAGGTTAGATTATGAATGTAAATTCTGTCGACAGAAATCTCATGTGGCTGCTATGTGCACCGATGCTAGAGTTGCTTGTCCTAGTGTGAACACCAATACCTGCCTCAACTCTGTATCGGATATTCGCTCTGGCTACATATTGCCCACCATTACGTTGCCGGTTAGTCGTGGTGCTGCAGTGGCTGAGGTAAGATTTTTGCTAGACAGCGGCTCACAACGTTCATATGTCTCTGCAAGGATGCTGGAACACATTGGGTTTACGGGTGATCTAAGGCTCTCAAAGTTTGCGGTGAATTCATTTTTGGAGAAGGGTGTGAGAGAATTTGCCGAGCTGAGTTTGAACGTGAAGCTAATGGACGGTACAAAGCCCGTTCTGGCACCGGTACTAATTGATCAAAGTTTCCAGATGTCTTTTTCTGTAAATTGCTTGCAGAAAGCTATTACAAACGTTGCTAAGTGTGGCAAGATAGCAGATTCATCCTTCCAGAATCATAGCGATGAGGTTGTGTTAGAAGGAATTTTGGGTGTAGATTTGATGCAGTACCTAACAGACTTCAAAATGATCCAGTGCTTGAAAGGCTCAGCCTTTTCATGGTGTGGTATGTTGATTCCTTTTGGGAATGTCGAGCATTTTCTTGATCGTAAGCAGGCTACCGAAATGTATAACAATTTACGCGCCGCCAAGTATAATTTTGAGTCAACTGTAAATTTTGTGTTAGAACCCAGAGCTGCTAACCTAGATCCAGTCTGTGGTGTGCTTTCTGAGCCTGAAGTCGAAGCTAACTTAGACAACATCTTCAAATTAGAATCTATTGGTATATCAGAGACTGAATTTTGTGGTTCTGACCAAGAGAAAATTAAAGAATTTGATTCTGGCATAAAATTTGAAGATGGGAAATACCACGTTAAGCTAGTATGGAATGACAACTTGAAAGACGTGAATGACAATTTTCCTGTGGCTCGTGCTGTTTTGAGTAAAGTTGTAGACCGGCTCAACATAAAGGGCATGTACGATGCGTATGATTCTGTTTTCAAGCAGCAGCTAGAGGAAGGAATCCTGGAAGAGGTTCCTTTGCGCTCTCCTCAACGTAGGATTTATTTGCCTCACAGAGAGGTGGTTAGATCAGATCCTACGTGTACCACGAAAATTAGGCCTGTGCTGAACTGCAGCATTAAAGTGGGTAAGCATCCGTCTTTGAATGAGGCGGCCTATCCTGGAGTGGATTTAATGGGCAATTTGTTCAATATTTTGCTTGGTTTGAGACATGACGATTTCTTGGTCATGGGAGATATTAGAAAGGCGTTCCTGCAAGTAAAGCTGTCGGATGAGTGTGATAGCAATAGGTTTTGTATTTTGTGGATGAAGGACGATGCTTTGGTAGTTTACCGATACACATCTATCGTATTCGGTTTTATTGCAAGTCCGTTTATACTGAACTACTTGATACAAAAGCACGTTTCTAAGTATCCCGCTGACGTTTGCAGCTATTTCCTAAAAAACATGATGTATGTGGACAATGTTTATCTGACAGGCAATAATGTAAACGAATTAACTGATGTTTTCAGGAACGCGAGGTCGCGTATGGCAGACGCAGGCTTCGATTTGCGGTCCTGGTCCAGCAACAGTAAGGCGTTGCAAGAAGTTTTTCGTAGTGAAGAGGTAGGAGTGGCTCACGATGAGTCTTTTGAGAAAATTTTGGGGTACCGGTATGACAGAAATTCTGATCAGATGAGTCTACATGTTCCAGCAGAGGCAGGAGAATTAGTGGCAGCTAAAAGGTTGGTTTTATCAAAGCAGGCGCGTTGTTTTGATCCGCTGGGACTTGCAACACCGGTGTTGGTGAGGGGCAAGGTACTTCTCAGAGATTTGGCAGGAAAAATTAGACTGGGATGATGCGTTACCTGAAAAATTGCGAAGAACCTGGCACTCGTTACAGGGAGAATTAAATAAGTTAGGAGAGTTGAAGTTTGAGCGTAAAGTATTTTCTTCTGGAAGTAAAGTTTCCCTTATTATTTTTACCGATGCTTCAAAGACGAACTACGGTTTTTCTGTTTATGCGATGTCTGAAGAGTCCAACCTCCCTTCCTTACTTTTTAGCAAATCCAAAGTTGCTCCTCTAAAATCAAAAAGCTTGCCAACACTTGAGTTACTAGCTATTTACTTGGCTTTAAAATGTTCTTTTAACCTCCTTAAATCGTTGGATAGAGTAAAAATTGTAGAAATAACTATTGCTACGGATTCCCAAATAGCCTTGTCTTGGGTTCTAAATAAAAGGGTAAAATCGGGAAACATTTTCGCAGACAATCGCGTTAAAGATGTCCTTCAATTTGTTGAGCAGCTGAAATCAGATTTTGACTTGACTTGTTCATTAAAATTCGTGCCTACTCACCAGAACCCTGCTGACCTGGTTACTCGAGGTATAACTGTTAAAGAGCTACAAAGCAAATTTGAATTGTGGACGCATGGTCCCCATTTCTTGCGGTCACCCGTGCAATGGCCTATTGAATCATTGGGTTGCATTTCACAACCTAACCGCGCCTTAATTACGTGTCTAACGGTAAACGATGAGGTACCTGAGCCTCTTCCGATTTTTCCGGTTGATAAATACTCGAGCCTTGATAAACTAATCGGGGTTACTGCTAGAATTTTTTCTGTGTTCTATTATTTGCAACGAAATAGTTTTACTGCTTTACAATGCGCAAACGCGGCAAAGGTGTACTGGGCTCGGTTTGAACAACGAAAGTTTTTTCCTAATGAATTTAATTTCCTTTCAGGCGCGAGTAAAACTTCAGAAGTACCGCCACTGGTAAGAAACCTAAATTTGTTTCTCGATGATAAGGGAATCATGCGATCACGTGGTAGATTGAGCAAGTGTAAGCACATTGCTTTCGAGGTTGCTAACCCAGTTTTGCTTTCCAGAGACAGCTATTTCACTCGGTTGATAATCTTAAACTGCCATGCAAAATGTTGTCATATGGGTTTGGGGTCTACTCTGAATTCCTTGCGTAATTTGGGATTCTGGTTGCCAAAACCGCGACCCTTGATAAAACAACTGTTAAACCAATGCGTCACATGCAAAAAAATTAACGCCCATGCGTTTAAGTACCCAAAGCCTACTGACCTCCCCAGAGATCGTGTGAACTTTGTTAGGCCATTCCAAACTGTTGGAATAGATTTCACGGGTGCGTTTCATGTAAAGTTGGGGGAGAAATTGATTAAAATGTACATCTTGCTTTTTACCTGCTTAAGTGTGCGCATAGTGCATTTAGAACTGCTGCAGGACATGAGCACGGATGCTTTCCTCGCAGCTTTCGTTAGATTTTCAAATAGGTACGGTATTCCTAGTGTAATTTACAGCGACAACGCTCCTTCGTTTACTCAGGGTGCCGAATTTTTGACCCGTTCTTCCACGGACAGCGTGTTCAGTGAACACTTGGTAAGAAATAACGTAAAACATGTGAAGATACCTCTGTATAGCGCATGGTTTGGGGCCACCTGGGAGCGTATGGTGGGAGTTGTCAAACGTTGTTTATTCAAAGTAATCGGTAGGGCAAAGATGGAATACTTCGCACTCCTTACCCTCTTGTCTGACGTCCAAGAAGCTGTGAACAATAGGCCACTTACTTACAGGGACTGTCAAGATCTTGATCATGAAGTTATAACGCCAAATTCCTACATAAAGTTTCCTACTTCTAGTAACTTAACTTTCAAGGCTAGCGCGGGCAATGAATTGCTGAACCCTTCTCGTGCTGCTTTATTGAAAAATCTTGAGCTTAGGCAAGATGCCCTTGATAAATTTAAAGAAGCCTTCTTCTCCGATTACCTTCTTTCTCTCAGAGAGAGACATTTGCCTCTTTACCAGCCTAACTGGGAAGATAGGATTAGGTTAAATGAAGTTGTGCTAATTGCCTCGCCTGTGAAAGCTAGGCCCTTCTGGTCTTTAGGTAGGGTTGTGCGCTTATATCCTGGTGCAGACGGAAGAATTCGTTCTGTGCAGCTTAGGAAACCGGACAGATCATTGGGTGATTACGCTGTATCATTGTTGTATCCCTTAGAAATATTTGCAGACTCTGTTAAAACCCCGCAAACCAATGAAAATTTAACCGCTGAATCTTCAGATAATGCAAACTTGTCCCAGACAATTGAATTTAAAAATAAAAGACCACTCAGAGCCGCCGCTCAACGGTGTCGAGAGCGGTTACGGGCGTAGTTTGTCGCCCGCGGGAGTGTGTGAGGATTTCCTCACAAAATTGGTGCACGTCTGCTAATCACACAAAGTAGCAACCTATAGTGACCTATTCGCAAGCTAGTCCGAGAGCGGTGGAGCTGAGAGGTCAGAATTGCCTTAGACTTGCTACCGTGCAGTCCTTCATTGCGCTCTACTACCGGTCGTAAGCCGCAGTTTCCGGTCAACGCTACCCTTGACGAAGGCGGAGCTGGACGTCGTTGCGTGGAGACAAACCGTGCTGGCTCAATTTTTCGGCGCTTAGCTCACCTAAGTTCTTCTCCTTATGCTTATCTTAAATTTTCATGAATGAATGGTTGAATGTGTGTGCTTAATGAATTCTTAAACCAGTCTCTACTAAACTTTGAGCTGGTCTTTCCATTTTCTTTGATACCTTTAAATTAACCTTGAATTAACCTTAAAAAAATTGCATGCTTCTAACTTAACCAGGAAAAGGGGCCTTCTACTAGTGGGTTGAATTCCTCCCCACGTAGCCTTCCTTTTCACTTACTTTTCTTGCACTTACCGGTTCTTCCGGTGCCTCTCTTAATTAACTTCGCGCCTTAAAGTGAGAAGCACACTGGACGACCTAATAAGTTCAGGTGCGCTAATTTTTGCTATTTTGCCGCTTTATTACTGCTGTGATACCCACTTGAAACTTAACACCAGTCGTTGTGAAGAATTATGCTCATGTTCTATATTTTGTCCCCTCTACAGTATTAGCCGAGCCAGCGCGCGCCTTCTTGTCTTCCTTGTCTGTAACTGCGGTTCTTCCAAGCAATGTCTAACGGCGTCTTTTTATTGAAGGTGAATGATGAATTTCTTACGGTTGTCAACTTATTTATACTGTGAACAACTGCTACATTGCCACCTTGTCGCATACTTATTTGTATATTAATTATTATCTGGTTTCCATTTTGATCGTTCAACGTCGCTCTTTTTAACACGAACAGTAGCCTGGCGACGTCGGTTCTTGCCTTACCTGGAGCCTGGCGACGTCTGTTGTTGCCTTACCTGGAGCCTGGCGACGTCTGTTGTTGCCTTACCTGGAGCCTGGCGACGTCTGTTGTTGCCTTACCTGGAGCCTGGCGACGTCTGTTGTTGCCTTACCTGGAGCCTGGTGACGTCTGTTGTTGCCTTTCCTGGAGCCTGGCGACGTCTGTTGTTGCCTTACCTGGAGCCTGGCGACGTCTGTTGTTGCCTTACCTGGAGCCTGGCGACGTCTGTTGTTGCCTTACCTGGAGCCTGGCGACGTCTGTTGTTGCCTTACCTGGAGCCTGGCGACGTCTGTTGTTGCCTTACCTGGAGCCTGGCGACGTCTGTTGTTGCCTTACCTGGAGCCTGGCGACGTCTGTTGTTGCCTTACCTGGAGCCTGGCGACGTCTGTTGTTGCCTTACCTGGAGCCTGGCGACGTCTGTTGTTGCCTTACCTGGAGCCTGGCGACGTCTGTTGTTGCCTTACCTGGAGCCTGGCGACGTCTGTTGTTGCCTTACCTGGAGCCTGGCGACGTCTGTTGTTGCCTTACCTGGAGCCTGGCGACGTCTGTTGTTGCCTTACCTGGAGCCTGGCGACGTCTGTTGTTGCCTTACCTGGAGCCTGGCGACGTCTGTTGTTGCCTTACCTGGAGCCTGGCGACGTCTGTTGTTGCCTTACCTGGAGCCTGGCGACGTCTGTTGTTGCCTTACCTGGAGCCTGGCGACGTCTGTTGTTGCCTTACCTGGAGCCTGGCGACGTCTGTTGTTGCCTTACCTGGAGCCTGGCGACGTCTGTTGTTGCCTTACCTGGAGCCTGGCGACGTCTGTTGTTGCCTTACCTGGAGCCTGGCGACGTCTGTTGTTGCCTTACCTGGAGCCTGGCGACGTCTGTTGTTGCCTTACCTGGAGCCTGGCGACGTCTGTTGTTGCCTTACCTGGAGCCTGGCGACGTCTGTTGTTGCCTTACCTGGAGCCTGGCGACGTCTGTTTTTGCCTTACCTGGAGCCTGGCGACGTCTGTTTTTGCCTTACCTGGAGCCTGGCGACGTCTGTTGTTGCCTTACCTGGAGCCTGGCGACGTCTGTTGTTGCCTTACCTGGAGCCTGGCGACGTCTGTTGTTGCCTTACCTGGAGCCTGGCGACGTCTGTTGTTGCCTTACCTGGAGCCTGGCGACGTCTGTTGTTGCCTTACCTGGAGCCTGGCGACGTCTGTTGTTGCCTTACCTGGAGCCTGGCGACGTCTGTTGTTGCCTTACCTGGAGCCTGGCGACGTCTGTTGTTGCCTTACCTGGAGCCTGGCGACGTCTGTTGTTGCCTTACCTGGAGCCTGGCGACGTCTGTTGTTGCCTTACCTGGAGCCTGGCGACGTCTGTTGTTGCCTTACCTGGAGCCTGGCGACGTCTGTTGTTGCCTTACCTGGAGCCTGGCGACGTCTGTTGTTGCCTTACCTGGAGCCTGGCGACGTCTGTTGTTGCCTTACCTGGAGCCTGGCGACGTCTGTTGTTGCCTTACCTGGAGCCTGGCGACGTCTGTTGTTGCCTTACCTGGAGCCTGGCGACGTCTGTTGTTGCCTTACCTGGAGCCTGGCGACGTCTGTTGTTGCCTTTCCTCGAACCGGGCGACCGTTCGTCAACTTATTTGAAGCAGTCGCTTATGCTGCTCCTTAACTTTAATGTATATTCCTAATTATGCGTAACCTTCTAGTTCGTCAAGATTAATTTATTCGTTGATGTTTTAGTCGTTCGTGTGTTCGCGTTGCTTGTCGTTCGTGTGTTCGCGTTGTAGTTCTTTGTTGCTCGTATCGAGAACCTTTATTCCTTATACGTTAAGATTAAATAAAATTTTGACTTGACCCTGACTATAAGTCACCTTAAAAGATTGTGTCGCGGACAAATTCTCGACAGCATCACGGGTATATATGCATCACGGGTATATATGCATCACGGGTATATAGGCATCACGGGTATATAGGCATCACGGGTATATAGGCATCACGGGTATATATGCATCACGGGTATACGCATCAGGGGTATATAGGCATCACGGGTATATATGCATCACGGGTATATAGGCATCACGGGTATATAGGCATCACGGGTATATAGGCATCACGGGTATATAGGCATCACGGGTATGTAGGCATCACGGGTATATATGCATCAAGGGTATATATGCATCAAGGGTATATAGGCATCACGGGTATATAGGCATCACGGGTATAGGCATCACGGGTATAGGCATCACAGGTATATAGGCATCACGGGTATAGGCATCACGGGTATATAGGCATCACGGGTATATATGCATCACGGGTATATAGGCATCACGGGTATATAGGCATCACGGGTATATAGGCATCACGGGTATATATGCATCACGGGTATATATGCATCACGGGTATATAGGCATCACGGGTATATAGGCATCACGGGTATATAGGCATCACGGGTATATAGGCATCACGGGTATATAGGCATCACGGGTATATGCATCACGGGTATATAGGCATCACGGGTATATAGGCATCACGGGTATGTAGGCATCACGGGTATATAGGCATCACGGGTATAGGCGTCACGGGTATATAGGCATCATGGGTATATAGGCATCATGGGTATATAGGCATGATGGGTATATAGGCATGATGGGTATATAGGCATGATGGGTATATAGGCATCACGGGTATATAGGCATCACGGGTATATAGGCATCACGGGTATATATGCATCACGGGTATATAGGCATCACGGGTATATAGGCATCACGGGTATATAGGCATCACGGGTATATGCATCACGGGTATAGGCATCACGGGTATAGGCATCACGGGTATATAGGCATCACGGGTATATAGGCATCATGGGCATATATGCATCACGGGTATATAGGCATCACGGGTATAGGCATCACGGGTATAGGCATCACGGGTATAGGCATCACGGGTATAGGCATCACGGGTATATGCATCACGGGTATATAGGCATCACGGGTATATAGGCATCACGGGTATATGCATCACGGGTATATAGGCATCACGGGTATATAGGCATCACGGGTATATAGGCATCACGGGTATATAGGCATCACGGGTATATAGGCATCACGGGTATATAGGCATCACGGGTATATAGGCATCACGGGTATATAGGCATCACTGGTATATAGGCATCACGGGTATATAGGCATCACGGGTATATAGGCATCACGGGTATATAGGCATCACGGGTATATAGGCATCACGGGTATATAGGCATCACGGGTATATAGGCATCACGGGTATATAGGCATCACGGGTATATAGGCATCACGGGTATATAGGCATCACGGGTATATAGTGTTGTGATCTTATCACAATGTTAGGATCTTCAGAACGAGGGACGCCTTTATATGTTCGGAATGATCCAAAGCAGCCGAAGAGAGACGCCGTGTGTTTCGGAGACGGTTATCGGATTCTGCGAGTCGTTCTAAATAGTTGTTCTTCCCTCCTTCTGTTTCTACTCTACGTCGACTCCGAGATCGCGGGGGAAGCAAAGGACGTCAACTGACTGAAGGAGCTGCCGAATACCGACACAAGAGAGATTCTTCACTGTTATTTCTGTCATTATTCAATAGCCCATGTTAATTAGATCATTTGTGCGGTTAGCGAGAATTAATGTTTCCCTTTGCTCATATAATTCGATACGCTAGAGTCGTACATAATCGCTTGATTGAGGAATAATCTGTATTGAGATTACAATGTAAGCTACCGCTCTGAGAAGGGCGTGACGCCGAACGACCGATAGGGTAAGCTCCCAGCACAAGGGAACGAATCAGTATGCCCGAGACCATCTTGAGGGAGAGAGCTCATTGTAACGTCCTGAACGCCTGCCTTCGGGCTGGGCATCGTTTCTCCTTGAAATGTGCATAACAAGTGATTCCACATACCTGTTAAATTAAAGTAATTGATAAAGGTCTCGGCGCATACACACGATATAGCTATCTTCTGGAATCCAAACGAAGATAAGTCCATCATGTCCATTCTGACATATACCTGTGAAAATGTCCTCATATCTGTCCTCTGTGCGTAGGATTTATCGTGTCTTGTCCTAAGCGTTCACTTGCGTTTCACTTAGAAATGCCTTTGCCTTCAGCATATTATGTCTTTGCCATCAGCGTATATTAAAAATATTAATAAAAATGTAACTTAGCGCGTTAGATCTACTTCGCTTTAGAATATCCTTTTGTAATGAGATTAGGGAATAAAATGTCGATGTGTTACTTCGTATAATTTCCTGCTGGTTAGAAAGATGATTTATCGTGATCTGGAGAGAGGTATTCCATGCTACCAATTTATACTAACTCCACGCTACCAATTTGCAGCCCATTTGATTTGCCGCTCATTCATTAATTAAATTCGTGGACGTTGAAAAGTCCCAGTTTATCTACGTTAACCTAAAATAAAATAATGTGGTCATCAATCACGCCCGTCAAAAGAGAGCTATAAAGACGAAAAGAAAAGAAAGAATGACATCGAGAAAGAGCTCCATAACATTGGTGAGCAGCGGCGGGGGATATTTTGACTCCTATTCTTTATAATAAGAGGTAAATTTCCCTTGCTCACTCCCTCCGAAATAAAAATAAAGCTCGTGCCTACATAAAATATATCGAATAAACCTCCAGCAGATCTTGATAATTTCATCTCTACGTTAGGATGTTTACGTAATCTATCTAATATTTCATGTGAATGTATGCTAAAATTCTAACTCATTTCTGTGAACCCAATATTTGCTATGCATTAATTTTACTATCTATTTCATTTCTGTGAGACAATTTATCATGCATTTACAATTTAACATTTACGTGTGAACCTTATTTGGTGACTAATTGAAATTTATTTCATGTATCGACCATTTACTGGAATACGTTGATCGTTACGTATCAATTCTTTTAATATGTCAAACCGTTGGAAGTATGCAGAATTCGATAATTCGACCATTTTCATCTAAACCCATTTAATTACTTAACATAAATTTAATATCGTACACCATTCAATCAATTATAATGCGGGATAACTGCACTCCAATGATTTATGTAAAATTATGATTTACCGTATAAATTTCTCCAATTTACCATGTAACTCTCTTTCATGACTCTAGGCGGACGCCATTTTGCCATTTTGTTTTGATTTGTGCTGAACAAGTTAACGTGCTATTCGTTTAAACCCTGAATCTCCGTATCGCAAAAAAAAAATTTACACACATGAGATAAATGATAATTGGAAGATTTTCCTCTAACTCGGCTTATAAATGACCTTCAGTAAATCATCTCCTTAAAATTCAATTATGTTTAAACACAAAGAAAATTCATTTTAGAAGTAAACTTCGTTTAGTCAGAAAATATTTACATGATAAAAAATTCATATTCATATATTTATCGTGGATCCGGTAATGCTAAATCTATGGCAACTCATTTCACGCAGATGTTCGCGTATAAATCACAATTTAATGCACTAAATTTGCCATGTAATCGTCATGAATGTCGCTTGAATGTATACGTGTTGAGATGTGAGAAAATTCTAAGACCGGCTGGTAGTGTGGTAAAGGGTAGTTCTCGAGTGCCCGGACTCGTTTTGTTTCGTAAACAAACCTCTACTTCCCCCTCCATGTCTCCCCAACAGCCTGCGCGAGCTAGTTCTCCCTTCTACTTCAGTCACTCATTCTCTCAATTTTCCTCTCTCTAGTGTTCGTACCTCAACGGTATCACGAATTCTACCTTGCTCGACGGCTTTTTTTTTGACAATTATGTTGCACCGCACTAAGAAACTTAGAGGATAAAAATTTGAACGTAGTAGTGATAAATGTTTAGTGTTTCGTTGGTGTGTAGGTGTGGTGATGTAACATCTATCATTATGCCACATGTAACCAACTCTAGTGAAATATATGATAATTTGAAAAAATTTTCCCTCAAGTCTGACCTTATGAATGATTAAAATTAAATTCATCAAATTATCTTTTGAAATTCAATCATATTCGACTATAAAAGAAATTCGTCTAGAAGTAAAATTTCATTCAATTAGAAATGATTGTGCAGAGAACGATTTATTTCATTTTACTAGGATGTTCGTGTCCAAATTTAATTCCTAGGTATTGTTTTAACCATGTAATTGTAATGAACGTTTGCCTGGATGTTTTGGAGTGATGGAATGTATGTTGAGGCAAGGCCGCGTGAAGGAGTTGCGATGTGTGTATGCGCACAAGCTAGAACCAACTCTACTCTCCCGTTGTTTCTGACCTCCCTACTTCACCCCCTCCCCCTTCTCTCTCCAATCCTCTAAACCTCGGATAGCTCCCTTCTTCGCTTTTGTTCAAAGGGAAAAGGCCTAACTGTCGCGCAAGCATACTTTGCCTTGCGAGCTCGATGCCAGACTTGGACACTCGCCGTCTTTTGATCACTACTTTATGCAGCAGTTCTCTTGGTTTGAAAGATTCGATAAATTTGAACCTAGGATAAAATTACTTAATGATTTAAATTGGAAGTGGTATTATAAACATGTGATAAATAATAGCGTGAATGTGTAATAATTTCATTCCTTTAAAATTTTGAATTTACTTGTCATATGAAGAATTTTCGTTAACAGATCACGATCTAAAGGTATATGAGTAACGCTTTATGCACATAAATATACTTCTCTGAAATCGGGTGATAATACAAATATCAACGTCATGTGAATTAAATGATGAATTATCTTAACATCAGGATAACGGAATTTATAACAAATTTCAAATTCGATCACTATAAGGACACCCCTGATATTAATCTAATCGCAGGAGTACTTTGTCATTTGACGTACTCAACGTGAATGTAATACTAGAGGAATTCTGTTTTTCTCTCTCCACGAAGAATATCGGAGTATTGCGTTGTAAACTAACAGTGGAAATAGGCTTAAGCTCAATGTCCTGTTTGTAAGCACAGGAGGATGGAATGAGACGAGATGCTTGTGGTATGTGTCTGTATGTGATGGAAACTTGTCTGAGAACGAATGAAGTAACAAGGCCATCAATTAACCATGCACTGAAATTCCAGCTGTCGAGCGGGCCGAGGCGGCCAGTGGTACCTCAAGCCAGAGGCAACACACCACCTGCATCACTGAGTCACCACAGTCCCAGCAGCTCACCAGCACTGCTACAGCCCGCTCATGGTAGGCTTCGCGTTCACGTGGCCCGCGCTACGTGTCGACGTGGCTCGGACATGGACGTGGTAGCGGCGACGCAACGACGGGGCATTGGCGGCAACGACAACAACAACACGCCGACGAGCTCAACGCACAAGCACGAAGAAAACGTCGTAGAAAATGGTCCGCTCAGACGCTGCACGGCAATACTTCAGCGACAAGAACAGTCTAAGCTCAACGCACGACCTCGAGGAAAACGACGAGAGAAAACGGTCCGCCAGCTGACTGGGTCAACTGCTTTATAATTTTCTACGAAGATACTTGCAATCGCGGAACCTGAGTGGAGATAACATCGGCAAGAAGAGGGAGGAAATTCGACTACAACGAAGCTCCGGAATATACCAGCGCATCATGGACAACGAAAAGAACTACAACCGCAAAGGCCTTGATGATCTTCTTGCGACATCGACGTGACTTCGTGGCTGTTTAAAAGAAGTCTTCAGGACTCAAAAATCAAACCCCATCGCGAAGGAGATCGTGTATGATAAGGCACGATTAAAATGACATTCTCGAAAACAGGGATTGTGAAGATAAAAAAAAATTAAAATCTTTCCTTAGGGATGCTGCTGATGTATGATCACGGCGACCGAGACTTTAATTGTCCCGAGTCATTATTGGGATTTTCATTAAAATGAGTATCTTCTAGAGGTACTCTGCGAACTGAAGAAGTCGTCGCCATTTACTGCGGAGAAAATCGTTTGCCAAAAACGTACGTAGGGATTTGGTCTTGTTTGGGGACTTCGCTTCAGAGCTCGTCAGAAGAGCAAATTCAGTAATCGCTGCCGTTAAAATCATCACAGCTGGATTGCGTGGATATTAAAAAGAAAAAGGATCTGCCTTATCAACGTTTTCCTCTACCACGGCACGCAAAAGCTGTAGAGAAAGTCAACGATCAGGAGATCGTCTTCATCGCCAACGAAGGGGGATTTGTTGTGATCTTATCACAATGTTAGGATCTTCAGAACGAGGGACGCCTCTATATGTTCGGAATGATCCAAAGCAGCCGAAGAGAGACGCCGTGTGTTTCGGAGACGGTTATCGGATTCTGCGAGTCGTTCTAAATAGTTGTTCTTCCCTCCTTCTGTTTCTACTCTACGTCGACTCCGAGATCGCGGGGGAAGCAAAGGACGTCATCTGACTGAAGGAGCTGCCGAATACCGACACAAGAGAGATTCTTCACTGTTATTTCTGTCATTATTCAATAGCCCATGTTAATTAGATCATTTGTGCGGTTAGCGAGAATTAATGTTTCCCTTTGCTCATATAATTCGAAACGCTAGAGTCGTACATAATCGCTTGATTGAGGAATAATCTGTATTGAGATTACAATGTAAGCTACCGCTCTGAGAAGGGCGTGACGCCGAACGACCGATAGGGTAAGCTCCCAGCACAAGGGAACGAATCAGTATGCCCGAGACCATCTTGAGGGAGAGAGCTCATTGTAACGTCCTGAACGCCTGCCTTCGGGCTGGGCATCGTTTCTCCTTGAAATGTGCATAACAAGTGATTCCACATACCTGTTAAATTAAAGTAATTGATAAAGGTCTCGGCGCATACACACGATATAGCTATCTTCTGGAATCCAAACGAAGATAAGTCCATCATGTCCATTCTGACATATACCTGTGAAAGTGTCCTCATATCTGTCCTCTGTGCGTAGGATTTATCGTGTCTTGTCCTAAGCGTTCACTTGCGTTTCACTTAGAAATGCCTTTGCCTTCAGCATATTATGTCTTTGCCATCAGCGTATATTAAAAATATTAATAAAAATGTAACTTAGCGCGTTAGATCTACTTCGCTTTAGAATATCCTTTTGTAATGAGATTAGGGAATAAAATGTCGATGTGTTACTTCGTATAATTTCCTGCTGGTTAGAAAGATTATTTATCGTGATCTGGAGAGAGGTATTCCATGCTACCAATTTATACTAACTCCACGCTACCAATTTGCCGCCCATTTGATTTGCCGCTCATTCATTAATTGAATTCGTGGACGTTGAAAAGTCCCAGTTTATCTACGTTAACCTAAAATAAAATAATGTGGTCATCAATCACGCCCGTCAAAAGAGAGCTATAAAGACGAAAAGAAAAGAAAGAATGACATCGAGAAAGAGCTCCATAACATAGGCATCACGGGTATATAGGCATCGCAGGTATATAGGCATCACGGGTATATAGGCATCGCAGGTATATAGGCATCACGGGTATATAGGCATCACGGGTATATAGGCATCACGGGTATATAGGCATCGCAGGTATATAGGCATCACGGGTATATAGGCATCACGGGTATATAGGCATCGCAGGTATATAGGCATCACGGGTATATAGGCATCACGGGTATATAGGCATCACGGGTATATAGGCATCACGGGTATATAGGCATCGCAGGTATATAGGCATCACGGGTATATAGGCATCACGGGTATATAGGCATCGCAGGTATATAGGCATCACGGGTATATAGGCATCACGGGTATATAGGCATCACGGGTATAGGCATCGCAGGTATATAGGCATCACGGGTATATAGGCATCATGGGTATATAGGCATCGCAGGTATATAGGCATCACGGGTATATAGGCATCACGGGTATATAGGCATCACGGGTATATATGCATCACGGGTATATATGCATCACGGGTATATATGCATCACGGGTATATATGCATCACGGGTATATAGGCATCACGGGTATATAGGCATCACGGGTATATAGGCATCACGGGTATATAGGCATCACGGGTATATAGGCATCACGGGTATATAGGCATCACGGGTATATATGCATCACGGGTATATATGCATCACGGGTATATAGGCATCACGGGTATATAGGCATCACGGGTATATAGGCATCACGGGTATATAGGCATCACGGGTATATAGGCATCGCAGGTATATAGGCATCACGGGTATATAGGCATCACGGGTATATAGGCATCACGGGTATATAGGCATCACGGGTATATATGCATCACGGGTATATATGCATCACGGGTATATAGGCATCACGGGTATATAGGCATCACGGGTATATAGGCATCACGGGTATATAGGCATCACGGGTATATAGGCATCACTGGTATATAGGCATCACGGGTATATAGGCATCACGGGTATAGGCATCACGGGTATATAGGCATCACGGGTATATAGACATCACGGGTATATAGGCATCACGGGTAAATAGGCATCACGGGTATAGGCATCACGGGTATATAGGCATCACGGGTATATAGGCATCACGGGTATATAGGCATCACGGGTATATAGGCATCACGGGTATATAGGCATCACGGGTATAGGCATCACGGGTATATAGGCATCACGGGTATATAGGCATCACGGGTATAGGCATCACGGGTATATAGGCATCACGGGTATATAGGCATCACGGGTATATAGGCATCACGGGTATATAGGCATCACGGGTATATAGGCATCACGGGTATATAGGCATCACGGGTATATAGGCATCACGGGTATATAGGCATCACGGGTATAGGCATCACGGGTATAGGCATCACGGGTATATAGGCATCACGGGTATATAGGCATCACTGGTATATAGGCATCACGGGTATATAGGCATGACGGGTATATAGGCATCACGGGTATATAGGCATCACGGGTATATAGGCATCACGGGTATAGGCATCACGGGTATAGGCATCACGGGTATATAGGCATCACGGGTATATAGGCATCACGGGTATATAGGCATCACGGGTATATAGGCATCACGGGTATAGGCATCACGGGTATATAGGCATCACGGGTATATAGGCATCACGGGTATATAGGCATCACGGGTATATAGGCATCACGGGTATAGGCATCACGGGTATATAGGCATCACGGGTATATAGGCATCACGGGTATAGGCATCACGGGTATATAGGCATCATGGGTATACAGGCATCACGGGTATATAGGCATCACGGGTATATAGGCATCACGGGTATATAGGCATCACGGGAATAGGCATCACGGGTATATAGGCATCACGGGTATAGGCATCACGGGTATAGGCATCACGGGTATATAGGCATCACGGGTATATAGGCATCACGGGAATGGGCATCACGGGTATATAGGCATCACGGGTATATAGGCATCACGGGAATAGGCATCACGGGTATATAGGCATCACGGGTATGGGCATCACGGGTATAGGCATCACGGGTATATAGGCATCACGAGTATATAGGCATCACGGGAATAGGCATCACGGGTATATAGGCATCACGGGTATATAGGCATCACGGGTATAGGCATCACGGGTATAGGCATCACGGGTATAGGCATCACTGGTATAGGCATCACGGGTATAGGCATCACGGGTATAGGCATCACGGGTATATAGGCATCACGGGTATAGGCATCACGGCTATATAGGCATCACGGGTATTGGCATCACGGGTATAGGCATCACGGGTATATAGGCATCACGGGTATATAGGCATCACGGGTATATAGGCATCACGGGTATATAGGCATCACGGGTATATAGGCATCACGGGTATAGGCATCACGGGTATATAGGCAACACGGGAATAGGCATCACGGGTATATAGGCATCACGGGTATATAGGCATCACGGGTATAGGCATCACGGGTATATAGGCATCACGGGTATATAGGCATCACGGGTATAGGCATCACGGGTATACAGGCATCACGGGTATATAGGCATCACGGGTATAGGCATCACGGGTATAGGCATCACGGGTATATAGGCATCACGGGTATATAGGCATCACGGGTATATAGGCATCACGGGTATATAGGCATCACGGGTATATAGGCATCACGGGTATAGGCATCACGGGTATATAGTCATCACGGGTTTATAGGCATCACGGGTATATACGCATCACGGGTATATACGCATCACGGGTATAGGCATCACGGGTATATAGGCATCACGGGTATATAGGCATCACGGGTATATAGGCATCACGGGTATATCGGCATCACGGGTATATAGGCATCACGGGTATAGGCATCACGGGTATAGGCATCACGGGTATATAGGCATCACGGGTATATAGGCATCACGGGTATATAGGCATCACTGGTATATAGGCATCACGGGTATATAGGCATCATGGGTATATAGGCATCACGGGTATATAGGCATCACGGGTATAGGCATCACGGGTATAGGCATCACGGGTATATAGGCATCACGGGTATATAGGCATCACGGGTATATAGGCATCACGGGTATATAGGCATCACGGGTATAGGCATCACGGGTATATAGGCATCACGGGTATATAGGCATCACGGGTATAGGCATCACGGGTATACAGGCATCACGGGTATATAGGCATCACGGGTATAGGCATCACGGGTATAGGCATCACGGGTATATAGGCATCACGGGTATATAGGCATCACGGGCATATAGGCATCACGGGTATATAGGCATCACGGGTATATAGGCATCACGGGTATAGGCATCACGGGTATATAGGCATCACGGGTATAGGCATCACGGGTATAGGCATCACGGGTATATAGGCATCACGGGTATATAGGCATCACGGGTATAGGCATCACGGGTATAGGCATCACGGGTATATAAGCATCACGGGCATATAGGCATCACGGGTATATAGGCATCACGGCGTATAGGCATCACGGGTATATAGGCATCACGGGTATAGGCATCACGGGTATAGGCATCACGGGTATGTAGGCATCACGGGTATATAGGCATCACGGGTATATAGGCATCACGGGTATATAGGCATCACGGGTATATAGGCATCACGGGTATAGGCATCACGGGTATATAGGCATCATGGGTATACAGGCATCACGGGTATAGGCATCACGGGTATATAGGCATCACGGGTATATAGGCATCACGGGTATATAGGCATCACGGGTATAGGCATCACGGGTATAGGCATCACGGGTATAGGCATCACGGGTATATAGGCATCACGGGTATAGGCATCACGGGTATAGGCATCATGGTTATATAGGCATCACGGGTATATAGGCATCACGGGTATATAGGCATCACGGGTATATAGGCATCACGGGTATAGGCATCACGGGTGTATAGGCATCATGGGTATAGGCATCACGGGTATAGGCATCACGGGTATATAGGCATCACGGGTATATAGGCATCACGGGTATATAGGCATCACGGGTATAGGCATCACGGGTATAGGCATCACGGGTATATAGGCATCATGGGTACATAGGCATCACGGGTATATAGGCATCACGGGTATAGGCATCACGGGTATATAGGCATCACGGGTATATAGGCATCACGGGAATAGGCATCACGGGTATATCGGCATCACGGGTATATAGGCATCATGGGTATATAGGCATCACGGGTATATAGACATCACGGGTATAGGCATCACGGGTATATAGGCATCACGGGTATATGCATCACGGGTATATAGGCATCACGGGTATATAGGCATCACGGGTATATAGGCATCACGGGTATATAGGCATCACGGGTATATGCATCACGGGTACATAGGCATCACGGGTATATAGGCATCACGGGTATATATGCATCACGGGTATATAGGCATCACGGGTATATAGGCATCACGGGTATGTAGGCATCACGGGTATGTAGGCCTCACGGGTATATAGGCATCACGGGTATATAGGCATCACGGGTATGTAGGCATCACGGGTATGTAGGCATCACGGGTATGTAGGCATCACGAGTATATATGCATCACGGGTATATATGCATCACGGGTATATAGGCATCACGGGTATATAGGCATCACGGGTATATATGCATCACGGGTAAATGCATCGCGGGTATATAGGCATCACGGGTATATATGCATCACGGGTATATAGGCATCACGGGTATATAGGCATCACGGGTATGTAGGCATCACGGGTATATATGCATCACGGGTATATAGGAATCACGGGTATATAGGCATCACGGGTATACATGCATCACGGGTATATAGGCATCACGGGTATATAGGCATCACGGGTATATATGCATCACGGGTATAGGCATCACGGGTATATATGCATCACGGGTATATATGCATCACGGGTATAGGCATCACGGGTATAGGCATCACGGGTATATAGGCATCACGGGTATAGGCATCACAGGTATATATGCATCACGGGTATATATGCATCACGGGTATATATGCATCACGGGTATATAGGCATCACGGGTATATAGGCATCACGGGTATATAGGCATCATGGGTATATAGGCATCATGGGTATATAGGCATCACGGGTATATAGGCATCATGGGTATATAGGCATCACGGGTATATATGCATCACGGGTATAGGCATCACGGGTATATATGCATCACGGGTATATATGCATCACGGGTATAGGCATCACGGGTATAGGCATCACGGGTATATAGGCATCACGGGTATAGGCATCACAGGTATATATGCATCACGGGTATATATGCATCACGGGTATATATGCATCACGGGTATATAGGCATCATGGGTATATAGGCATCATGGGTATATAGGCATCACGGGTATATAGGCATCACGGATATATAGGCATCACGGGTATATATGCATCACGGGTATATAGGCATCATGGGTATATAGGCATCACGGGTATATAGGCATCACGGGTATATAGGCATCACGGGTATATATGCATCACGGGTATAGGCATCACGGGTATAGGCATCACGGGTATATAGGCATCACGGGTATATAGGCATCACGGGTATATATGCATCACGGGTATATATGCGTCACGGGTATATAGGCATCACGGGTATATATGCATCATGGGTATATAGGCATCACGGGTATATAGGCATCACGGGTATATAGGCATCACGGGTATATATGCTTCACGGGTATAGGCATCACGGGTATATATGCATCACGGGTATATATGCATCACGGGTATAGGCATCACGGGTATAGGCATCACGGGTATATAGGCATCACGGGTATAGGCATCACAGGTATATATGCATCACGGGTATATATGCATCACGGGTATATATGCATCACGGGTATATAGGCATCATGGGTATATAGGCATCATGGGTATCTAGGCATCACGGGTATATAGGCATCACGGGTATATAGGCATCACGGGTATATATGCATCACGGGTATATAGGCATCATGGGTATATAGGCATCACGGGTATATAGGCATCACGGGTATATAGGCATCACGGGTATATATGCATCACGGGTATAGGCATCACGGGTATAGGCATCACGGGTATATAGGCATCACGGGTATATAGGCATCACGGGTATATATGCATCACGGGTATATATGCATCACGGGTATATAGGCATCACGGGTACATATGCATCCCGGGTATATAGGCATCATGGGTATATAGGCATCACGGGTATATAGGCATCACGGGTATATAGGCATCACGGGTATATATGCATCACGGGTATATAGGCATCATGGGTATATAGGCATCATGGGTATATAGGCATCACGGGTATATAGGCATCACGGGTATATAGGCATCACGGGTATATATGCATCACGGGTATATAGGCATCACGGGTATATAGGCATCATGGGTATATAGGCATCATGGGTATATAGGCATCACGGGTATATAGGCATCACGGGTATATAGGCATCACGGGTATATATGCATCACGGGTATATAGGCATCATGGGTATATAGGCATCACGGGTATATAGGCATCACGGGTATATATGCATCACGGGTATAGGCATCACGGGTATAGGCATCACGGGTATATAGGCATCACGGGTATATAGGCATCACGGGTATATAGGCATCACGGGTATATATGCATCACGGGTATATATGCGTCACGGGTATATAGGCATCACGGGTATATATGCATCACGGGTATAGGCATCACGGGTATAGGCATCACGGGTATATAGGCATCACGGGTATATAGGCATCATGGGTATATAGGCATCACGGGTATATAGGCATCACGGGTATATAGGCATCACGGGTATAGGCATCACGGGTATATAGGCATCATGGGTATATAGGCATCACGGGTATATAGGCATCACGGGTATAGGCATCACGGGTATATAGGCATCACGGGTATATAGGCATCACGGGAATAGGCATCACGGGTATATAGGCATCACGGGTATATAGGCATCATGGGTATATAGGCATCACGGGTATATAGGCATCACGGGTATAGGCATCACGGGTATATAGGCATCACGGGTATATGCATCACGGGTATACAGGCATCACGGGTATACAGGCATCACGGGTATATGCATCACGGGTATATAGGCATCACGGGTATATAGGCATCACGGGTATATAGGCATCACGGGTATATAGGCATCACGGGTATATAGGTATCACGGGTATATAGGCATCACGGGTATATAGGCATCACGGGTTTATAGGCATCACGGGTATACAGGCATCACGGGTATATTGGCATCACGGGTATATAGGCATCACGGGTATATAGGCATCACGGGTATATAGGCATCACGGGTATATGCATCACGGGTATATGCATCACGGGTATAGAGGCATCACGGGTATATAGGCATCACGGGTATATAGGCATCACGGGTATATAGGCATCACGGGTATATGCATCACGGATATATAGGCATCATGGGTATATAGGCATCACGGGTATATAGGCATCACGGGTATATAGGCATCACGGGTATATAGGCATCACGGGGATATAGGCATCACGGGTATATAGGCATCACGGGTATATATGCATCACGGGTATATATGCATCACGGGTAGATAGGCATCACGGGTATATAGGCATCACGGGTATATAGGCATCACGGGTATATAGGCATCACGGGTATATAGGCATCACGGGTATATAGGCATCACGAGTATATAGGCATCACGGGTATATATGCATCACGGGTATATAGGCATCACGGGTATATGCATCACGGGTATGTAGGCATCACGGGTATGTAGGCATCACGGGTATATAGGCATCACGGGTATATAGGCATCACGGGTATATAGGCATCACGGGTATATAGGCATCACGGGTATATAGGCATCACGGGTATATAGGCATCACGGGTATATAGGCATCACGGGTATATAGGCATCACGGGTATATAGGCATCACGGGTATATAGGCATCACGGGTATAGGCATCACAGGTATATAGGCATCACGGGTATATAGGCATCACGGGTATAGGCATCACGGGTATATAGGCATCACGGGTATATAGGCATCACGGGTATATAGGCATCACGGGTATATAGGCATCACGGGTATAGGCATCACGGGTATATAGGCATCACGGGTATATAGGCATCACGGGTATATAGGCATCACGGGTATATAGGCATCACGGGTATATAGGCATCACGGGTATAGGCATCACGGGTATATAGGCATCACGGGTATATAGGCATCACGGGTATATAGGCATCACGGGTATAGGCATCACAGGTATATAGGCATCACGGGTATATATGCATCACGGGTATATAGGCATCACGGGTATAAAGGCATCACGGGTATATAGGCATCACGGGTATATAGGCATCACGGGTATATAGGCATCACGGGTATAGGCATCACGAGTATAGGCATTACGGGTATATAGGCATCACGGGTATATAGGCATCACTGGTATATAGGCATCACGGGTATATAGGCATCACGGGTATATACGCATCACGGGTATATAGGCATCACGGGTATATAGGCATCACGGGTATAGGCATCACGGGTATAGGCATCACGTGTATATAGGCATCACGGGTATATAGGCATCACGGGTATATAGGCATCACGGGTATATAGGCATCACGGGTATAGGCATCACGGGTATATAGGCATCACGGGTATATAGGCATCACGGCTATATAGGCATCACGGGTATAGGCATCACGGGTATATAGGTATCACGGGTATATAGGCATCACGGGTATAGGCATCACGGGTATATAGGCATCATGGGTATACAGGCATCACGGGTATATAGGCATCACGGGTACATAGGCATCACGGGTATATAGGCACCACGGGAATAGGCATCACGGGTATATAGGCATCACGGGTATAGGCATCACGGGTATAGGCATCACGGGTATGTAGGCATCACGGGTATATAGGCATCACGGGAATAGGCATCACGGGTATATAGGCATCACGGGTATATAGGCATCACGGGAATAGGCATCACGGGTATATAGGCATCACGGGTATAGGCATCACGGGTATAGGCATCACGGGTATATAGGCATCACGGGTATATAGGCATCACGGGAATAGGCATCACGGGTATATAGGCATCACGGGTATATAGGCATCACGGGTATAGGCATCACGGGTATAGGCATCACGGGTATATAGGCATCACGGATATAGGCATCACGGGTATAGGCATCACGGGTATATAGGCATCACGGGAATAGGCATCACGGGTATATAGGCATCACGGGTATAGGCATCACGGGTATAGGCATCACGGGTATATAGGCATCACGGGTATATAGGCATCACGGGAATAGGCATCACGGGTATATAGGCATCACGGGTATATAGGCATCACGGGTATATAGGCATCACGGGTATAGGCATCACGGGTATATAGGCAACACGGGAATAGGCATCACGGGTATATAGGCATCACGGGTATAGGCATCACGGGTATATAGGCATCACGGGTATATAGGCATCACGGGTATAGGCATAACGGGTATAGGCATAACGGGTATACAGGCATCACGGGTATATAGGCATCACGGGTATAAGCATCACGGGTATAGGCATCACGGGTATATAGGCATCACGGGTATATAGGCATCACGGGCATATAGGCATCACGGGTATATAGGCATCACGGGTATATAGGCATCACGGGTATAGGCATCACGGGTATATAGGCATCACGGGTATAGGCATCACGGGTATAGGCATCACGGGTATATAGGCATCACGGGTATATAGGCATCACGGGTATAGGCATCACGGGTATAGGCATCACGGGTATATAGGCATCACGGGCATATAGGCATCACGGGTATATAGGCATCACGGCGTATAGGCATCACGGGTATATAGGCATCACGGGTATAGGCATCACAGGTATAGGCATCACGGGTATGTAGGCATCACGGGTATATAGGCATCACGGGTATATAGGCATCACGGGTATATAGGCATCACGGGTATATAGGCATCACGGGTATATAGGCATCACGGGTATAGGCATCACGGGTATATAGGCATCATGGGTATACAGGCATCACGGGTATAGGCATCACGGGTATATAGGCATCACGGGTATATAGGCATCACGGGTATAGGCATCACGGGTATAGGCATCACGGGTATATAGGCATCACGGGTATAGGCATCACGGGTATAGGCATCATGGTTATATAGGCATCACGGGTATATTGGCATCACGGGTATATAGGCATCACGGGTATATAGGCATCACGGGTATAGGCATCACGGGTGTATAGGCATCACGGGTATGGGCATCACGGGTATAGGCATCACGGGTATATAGGCATCACGGGTATATAGGCATCACGGGTATATAGGCATCACGGGTATATAGGCATCACGGGTATATAGGCATCACGGGTATAGGCATCACGGGTATATAGGCATCACGGGTATATAGGCATCACGGGTACATAGGCATCACGGGTATATAGGCATCACGGGTATAATCATCACGGGTATAGGCATCACGGGTATATAGGCATCACGGGTATAGGCATCACGGGTATAGGCATCACGGTATAGAGAATGACTGTGTTTTGTGTGCAAAGGCTTTTAAAATGAATAATAAAATCCAAAAATGTATGCTTTTAAAAAGTTAATAGTTAATAAAGTTATTTTTATAATGCCAGCTCTCGTGCGATCTCAGTAGCTCTCAGGTTTGACCCTTTTCTTGGCACGAGAGCTGACTTCGCTAATATATCGCTCAGCTCCCACAGATCACTTGACCTTCACACTGTGCGCACGTTTTCTGTTGAGCTGCTGCGTCTTACGTTGCCTGGCCTATTTACCCAATCCTCGGTGGCTTGCGCGACTCTTCGGGCTTCGCTTCGTCGACGGGTTTCCTTCGGGGACTTGGAGCGCGACGGACTGGCTGCGCCCCCCCGAGACGCGACAGTTTGCTGCCGAGCTGTGGCCTCTCCACCTGCTCTGCGCACCAACTTGGGAAGGCGTCGAGGCTCTGCGGAGGTTGGTCGACCGATAGCTTGCTGGAGTCGATTTTCGAGAGCTGGTAGATTGGACGCATCGTCTTGCCCGTTTTCCTTATCTTATTCTTATTGGCTAAAGGATAATCAGATTAAGCATTCCACTAAATCTTTACATTTAACGACGTTACTTTATTTTGACTTAAATTTAACTTTGGCGAGATTATAACTATACCTCTTATAAGATAGCCTGGCTTTGCATACATTACATTCAGTCATTTCTCTGAGCAGCGATAGCCGCTGTGTTTGGCGCGGCGAAGTCCTGGAGCACCCCACGGACCAGTTGTCTGCGAGGGCCTGGCACGAGGCTCCTCTCCTCTTGTCTCCAAGAGACGCAAGAAAATTATCGTCAAAACCAAATCATCCGTTTCCAAGACTATTAAATTAAACTCATTTGAACTTTATTTACTCTCACAGTAAATGATTTTCTTCGGCTGCAGCCTCGTTTTAAACTTACCTTTGTTGCTCAAAGTATTGCACAACTCTAGAAATCTTTTATTCCCTTTTGTGTTTTTCTAGATGGCGCCCAACGTGGGGCAACGATTTCCCTTGCGGTGAGCATTCTGCTGGTGTTTGTAATTCTAAACTTTTCCTTTCATAATGGCAGGCGACAACAGTTGTGACGCAAGTGATCTCTCCATTTTAATAAAAACTCGCCAGTACGTGAGGCAGCGCATAACAAGGCTGCATACTAACATTACACGTGGTCCCTCTAGTATTTCTGCTCAGGAGAGGCAGCTCCATCGTAGCAAAGTTTCGTCTTTGCAGCTGGAGTCCAAGGATTTGGACAAGCAAATCTTTGCTTTGCTTATTCGGGGTGGAGCGGACGACGATGCTCTGGAATCCGCTGTCGCGGAGCAGGAGTCCTACGAGGAGAAGCTATTCACTTGCGAGTGTCTGCTTCAACCGGTAAGTCCTTCTCGTATTACTGGTGCTCAGGGGGATAACGCTTCTGTGTTATCGCAGAACTTTTCTTCTACAGGTGATGCAGGGCAAAAATTAAAGTTACCTGAAATACCGTTTCCTACTTTTAGGAACGATAAAAATGAAAGCTTGGAGAAATTCTTCCATAATTTCGAGAGCATTATAAACAAACACCATTTGACCTCTTATGAACGATTTGTGTACTTGCGTAACCAGTTGTTTGGAGCTCCTAGAGTCTTGATAGATTCTTTAGATGTTGATGAACAATACTACGAAACTGCTAAGGAGTTGCTGAGCAAACCATTTGCTTCTGCTGTTGTACAAAAATACACAGCCATCAATAAACTTTCTAGCATTAGATTAGAAGAGTCAGGTGACCCTTTCAGTTTTATTGGTGAAATGAGAACTATTGTGAGCTCCTTTAAAACCTTGAATATTGAGGTAGATGCAGTCTTGGCCTTCTTTTTGTGGAACGCTTTAAATGAAAAATTCCAGAATCATTTGATTCAAATTACAAATACCAACAAGCCTACTCTTTCTCAAATTGAAAGTAACATTTTCGAAGCTACTGAAAGGTTCTTGAGGCAGAGAGAAAATGACAAATTAAAAATTGATAAACTGAAAACTAAAGAATTTGCCTCTTTGAAAGATAAATCGAAAGCTAATGACAGCCCTTACTCTAAGAGCGAGAATAAACCTAATAAATCTAACGCTACATCATTGGCGGTAAATGTTAAGACTAGCTTCAATAAATGCATACTTTGTTCGGCTGATGGCTTGCAGTCTGACCACAACATTGCATCTTGCCTGAAGTATCGCACTTCGTATAAAAAATGCGACAAACTGAAATCAATTAATGCTTGTACTAGGTGTGCTTACAGAAATCATGTAGCCTCTAATTGTAAGTTTAAATTTACGTCTAATTGTAGACATTGTAAAGGTGACCACATGTCCTTCCTCTGCTGTAATTCTGCTAAGAATGTTCAGAGGAACAGCACTCTGGCGGAAAGCGCCATGATACTTACAGAGGCATTGCCCTGCAAGGTGGGTTCCTGCACTAACTTGTTGCCGACCTTCACGGCCGATGTATCTTTTGGGGGTAGATCGGAAACTGTAAGGATATTGAAGGACGGTGGTTGCCAGAGAAATTTCATATGTCGGCGCCTAGCCGAGAATTTGTCTCTTCCTGTAGAGGATAGTGCTTACGTGGTTACCATAAACGGGTTTAATGCGACGAAGGAAATGACGACTAAATTAGTCAAGGTGCCGTTACAATTGAAAAATGAAGTTAGGGAAATTACCGCTGTTTGTGTTCCGCAAATTAGGGTTTCCCTTCCGGTTGCAGGCTTAGATAAAATGGCTCATAAATTTGAAGCGAAGGGTTATGAACTGGCGGACAAAACGATTTCTGACGCCAGCATGAAGTTATCACAAAAGATTTCCCTCATTCTCGGCACGGAATCTGACCCCACTCTAGATATGAACTATGTTAGGTTCGGAGATTCAAAGAGTCCATCTTGCTTTATTTTAACTCAGATGGGGGTTATTCTCACGGGTAATGTTGGCTCCATTCTGAGGAATCTTGATGCCTTGCCGGAGGTCTCTACAAAAACTCCTCCCCTGCAGTTTGTATCTGGTACTTCGGACTGCATCGGGCCTTGTACTGCTGACCCGCTTCCCGGTTCAGACTCTTCAATGGTGAGTACAATTATTATTGAAGATTTGCCGGGTGGCGTGCAGACACCTAACTTTGATGAGGCTTCTGGCGAAGTACTCAATGACTATTGCACTAAATTTCTCGATGAGGTAAATGATCCTGAACATGGTGAAAATAATCAAGAACTGGTCGATTATGTGCTAAAAAATACAAGTAGAAAAGTTGATGGACGACTTGTTATGCCATTAATGTGGAACTATAAAATATCCCATAGATTGTGCCGAAATTATGCTCTGTCGCACCAGGTATTGAAATCGACATAAAAAAAACTTTCACAAAATACTGAGCGCTTGCGTATGTATGATTCCGTCTTTCGCGAGCAGGAGGAAAATCGAATCATTGAACGCATTGATGACGTTGAAACTTTTATTGCCGAGCATCCAGAGTGCAGTTTTTTACCCCATATGGGAGTGTACAGAATGCAGCATGAAAGTACGAAATGTAGAGTAGTTTTCTTGGCTAATTTGAGCGACAAGTCGGAGGGCGGAGTTAGTCATAATCAGGCAATGTTAGCGGGCCCTTGCTTGAATCAGAAGCCTAATGTAGCTTTGATGTTTCATCGCTTTGACAAATACTTGCTCACTTTCGATATCAAAAAGGCTTTCTTGAATATTGAACTGCGTGAAGTTGACCAAAACAGACTGCTTTTTTTGTGGTTTCGCAATGTTATTAAGGCGGATTTCAAGGTCATAGCCTACAAAAATTTGAGACTTAGTTTTGGAATTCGACCAAGCCCTACTTTGCTTATGTTAGCGTTGTATAAGATATTGGTGCTAGATAGCGACATTGTAGACTCCAAAATCATTAGATTGAAAAATCTCGTATACGATATGATGTATATGGATAACGGGGGATACTCCACAGATAACTTGCATGATTTGAAATGGTCGTATGAATTGCTACCTCAAATATTCGCAGACTACAAATTTCCTCTACAGCAGTTCCTGACAAACTCTTCAGATTTGCAAAGCAAAATCGATATGGACGAAAGTAAAGCCACGGAGAACGAGGTAAAGTTGCTAGGAATGCTTTGGGATAGGAATGAAGACTCGTTGAAACCTGTTTCATTCAAGCTTAACCGAAAGGCTGATACTAAGCGTAAAATTCTTAAGACCATTAATGAGAACTATGACGTATTTGATATTTACTGTCCTGTTCTGAATAGAGCTAAGCTTTTCCTTCACAAATTACAGTGCAACAAATCCCTGGGATGGGATACAAAGCTTTCGGATGTCGAGTTGAAGGAATGGTCCAATATTGCCAGACAAGTGAACACTGCTGAAAGCCCTGCGGTGCCTAGGTCTGTTGGTACAAGATCTAGTGAGTTTTCACTGGTAGCATTCACGGATGCCTCAAAAATCCTTTACGGGTATGTGATTTACATCAGGGAGGATTCTACTAACAGAACTACTTTGCTTTCGAGTAAATCGAAAATTGTAAGCAGTAAATTGAAAACTAAAACTATTCCTGTTTTGGAGCTAACGGCACTAGCTTTAGGAGTCCAAGCTCTTGTTGAATGGTGGAGGGACTTAAGCGGGCCTTCAACTGTAATCCCAGTGAAAATCCATTCTTTGTATCTTTTCACGGACAGCATGGTCATTTTACACTGGTTAAAATCTTATTCCATAGACTTTGCAAAAATGCAGAAAAGAAATGTATTTACAATGAATAAGTTGCGGACTATCGAAAATTTGTGTTCAGAAAGAGAAGTTTCGTTTCATTTCACGGCTGGACGAAACAATCCCGCAGATTTTGTTAGCAGGATTGCTAGTGCTAAGCAACTGAAGAAATCTAATTATTTTTCAGGACCTTCCTTCATCACTAATGACCCATCAGCGGAGTTTACCATCACCCTGCCAAATCCCCTGTCTAGGGATGCGGCCGAGTCTCCTGCAGCTGCGATTAATCTCCTTACGGATACAGGTAATGCGAGCGATGCTGAAGCAAGGACGCGTTGTGGCGAGTCCTTGCCCATCAAGTGTCAGCACCCCATACCACTAGATAGATACGCGAGCTTGTGTAAACTTGTGCGCATGACGAGAGTTTATTTGAAATTTTTCAGCTACTTGAAATGGAAGGTTTCGTGTACCAAAGGCAACTCAAGGGAATTCAGGTCTTACGATGTAAAAACTAATTTTTATGCTCTGGCGTTAACTGCAATTATTCGCATTGAGCAGGAAATGGTGTTTTCCGATGTTCGCGCTTACCTAGCTAGTTCCGCGAAAACTCTGAGAAAGCTTCCACCCCTCGTGTCCAAACTAAATGTTTTTATTGACTCGGATGGTTTGCTTAGGGTGAAGTCGAAGTTCCCGGACGTAGGTCCCAGAGAACACCCTATTTTATTGCCTAAAGATAGCGAATTGACCAAAAAGATAATCGAAGAGGTGCACGTGAAGACTTTGCACTCAGGAGTGTATGCTGTTCTGAGAGAATTAAGAAAAACGTATATTTTTATTCACCCCTTTTCGACTGTTCGGAGGGTTTTGCGAAAATGCATTGCCTGTCGTAGGTTGAACGAAAAACCTATTCAGCTAAACCAGAATGCATATAGAGAATTCAGAACTTCTCCTCCAGCTAGACCGTTTTCGTCACTTTTTCTGGACTACATGGGTCCTTGGACGGTGAAGGTTGGGGAGAAAAAGCAAAAGGTCTACGTACTTGTAATAACGTGTCTTTGGAGCCGCGCTATTAACATGAAGGTTTGTTTGAGCGCTGATACCAGAAATTTTTTGAAGGCACTGCAGCATCACGTCTTTGAATATGGGATTTTTAAGAGTTGCGTTGCTGATTTGGGTAGCCAAATCACTGCAGGCTTCAACGTTTTACGATCGTTCCTTGACGATCACGAAACTGCTAAATATTTTGAAGAGCAGGGAATAGGCCGGCTTGCTCTAGACCAGTACTGCAAGGGGAATAGCGCATTAGGTTCCCTTGTCGAGTCGTGCGTAAAGGCGACTAAACGCTTGATATTCAAAGCTATAAAGAAGAATGTTCTATGCGTTTTTGATTTTCAGTTCGTGATAGCGAAGGTTGTTCATTTGGTCAATAGAAGGCCGATAGCTTTTAAGGAATCGTTGCGCTCCACAGACTTGAACTTCGAAACTCCTTTAACACCGGAGATTTTGATTCATGGTTTTGAGTTACCATCCGTCAATATTGTGCCAGATCTGCACTATCAGGAAGAAGATCCAGAGTACGAACCCGATTCATTGGATGGCATTAGAGCGAACTTTTCCCAGCTGGCAAAAATTCTTTCAAATTTGAAGGATGCGTATCATTCAGAATTTTTGGCAACACTTGTCCATCAAGCGACTAACGCTAAAGAAAGGTATAGACCTAAAAAGCATGTTCATCTGCGACCTGGGGATATTGTCTTGTTGACAGACAAGTTTTTGAAACAAAGTTCTTATCCTCTTGGTCGTGTCATCAAAACCGAGGTTAATTCCTTGGGAGAGGTTACAGCCGCACATGTGCGAAAGAGCACCGGCGAGATAGTTTATCGTCATTCCACTTCATTGATCTTACTCCTTTCTGATTGCTCAGATGGGACGAGTGGCGATGCTGAACCTTCCAACGTCGCTGAAGATTCTCCTGTTCGGCGCTTTGTCCATAGAACGGCAGCCAAGGTGGCTAAAGCTAAAATTAGTTCTCTGGCTCAGGAGGATTGTATATAGTTGTTGTATTTTTCAGAGTTTTCTAACCATTTTATCCATTCGCCTTCTTTTTTCTTCGAAGGCGAATCCCCGGCGGGGAGTATAGAGAATGACTGTGTTTTGTGTGCAAAGGCTTTTAAAATGAATAATAAAATCCAAAAATGTATGCTTTTAAAAAGTTAATAGTTAATAAAGTTATTTTTATAATGCCAGCTCTCGTGCGATCTCAGTAGCTCTCAGGTTTGACCCTTTACTTGGCACGAGAGCTGACTTCGCTAATATATCGCTCAGCTCCCACAGATCACTTGACCTTCACACTGTGCGCACGTTTTCTGTTGAGCTGCTGCGTCTTACGTTGCCTGGCCTATTTACCCAATCCTCGGTGGCTTGCGCGACTCTTCGGGCTTCGCTTCGTCGACGGGTTTCCTTCGGGGACTTGGAGCGCGACGGACTGGCTGCGCCCCCCCGAGACGCGACAGTTTGCTGCCGAGCTGTGGCCTCTCCACCTGCTCTGCGCACCAACTTGGGAAGGCGTCGAGGCTCTGCGGAGGTTGGTCGACCGATAGCTTGCTGGAGTCGATTTTCGAGAGCTGGTAGATTGGACGCATCGTCTTGCCCGTTTTCCTTATCTTATTCTTATTGGCTAAAGGATAATCAGATTAAGCATTCCACTAAATCTTTACATTTAACGACGTTACTTTATTTTGACTTAAATTTAACTTTGGCGAGATTATAACTATACCTCTTATAAGATAGCCTGGCTTTGCATACATTACATTCAGTCATTTCTCTGAGCAGCGATAGCCGCTGTGTTTGGCGCGGCGAAGTCCTGGAGCACCCCACGGACCAGTTGTCTGCGAGGGCCTGGCACGAGGCTCCTCTCCTCTTGTCTCCAAGAGACGCAAGAAAATTATCGTCAAAACCAAATCATCCGTTTCCAAGACTATTAAATTAAACTCATTTGAACTTTATTTACTCTCACAGTAAATGATTTTCTTCGGCTGCAGCCTCGTTTTAAACTTACCTTTGTTGCTCAAAGTATTGCACAACTCTAGAAATCTTTTATTCCCTTTTGTGTTTTTCTAGACACGGGTATAGGCATCACGGGTATAGGCATCACGGGTATATAGGCATCACGGGTATATAGGCATCACGGGTATAGGCATCACGGGTATAGGCATCACGGGTATAGGCATCACGGGTATAGGCATCACGGGTATAGGCATCACGGGTATAGGCATTACGGGTATAGGCACCACGGGTATAGGCACCACGGGTATAGGCACCACGGGTATAGGCATCACGGGTATAGGCATCACGGGTATAGGCATCACGGGTATAGGCATCACGGGTATAGGCATCACGGGTATAGGCATCACGGGTATAGGCATCACGGGTATAGGCATCACGGGTATAGGCATCACGGGTATAGGCATCACGGTTATGTAGGCATCACGGTTATGTAGGCATCACGGTTATGTAGGCATCACGGTTATGTAGGCATCACGGTTATGTAGGCATCACGGTTATGTAGGCATCACGGTTATGTAGGCATCACGGGTATAGGCATCACGGGTATAGGCATCACGGGTATAGGCATCACGGGTATAGGCATCACGGGTATAGGCATCACGGGTATATATGCATCACGGGTATATATGCATCACGGGTATATATGCATCACGGGTATATATGCATCACGGGTATATATGCATCACGGGTATATATGCATCACGGGTATATATGCATCACGGGTGTATATGCATCACGGGTGTATATGCATCACGGGTGTATATGCATCACGGGTGTATAGGCATCACGGGTGTATAGGCATCACGGGTGTATAGGCATCACGGGTGTATAGGCATCACGGGTGTATAGGCATCACGGGTGTATAGGCATCACGGGTGTATAGGCATCACGGGTGTATAGGCATCACGGGTGTATAGGCATCACGGGTATATAGGCATCACGGGTATATGGGCATCACGGGTATATGGGCATCACGGGTATATGGGCATCACGGGTATATAGGCATCACGGGTATATGGGCATCACGGGTATATGGGCATCACGGGTATATGGGCATCACGGGTATATGGGCATCACGGGTATATGGGCATCACGGGTATATAGGGCATCACGGGTATAGGCATCACGGCATAAGTGCCCTTGACCGTTGGATAATCTCTAAACGCTAAGACGGACTGCCCATACACAAATATATATACCTATATATTGGCATATGCAGTGCTCGTGTGTATTAAATACACCTAACTTCCCAGGTAAGCAAAGGTTGGCACAATTGCGGTTCCGTACAATCCTCGACTGCAAATGGAAAGGATGCTCTATTCCAACCGATCAACCATTATAAAAAAAAGTTCATTTTCAACAGAGATGATACAAAGAGTTCATCACTGGTTTTTAAAATATCTTAAAGTAAGGATCATTAATTGACACACACACATGAGTATTGTAATACTCATGTCACTATTCGAAACAAATGATTGAGGGCAATGTACTCGTATTGTTGCGTAATCTAGATTTGATAGTACCTACATGTAGCTACGATTATAAAAGAGAACTCAATTTCAGTTACGATGCATTGATGAAAACACTCTTTTTAGTGCACTCTTACGTTGAAGTTCGAGCTCCGGGACTTGCGGTATAAGGAATTTTTTGAAAGTAAAACGGGCAGATCGAAATAATCCTGCCTCTAAAGCGGCACATAGACGATCAATTGAATTGTCAGTATCATTGACTCAATATATTGATGAGATTTTTGTCTGCCCACTAAGTCAATTATTTGACGGTCGTCAATCAAGCCCACAGACGATCAATTAAATTGTCAATATTCATCATTGTCAATCGTATTGACAATAAAATTGATTGTCTATGCGCCGCTTAAGGCAGCGAGGTTGACATTTAGAGCTATATTTTCCCTCCTAGGTATCAACTAGCGTTCCACTCAAGGGACTCGGAGTAAATATGTTAATATTATACCCCCCGCGGAAACGCGGAGAACGTGTTACATATTCTTTTTTAATCCGTTTACCTGATTTCTACGCCTCTTCATCTCGCCAAAATTGAAAGGTAAAATGAGAAGAAAGAAGAATCACCTCAGTTTAACTTCCCCCGGGGCTGCTCTAATCTTTGCCGCCCGAGTCCAGCGGCTGCACAGCGCGGCCAAAATGATAAATGGAACTGCGAAAAATTCACACTTTGATTTGTGCATGGAGTCAAGTGCATCATGTCGTCCATGTGTGAGGTGTTTAATGCGTAATGTCGCACTGCGTCACAGATGGCAGCGGCTACACGCTGCTTGCCATACGACCCATCGATGGGTCGTTTGAAACTATACAAGAAAACATCCCAATGTTCAGGATTGAAGCCCGAAAAAAGTTCAATCTGATATATTCGGCATAGCTATTTTAGCTATTCTAAAATATAGGTGGGCTTTTCTTATGTTAAAGTGAAATAGGTTTTTGTTTTGTATCAGACCACTTTTTTTAGTTCATTGCTATCTATTTTTCACCATCTCAGACGTTCTCCCTCAACTTATCTTGTATTTTCAAGGAACAGGACGGTTCCAAATTTTGCAATAATCCGTACGCGCAGAGAAGTCTGTCGTTTTGAGCATTGAGCATTTTGTGCTGGAATGTAGTAAGCATGAGCAAGAGAGAGAGAGAGAGAGAGTTTCATGAATGTAATGTTTGAGCAGTATGGAGAGAATAAGTGGTATGCCAGATGTGCTGAAGATGATTGCGGTATGAGCTGTCTTGCTGGATTGGATCAGGAGTGTAATTTGAGTATCATTGAAGCTATGAAAATGTTTCTTGTGTGTGCCTGGAGTAAGAGACAGTGACTGGAATGAGCCAGTCAGGTAGAGTGGTCAGTAATGACCCAATATGCCTGGGGATGGTGTTTTGACACACTGGTTATCCCAGTGATGCCATCCAATGGCAGCTTGTGACAAGGATTGGTAGTTCCTGAGTAGTTTAGTGGACAAAAAGAAAAGAAAAAAGAAAAAACATTTATTTTCCAAGTTGCCAGATGAGATACATGTCAACATATTGGGTTTTAAAAAGTTTCTTAATATAGGACGTCCTAAAACAAAAGTTACATACGAGGAGTACTAATTGACAAACCATCAGAGGTGTACAAATAGATAAGCCATACGAGGCATAATAATAGGCAAACTATACGAGGTGTACTATTAGACAATACTATCAGAGGTGTACAAATAGATAGACCATACGAGGCATATTAATAGACAAAATATACGAGGCGCACTAATAGACAAACCATACATGGCGCGCTAATAGTCTAACTCTGTCAAGGGTAGTTGAATGAGAAATGAAAAATTTCATCTCTTGGATATTTTATATTCCAAGAGATGGCTAACAACTTGTAAATAATTCAAATACTGCTAAGGAATTATTCGAAACTCCCAAGTTCTCAGTTGAAATTATCGAAGTAGGAAAAAGACAAAAAACGCTATGCGGGAGCAGATTGAAACCCCATCGTACATGACAATCAAGTATTGAGAAAAGGTTAGTCACGAAGTAATTTATAAAGTACATCGCGCATCACAGCACGCACATCTGGAAATGCGTAAACAAACTTACACTCAAAATGAAATGCATGGCTTGTTCGGCATACAAATATCGAGATAATTTTTGCACGAGCGCTTTATTTCATTTATCTGTTTATACTTTTAATTTCTTCTATTCACAGAAATGCCCTTCGGGGCTGTGATAGATCGATTTATAAATCATTAAGCAAGCGCAACCAATTTGTTTATTTCTGGAATTTGGTTCAGTGTTAACTGATTGCAGAGCTTTAGGTAAAATGTAATATGTCATGAGGTTTTGCTTTTTACGCAAAAAGTAGAAAATAGAAACATATATATGTGCATGTGCTTATTATATATATGTACGAAACGTGTGCATGTGCACACTGATACATAGACATTCATGTTTGCGTGCTCACACATACACACCCGTGCACATACTAACACACATTTTCATATGTATACGTATTGAAAATGAATGTAAGAGAAAATGCTAATAAACATGAAAAATAATCTTGCTGTTTCTATGTTTAAAATGACAGCCAAAGCTCTGATGAATCGTAAGAAATAACCTGAGGAAAAATAAGGAATTGAAAAAGGACTTTCGAAAACGTAAAATGGAATCGTTTTTTTTTAATTTCCTAAAAGAAATTTTAAGAAAACTCAAGTTACCGCCGAGGAACAACAACAACAACAAAAACATATTTCATATTTTCTCGATATTCTCTGCGACATCATGCGGACATGGGTACATGGGATAAAATGGAGAGACAGTGTAAGCCGGTTGCCACTCATGATTGACAAATATCTACAAAATTTTGGCAGAAATGCGTAAACAAACATAAACTCATCATCAAAATTCATTGCTTGTACAACATACGGACAGAAAGATAATTTTACCACGATTTATATGTTCAAATTGCGCTTTATTTCATTAATGGTATTTGTCATTAATCCAATTCACAGAAACGCCCTCTGGGGAAGTGATAGATCTATTTTTGAATCATTTCGCTAGCGCAATAAATGTATTAACCGGATGGATTTTGCGTAAAGAAATGAAATAGAAACATGTATATCTATTTATGTAGATATATAAATATATACCTACATACGTACACACACATATTAATATATATTACTTATTGAAAATGAAATATAAGAAAATAAATACATTTATAGAATAAAAAATAAAAAGATAAAAACAACCTACCATCTACTACACCGAAAATGACAGTTGAACTCACTGTTATCCTAAGAAATTATTCGGAAAAAATAACTAAAAAGAAAAGAAGACTTTGTGCGCAGCCACCTTAACAAGTGGACTCAACTCCCCGAATTAACGGGCCCTTCGGCACACAAATTTACCGGGAACCCATCTGGGGCCGGTAACGCTGAAATTTTAAGATAATTAAGGACAAGCGGAGCGTCATTAGCGGGAGTCTCACCTGAAGATCTTCGAAAACAATGTTCAGGCGAACACTCTTCACTGTAGCCGGCTGTCAAGGACCCAAGAAGTCCCAGGTAGCGAGGGCAGAATGCCGAGTCCCGCGCAGCACACGAGAAGAAGGTGCGCTCGCGTTCACGGCTGATTTCAATCTGACGTGGCAGCCTTCTGGCGCCACGCTCTTTAGCTTGCTCGAATCCGTCGCGCTGGCTTAGGACTCGAACAAGAACATCAGACGAACGTTTTAGTATTTAAATTTACATTTGTTGCCGTAGACGTGAGGACTCCCGCCATTGCTCCGCTTAGTCGTAAAATTATCAGCGTTATTAATTTTAGGCTGATTAGAAAGAGCACAGCCTTTGCCCCTTATTGCGGAAGGCCCTTTTGTGCCTTATAAAGTCCTCAAAGGACCTCAGCGTTCGAGCAATGACTGGAATCTCGACACAATCCCGGCAAGAGAAAAAACGGAGTTTTCATCAGAAATTTCCGTTACATAGATTTAACATTCAAACATTTTGATATATTAATGTTACTTTCCAGAGGAAGCATAGAAAGAACACCAATTACATTTATGCGCATATTATTTTTAGGGGCAATACAGTAGGAAAGGACATTAGAGGTGACCTCTCCTAATTGAGTCTGCAAGCTTGCTACGTTGCTGGCGAGGTGCCTGTCGCCTAAGCCCTGCAGCTGCCTCAATTTCAGGTTCTTCGGAAGTTTCCGAGGAGTCTGATTCAAAAGAATAATGCTGATCTCTAGGGCGTTCAATAGAATAGGAACTACCCTCACGAGAAAAGGAACTCCCGGGCGGCTCGACAGAAGGATGCAACTCCTCACTCGAGCCTCCCTCTGCGCTTTCCCACCCCTCCTCTGAAGCAGTATCAGTAGCAGCTAACTCCAGGGGGTAAAGTAAAGAAATTTTAACAGCAGATTCTGAGTTATCAGCCTTGATAATTTTAACAACCCGGACCTTGCCATCGCGTCCAGGAAGCAGCGCGATGATGCGGACTAAGGTCCAAAACGGTCTAGGTTTTATGGGATGCCTTAATAAGACAACCTGACCTACAGACAAGAATTTATTATTGAGAGGTAAAGATTTAAGAGGATATGGACCTCTTAGGGTGATTAAGTACTGTGAGTACCAGAGCTCCCTAAACTTGGCCACCATGACGTCGCGCCTCTCAAGCGCTGAGAGCAGATGCTCTCGACGTTCATCGTCCTCGGTTTCCAAGTCAGGGACCTCATCGGAAAGGATTAAAGAGTTAGAAGTAGAGTAAAGTTGAAGGAATTGAATAGGCATGATAGGCAAAATAGTGTCCCCCGTCTCTGTGTAGGAAAGAAGACGTCGATTAAGATTAAGAGAAATATCAGAAACTGCAGTGAGAAAGGTAGAGTAAGGATAAGTGCTACGACCAAAGCGCTTGTACAAACTCTCCTTAATAGATTTAAACAAGCGTTCCCAGATCGCACCAAATTGTGGACTATAGATTGGGATAGTTTTAAATTTAATGTTAAAAGTGCGGAAACGTTCTTCATACAAGGAAGAAGGTAAAACTTCTGCCAAAAGGTCAGAAGCAGCTACGAAAGTTTTAGCATTACCGGAATACACGGTGTTAGGGACGCCCTTTTCGTTCGTGAAGCAAATGAAGGCAAAACAAAATTCTTCCAACGTCATGGAAGGAAGAAGCTCTATATGAATAGCTCTAGTTTGAAAACACGTTAACAGTAAAAAATTCACTTTTTGTTTATGGCCAAACGGATCTAACGCCCAGAAATGAGCTGAAAAGTCCATTCCTGTTGTAGCGCAAGGTCTCACAAAATTAGTCCGACTATCTGGCAAAGCAGGAGGGTCAGGATACGAGAAAGCCCTAGCGTTCACCCGCTTGCATACTATGCATTTGGATAGAACGCCACGCACAGTACGCTTACAGCGAGGTATCAAATAACCGTCGATTTTAAGTTTTTGCACAGTCGATTAAACACCCTGATGATTAAGAGTTTTATGGGTATGCAAGATCAGATGATAGGTTAGATGAGAAGAACTAGACAACAGAATAGGGTTCCTAGTGTTGTAATCCAATTCCTCCGCTAAGACAATGCGGCTGCTAGATCTAATTAAATTATGAGACTCAAGAAACAAGTTGAAAGATCTAACAAGCAAAGGCGGACGAGGATTCTTGGTTTCCAAGGCCTCTATCTCGCTGGCAAAATGCTCACTTTGCATAGAGGAAATGAGGTAAATAAACGCTCGCAGTTTAGACTCCCCCGGATCTGCGCGCTTCCAGATTGCTACGGCCCTAAATACCTTCTCCACCGCACCCAACAGCTTTGGGTAGGAGGAGAAGCGCTCAAGCGTTACAATAGAAGCTTCACCTGGGTGAGCAACATTAACTGCGATACACGCGTCTGAAACAAATTGCTGCGGAATGCATCCTGAGTGACCCTTAGGCCACTTATCTCTACTTTCTCTGATCCAAGAAGGACTTTCTAACCATAACAATTTATTCTCTAGAAATTTAGATACCTTAACACCCCGCGTCAGCATGTCTGCAACGTTAAACATCGTGGGCACGTACTCGTAACTAAAGGCAGCCAAGGCCTTACACTCAAGCTGCTTACGCATGGCTTCTATGTCTTTTATCCTGTTGTTTACAAATACATTCTTTCGCGGAGGTTTACCGCTCAAGAGCCAAGCTAGGGTGACCTGTGAATCAGTAAGAATAGTTACATTAGCCACTTTACAAGGAAAATTAACATCACACAGAAGAGATACAAGACACTGATAGGCAAGAAACACTGCCAAGAGTTCGAGGGAAGGAAGAGTTCGCTGGCGAGAAGGCGAAACTTTAACTTTAGAGAAAAGTAATGCGCTGCGATCCTCTTGGACACCATAAATACAGGTACCAAAGGCGCTAGCACTAGCATCACAAAATACAACAAGTTGGGTAGTTTTAGTCTCAGCCAAAGTCATCCTAGGAAACTCGTAATCCCTCAATTCCGAAAACTCCGGACAATATTTCTGCCATTCATTACATAAGTCTTCCGGAACATTCTGATCCCAACCTAGCCTCAAGGGCGTCAATTTTTTCAAAATGAGCTTACCTCGCACAGAAAAGGGCAACAAAATTCCCAAGGGGTCGTAAATAGACGCTACTTCAGAAAGAATTTTCCTTCGTGTTTTACACGAAGAGTCCAACTTTTTTACAGATAGAGAAAGAAGATCAGTAGAAGAGTTATAGTCGTACCCTAGCACTCTGGAGTGCACTTCGGCACTACATAGAGCAGGGTCAATTTGAGAAAGAAGTTCAGAATTATTGGACTTCCATTTGCGTAACGGAAACCCACTCTCCTCAAATGCACTATTGGCGCTTCGAAATGTGCTAAGTGCTAGTTCAGGACTTTCAGTAGTGAACACTAAATTATCGACGTACAGCTTATTCGCCATAACGCCTCTAACTGTCAAATCAGTAATAGTTTGAGCGTGCAATTTGAGCAGATAGTTAAGAATATAAGGCGGTGCAACAAACCCGAACAACAGAGTTGTGTAACGGTAATACAAAAATTTGCCATCCTTGAAAAGGATGAAGCTAAACTGATTGCGGTCAAAATCACAAGCAAGTTTCCCCTGCAAGAAAGCTTTAAAAATGTCAGAAAGAACCACTACGGTATTTGCACGGAAATAGACCAAAAGTCCTAACAAATTATTCATCAGATTAGGACCCACATAAGAGGCTTCGTTCAGACTGGGTAAACCACCGACCTTTAAAGAGCAATTAAACACAGGACGAATTTTAGAAGTTTCTACATGTGTACGTATTACAGGCCTATGCGGGATCCATTTGTGAGCTCCCACATCTATCCTTTTGACGGAAATGGGTTCAATGATACCCAATTCAAGCTGCTCAAGGAATACGTCATTATAGGCCTGTTCAATCCCCTTTAGGGCATTATCAGTCGCTACTTTACGAGCAAGATATCTTGCTAATACAAAATTGTTAGGCACTCTAGCCAAAAGTTGGCGATTCCAGGGCAACTGGACAGAATATTTACCTTCTTCAAGTTTAACACTATCTTTAAAATCTTCCAATTCCTTATCATTTTCTTCCTCCTTAGAGGGTATACCCATAAGCTCAAGGTCAAGCAGCTGATCAAGTCCAGTCTGAACTACGCACTGCTCAGAAATGTCTAACAATGATGTACATACTTAAGGAGTTTCAAAGAAATTATTTAAATTATTACGGTTACGGCCTTCATTTAAGGCACACTTAGAAATTTTCCTTTTAGGTTTAGATTTAGTTTCGCTATCAAGAGACAGAGCAGGTTTACATAATTTAACATTAGCTTTCCTTTTAGTTTTCGTTTCATTTTCGTTGTCAGAAGACAGAGAATTTGTACATAATTTAACATTGCTATTTCTTTCAACGGAAGTTTTAAGATAATTAGTTAGCTTTTTAGTTTTAGAAGCAACAAGAGAAGATAAAGAGGAGTTGTAACATTTTAACTCCCCAAAGGGTAAAAAATCGTTAGAAATGCGCATGGCCTTATAGCCATTTACGTGTTGTAACTCAAGCACCCTAAAAGCTTGAAGAGCATCTACACCCAAAATTCCGCGAATTTGGATGCTATCATTTATAACTTTAGGATAGGAAGTCGACAAAGGGAGTTTAGTTTTCAAAATTTCGAGTTTATCCTTCAAATTTCTCACACCCATCTGGAGGTTTAAATTTCTCATAGCGAAAACATCAAGCTCATGCTTCTCACTGTCCGGAAGCACGAGTTCAATGCTAATTTGCTTACCAATTAAAGGAACAGAAGCACCTACGGTGTCAATAGTAAGCTCCTGCAAGTCTGTATCTGAATAGTCGGAACTTAAGGTCTCCAAATCAATAAGCGACGACTGACTGCCGCTATTAATTAGAAAATTTACACGCTTAGTTACACCACCATACTTGGTGTTAAGAGCAACAAGAGGGCACATCCTTAGACGTGCCTTTAACCGTCATGATGAGGTTGCAACATAGGCACTGGATTCAATAAATTTAAGACACAAAGGGCTAACATGATTGTTAGCTTTACACAAAAAGCACAGGAACGGGAGACCCTTAACTTTGGAAGGACACGCACTAGACAAATGCTTACTACTTAAACATGTAGAACATAATTTTAATTCACCAGCACGTTTCACACGCTTTTCGTGCGAATTAAATCGCCTGCATGCAAACGAAGCGTGGTTAGCTTGATTACAGAAGCGACATACCTTAACATCGGGCGACTTATTAGGTTTAGGTAAATATGGCGTTTTGTCCCTCACCTCAGTCCGGGTCACCAGTTCTGTTTCCTTACTACGGAATACGTGAGACGGTTTGGATTTACTTTTGGTTTCGAGAAGAGAGAACACTTTATGAGCATTCTCAAACATCTCCAATGAAAAGAAACTCGCTTTAAAATAGCGAAGGAGTTCCAATAGGAAAAATTCAGGAAGTTTAGTTTTAATTACAGCAGAAAACAGTAGGTTACCCGATTTCTCATTAGAGAAATCCAAGCCCAACTTGGAAAGTTCAAGAAAGCGAAATTTAACCCTAGGGAGAAAAGAATTTATTTCGGATAGATTCTGAACACTGGGACAGCTCAGGATCTCATCAAGAGCTAATGAGATTAATTTGTCAGCGTTAAGAAAATCTGGCTTAAGTAATGTCCAAGCCGATAGAAAACTAGTTTCTTCGTTAGGAAGTCCCTCTATCAGACTGAGAGCTCTTCATTGAAGTTGATTTTTGAGGAAGATAAACTTTTGTTTCTCACTCAGGTTAGGATAAGCCTGAAGGGCATTAGAAAAGGACTCTTGAAAGTGAAGGAAGTTGAAAGGGCATCCCTCATTGTTGTTGTATTTCTTTTTTTTATTCCACCGATGCCACCTCATTTGTTGCAATTCAAAGTCCAGGATCACATTGTTTCTAGCCAATTTTTGAGAGGCAGTTGTTTTCCATCAATATTTCGTTGAAATTCTTCACTTTCCTTTTATTTCTCTTGATAATCGACTTGACAGAAGGCCACTCTCTTTTATTTTTGTAGACAGTTAAGATCAAATATACTGAGACTTTTCAATGTCTTTACATTTACTGATGATATTGGTAGCAAATCAATTATGGCCTTATAGGGGTAAATGACGAGAGATTTACAACATTATTTAATAATAAAATGACGACGTCTTTCAATTAGTAAAGGATGACAATCAGATGATAAAATGACACACGATGTATATAGCGTTTTCTAGAATTTAAATGACAATGATGCTATCAAATCGCGGAAATTACTTTAACTCAAATCTATCAGATGACACAATTATAGGAATTCGCATTATGACTTTAAATAAACGGGTAAGCCTTATTACTTGATCAATTGATGAACATAGATTATTAACACATTGACAATTCTGATGCGCACATATTATATGAGATGATGCCTCGTCGACGCTGGATTACTTAGTAGAGAAACAAAGATCGTCTTGCACATCATCGAAATAATCCTACACCTAGACGTGAAGCTACATCAGAGTATGGACGAGAATATGGATGAATATTGGAGAGATACTTAGCTGTGTTACTTCCGACTGGCGGTTGATAAGCCAAACACAACTTAAGGCTAAGGCAGTACACTTTTCCGTTTCCATAATTAAATAATCAAATTTTATTGCAAGGCTTATTAGAAAAAAGTTCAGCTAACCAGAGTCACGTCTACACTTTAAAGTGGACAAGTTATATCCCAACAAAAGACACGGAAAATTAATAATGAAGAAGAAAAACACAAAAAAGGTACATTTTCCCCACCACTTACTTTCACTTTCACAACATTTCTATTTTTAAAGTTTACACTCAAATTGAGTTAAAGAATATTTTCATATATAAATGAGAGAACCTAATAAAAGTTAGACGAGGCTCAAAAAAGCCAGGACCTGTAAAAAACGTAAGGTTCTTAAGCAACACAACAAGGAACCTCGCCTAAAATACAACACAGGTTGCACTCGACTTACACCTAAGGAGACTGAAAATCGGCCCCCGCTACACCGGACAGCGGCACTAAGACGCAATTAAAAATTGACACAAATAATTTCCTCTTATTTTTTTGAAAAGAATAGAAAAAGAATTCAAGATGAGAATAGATAGATACCAGGATTTAACCTGCCGAATTCCAGCCAAGCTCTACCATTAACTAGATGGCGCTGAGATCCAGCCGGCTTAATTGCCGTTTAGGCAAAACTGCGCAAAAGCAGCACGTCCTAGAACATTTTAGTTCTTTAAGAGGTATCTCTTTATGAAGAAAAATTGTAAGACATTATCTTTCGAATAGAAATTTCGAAAATGAGAGTTCAGATTTTAAATGAATATTGTTTTCGAATAAACATTTGTGCGCAGCCACCTTAACAAGTGGACTCAACTCCCCGAATTAACGGGCCCTTCGGCACACAAATTTACCGGGAACCCATCTGGGGCCGGCAACGCTGAAATTTGAAGATAATTAAGGACAAGCGGAGCGTCATTAGCGGGAGTATCACCTGAAGATCTTCGAAAACAATGTTCAGGCGAACACTCTTCACTGTAGCCGGCTGTCAAGGACCCAAGAAGTCCCAGGTAGCGAGGGCAGAATGCCGAGTCCCGCGCAGCACACGAGAAGAAGGTGCGCTCGGGTTCACGGCTGATTTCAATCTGACGTGGAAGCCTTCTGGCGCCACGCTCTTTAGCTTGCTCGAATCCGTCGCGCTGGCTTAGGACTCGAACAAGAACATCAGACGAACGTTTTAGTATTTAAATTTACATTTGTCGCCGTAGACGTGAGGACCCCCGCCATTGCTACGCTTAGTCGTAAAATTATCAGCGTTATTAATTTTAGGCTGATTAGAAAGAGCACAGCCTTTGCCCCTTATTGCGGAAGGCCCTTTTGTGCCTTATAAAGTCCGCAAAGGACCTCAGCGTTCGAGCAATGACTGGAATCCGACAACTTCGAAAAACGTAAAAATGAACTGGTTTCTAATTTATTCATAGAAATTTTTAAGAAAACTCAGGTTACAGTCAAGAAACAACACAAACTCTTCAGCATTATACGGACATGTGTACATGGGATAAAATGGAGTAACATTGAGGCCGGATATCACATCCGAGTGGCGAATATTTACAAAATTTGGCACATATAGGTAGATTAAGAAATGGTTCAAAGTGATAATTTTAATTACAGAAATTTAGAGTTTTTTTCGATTTGAAAGTTCAGTGCTAGTGTGCGCTGAAAGCACGGGAAAATATAAAAAGACTAAATGAAATGCTTAAATTACCCCCCTCCCTCCTGCTCAGCCGAAATCGATGGAAAACATCTTCGAGAATGATTTTGAAAAAGCGAGACATCGTTAGCCAAAATTTAGTTCATTAAAAACTTGGCACAACCCTCACATCTATAAACCTGTATATTGGTGTACATACAAAATGTATTTCAGGGTATGTTTGTCATACGGACGTTAAATATTAATACAGAAAAGAGAAAAAAATAATAAAATAACAAAATAAAGATGAGGAAATACTCCTCATTATGGAAAAAACGTTCGTTCTGCTGCATTGAACTGACGGCTGTGGTGCTCATTATTGTCGACAGAAATAAGTAAGATGAATATACGAATGGCTTTGCAAGCGTAAAATGAAATAGTTTCTAAATTTCTAACAGAAATTTCAGGAAAATTAAAATTTCTGGTAGATGGGAAATTCACACCGAAATGCTGCAGGCCCTATGACAGAGATGGAAAATGACGTGACACATTTACTCTAAATTCTTTTACAGTTTTAGAGTTTTTGATATGCTGGGGGAGCTTGTTCCACAAAAAAGCTCCAGAAACTGAGAGAGCTTTTTGTCCCACGTTAGATGAACAATAACTGACTAAAACGTCATTCCTCCGATTTGGTTTTTTGTTTAGGATATTAGACGGAAAAATTTTTACCACCTCTGTATTACTTTGGGGGAGGTACAAAGAGGAGAACACTCGTCAGTTTTTTGGATCATGAATCTGTTCGGTATTGGGATCCAGTCGATTTTTCTTAAAAGAGGGGTGACATGATCGTATTTATTGAAATTTCCTTTGCTGCATACTACTTTAGCGGCGAAGTTTAGACATTTTTGCAACTCTTCCAGACGACATTGAGGTAAATCTCCCCACACAAGACTGCAATAGTCCAGACGCGATAAAACTAAAGACTGAATCACTAATAAACTAGATTTTTCGTCAAGTGTGTTCTTAATGCGATGAAAGAACATTAAGGTTCCGTTAATTTTGTTGCACATTGTTTCTTCGTGTGAATTGAAAGTCATATTTTTGTCAAACCAGACACCCAGATTTTTTACCTCATCTACTGGTTCAATTGTATCGTCTCCAAATGTTAGCTTGAATGGTGATAAATTTTTAGTCGCATTCTGTGATCCAAAAATAATGCATTGCGTTTTACTTGCGTTAAGTTTGAGGCCATTATGGTCATACCACAATTTCAGATTTCTCAGAAGGTTTTCAGCGTTGGCTTGTGTTTCTTTTGACTATGACTATCCTCGTAGAAATGACTATCTTGACAAGTCTGGTACCAGTCGCTGAACTCTTTTGTGAAAATTGTGGAGGGAATTGTGGGCCGTTACAAAGGCCCCGACGCTGTCGGCCCTCAATTTCAAGTTCAAGTTCAAGCGTGTTGCTGATCGTACATCTGGCAGTGCTCGGTACGCTGCTTACCCTCGTGTGCACTGTGACGTCATCCAGTCTGTCCTAAATGAACCCCTGCTATTGGCTGATTAAAAAAGCAGAGATGCATGGGTGTGACACACGGTATGTATACCGTAGTGTCACCGTGATGGGTGTCCTCGTAGAAATGACTCTATCTTTTTTCTTCTAATCATGCCAGCCAGTGCAGCCACATGATGCCACAGAGCTGAAGAAGCTGATGCCAGCAGCCAACCATTCAGCAGCAGGGCTGCCAATGCTTGGGTTTTAACCCAAGATCTTGGGTTTTTGCGTTGTGCCTTGGGTTCTTGGGTTTTATTCACGAATAGATTGATAATCTTGGGTTTTGAGCCACATACTTCAATCATAAGTACACAGGAATTCTTAAAAGTCATATTATTGCGCACAAATGACCATATTTCATTATGCCTGAAGGTTTCGTTATACGTTTGAAATACGTTGCATGCCCGTCACTGCCTGTATACGCTACCTGCTCGTTTTAGCGTATGAACTGAACGCGTTGCATACCCGTCACAAATCACGATCTGTCGAGCGCGCGCCTCTCAAACTCAAAGTCTGCCTCATATAGCATTAACTTTTAGAGAGAGTGAGGTGTGACCATCGCATTAATTCCATATACTATGCGATTTTCGTCGGGGGTGCGATACAAAAAACTGTCCAGATTTTTTGATTGTACTCATATTTTAAGGTGAATGTCTTTCTCTGAACTCTACTCATTTAAATGAGAAAAAGGTCCTGACGAAATAGCGCCAGTAAAGGAGAGAAAATGGAATGCTCAGTTCTTCAAGGAAGAATGGCTCAGTGAAACGTCTAAAGATGGCTTGAGCTGATGGCTTGAGCAGGACAGCAGTTACTGCAAGGCATATAAAGTGATACTTAAATAATGCAAATAAATCTATTTTGTCGATGCATAACGATTCCGTTAAACACATTTTTTTGCAGTTTCTAAAGGAAGCACAAGCATTACTTAACTTCTTAAAAAGGAGACAACTGAAAACCATCAAATAGCATAGAGTGAGCCAAGGCTTGCATCATTTTTTAACATAATCTACCCTATGCCAACGTTGACCACTTTTTGGAGCAGGAGTCTGCAAACTATGGCCCGCGGGCCACATCCGGCCCGCCACATAATTTCATCCGATGATCCGGCCCGCCAAACAAATCCCTGTGTGGTGTCATTGAAAAAATAATTATCGCACGGCTGATTATTGCCGGCACTGATTTGTTTATTTTCATTTTTTATCCTTTCGGCCCGCATGAATGTGGAAAATAAATAACGTGGCCCTTACATTGAAAACTTAGAAGACCCCGGTCTTCGAGGTCTGTAAGCTTGCATTTTCTGAAAGTAAAATAGCCGAAAAACTGTCGATGAAGCGAACAAAGCTTTCCTATGTAATCCAAAATGGTATAGCTGTCAAAGAATTTCGCAAACAAAACGTGAGTACTTGTATTATTGTACTATATATGATGTATTTTTTATATTTTTTTCGAAACTTGGGTTTTATTTCCTGGTCTTGGGTTTTTTAGAACCATGATCTTGGGTTTTGATGAAAAGCTCATTGGCACTTTGGCAGCCCTGTTCAGCCCTTCAGCAGTGCGTGACTGGCAGTTGGTGGAGGTGATGTGGCGTGCCAGCTCATGCTCTCCTGCTCTGCGCAGTTTCGTCGTTGCTTAGATGATACTATGCAAACTCATATCGTTTCAAAACTTGCACGGCTACGTGGTACTGTTGTCTAGTGGATCTTGACGTTCAACGTTTAGGTTATTTTTAACAAGGAAATAATTTGTTTATGGTAATAAGCATTTTTCCATGTTACCTACTGCTAAACCAAGTGCTTCACCTACGGTTTTTATAGATATTTCAGGCGCAAGAGAAGGCGTGGAGCATTCGTAAGTTCTACTAATAAATCTGAAAATTCTTCTCCTATATTCAAATTGAACAGATGCGAGCGAACAGTTTCATTATTACAACAATTGACCTCAGAAGCAACAAGCCACGCAACGAGCGACGGTAACATCATCTAATTTTATGAAGCCAACCATCCATTCGGTATCGCTACTTCTAGCAAAATATATATTGGTCTCATTTTATAGATATAATCTTGTATCCTAAATACTCATCGCTACTGTTGCAAAATATAAATTGGTCTCATTTTATCGATATACTTTATATCCTAAATACTCAATATGCTGTCAGTTATGCCCTGATCAGTAGTTTGTATCAAATAAGATCTATCGTGGTGATGGACAGGACAATTAGTGAACCATTTACACCAGCCACGGTCCGACAATTAGTCTTCGTGTCGCGTATCTGTGCTACGGATGAGGCATAAATTTGGCAGCTGAGCCACAATTTTTTTTATTCGCCTTAACTATGTAGTTTTTGCGAGTCGCTCTGTGACGTGAAAAAGGAAATGTAAGATTGATTGATTATAGATTAGTTTTAGCCTACCATTACCACAACAAAGATGTTCAAAAGAGAGGAAGGATGAAGGCACCGTTTAGTACGGAGTTGAGGAAACGTGGAATCTATGCACAAAGGGTGTTCCCGAAAAGGATACCGTGCGCTAGAAACAGGAAGATAAGAAAGCACAGACGTGAAGAATATTGTACTCAATAAGTAATTGAAACAAAACTGGTATTTCGCAAATTGCCCATGGGCTTTGTTTTTTGATCTCCATCCGATATTGCGGTAGTTATTGAAGATTATTTTATAAACCTAATTAGAAAATCCATAGGTACAGCAATGTACAAACTCTTTTATGTTTTATTACAAAAAGCTATGCTAATTATTGTTCAAACTTCATCATCGCCGTAAGACAGTGCATACTCTCTTGCATACTTCTGTTGTTAAGGAAGGAATATTACGAGCGAAATGCTTACTTCTGTCAATGTTGAATTCAGTTCTTATATTATTTTATTTCACTTTACACGTACTTCTTCAGAGCGAGGGCCCTCATTGTACCAGCTGTCTGATAGACAAAACTGACAGCTATAAATTCATTAAATTCCAATACTTACCATTTCCTAATAATTTCATCACAAGTTTGTACACGGCAGTGAGGTAGTCGGATTTACGCCGTATCCAGGATGCGCCCGTCACGAGTAAATGAGGTTCAGTAGATCTTGAGGTCGACAAAAGCTCGGTGCGTTGTTGGAACATTTTGCTTGCTTTCTCATTTGAAAGTGCAAAAATGCAACAACAAAGAAAAATGACAAAGTTGCGTCAGTAAATAGAAGTGGATTGGAACTCGTACTTTAACTTAAAGGCACAGAATTACAACAGCAAGGAACAAAACAACAAACTTGCGTCAAAGAACACACGTCGATTGCAACTCCCACTTTCACTTGAAAGTGCAAACTGCAACAAGAACAAAAAATTACATACCTGCGTCAGGGAACATAACAGGAACGAGAATCAAAGATGGAATTTGACGAAGTTCTAGAGAAGACGGGCCCGTTCGGGAGGTACCAGACGCGTGTGGTGGCGCTATTGTACGTCGCGGCGATGCTGAGCGCGCTGCCGGTGCAGCAGGACGTGTTTGTGTCGTACTCTCCTCAGTACAGGTCGGTGGCAAACACTTTAACAATTTAAATAACTTCAACAATTTAAACAATGTAAACAATTTTTGAAGCATTTAAATAATTTTTGAACAATTTAAATAATTTTAAAACAATTTGAACATTTTAAACAATTTAAACAATTTCAGCAATTTAAACAATGTAAACAATTGTCAAACAATTTGAACAATTTAAACACTTAAAATCTATTTATAAATTTAGTCAATTCAAACCATTAATAAAGAGTTTATAACTATTTCAACAGTTTAAACATATTAAAGAAATTTCAAATAATTCTTCAACAGTTTGAACACTTGTTAAACAATTTATTTACCACGAGCGATACAGCAGTAGATTGTTACTTAAGTCTAGAACAATGAACAATGGACAGTCCCTTGTGAGCTCGAATATGTTCAGCTACTCCTAAGGCATTCTATCATCATCTTGGTTCAATGGATATCGACGGAGCATTTTAGTCCAGTAGATATCCACGGGATATTTTGGTTCAATGGATATCGACGCAACATTTTACTCCAGAATGTTTATGTTTATGACCCTTCTCCTGCTTCTAATCAAACTGCTTCTCAAGCCTATTGTGTTTTTCCATACTTCGGTCATCAGTCAGAAAAATTAAAACTAGAACTCACTAATCTCATTTCTAAATATTTTCCTGAAGTTTCCTTACGCATTATATTGGTTAATAAACGTACAATAAGCTCATTTTTTCGATTTAAAGATGTACTTCCTAAAAGCATGCGATCTTCCGTCGTCTATGATTTCCGTTGTGCGCATTGCGCATCTCAGTACGTTGGTTCAACCCAGCCGGCACTGTATCGACGGATAGCTGAGCATGCTGGACGGAGTCATCGTACTGGTCGGATGTTAGGTTCTCCGTCTCATTCTAGCTTAAGGGAGCACTGCAATGCCTCATGTGATCAAGTCATTAACAGTGATAAATTCAAAATACTGGATCATGTTCAGCTAGTTTTGACCTCCGAATATTAGAGTCATTGTATATACATAAATTAAAACCTCCGTTAAATGACATGCAGAGCTCATATCAACTAAAAATTGTAAACCGCTAACTTTTGTCCGTGTTTCGGAATAGCGTCAGCGTAGTAAGTGTTAAAAACCTTGTCCATCGCCTTCCTATTTCATTGCTGTCCATTTTGCTGTTCTACTTTTGCCTGTCAATATATGAATTTTGTTTGTGAACTGTGCTTATGTTATGTCTCGTATCTGCAGATTTTGTTGAGAATGAGCCTAGTGCTCGAAACGTTCGAACTAAATGTTTTTAAAATACTTCTTTTCTGTATCATTCCTTTTAAAGTTGCTACGCAAACGTGATGTACCTAATTTTAGTCCAGTAGATATCCACGGGACATTTTGGCTTAATGGATATCCACGGAACATTTTAGTCCAGTCGATATCCACGGGACATTTTGGCTTAATGGATATCCACGAAACATTTTGGCTTAATGGATATCAACGGAACATTTTAGTCCAGTGGATATCCACGGGACATTTTGGCCTAATGGATATCCACGGAACACTTTATTCCAGTGGATATCCACGGGACATTTTGGCTTGATGGATATCCACGGAACATTTTGGCTTGATGGATATCCACGGAACATTTTACTCCAGTGGATATCCACGGGAAATTTTGGCTTAATGGATATCCACGGAACACTATAGTCCAGTGGATATCCACGGGACATTTTGGCTTAATGGATATCCACTGAACATTTTGCTTAATGGATATCGACGGAACATTTTAGTCTAGTAGATATCCACGGGACATTTTGGCTTAATGGATATCCACGGAACATTTTAGTCCAGTGGATATCTACGTGACATTTTGGCTTATTGGATATCCACGGAACATTTTAGTCCAGTGGATATCCACGGGACATTTTGGCTTAATGGATATCCACGGAACATTTTAGTCCGGTAGATATCCACGGGACATTTTGGCTTAATGGATATCCACGGAACATTTTGGCTTAAATTTAAATTAGTCCAGTTTATATTTAAGTGGACCAGTGGTCCAGTGGAACATTTTAGTCCAGTGGATATCCACGGGACATTTTGGCTTAATGGATATCGATGGAAAATTTTAGTCCAGTGGATATCCACGGGACATTTTGACTTAATGGAAATCAGCTTCTCTCCCTTATCCTACCGAGGCCTTGTTGAGCTGAGGTGATAAGCGGACAAGGTTACACTAATTGATTCGTGGAGACATACTTCCTGTAGACGATCCCAATAAAAATCAAGACTTCAACACAAAAATGCTGATGCAGACGACGTCTACACTCCTGTCACTCAGATTGACATTTACCGTAAAAGTGTTTTGTTGTGATGCCATACATGTGCAACAACAGAACAAAATTATTCTAAATGGAGGCTAAGGTCGTATACTGATAAACCAATGCATGCTCAGAGCAACAGATAACACTGTACAGACGTTGTGACTTTCAATGGGTACGTTCTTGCACGTCACCATGAGTCCAATTATTGTGCGTCCAATGTAAGCAAAGAAAATATGGCCACAGAGAAGTATTACGAACATCGAGCTTTATTATGGGTATTTCTAAATAGGTTCGGTAACGAAAATATGCCGGGAAATGTTTATCTTTTTTATGTATCATCGATACACACGTACGCGTGTCAATGAGCGTGTGGGATGTGAAAAGTGGGCTGTAGATGTTTGCACGTACGGAAATTGTTATTGGTAACCCTGCAGCAACTACACATTGACAGCAACCTCACAATAATAGTCCCTACACAATAACAATCACTACACAAAAACAGCCACCACACAACAACAGCAACCACACAACAACAGCAACCACACAACAACCTCAACCACACAACAACAGCCACCACACAACAACCTCAACCACACAACAACAGCCACCACACAACAACCTCAACCACACAACAACAGCCACCACACAACAACAGCCACCACACAACAACAGCAACCACACAACAACCTCAACCACACAACAACAGCCACCACACAACAACCTCAACCACACAACAACAGCCACCACACAACAACCTCAACCACACAACAACAGCCACCACACAACAACCTCAACCACACAACAACAGCCACCACACAACAACAGCCACCACACAACAACAGCAACCACACAACAACAGCAACCACACAACAACCTCAACCACACAACAACAGCCACCACACAACAACCTCAACCACACAACAACAGCAACCACACAACAACAGCAACCACACAACAACAGCAACCACACAACAACCTCAACCACACAACAACAGCCACCACACAACAACCTCAACCACACAACAACAGCAACCACACAACAACAGCAACCACACAACAACAGCAACCACACAACAACAGCCACCACACAACAACAGCAACCACACAACAACCTCAACCACACAACAACAGCAACCACACAACAACAGCCACCACACAACAACAGCAACCACACAACAACCTCAACCACACAACAACAGCCACCACACAACAACCTCAACCACACAACAACAGCAACCACACAACAACAGCAACCACACAACAACCTCAACCACACAACAACAGCCACCACACAACAACCTCAACCACACAACAACAGCAACCACACAACAACAGCAACCACACAACAACAGCAACCACACAACAACAGCCACCACACAACAACAGCAACCACACAACAACCTCAACCACACAACAACAGCAACCACACAACAACAGCAACCACACAACAACAGCAACCACACAACAAGAGCCACAACACAACAACCTCAACCACCCAACAACAGCAACCACACAACAACAGCAACCACACAACAACAGCCACCACACAACAACAGCAACCACAAAACAACAGCAACCACACAACAAAAGCAACCACTCAACAACAGCAACCACACAACAACAGCAACCACACAACAACAGCAACCACACAACAACAGCAACCACTCAACAACAGCAACCACACAACAACAGCAACCACACAAAAACAGCAACCACACAACAACAGCCACCACACAACAACAGCAACCACACAATAACAGCAACCACACAACAACAGCAACCACACAACAACAGCCACCACACAACAACAGCAACCACACAACAACAGCAACCACACAACAACAACCACCACACAACAACAGCAACCACACAACAACAGCAACCACACAACAACAGCAACCACACAACAAGAGCAACCACACAACAACAGCAACCACACAACAACAGCAACCACTCAACAACAGCAACCACACAACAACAGCAACCACACAAAAACAGCAACCACACAACAACAGCCACCACACAACAACAGCAACCACACAATAACAGCAACCACACAACAACAGCAACCACACAACAACAGCAAAGACACAACAACAGCCACCACACAACAACAGCAACCACACAACAACAACCACCACACAACAACAGCAACCACACAACAACAGCAACCACACAACAACAGCAACCACACAACAAGAGCAACCACACAACAACAGCAACCACACAACAACAGCAACCACACAACAACAGCAACCACACAACAACAACCACCACACAACAACAGCAACCACACAACAACAGCAACCACACAACAACAGCAAAGACACAACAACAGCCACCACACAACAACAGCAACCACACAACAACAGCCACCACACAACAACAGCCACCACACAACAACAGCAACCACACAACAAGAGCAACCACACAACAACAGCCACCACACAACAACAGCCACCACACAACAACAGCAACCACACAACAACAGCAACCACACAACAACAGCAAAGACACAACAACAGCCACCACACAACAACAGCAACCACACAACAACAGCCACCACACAACAACAGCCACCACACAACAACAGCAACCACACAACAACAGCAAAGACACAACAACAGCCACCACACAACAACAGCAACCACACAACAACAGCCACCACACAACAACAGCCACCACACAACAACAGCAACCACACAACAACAGCAACCACACAACAACAGCAACCACACAACAACAGCCACCACACAACAACAGCAACCACACAACAACAGCAAAGACACAACAACAGCCACCACACAACAACAGCAACCACACAACAACAGCCACCACACAACAACAGCCACCACACAACAACAGCAACCACACAACAACAGCAACCACACAACAACAGCCACCACACAACAACAGCAACCACACAACAACAGCAAAGACACAACAACAGCCACCACACAACAACAGCAACCACACAACAACAGCCACCACACAACAACAGCCACCACACAACAACAGCAACCACACAACAACAGCAACCACACAACAACAGCAACCACACAACAACAGCAACCACACAACAACAGCCACCACACAACAACAGCAACCACACAACAACAGCCACCACACAACAACAGCCACCACACAACAACAGCAACCACACAACAACAGCCACCACACAACAACAGCCACCACACAACAACAGCAACCACACAACAACAGCCACCACACAACAACAGCCACCACACAACAACAGCAACCACACAACAACAGCCACCACACAACAACAGCCACCACACAACAACAGCCACCACACAACAACAGCAACCACACAACAACAGCAACCACACAACAACAGCCACTACGCTACACACAAGGAGATGGATCACGCTAACGAGGTAGTGCCCCACACGAAGAACTGTGCAACAAGCAACAAATTCATTGATAGAGGTAAGTTGACCGAGCGAGAAAGTCCAACGCAAACAGAGTATGAACAAGAATAATCTATACTATAATAAGAGCCGCGTCTGTCCGTCTGTCTGTCCGAAGCCAGCCTGCAGTGTGTGTTGAGCGTATCTGTGATACCAGCTCCAGCCCTATATATTTTGACCGGGCCGTGTTCACGCGGCCTCATCAACTCTCGAGAGATTGTATTTTTTATTTCTTACGGCCTTTCTCTCATTTCGCCCTCTTTTTTATTTCATATAAAGGGGGTGAACTAGTTTGTATAAAACAGGGTCTCATTTCAATTACAAGGACAAAAAGGACAAGCATGTGTCCCTCATGGTACATATTTCACGTGTCCCTCATGGTACACACAGCATGTGTCATTCATGGTACATAGAGCATGTGTCCCTCATGGTACACACAGCATGTGTCCCTCATGGTACATAGAGCATGTGTCCCTCATGGTACGTAGAGCATGTGCTCCTCATGGTACACACAGCATGTGTCCCTCATGGTACACAGACACCTCATGGTACACAGACACCTCATGGTACGTAGAGCATGTGTTACTCATGGTACACACAGCATGTGTCCCTCATGGTACACAGACACCTCATGGTACGTAGAGCATGTGCTCCTTATGGTACACACAGCATGTGCCCCTCATGGTACATGTAGCATTTGTCCCTCATGATACATAGAGCATGTGTCCCTCATGGTACATAGAGCATGTGCCCCTCATGGTACACAGACACCTCATGGTACACAGACGCCTCATGGTACACAGACACCTCATGGTACGTAGAGCATGTGCTCCTCATGGTACACACAGCATGTGTCCCTCATGGTACACACAGCATGTGTCCCTCATGGTACATAGAGCATATGCCCCTCATGGTACACAGACACCTCATGGTACGTAGAGCATGTGTCTCTCATGGTACGTAGAGCATGTGCTCCTCATGGTACACACAGCATATGTCCCTCATGGTACACAGACACCTCATGGTACACAGACACCTCATGGTACACAGACACCTCATGGAACGTAGAGCATGTACTCATGGTACACACAGCATATGCCCCTCATGGTACATAGAGCATGTGCCCCTCATGGTACACAGACACCTCATGGTACACAGACACCTCATGGTACACAGTCACCTCATGGTACGTAGAGCATGTGCTCCTCATGGTACACAGACACCTCATGGTACACAGACACCTCATGGTACACAGACACCTCATGGTACACAGACACCTCATGGTACACAGACACCTCATGGTACACAGTCACCTCATGGTACATAGAGCATGTGCCCCTCATGGTACACAGACACCTCATGGTACACAGACACCTAACGGTACACAGTCACCTCATGGTACGTAGAGCATGTGCTCCTCATGGTACACAGCATGTGCCCCTCATGGTACACAGACACCTCATGGTACACACACAAAACCAGGCCACAATATCTCCAGACATTGCCGGGCCCGTACGATGCGACACCCAAACAAGCGACGAAGGTCACGTAAGTTCTGTAGGTTGGCAGATTAGAAATCTCTGGTGCACCGATAAGGGAATGTGACGGTGGAAAAATACTGGGAGAAACTGTCTTCTCATCTTCGAACTTCGGTAATGAACGCTAAGTTTAATGGAGGAATTTTACCTTAAATTAACTCGTTTTCCCTTTTTATTGAAATACTTAACGCGTCATTTGCTGGAAAGGAACCTGGCTCGCCAGGCTGAACATTCAGTATGTTTTATGACCGTCTTTTTATGTGTTTTTTGGAGCGTATTTAGGTCAGGAAAGCAAGGACAAAATCAGATCAGGTCGAGGTGAGCAGATCTCAACCTCGTATTATTTATTTTTGTGGCATTGTACCAGTGATAAATATAAGTGAAATCTTAAATAAAAGTCGGTAAATGCTAGCGGTTTTTGTGGCATTGTACCAGTGATAAATATAAGTGAAATCTTTATTAAAAGTCGGTAAATGCCAGCGGTTTTTGTGGCATTGTACCAAAGATAAATATAAGTGAAATCTTTATTAAAAGTCGGTAAATGCCAGCGGTTTCACGTAGATTGCATTACTCTTTAAATGAACATCTAAAAGCTGCTACAAAGAACATTTGGTGCGTAGAATTTAATAAATGGTCTACAAAAGGATTTGTAAAACGCAAATAAAAACAATAGGGCTTATGTAAGAAATGTTGTTCGTTTGTTCCATGAAATAACTGTTTCAGGTTATTTATTGATTTTAATTTTAGAAAATTGAATATTCTAAGAACGAGTATCTTATACACGTCCATGAAAAATATATCCAGTCATATTAAAAGTTCTTGATATTATATCTCTGATACCGTACACGAGTCAAGTTCTTATATAGTCCCTTATTTCTGCAGCTTTAATCCCTCCTCTAAGTGCAACTTGATCTGGGTGGAGGAGGCAAGGTAGGGTCATTTATGTGCTGGAAAATACACCTCTTCTTGTTCGGCTAGCCAATAGAACGGCTTTATTTCAATCAAACTTTATGACGTCACCAAAACGCCATGTCGTTAGGCCAATAGCGGTGCCAGATTTGGGGGTAGCAGTGTTGCCAGATGCAATACATGCGCTGCTATTGGCTCGTTTTGATGACGTCAGCATTGCCACACGGTCGATAAAAAAATGACAGGTTTGACCCTACCTTGTTTCTTCTACCGTGGACTTTAATTTATTTTTAATTTTACTTCTATTTTTAATTTCAACTGTTATTCGGTATTATGGATAATGATATAATCAATATTTAAAACCCTGCCTAATTGTACTATAGATACTTGACTATTATAGAGATATCTGACTCTGTTCCAGCTACGCACATGGAGAGGTAGCGAAGATTTACGGAATTTACACTAGGGTCTTACCCTGAATTGATTTTCAACATACACAAATTGGAAATGCGAAAGAAAATTGTGCATCATTAAAGGATAATTATTGCCATGTAATAATGAATATTATTAGGAGCAATGCACGAATTGATCAATATGGAACAATTCATTGTACTTTGATATTTTATTTCAGAAGTAATTCTTTTTTTCGTGTGAACTGATGATATGTAGCGGGACTCCGAAACGTTTTCTTAGTAGAGATGCTAAATTTTATCGGAATTTTCATCGTTTTAAGTTTCTGATGAGGTTGCGATCACAGCAAACCACTCACGTGTTCAGACATATTAAAATGCAACAATTGTTGACTTGAAGCAACAAAAATACTTCATAGGGAAGCGACTATCACATTGTCGAGCCAAGTAGCGGAGGTCACCAAACTGAGAAGACTCCATGCTATAGACCACCTCCCCCCCCCCCCCCCCCCCCCCCCGGGGCAAGGACAGTCGCTGTACCAAGTGTTGCAACAGCTGTTGTCGAGGACGAAGAATAAATTTTCTCAAACGTCTTTCATTAAATATGCAAAATAAACATTTTTATATTTGGCACCTATTAAAGTGTTGGGTGCGACGAACTTTCTGCAGAGCAGCTCCACACGTGTTCCAGTCGCGTTAGACATTTGCAAAAAGTAAAAAAAAATAGATCCACTGATTTCGAGTATGTGTCTGTGATTCAATATTGTTTTTTCATGTTCATTAATACTTTGACTGCAACTACTAAATATCAAGTTCAATGCCAAACTGAAATTTACAGTCAATTGTAGTAAACTATTTTGAAAATAGCAAACATGAACTGGATCGTGCCTTCATTTAGCTTTGATTAAGTATTTATGAAAATTGAGTGTCAATTGAAATGTCAATTGAAAATTCGAATAAATGTTCTTCGGCGACTATACTGGTAGTCAGCAGCATTATGAAGATGTGTACCACCGGTGGCGCACGTCGCAGTCAAAGTGTTAAGCTGCAGTTAGGAAGAATTATAGAAGTAAAAAAGCTGCGTCGGGGTCAAATTTTTGTAGCATGGTATCACAGATAAATGATTTTATCCATTTTTCACATTTTTAAAAGATCAAAAAATATATTTTTCGTAACATCATGTGCGTACTCGTACAAAATACACACGTGCAGGAAAAAAGATGATGATGGTTGCTGCCTGTGCAAAAGATATCGGATTCAAGGCCTAGCAACACATTGGGCGGCTTCTAAAACATTTAAGCATTTTTTCCATTTGTATGAAAGGAAGTTAACGCAAAATTCCAGTCTGCTGCGGTCAAACGTCAGCTCGACGAATGTCAGTTCGCTATTTGCTCTAGCGTCCTGTCATCAATTCTAAAGTTTTGAAAAAACATTCCTAACTCTGTCATGTACAAATTTAACGACCATTTCTCTATGTTGATAGTGTAACATGTTGTAAAATGGCTCGGTTGTATTCAAATTATATATAAGTTATCAACCATCTGCAAGTGGATAAAACTACCAATGGGATAATGTTTGATAGTTCCTCTCAATAAAATTAACCCACGACAAAATGTGCCTTGTACGGTTCGTCCATCAATTAGGGACCGTTGTGTTAAGAAAATTTTAAAACCAATGTGTTGTTATACATTTCATTTATCCACTTTTTTGAAAATAAATGGTTTTTCTTTTCATTCTTTCTTTCTTTCTTTCTTTTCTTGATGAACATTTTTATACGTTGATGGTGTAAAAAAAGTTATAAGAAAAAAAAGAGAAAGACAGAAGACCCGTTTATTTCCAAGCAAGTTGCCGCATGAGATACATGCCAGCATATTGGCTTTTAAAAATTTTTTCATATAAGACGTCCTAAGACAAACGTTCCATACGAGGTGTACCAATAGACAAACTACCCGAGGTGTACCAATACACAAACCACACGAGGTATGTAAATAAAGGCCTTCGTATTCCAGATGTGAAGTTCCCGAATGCGAAGACAGCGCAGGAGAATATGGAGGAAGCTTCCTCAACTTCTCGATCCCTTGGAATGACGATGACTCCGAGTACGAGTCCTGCTCCAAGTACAAGCACTCGAATTCGTCCTCGAAGTGGAGGCCAAGTTGGAGTGCCAGCGAGACGTGCTCAGCCGAAGATTTTGATGCAACCACGACGGAAGACTGCGACGGGCAGTTCGTCTACAGTGACGAAGTCTTCTCTTCTTCGACCGTCATCGACGTGAGTGAAAAACTGCCACATGTGTACTGCCAACGGCTCTATATATGTACTGCCAACGGCTCTACATGTGTACTGCCAACGGCTCTACATGTGTACTGCCAACGGCTCTATATGTGTACTGCCAACGGCTCTATATATGTACTGCCAACGGCTCTATATATGTACTGCCAACGGCTCTATATATGTACTGCCAACGGCTCTACATGTGTACTGTCAACGGCTCTATATATGTACTGCCAACGGCTCTATATATGTACTGCCAACGGCTCTATATATGTACTGCCAACGGCTCTACATGTGTACTGTCAACGGCTCTATATATGTACTGCCAACGGCTCTATATATGTACTGCCAACGGCTCTACATGTGTACTGCCAACGGCTCTATATAAGTACTGCCAACGGCTCTATATATGTACTGCCAACGGCTCTATATATGTACTGCCAACGGCTCTATATATGTACTGCCAACGGCTCTACATGTGTACTGTCAACGGCTCTATATAAGTACTGCCAACGGCTCTATATATGTACTGTCAACGGCTCTATATATGTACTGCCAACGGCTCTATATAAGTACTGCCAACGGCTCTACATGTGTACTGCCAACGGCTCTATATAAGTACTGCCAACGGCTCTATATAAGTACTGCCAACGGCTCTACATATGTACTGCCAACGGCTCTATATAAGTACTGCCAACGGCTCTACATGTGTACTGCCAACGGCTCTACATGTGTACTGCCAACGGCTCTACATATGTACTGCCAACGGCTCTACATGTGTACTGCCAACGGCTCTATATAAGTACTGCCAACGGCTCTAAATGTGTACTGCCAACGGCTCTATATAAGTACTGCCAACGGCTCTATATAAGTACTGCCAACGGCTCTACATATGTACTGCCAACGGCTCTATATAAGTACTGCCAACGGCTCTACATGTGTACTGCCAACGGCTCTATATAAGTACTGCCAACGGCTCTACATATGTACTGCCAACGGCTCTATATATGTACTGTCAACGGCTCTATATAAGTACTGCCAACGGCTCTACATGTGTACTGCCAACGGCTCTATATAAGTACTGCCAACGGCTCTATATAAGTACTGCCAACGGCTCTACATATGTACTGCCAACGGCTCTATATAAGTACTGCCAACGGCTCTACATGTGTACTGCCAACGGCTCTACATATGTACTGCCAACGGCTCTACATATGTACTGCCAACGGCTCTACATGTGTACTGCCAACGGCTCTATATAAGTACTGCCAACGGCTCTACATGTGTACTGCCAACGGCTCTATATAAGTACTGCCAACGGCTCTATATAAGTACTGCCAACGGCTCTACATATGTACTGCCAACGGCTCTATATAAGTACTGCCAACGGCTCTACATGTGTACTGCCAACGGCTCTATATAAGTACTGCCAACGGCTCTACATATGTACTGCCAACGGCTCTATATATGTACTGTCAACGGCTCTATATAAGTACTGCCAACGGCTCTACATGTGTACTGCCAACGGCTCTATATAAGTACTGCCAACGGCTCTATATAAGTACTGCCAACGGCTCTACATATGTACTGCCAACGGCTCTATATAAGTACTGCCAACGGCTCTACATGTGTACTGCCAACGGCTCTATATAAGTACTGCCAACGGCTCTACATATGTACTGCCAACGGCTCTATATATGTACTGTCAACGGCTCTATATAAGTACTGCCAACGGCTCTATATAAGTACTGCCAACGGCTCTACATATGTACTGCCAACGGCTCTACATATGTACTGCCAACGGCTCTATATAAGTACTGCCAACGGCTCTACATGTGTACTGCCAACGGCTCTATATAAGTACTGCCAACGGCTCTACATATGTACTGCCAACGGCTCTATATATGTACTGTCAACGGCTCTATATAAGTACTGCCAACGGCTCTATATAAGTACTGCCAACGGCTCTACATATGTACTGCCAACGGCTCTATATATGTACTGTCAACGGCTCTATATAAGTACTGCCAACGGCTCTATATATGTACTGCCAACGGCTCTATATAAGTACTGCCAACGGCTCTATATATGTACTGTCAACGGCTCTACATATGTACTGCCAACGGCTCTATATATGTACTGTCAACGGCTCTATATAAGTACTGCCAACGGCTCTATATATGTACTGTCAACGGCTCTATATAAGTACTGCCAACGGCTCTATATATGTACTGTCAACGGCTCTATATAAGTACTGCCAACGGCTCTATATATGTACTGCCAACGGCTCTATATAAGTACTGCCAACGGCTCTATATAAGTACTGCCAACGGCTCTACATATGTACTGCCAACGGCTCTATATATGTACTGTCAACGGCTCTATATAAGTACTGCCAACGGCTCTATATATGTACTGTCAACGGCTCTATATAAGTACTGCCAACGGCTCTATATATGTACTGTCAACGGCTCTATATAAGTACTGCCAACGGCTCTATATAAGTACTGCCAACGGCTCTACATATGTACTGCCAACGGCTCTACATGTGTACTGTCAACGGCTCTATATATGTACTGCCAACGGCTCTATATATGTACTGCCAACGGCTCTACATATGTACTGCCAACGGCTCCACATATGTACTGCCAACGGCTCTACATGTGTACTGCCAACGGCTCTATATATGTACTGCCAACGGCTCTACATGTGTACTGCCAACGGCTCCACATATGTACTGCTAACGGCTCTACATGTGTACTGCCAACGGCTCCACATATGTACTGCCAACGGCTCTACATGTGTACTGCCAACGGCTCTATATATGTACTGCCAACGGCTCTACATGTGTACTGCTAACGGCTCTACATATGTACTGCCAACGGCTCCAGATATGTACTGCTAACGGCTCTACATGTGTACTGCCAACGGCTCTATATATGTACTGCCAACGGCTCTACATGTGTACTGCCAACGGCTCTATATATGTACTGCCAACAGCTCTATATATGTACTGCCAACGGCTCCACATATTTACTGCCAACGGCTCTATATATGTACTGCCAACAGCTCTATATACGAGTATGTACTGCCAACGGCTCCACATATGTACTGCCAACGGCTCTACATATGTACTGCCAATGGCATTACAAATGTACTGCCAACGGCTCTACATGTGTACTGCCAACGGCTCTATATATGTACTGCCAACGGCTCCACATATGTACTGCCAACGGCTCTACATATGTACTGCCAATGGCATTACAAATGTACTGCCAACGGCCCTACATGTGTACTGCCAACGGCTCTACATATGTACTGCCAACGGCTCCACATATGTACTGCCAACGGCTCTACATATGTACTGCCAACGGCACTACATGTGTACTGCCAACGGCACTACATATGAGATATAGAAAGCATTGATATCACATTCAGGCCGAGCCCGACATAGAAGTTTGTTGTGTAAATTGCGAGGCGTTAGCTGGGCGAAAATAAAATAATTTTATACTGCGACGCTTCAATTAATTATAAACAGCTGAACTTAACTCTATGTAGTGCACCTGAGATATTGAATTAAATAGAGTAGAGCAAATAATGTTGCATTGAGAAGTTCACTTTGACTTGAGGACTTCTATTCATGTTGACTTTGACGTGCCATGTGCTGCCATGGCTGAGCAGTTCACCCTCACGTGCGACCGGGCGCTGCTGACGCCCCTGCTGGGGATGGCCTACATGCTGGGGGCACTTGTGGGGTCCATCTCGATGGGGGCCCTGGGGGACTACTTGGGTCGCCGGGTGAGTTGTGGCGATTAATAGATAAAGGATATTTCATTCCAGTCAAGCCTGACACACATCACCTTGTACATTGGTTTTTATCAAATGCCTCATAACTAACACCAGGACGCCATGACGGTTACCTCCGGTCTAGCCGGCACCCATTTCAGACACTTGGGTAGAGTGGGGAATTGTGGCTGAGTTCTCCCTTTTCCCAACGGGGAGAATCATGCGGGCTCTCAATTTGAAATTCACAACTGAAACTCATGTTAGAAATTCATATTAAAAGGATATTCTGGAGTCTCAGTTGATCTTCACTACTGAAACTTTTATCAAATTGCTAAGAAAACACTGTTGACACTTGATTCGATGTTCGCTCCTGGTATGTATTAGATCTTCACTACTGAAACTTTTATCAAATTGCTAAGAAAACACTGTTGACACTTGATTCGATGTTCGCTCCTGGTATGTATAGTAGATCTTCACTACTGAAACTCATATATATTAAGTTGCTTACAAAAAATATTAGAAGCGTAGAATATGTTGACAAAATTGGTAATTTTAAACAAAGCTACAAGAAATCGATAACGTTTTGGAGACGAGCGCCATCATTAGTTCTGTGAAGTACAAAATACGATCAAAATATGATTCTGAGTAAATCTTCAGATAAGCTAGGGTAATTTCAGATTTACCCAGTTTAACTTTTTTCGCCGTTGCATCTACAATTTTGGCCGCCCTATGAAGAAGCTGGACTTGGGCGGCTAAAATCATAGTTGCCCGGCGAAAAACTTAGACTGGGTACAACTGATCATTTATGGAGAACCTCCAGCGCTAGATGAATGGGAAGAAAGAAAGAAAATCTATTTATATCCAAAAACGTTGCCCCATGAGATATATGACAACATATTGGCTTTTAAAAGTTTCTTAATATAAGACGTCCTAAGACAAACGTTCCATTCGGGAAGTACTAAGAGATTCAGAATGGAAATATTATAATTTGGTATACACATAAAATGTATACGTTTAAATATGTTAAAAAAATACTTGAATATGTACATTTAATGCATTTAAAATATGAAGTATAGAAATATACCCTATATAAAAATTCTCATTTTTAGAACGAACAAAATTAGATCTGCAATTCATCTAAAAATAAGCGAGTTGTAAAAATAAATGCTCGAATCTGACGAAAGTATTATGTCTGAGGAGAACTTGGGCTAATTCTACGGGTTTGATACTGCAAATTACTTAATTATAATTTATATATAAGTGGTTATGTTTGTACACAACCAGGGAGCGTGAGCTATTCCAAGTCGACTCAGAAAAACTCACGCAAATTTTACTACTTACAAATTGTACTACTTTGTACTACTTACAAATTGTACTACTTTGTACTACTTACAAATTGTACTACTTGCACTCTACAATGAGGTGTTGCCAGCTGGTGTTTTAGCTTCATCTTACAATGCTGTGTTGCCTCATTGTACAACGCGGTGTTGCCAGCTGGGGCTGCTGGTGGTGGTGGTGCTGTTCGCAGCGGGGGGGCTGGTGGGGGGCGTGAGCCAGTCCTTCCCCCTGCTGGTGGTGACGCGCTTCCTGACGGCGGTGGGCGGCAACGGCATCTACCAGTTCGCTTTCATTGTGTGTGAGTTGTCTAACTCTCTGTGTCTTCTTTGCTATGGTCCTTATCACAAACTAATGGAATTAGTGCTTTTTGATCAAGTTTTTGATAAAGCAAATGTGAAATTTGACTGAACAAAAAACGAAATAAACCGACTTCATTGACGATTTGTTACAAAAATGCAGTTCTCCCAAGAAGTTTCCGCGTATTCTCAATCATACTGAAAATTTTTGCGATTCACGACAAATTTCTGCCGAAAAAGTTCCCGCTTACTTTCATTAAGAAAAGAATGAGAGAAAATCCGTTTATGTCCAAAAACGTTGACTCATGAAATGTATTACAACACATTGGTTTTAAAAATTTGCTCACATTATTTCCGTAAGTTTCGCAGTTTTACGACCCATTTCTCCCCCCAAAAATCCCACGGACTCTCACTAACGCCACAAATTTTCCCTCTCCACGATGCATTTGCCTTTAAAAATGAATCGTTTGCCTTCAAAATAATAAAAAACAACAATCAATTTACCTATAAAAAGTTATTGTTCGTCTTCCTATGCGTAGAGAACGTGATACCCCAAACATGATTCCTCCCTAAAAAGTTCCCGCATTAGTGCCCCAATATTCCCTCTCCAAAATGAATTTGACTATAAAAATGTTCCGCCAATCCAAATTCACGCCACAATTTTCGCTGTTCACGACAAATTTCTCCCAAAAAAATGCCTGCTCACCCTCATTAAATGCGACAAATTTTCTGCCCCACATCAATTTTCCTTTAAAAGGTTATTGTTCGTGCCCGCAGGCGTAGAGAATGTGGCACCCCGGCGCCGGGTGCCCGTGGGTATTGTAAGGAATTTGACTTTAAAAAGAAATCGTTCGCCTTCCAAATTATACAGTTTTATTTAAAAAGTTTATTATGGTTTAATTTAAAAATTCATTGTTCGTTAAGCAATAAATTTGCATTTAAAAAGTTATTGTTGGTGCCCGCAAGCGTAAAGAACGTGATACCCAAAACATGATTTAACCTAAAAAGTGCGCACACACTCATTACCGCCACAATATTCCCTCTCCGCAATGAATTTTACTTCAAAACTAAACCGTTTACCTTCAAAATAATAAATGAACTATGAATTTGCCTTTAAAAAGTAATGGGTGGTGCCCCCAGGCGTAGAGAACGTGGTACCCCGTCACCGGGTGCCCGTGGGCATCCTGATCAACGCCCCGTACGCGGTGGGGGGCGCCGTGGTGGCGCTGGTGGCCTACTGCGTCAGGGACAACTGGCGGCTGCTGCAGTGCCTCTTTACCGTGCCCGCCCTGCTGCTCGTCTCCTACTACTGGTCGGGGCGCGTTTGTTCTGTTGAGTTGGACCTTTTGAGAGGCCTCGACCTATATAATAATAACGAGTGATAATAGTAATAGTAATAAGGTCGACCCCTCATAGGGGGGTGGGTACAACTATTGTATCTATGGGAATTAACGCTCCCAGGGGGAAAATGTGTGAGGGCCCGAGCTGAGAGTTAGGTAGGCCTTCTTTTTGTTGAAATAGAAAAGGTTTTTCGTTTTGTTGCGGACCATCTTTTTTCGGTTCACTGCTGTCCTGTTTTTGAGTACCTACTACTTTCTTCTCCAACTTTTATCTGGTTTCATGAACTTCTTTCTCAGCTTACTGGTTTTATACACCTTGTGCATGCGTAGATTCCGCGTTCCCTTAACATCATACTAAATGGTGCCTTCATCCTTCCCCTCTTTGAACATCATTGTTGTGGTAAAGGGGGGCTAAACCTTTCTTATAATCAATCAAAGAGTAATAAGATCGTCTCGTACTACTGGTGAGGACATGCATCATTTGTTCTCTTGATTCACGATTTGGTCCCTTGGGAGATCTGGGCTGGAATTATTAATAATGATGAGAAAAACTTTATATCTCAATTCTAAAAATTAAGCCAGAAATTGTGAGCTGGAAATGAATGGTCAGAATCCCTGATTGAAAATTATTATTTAAACGAGTAACCAACTTTTACATGTTCATAGGATACCAACGTCATTGATTATAACCTGAATCTCTTCAGTAGTATTGAAATGAAAAGGGCATTTTTCAGATTATTTTTTGAAGTTTCGCGGTGAAAGCTAAAAATTCATTTCACATAAACACATTTTCTTGCGTTTCTTTGAATATAGCATCAATAATTTAAAAAGTTTAAATTATTGAAATTATTTAAATTGTTTCATTTGTTTAAGTTGTTTAAGACGAATCTTTTGATTGCGCGATCACGACCAGGTTGATACCAGAGAGCGCCCGGTGGCTGCTCAGCAAGGGCAGGCAGCAGGAGGCTCTGGAAATTATGAACTACATCGCGTCTGTCAACGGCCACGACCTGACCGACCAGGTGAGTGGTGAGAGTGACCAGCCCTTCCGTGAAGGCGTCGAGGGTTCGAATCCCGGCTCTGGGTGGCGATTTTCTCCGTTGATTATAGGGGAAAAATTCAAAGCACAATACCCCTCTCTACCCAGGTGTCTGAAATGGGTACCGGTCTTGACCGGGGGAAAGCGTCACGGCATCCTGGTGTTAGTTATGAGGCATTTGAAAAACCAATGTACAAGGTAATGTGTATCAGGCTTGATTGGAAATAAAGCATCCTTAGATGCCAATGTTTGTTTGTGCTATGTTTTTGTTTGTACGTATTAAAGTTAAATATTTATTCTTCTCTATAGCAGCAGCCTTACCTTATTTAGTTCTCAGAGACTTCTAAATTTGATTTTTTCTGTACAGCAGTTTTGCCTTATTTAGTTTCCAGAGATACCTTGAGGTAAAATATCAATTCTTCTTATTCGTCGAGGGACTTTCTACACTCCTCACACCATGGGCATTAAAAATAGAAGATCGTTCATTTTACACGCAGGTAGTATAGAAACAAATTATTTATCACTCGTGTATGATTTTGATCGTTGCCCTACTAAACAAATGACTGTTTACCTCTCAAGCACATGGTAACTCTGGAGATATTTCCATAGTTTTTATTTATTTTACATTTCCGAGCATTTTAGAGCTTCTGCAGAACTCATGGTAATCCAGTTTAACTTTTTCGCCGCCTGCTTGCATGTTTTTCGCCGCCCTAGTAATTAAATTGCTTAGGCGGCGAAAAGCATGCATGCCCCGGCGAAAAAGTTGGACTGGGAAGAGAAAAACATTTAATTTTCAAAACTACTTCCTCATGTCATCTGAAGCGAATAAATTTTATACGTTACATTCCGCTGCTGATGACCAGCAAGAATAATACATTACTTCTTATGTATTTGAGTTACACTTTAAAAATGATCAGAATTTTATTGAAACAAAACCAAGCATTTAGATGTACTCATGTACACGTTTAAACTTCGATCCGCTGTTTTCATTTGTTTTAATGGTGCATGTTAGTTAACAGGCATTTTTTATTAATAACATTTTCGAAACAGGGCGTGGGATTTACATACCAGTCTATGTAGAATATCATTTAAATTACTAATATGGCGTGCGCTCTGGACTCGTCCTTTAGATAACTGAAGAACAAGACCAAGAAACTTCAGAAGTTCCCAAACCGAAGAAATCGACCCAGGAAAGCAAATCTGTGGTGGATTTGTTACGACTTCCAAACATGAGAGGGAGATGCCTGATCAATTTCTTCATTTGGTAAGCGGGTGGACATTGCAGAGCGGGTCTCTCAACAGCATTGCTATGCGATCACGAGTGGCTTCTGTGTGTCAGAGAGATGCCAGGTAACAGAGTAAAGTTTGAGAATGAGAGTGTGTCTTTGTGACACTCTCTAGTGTGTCAGAGATACGACAGGTAACAGAGTAAGGTTTAAGAATTAGAGTGTGTCTTGAGATATGGGAGTGTGTCTTTGTGACACACTCTAGTGCGTCAGAGATACGACAGGTAACAGAGGAAGGTTTAAGAATTAGAGTGTGTCTTAAGATATGGGAGTGTGTCTTTATGACACTCTCTAGTGTGTCAGAGAGATACCAGGTAACGCGTCGCTGTCTCTGTACAAAGTCTGGCTTCATCAAAATAATACCAAAAAAATTTGTAACTACGCACGTTTGGCATCAATAAAAGAACTGCCAACAGTGTTTTGTGACTACACAATGAGGCACATCAGCCAGTATTATGTATGTGACTACGTAATGAGTGACATCAGGCAGTATTTTCTAACTATATTTTGAGTTGTGGCAGAGTTTTGCCATGCCGTTAGCATCGTTGTTGCTGAGCGACTTCCTGTGGTGAATGTGGACATTCCTACCACCATATTCGTGTTGTTTAGCTTTCAGTAACTCAACCTTTTCGGTAATTTTTTTCTTTTTTTTCAATGTGTGGCCCAACACCTCGTATGAGAGCCGTACAGCGTCCCTTGTAAGGTGGTGTCTTTAGTAAGGTGGTGCCCCTAGTAAGGTGGCGCCCTTAGTAAGGTGGTGCCCTTAGTAAGGTGGTGCCCTTAGTATGGTGGTGCCCTTAGTAAAGTGGTGTCCTTAGTAAGGTGATGTCCTTAGTAAGGTGGCGCCCTTAGTAAGGTGGTGCCCTTAGTAAGGTGGTGCCCTTAGTATGGTGGTGCCCTTAGTAAGGTGGTGTCCTTAGTAAGGTGGTGCCCTTAGTAAGGTGGTGCCCTTAGTATGGTGGTGCCCTTAGTAAGGTGGTGCCCCTAGTAAGGTGGCGCCCTTAGTAAGGTGGTGCCCTTAGTAAGGTGGTGCCCTTAGTATGGTGGTGCCCTTAGTAAGGTGGTGTCCTTAGTAAGGTGATGTCCTTAGTAAGGTGGTGCCCTTAGTGAGGTGGTGTCCTTAGTAAGGTGGTGCCCTTAGTTAGGTGGTGTGCTTAGTAAGGTGGTGTGCTTAGTAAGGTGGTGTCCTTAGTAAGGTGGTGTGCTTAGTAAGGTGATGTCCTTAGTAAGGTGGTGCCTATAGTGAGGTGGTGCCCTTAGTTAGGTGGTGCCTTTAGTAAGGTGGTGCCCTTAGTTAGGTGATGCCCTTAGTAAGGTGTGTCCTTAGTAAGGTGATGTCCTTAGTAAGGTGGTGTCCTTAGTAAGGTGGTGTCCTTAGTAAGGTGATGTCCTTAGTGAGGTGGTGCCCTTAGTGAGGTGGTGCCCTTAGTTAGGTGGTGCCCTTAGTGAGGTGGTGCCCTTAGTAAGGTGGTGCCCTTAGTGAGGTGGTGCCCTTAGTAAGGTGGTGCCCTTAGTAAGGTGGTGCCCTTAGTAAGGTTGTGCCCTTAGTAAGGTGGTGTCCTTAGTGAGGTGGTGCCATTAGTAAGGTGGTGCCCTTAGTAAGGTGGTGCCCTTAGTAAGGTGGTGACCTCAGTAAGGTGGTGCCCTTAGTGAGGTGGTATCCTTAGTGTGGTGGTGCCTTTAGTAAGGTGGTGCCCTTAGTAAGGTGGTGTCCTTAGTGAGGTGGTGCCCTTAGAAAGGTGGTGCCCTTAGTAAGGTGGTGTCCATAGTGAGGTGGTGCCTTTAGTAAGGTGGTGCCCTTAGTAAGGTGGTGTCCTTAGTGAGGTGGTGCCCTTAGAAAGGTGGTGCTCTTAGTAAGGTGGTGTCCTTAGTGAGGTGGTGCCTTTAGTAAGGTGGTGCCCTTAGTAAGGTGGTGTCGTTAGTGAGGTGGTGCCCTTAGAAAGGTGGTGCCCTTAGTAAAGTGGTGTCCTTAGTGAGGTGGTGCCTTTAGTAAGGTGGTGCCCTTAGTAAGGTGGTGTCCTTAGTGAGGTGGTGCCCTTAGAAAGGTTGTGCCCTTAGTAAGGTGGTGTCCTTAGTGAGGTGGTGCCTTTAGTAAGGTGGTGCCCTTAGTAAGGTGGTGTCCTTAGTGAGGTGGTGCCTTTAGTAAGGTGGTGCCCTTAGTAAGGTGGTGTCCTTAGTGAGGTGGTGCCTTTAGTAAGGTGGTGCCCTTAGTAAGGTGGTGCCCTTAGTAAGGTGGTGCCTTTAGTAAGGTGGTGCCCTTAGTAAGGTGGTGACCTTAGTAAGGTGGTGCCCTTAGTAAGGTGGTGTCCTTAGTGAGGTGGTGCCTTTAGTAAGGTGGTGCCCTTAGTAAGGTGGTGTCCTTAGTGAGGTGGTGCCCTTAGAAAAGTGGTGCCCTTAGTAAGGTGGTGTCCTTAGTGAGGTGGTGCTTTTAGTAAGGTGGTGCCCTTAGTAAGGTGGTGTCCTTAGTGAGGTGGTGCCCTTAGAAAGGTGGTGCCCTTAGTAAGGTGGTGTCCTTAGTGAGGTGGTGCCTTTAGTAAGGTGGTGCCCTTAGTAAGGTGGTGCCCTTAGTAAGGTGGTGCCCTTAGAAAGGTGGTGCCCTTAGTAAGGTGGTGTCCTTAGTGAGGTGGTGCCTTTAGTAAGGTGGTGCCCTTAGTAAGGTGGTGTCCTTAGTGAGGTGGTGCCTTTAGTAAGGTGGTGCCCTTAGTAAGGTGGTGTCCTTAGTGAGGTGGTGCCTTTAGTAAGGTGGTGCCCTTAGTAAGGTGGTGCCCTTAGTAAGGTGGTGCCTTTAGTTAGGTGGTGCTCTTAGTAAGGTGGTGTTCTTAGTAAGGTGGCGCCCCTAGTAAGGTGGTGCCCTTTGAGCAGGCCCTCGGTGACGCTGGTGTACTACGGAGTGAGTCTGAACTCCGTGAACCTCGGCGGCGTGATCTTCCTGAACTTCCTGCTGAGTATGGTGGTCGAGATCCCTGCCTACTTCACCGTGCTCTTCACCCTCGACAGGTCAGGCCTTCTATTAATCAGTTGAAAAATAGCTTGCTAGTGTAAAAGTCTTATAATTTGTTGCATGAATTTATCTTTTGTTCAAATTTTTAGTGTATGTTCCATAATAATTTATGACAGCGAATTTTTCCTTTGTCCAGTTCGTCATCTTGGCGGCAGTTTTAAAGCAGGATAAATTCTACTGTGTCTTTTGGTTCTTGTTTTGGATGTTGTATCATAAATATGTAGGTATCAAATAAAGTATATAAATCTCAGGATTCTACAGCCGTTTTATTTTTAAAAATTCGTTCATTGTATCAAAAGTCATTAAAAATTTATCCGGGTCCGGTATTTATGAAACACCCGGTATATCAACCGGTCTATGTTGATAGGTGCAAATCTTGATCCTGCCGAATAATCGTCTGTGTTTTAAGAATAATTTAAATTGAATGCATTAAAAACATGTGTCTCTCTGATTACTTATACACTGCAATCAAACGAGACCATTAGTTGAAGTAGTAAATGTATTTTCTCATTAATAAAATATGATCCCAACTGCCTCACTATAGTTCGGAATTCACATGACATCCCTGCGAGCCTTTTTTTCAGTTTCTAGTTTCAAACTTTTCATTTATCGTTGAATAGAATGTGGAAATTAATTTTTAAATGCGCGTCAACGTTGAATAGAATATAGAAACATTTCGCTCAGCAAGAAGCACCACGGAACTTCGGAAGCCATTTAACCCTTTATCGACCAACATCACTTTGTTGTAACATCTTTCTTATATTCTAAACGTTCCAATGAAAAGCTCACATATACCGGGTTTCATCTATTACAATATAAGAGAAATTACTGTAGTCTACCGTTAAAGAACCTAAATAACTTGGGTAATTGTAGAGTTAACAAACCGCGCTTAGAAATGAAACATTTTAATATTTTCTGCAGGTTTGGCCGGAAAGGAACGCTGCTCGCCTCGCTGCTGCTCAGCGGCATCCCGTGCTTTGTGTCGGGGTTTCTGCCGCCAGGTCTGTTTTGCGTGAGCTCTCCACGTCTATTTTAAAAGTCTTATAATTTGTTATATGAATTTATTTTTTGTTCAAGTTCTTAGTGTATGTTCCTTAATTTATGAAAGCTAATTGTTCCTTTGTCCAATTCGTTGTCTATTGGTACGCCTCGTATGGTTTGTCTATTGGTACGCCTCGTATGGCTTGTCTATTGGTACGCCTCGTTTGGCTTGTCTATTGATACGCCTCGTATGGCTTGTCTATTGATACGCCTAGTATGGTATGTATATAAGGAAATTTATATTAAGAAGTATTTAAAATTCAATTTATTGTCATTCATCTCATTTATCAAATTTCTTAGAAATAAACGGTTTTCTTTCCTATGTTGTTTTGTTAATGTTTACTCAAGACCTCTTCCACCTTATTGAGTTTACCCACTGGTTCAAATCATTCCTAGGTCTCAAGGAAACAAGAAAAAGGTGAAAGACAGTATATTTTCAGAGATGTTTTTACAAAATCCAACATTGGGTTTTTTAAGATCAAAGTCAACCCATCAAAGATTCACACTGCCTGCGACTTTCAAAAGAACAAAACGATGTTTAATTCCAAACAATCAAGCCTGATAGACATCACCTTGTACATTAGTTTTCAAATGCCTCATAACTAACACCAGGACGCCATGACGGCTACCACCGGTCAACAACTTTCCCAAAGCTCATTTCACGCGTTTTTCTTCGTTTATAATTGAGCAGACAACTTCCAAACGGACAAAAACGGTTTTTAATGCTCATTTCAAACAGTCCTCTCCGTCTTAAACCGAACAGAGAGCAGTGCAGAACCAAAATCACTTTCCCAGAGCTCATTTCACGTATTCCTCTTCATTTTTATTTGATCAGAGAGCAGTGCAGCGATTCCCCTTTCCCTGATCGGCAAGTTCGGAGCAGCGGGCGCGTTTTCCATCCTGTACGTGTACGCCAGCGAGGTGTTCCCGACCGCCTACCGCAGCGTGGGTGTGGGGGCCTGCTCCATGTGTGCCAGAGTGGGGGGCATTCTGGCCCCCCTCATTGCTGGAGTGGTGAGTGGCCTGCTCCTTGTGTGCCAGGGTGGGGGTATTCTGGCCACACTCATTGCTGGAGTGGTGAGTGGCCTGCTCCTTGTGTGCCAGGGTGGGGGGCATTCTGGCCCCCCTCATTGCTGGAGTGGTGAGTGGCCTGCTCCTTGTGTGCCAGGGTGGGGGTATTCTGGCCCCCCTCATTGCTGGAGTGGTGAGTGGCCTGCTCCATGTGTGCCAGGGTGGGGGGCATTCTGGCCCCCCTCATTGCTGGAGTGGTGAGTGGCCTGCTCCTTGTGTGCCAGGGTGGGGGTATTCTGGCCACACTCATTGCTGGAGTGGTGAGTGGCCTGCTCCATGTGTGCCAGGGTGGGGGGCATTCTGGCCCCCCTCATTGCTGGAGTGGTGAGTGGCCTGCTCCTTGTGTGCCAGGGTGGGGGTATTCTGGCCACACTCATTGCTGGAGTGGTGAGTGGCCTGCTCCATGTGTGCCAGGGTGGGGGTATTCTGGCCCCCCTCATTGCTGGAGTGGTGAGTGGCCTGCTCCTTGTGTGCCAGGGTGGGGGTATTCTGGCCACACTCATTGCTGGAGTGGTGAGTGGCCTGTTCCATGTGTGCCAGAGGGAGGGGTATTCTGGCCCCCTCATTGCTGGAGTGGTGAGTGGCCTGCTCCATGTGTGCCAGAGTGGGGGGTATCCTGGCTCCACTCATTATTGGAGTGGTGAGTGGCACCTGAGGGCTGATGAGTGGCACCTGAGTGCTGGTAAGTGGCACACAGGTGAGTGGCGCCTGAGTAGCGCCCTGAAACATGAGATGCTCCACACTTCCAGTCTAGAGCCTTACTTGCATGTTAATTTTATGTGATCATTAGAGCCTTGATTATAGATTTTATAAGTATTTTGCTGTTAGAGATGCATTTGCTAGGTAGGTCGAGACCAAATTGTGCTGATCTGTCAATTTCGCGGGTTTTGTTGATAACATTTCTTGTGTCGCTGTGAATACCGAGCAAAACACTCAGCGAGTGCTATGTATGTAGCTTCGAGAACCACGCGATTTATCAGAGTTTATCAGAGTTTTTCAGTGCATTCCTTATTATTCTCCCTAAAGCCAAGTGTTGGCGCTGCGCAGGGCCAGCTGTACTACGCACCAAAACATCATCACAAAGACTTTAAAATTACCCGCACTAAAGCCAAATGTTGGCGCTGCGCAGGGCCAGCTGTACTACGCACCACTGCCGCTGCTGGTGTTCGGCGTGCTGACGCTCATCTCGGCGCTGCTCGTGCTGCTGCTGCCCGAGACGGCCGGGTGCACCTTGCCCACCACGCTCGACGAGAGCGAGAGCTTCGGCAGGTCAGATGCGCTCGTCACATAGACATTTACATGTTTTTGTTCGTAGTTTCACACATAGCCGTTTTTTAAAGCTGTCAGAGAGATGCAAGGAGTTTTCAGAAATAGTTGTTATAAGACAACTGTATGTGAGACTCGAGGATGAAATGCTTTTCAGAAATTGTTCTTGTTAGGTAAATGTTTTAGGTTCTCATATAGCTGTTTTTTAATGCTGTATGTGAGACTCGAGGACAAAATGTTTTTCAAAAATAGTTCTTATATGATAAATATTTTTAGTTTCACACATAGCCATTTTTGACTACTGCATGTGAGACTCAATGATAAAATATTTTTCAAAAAAGTTATTTTATTAGATCAATGTTTTTTATTTGTTGTTTTGGACATAGCCAGTTTTTATTGCTTATTGTAAAATTTGAGCAAAAAATGTTTCTCAAAAAAGTTTTATTGTATAATTGTGTTTAATTTGGAGTTTTTTAAATAATTCAAAGTGTGTAGTTTGTATTAGAGAGTTTTTTATTGTTTGTAATTTTTAATATAGCTGTTTACAATTTGTATTTTTATTAGATGGTCGCTTATTATTTGTCGTTTTAATTAGTTCGTGTTTTAGTTTCTTGTTTTTTTGTTTGATAGTCATTATAATTTGAATTTTATGTTAGATAGTCGTGTATGGTTAGTACCTACTCATGTCTACTGTACAGTTTCAAGTTCGAGTCTTATTTACTCAATATGGTAAATTAGAGATAAAGTTTTTTAAGTTATAGATTCGATCCTAGAGAAAAAGATACTATATGCACTATCTCATATAAGCTCAACCTTTATTAATGATAAATTTGTCCCAACCCCATCATAAATTTATCACTCATTCAAATTATAAATTACTAGGACCAATTTCTATGCATAAGTGTCCAAGATCCCATGAGATTGGGCTGTAAAACTCGAAGTTTGACTCTACAAGTTAAGCATCAGATCCTATCAAATGATATCTCCCAGGAGCAGCTTCTTTTTTTTTATTGATGTTCATTGGATCTTCGAAGAGTGTTCCACACAGTTTTCCTCTCTCTCGTCAGAGCTGGGTCTTGTTTTAACAGAATGAAGGAGAGATTCAGATCTAAAGATTGCATATATTCATAAGTATTCACTCAACACGTTCCGTTGCTGCGTACATATCAATGCTGAAACATATGCACATTTGCACTACAGTTCGGTACGCTGCAATTTATGTTTTTTTTTGGGGATACCTTCTGAGATTAATTTTTCTTCATTTGCAGCGACCAAAAAGCGTTCGACTTCCTGTGCTTCCAGGGACCCAACAACCCCCAGCTGAAAGACGATCAAATTCCTTCTAGAGCTCCATCCAGAAACGGAACCGCTTATTGAGGCATTTGGGCCCAATGCAAGACACATTCTTCATCACATATCGTACTCATAACATTTTCAGGAATTGAAATGCATTTAAACTAGTTATTAAACTTTCTGTGCCAGATTTTCACTCGTTGAACTACATCTACGATTTCCGTGAGAACCTCAGGTTGGGGCCTTTCAGTCGTGGTCTTCTTCTTACTTTTTGTTGTGATAAACTTTAGGTTAGTTGAACTATCATGACTTACATCCCGCTCAACTGTCATATAAATTATAACAATTATTTGTACCTCCGGTCAGAAAAGAGGTATGTTCTTTCGAATATGACTTGACCTTTTGAAGTTAGAATTTATAAACTCATATGGCTGTTATGACGACCGCCGCCATCGGACTGGCACTGGCATCAGGTTGTCACCGACATCACAATGAGGAAGGACCTGCCACTCCCCAGTGAATTTGAAATAGTTTATCAAGGGGGCCAGTTCGACTAGGTTAAAACTTGTCCTGGGTGCTTTCGAGGCAGAACTCCAGAGTCCATTAAATGGTTAAATAACATTTATAATGACAACTTTTAGCCACAGTCGTGGATTGTAATGAGCATTACGCTTACTCCATAAAATAATAGATCTCAATGTACATTGCATAGCGAGCATTAGCAGAACTTCTATTTTTGAAAAATAGAAGTTCTCTCGGAAAAATCGAAAAAAATTCGATTTTCTAATTTTCGAAGAAATAAAGAATGAGATTTTGAGGTTAAAATCTTGAATTTCCAACAGGCGACTGCCATGACATGTATAATTTTATGCTGTCATTTACATAAAATAGAGGTTAAACTATTTCCTATAGCATAAGCGAAAGAAACACCAGCCTCCGAGTGGGATATACTAAGTACTCTTATATATTGTAAAGGAACATTTTTTATAATTTAAGTGAAGCAATGTTGTGGGACTATGTACCTGTTTAAAATGTAAGCTCATGTAAATAATAAGTAATAAACATTGAGGCATATTTTTGATACAACGAAAATACAAGTTTAGGTTTGTATATACCCGTGCTAATTTATCATTTGTAAAGGCAAATATACAAAGCTGCTATAATTTTCAACCTTTTTATTTCCTTCACCTGCAAACTTTTTTTTATCGTTGTTCTTCGTGTTTTTTGTTAAAGTTTAAACTTTTAATAAATACCTCATGAGTGAATTAATTCTTCCTCTCTTGTTTTTTACAATTAAATTTAGATATAAAATTGGCGCACCTGACCTAGCTTAGGCGGTTAAAGGATGTTTTATTCCAACCACTCAAGCCTGATACATTTCATCTTGTGAATTAGTTTTTCAAATGACATGTAAGCTAGAAACCTGTACCAAGTTTTGGCGCAGCTCACAAAACCTGACGGAATTCATGTCACTTAACCGTATTTTCACATGCCTTGGTATTTGAAAATCTTCACGCTTTTTTATTAACAACCGAGCACTGCGATGAAATTCCTGAGGTTTTGATTGTTGGATTTTAATAAAGCATGTCTAGATGCTTCGTGGTCACCGCGGCCGAGTGGTTAAGAGCGCGCCCTTCCGTGAAGGTGTCAGCAGTTCGAATCCCGGCAGTGCCGCCCTGTATTTCTTCCCGTAGGGAAAAGGGAGAACTCAGCCACAATTCCCCATTCTACCCAGGTGTCGGAAATGTGTACCGGCTTGACCGGGGGTAACCGTCATGGCGTCCTGGTGTTAGTTATGAGGCATTTGAAACTCCAATGTACGAGATGATGTGTGTGTCAGGCTTGGTTGGAAACAAAGCATCCTTAGTTGCCGATGTTTTTTTTTGCAGAGGCTCGCCTGAGAAACTTTTTGTCCATGGATAAGGTTACCACGTTCTTGACACAGTTACTAATAAATAATTTATTTAATGGCATGTATAACAAGTTGAATTGCTTGAAAAATAATTAAACGTTAATGTATCCAGAGCACGATAAATTCAGGTTCGTTCTTTCATCAAATATTTCTCAAAGAAATGTACACAAATTCTTTTAATGAAAATCACCTCTACAATAACATTTGAATTTTTTTGGAATCCTTACTTTCCAGACTACATTAACACTTATTCGAGACGTAATTGAATTAAAAGGATGCTTTCCAATCAATCAAGCCTGATACACATCATCTTGTACATTGGTATATCAAACGCCTCATAACTAACACCAGGACGCAATGACGGTTACCCCCGGTCAAGCAGGTACCCATTTCCGACACCTGGGTAGAGTGGGGAATTTAAACAATTTAAACAATTTAAACAATTTATTTACCACAGGAGATACAGAGGTAGAATGTTTCTTAAGTCTAATACAATGGTCAGAGTTGAGTATAGCTACCTGTGGGCCCGAATAAGTTCAGCGACTTCTAGGGCATCCTACCATTACATTATTCTAGGGCGTACAATAATGTTTAACCTAATTCACTTAGCCTAGTTTCGCATTAGACTGATCAACAGGATAATGAACTCGATATTGATGTTTAATTTTACAATATAGGTCATATGGACAATATTTAACAGTATATTCGATAACGATTTGGGAGCAGACTGAAAATCGGCGATATTACTCATGGCAAATTGCATTATTAGGACCAGACATGTAGGAGGCAGGATTTGACTTGGTGATCTTACACGACTAGTATTCTGATAAGAAGTGAGACTCAAGATTTCTTTTAAATACCTTGTAAGAATTACTTTCACGGATCTCCGCAGGTATTGAGTTCCAGGTTTTAGTTCCAACGAATAGTATACTATGTTGCGAGCGGGCCTTTGAATAATAAGGAAGCATGAATTTACTTTTATGTCGTGTTAAATGGTCGTGATGACCAGTTTGCGCAGTTAATAACTGTTGAAGGCTATTGTCGCCATCATTAGCTAATGTTTTGTAGATGAAATTGCAGATGGAGATTTTGTAGAGATCCGAGAGTTTAAGTATTTGTAAATTTTTGAATGAATCATTTGTGTGAGCATTATATTCTAGGTTCTTTACCGCTCTGATGGCTCTTTTTTGCAGAGTAAAAATTATATTAGTTTTATTTTTATCAGTTTCATGCCATGCATCTATTCCGTATTGCAGGTATGGTGAAATGAGCGTTCGATAAAGCATTAGTAACGCTGTTTCAGGCAGGAAATTTTTAACTTTATTCAGGATTCCGATGGATTTTGATAATTTAGAACTAATATGAGTGATGTGCTCTTTGAAGGTCAGATGTTTATCTATTATTATTATTATTATTGTAATTGTTTAACCACCGTTACCACTAACAAGTGATCCGCACAGTGAGTCGCAGTAACATATTACATTTCAAGCACAATTCAAACTAAAATTATAAATGGCATCACTATCAATTTGCCTGTCTTTATAATTTAGAACTCATGGGAAATTAGATTACATAGAATAAGTCAGCTTCTTGGAGAAACCTATAGAGGCCTCCCCCCAATTCAACCGGGCCCGAGTCTCCCAGCAACTCGCTCATCACCACCTCGCTCTGACCGAAGTAACGGCGTCTTAGTGCAGCATATCGTTGGCACTCGGTGAGAATGTGTTTTACACTCACAGTAATTTGACACTGGAGACATTGCGGCGGCGCAGTCCCGTTCATCAAATACTCATGCGTTAGAAGTGTATGTCCAATACGGAGGCGACACAGCTTTATCTCCCACTCCCGGTTGGTCCAGCAGCTTGTTCGGAGGGGTTGCGTCGTGTCCTTAATTTCTCGGAGTTTGTTCTCAGTCACTTCACGCCAGTCATGATTCCAATTTTGATGGACGAGTCTTTTAAAGGCACATGCGAAGTCTCCGCGAGGCATTCCTTTGCGTATCTGGCGCTCTCGTTGGGTGGCAGACTGTGCAGCCTCGTCAGCTCTCTCGTTTCCCGCCACACCCACATGGCTAGGCACCCAGCACAATGTATAATGTTTTCCGATCTCAGTCATCAGCGTTAGGATCTGCGTTATTATAGGATGGGTGTTGCAGGGTTTTATCATACTTTGCAGGGCGCTACGACAGTCTGAGACGATTGTGATCATACTCGTATCCACCGCTCGAGATGCGCGCACCGCGGACAGTATTGCACACAACTCAGCTGTGAACACTGAAGCCACTGAAGGGAGTTTGACCGCTAGTATGTTTAACCCATGGACGGCTGCATATGCCGTGCCATGTTCAGTTCTAGATCCATCGGTAAAGAAGACAGCTGTTTCAGAGTGACGTACGAAGTGATCGAGGAATAGGGCTCTGGATGGGGCTGCACCAAGCAGTCGTTTATGCAGGTCAGCCAGTTCACTGCACACAGCTATCGGGGGAGAGACCCACGGCGCAATGGGGGAGACGCTTTCCGGAGCCACGCACTCCAGTGAGATGTCATAGTTTCTTAGTATCGTTTGCAGGCGAAGATAAAATGGTTTGGGGCTTCTTTCGTTTGCATGCAGGCGTCCCGAAGCACAGCGAATTTTTGAGAGAATTTGTTGAGCAGGATCAGAGAGCAGTCTAAGGTAATAGTTTACGATCTTTATTTCCAGGTAATACGCTAAAGGTTTTATTCCGGTTTCTGCATGGAGAGATAAGATAGGTGAACTTTTGAACGCACCAGTAGCTACCAGAAGGGCAGAATTCTGCACATTGTGCAATGATTTCATTAGGGTAGCACATGCAGAGCTATAAGCTTCTGAGCCATAGTCCAATTTTGGCTTTAGTAGACCCATATAAAGACGGAGCAAGGTTTGCCGATCTGCTCCATACTGGGTATGGGATATGACTTTCATTAAGTTTATGTGTTGTGAACATGATCGTTTGAGGGATTGGATGTGAGGCCGCCAGGTAAGGCTCGAGTCGAAGATTAATCCCAGATACTTGAATTGTTCAACATGTGGTAGCACTGCATTGTTTAGATGAAGTTCGGGGGAGGCTTTCAGACAGCCACGAGTACGGCAGAAATGCATAGTCACTGTTTTGGATGGGGAGAATTGAAATCCAGTGGTTGCTGTCCATTGCGTGAGGTGGTTAATAGCGATCTGCAATTGTCGTTTTAGGAACTCCGGTTTTTTGCCCGACACATAGATGACGAAGTCATCTACGTATAGAAGCCGATGGACACTCTGCGGAATTTCATCAGCGATATCACTTATGGCAACAAGGAAACACACGCAGCTGAGGATACTTCCCTGAGGGACTCCTCCTCGGAGGCTCTTGGTTGACGAGTGGACATTCTGGAGACGGACTCTAATTTTTCTATTATTCATGAAATTGTGTAGGAAAGCAAGAAGGTGCCCATGTATACCATATTTCTGAAGTTTCAGTAGGATTCCGTATGTCCATGCGGTGTCATATGCTTTCTGTAGGTCAAAGAAGACGGCAACAAGGTGATTCTTTGAAGTAATACTCGAAGCGATGTGTGATGACAGCGTCACCAAATGGTCGGTGGTACTTCGGTTCTTCCGGAAGCCAGATTGGATATTTACTATTTTCCTAGTCGATTCCAAAAACCAGACTAGTCTCCTGTTAACAATTTTTTCAAGCAGTTTGCTTAAGCATGAGGTGAGAGCAATTGGACGGTAACTATTTGGAGATGTCGGATCTTTACCAGCTTTTAAAATTGCTATTATTATTGTTAGTGACCAAGTTGCTGGGAATTCCTGCTGGGACCATATTTTGTTGAAGAGAGAGAGTACTGCAGGGAGGAAGGTTTCGTGGGCTTTTTTAATCATGCTGTACGAGATGTCATCATGGCCGGGAGCGCTATCGCTGGCTGTGCGTAAGGCAGTTTTAAGTTCTGACATGGTTAAGGGGCTATTGTATGCTTCATTGTCTCCCCCCAACCGCAGAGGTCTTCCTTCCCACCTTCCCTTATATCGCGTGAAGGATGCGTCGACGGTTGCGTTATCACTCACTGATGAGAAGTGTTCCGCCCAGCATCTCCGCAGCTTCCAGCAATGTTTCAGTCAGGTTGTTCGTACGGGGATCTCTCAACTTTGGGGTAGGAGTCAATTTAAATTTTCCGGACAGCTTTTGGACTTTTTTCCATACTAAGTTTAAGCTGGTTTTGATATTTATACTACTGATGAAAGCTTTCCAGGATGATTGTTTACTTGTCAGGAAGGTCTTCCGGCAGATTGCTTTTGCTCTATTGTATCGGATCCTGTTATACGCATTGTTACATCTTTCCAAGGCTCTTTCAGCTCGCGTACGCTCGCGCTTTGCCATTTCGCACTCAGAGTTCCACCACGGTACCGGAGGTCGCGGTAGAGAGCCGCTCTTGCGAGGTATGGATGTATCAGCAGCTTGCTGTAAGATGTTGGTCAAAGTAGCTGTGTGATCCTCAACATTCTTTCCATTCAGCTGGTCGATATCCTCACTTGACAACTGGGTCAGTCTGCTAAACAGAGTCCAATTTCCTTTGTTTAGGTCATACCGTTCATATCTGGCTTGCATATTTTGAGGATGGACAGGATCGAGATGGATAGGGTAGTGATCGCTGTCATAAAGGTTTGCATTAACATGGTATTTAAAATCCATATAGCAGTCAGGAGAGCATAGTGTTAAATCGATGACAGAGAGGGATCCCGTCTGCCTGTGAAAATGTGTAGGTTGTCCGTCGTTCATGATACAGATGTTATTTTCTCTTACTATTCTTTCCATGAGTTGTCCTTTATCATTTACCACGTTGTCATTCCATAGTTGGTTTCGAGCATTGAAGTCCCCCATTATAATATACGGGGTAGGCAGCTGGGAAATCAAATTTTCAACTTCTTGGTGTTGTATATTGATGTGCGGCAAGTAGACCGAGCATATGGTGTATGTCCGGTGCAGATTAATACGTAGTGCTACTGCTTGCAACGTGGTACGCAAGTCAATCCGGTGATGCGGTATTGTCCTATGGATCAATATTGCAGCGCCCCGCTCGTGATCATCATCGCGGGTCACACCAGAGGTATAGAGAGAGTACTGAGTGGGTGGTGTCACCGTTCTGTCCCGGAGCATGGTCTCTTGAAGGCAGACACATGCAGGGTGGTATAGATTGAGGAGTTGTTTAAGTTCACAGAATTTGGTTCGGTACGATTCTAAATTCCATTGAATAAATGAATCAAAATTCATTTACAAATAGAGGTACTGGTTTGTTTTCCTTCAGGTTCCGATCACTTGAATTTTTTGGCTTTCTGCTGATCTCGATGCTCGGTCTCGGCTTCTTGATGGTGGCGATGTCGTCCGCTGTTTCTTGGTTGGTGCAGTAGGCTTCGGTTTGTAGGTCATTGAGTTTCTACTGGAGTTGCCATCGTCATCGTCGCTTCCATAGCCTTGGAGGTTTGTAAGGCTGGAAGTTGCCTCCCTCCGCTTGAAAGAGTATTTGGTGAGAGAAGCCGGCGTAGGTTTTTGGCCTTTCACTGTTTTAGGGGGTTCTCCGTTTGGCTCCAGTTGTTTTCGTTGTCGGTTGTAGACTGTAGGCACCTTGGGCTTAGAGAGTGTGGCGTTATTTATTTCTTTTTGCGTCGTCCTTTTCGGTGAAATGATGGGTTGGGAGACGGCAACTGTTGGAGTTCCTGAGCTTGTACTAATTGAATCGGTGGCCTTCGATTTTACATCAGCTGTAGCTGGAGCGGATTTAGCGTTGCGAGGAGTAGAATCAGTGCACGCAGTGATTTGGTTAGGAGGTTGTTCATTGTTGTTTTTTGCCTGAACTGGCCTTATTTCTGGTTTTGCAGGTTCTTGTTCAGTGTGAGTCGGCTGTTGTGGCATATATTCCTGAGGAGCAGCAGAGTTGGGTTCTTCCGCAAGGGTACTTGTATCTCCCCTAACTACCGCGCTATACATCCGCTCATGCTCCGGATGTTTCTCCAAAACGAGGTCCATGGCTTCTGAGCGCGAGGTCTTCAATCTCTGTTGAGTGGCTAAAATTTCACTTTCAATTTGATATTTTGGGCATTGTTTATCATTTGAGTAATGAGGCTGCCCGCAATGGTAGCATCGGACGGCATTAGGACAGGAGCTTTTTTGGTGCCCTTCCTGCCCACATCGGGAGCACGTGTCTGCTTCTCTGCGGCAGTATTTTGCAACGTGGCTACAGCGTTGGCATTTAAAGCATTGTTGCGGTCTTTCTTTATATTCTTCTACAAGCTCACTGTGCCAAGATGACAATTTCACAGCTCTTGGCACCGTGTGCTTTTGGAATGTCAGGATGTATGTGTCGGTAACAACTTTCTCGCCATCTCTCCTCAGCTCTATTCGCCGCAGGTCAATCACTCCCTGGTCAGCTAGGTGGTCCTTCAGTTCTTCCATAGAACACTGTCCGAAAGTCTTGCTTCGGACTACACCACGAACAGTGTTGAGTGATCGGTGGGGCTCTATTACTACTCCCTTTCCGCCAATGCGGTCCAGTTTCATCAGCTTATCTGATTGGGTTGTACTATTTGTCTCAATGAGGAGACTGTTATACCCAGATTTTACGATTTTCTTTGGAGTACCAATTGTCTTAGTAATGTCGTGTTCTGCCAGCAACACGTTCAAATCTCTGGAGATATTGACCCCAGGGAATCGTACAGTATAATATTTGATATAGTATGGTATGGAGTTCTCGAACATTCCTTCCAGTCTCAGCATCTGACGCGCTCGCCGGTCATCTCGTCGTCTCCTCTTCACCTGTCGTCGGTTCATTGTTTTCCAGATGCTCTGTTCATCTCCGGTCGCAGCTTCCTCATCATTGTTAGGCTCTCGGGTTGTCTCAGCTTCCACTGTTTTGGCCCTCGAAGCGTCTTCGCTACATAAGTTTCTCTCATTCGTCTGATCTTTTCCATTATTTAATTCAGTCTCGGCACTCACTCCTTGTGTGGGGTCCACACTTAGAGGAGGCAAATCGTTGGTCTGCATTAGAGCAGAACTAGCAGTATCCATTTGAGTGTCCAGGTCGTCAGCGGCAGGTAGGGATTGATGGGTTTCCATCGCGTACTGGGGAGACCCCGGTTGGCTCCCCCTAGCACAATCGCTAGGGGGCACCTTGTAACTGCTTACAAGCTCCTCAGATGATATTGGTTTAATAATCTACATAAAAGAACAAAATAATACAAAACCCCGATGTAGGGGGGGCCGCCTGCGTTGGTTCTACCTACAACAAGCTATCAAGAATAATTAAATGAGGTCAGCCTGTTATTTTACATTAATTATCTAATGTATATCAAAGACAAGTAGGTATACTAATAGTACCACCACGTAAAGGTGCAGGTCGACTAGATACACTCTAGTAAGAATGTACCTTCTATCAAATCCTTGTCAATATTCAGCAATGTTCCCTCCACACATATAAACAAATACACTTGGTACCAGTAAAATTGGTAAAGGGAACAGTGAAAATTCATGTTTATCTATTATGATGCCCAGAAATTTACATGAGTTGGTTTCTTTGATTTCACCTTCGCCAATTTTAATGGATGGTAGAGATATATTTTTCTTGTATGAGAACGTAATATAATTTGTTTTATCGGTATTGAGGCTTATTTTATTAGCTTTAAGCCACAGTGAAACCTTATGGAGTTCATTATTTATACTCTCCGCAATCGTAGTGGGATTTTCGTTCGGAAGGACAGCAGAAAGCGTACTGTCATCGGCAAAAAGTATGAATTTAAAAAATGATGTAGATTTAATAATATCATTGATAAAAATCAGAAAAAGGAGAGGCCCAAGAACAGATCCTTGTGGAACTCCATGGCTAATTTTTTGTGGGTCCGATTTTGCGTCGTCAATGACAACGTATTGCTTCCGATTTGTTAGGTATGATCTGAACCAATCATGGGCAACCCCACGAATGCCATAACAATGAAGTTTCGAGAGTAATATGTTATGGTCCACACAATCGAATGTGGCTGAGTTCTCCCTTTTCCGAACGGGGAGAATCACCGGGTGGCACTGCCGGGATTCGAACTGCCGACACTTTCCAAAATAGCTAAAATAGCAACAAAAACCAAAATGGCTCGTCATTTAGCGTCTCAACAATAATTCTTAGCTACGAAACGTTCTGACTAAGTATTTACGAATCTCATTTGCTTATTATCTCCATTGCTCAAAAATCTCCTCTGCTTCATAATTATCAGCTACAAAACATACTAAATAGGTACTTACAAATCTCCCTCGCACATCGTCTTATATATCAACACATCACACAACAGTTTTTGTAGTGTGCGTATGTATTGTGATTTGTTCGCCTATACGCTGGTATTTGCAAACATGCTTACTCGTACATGTGTGTATGCGCGTTGTGTACGTATGCGGATATATGTGGGTATATGTGTGCATATGTGCACATACAGATGTGTGTGTGCACTGGACCAGCAACGAGCATATGAACTATAAATACCGCCCTTTTTTCACTCGCAACTTGTAACACTGCACTAACTCATCATTTTCACTTTCATATTATAAAACATTTACAAAAAATATAAATTTGTTGTTTGGTCACCCATATATGTTCGAATAAGGTGCTTATCAACTAATCCTCCTTATGTTGAAAATTCTTACTTCGCAAATAAACTTATAATTTTTATAATTGTCATGCTTGTATCCTGGTATCTGTGTGCATATGTGTGTGTATGTATGCAAACATTCGTATATGTTTGTACATTCATACGTTTACCCACAACAGTTCTTGCAAAAGTTCTAATCAACTGACTTGCATTTGTCTTGTAAACTTGGTGTGTGGGTTAAAGCGTGCTCATTTAGGCAGTCAGCTAAGTGGTAACATATAGGTAATATATTTTTCACTCTACTGAGGATTCGCAAGGATTTTAATCGTTTAACAATGACATGTGTAAATCGTTCGTTGAAAGTCAGATTCGAACTAAAATTGATCTAATCCCTCATCATCAAAGCGAAGACAAAATGACAACTGCCTTTTGAAGAGCCAGTACCCATTTCACATGATGGGGTCAGGTGGATGCGGAATGATATTGGGCTGGGTGATTACAGCCTGGCTGTCGTTGATATAGCTGAAAAATGTTGGTGCGTATCTTGAATAACAGACTCTCTGTGAAAAATCAGTCACCTAAAGGGGATTGTGATGGCATGCGATGCCTCCACTATTATTATTTTTTCTCCCAATTCGGACCTCATAGCCAAATTTTGCATGAGATGACCGGTGTGAACCCTGATGGATTTGATTAAAAGAGTATAGTCCATGGTTAGAAATGGAGAGGGGCCAGCCTGAAATACGTGTATATTAAATGAACTGTCAGACTCGTTTTGGAGTTCCGGTTTCCACCCCTGGGCTGGTAGATTGAGGAACTGTGGCTAAGTTCTTCATGTTTCCAACGGGAAAGATTATCAGACTAGTACTGAGAGGTGTCAAATCCTAATCCGTTTCACACGAATGAAAAGTATTCTTAATTACGAAGTCCGATACCTCTTAAATTTAAAAGCTGTAAATCTTCTGTCAATATTTCATTTATATTTTGTGTAATGGTAGTACCAAAAATAACTATTTCGTAAACCTATGAAACTGTCAATGGCTTTGGTCGAAAGGAAGTGTTCATTTGTATTGAAATTGAACTTAAAACTGAAGGCCGACAGTGTCGGGGCCTTTGCAACGGCCTATAATTCCTTCCTCAGTACTCACACAAAAAGTTCAACGCCTGTGTACCAGACTTGTCCACTAAACTACTCAGGATCCACCAATCTTTGTCACAAACTGCAATTAGACGGCATCACTGGGATAACCAGTGTCAAGACACCATCTCCGTGCATGGTGGGTCATTACAGCCCACTCTACATGACTGGCTCATTTCAGTCACTATCTTTTACTCCAGGCACGTACAAGAAAAACTTTCATAGCTTCAATGATACTCAAATTACACTCCTGATCTAGTCCAACAATACAGCGCATACCACAATCATCTTCAGCACATCTGGCATACATCTCATTCTCTCCATACTGCTCAAACACCACATTCATGAAACTTTCTCTCTCCTTGCTCATACTTACTACATTCCAGCACAAAATGCTCAATTCTTTCCTCAACTCCACTATTACACTGCCGACATAATCTGTTATTATTCTCATTCCACCTCCATGTACGTCTGTTTACACTCAATGACTTACATCTCACAGCAAACAAGAGTTGACTTCCAAAACTATCAGCATAGAACATCTCAAACTTAGGTGCTTAATTTTTGATATACCAGTTAAGTGTAGGCTTCCGCATCATGCTAAGCTTCCACTTATTTAATCCATACTCTTTTATTTGCCTCTCAATCTCTTTTTTCCACCTCCTGCAGTCCCACTCAGGCCCTACACCTCCAGCATTTATTAAACTCCAGTCATCTACAGGTCTCCCAATTCTAACATGAATAATCTTTTGCTTACTAAATTTCCTTGCATGCCCCCAGCACACTTTCTCCCAATAGCTCACACTCAGATTCCATTCAAAAATTTGCTTTGCCCATCTGCTATTTTGCATTCTTTCAATTCTCACCTTATAATTCAGCACCGCTTTCATCATTCTTTCTGAAAATAGGCTCCACCCTAGGATACCCCTAATGGCTTCTGTAGCTGTCCAATTTGGAGCGCCCAATGCTAACCGTCCTACCTTATTTTGTATTACATCCAGCTTTTCAAGATCACTTCCATTCATTTACATTTCATTTAGGTCATTTACATTTCCGTTGACACTAGGTACAGCAACATACTTCCACATTCCTCTCACGCATTCATACTTGTTTGCTCTGTATCTGGCCACACTACTCAACCGTCCACTCCACTGCATTGCTTTTGCCACTTTCTCACCATTAGTTCTAGTGCATCCATCTTTACTTATCATACAACCTAGATATTTGTATTCTTTCGTTCTACCTATTCTGATTTCTCCAATATTCTACAGTCTATCTCTTTCAGTCTCATCACTATTTATAACCATAACCTTACTTTTGTCGGCGCCAAAGTTCATCTTGAAATCTGTACTATATCCATTCACAGTGTTGAGCATCCTTTGCAGTTCATGTCCACATTCACTAACCACAACCACATCATCAGCATACAACAAACAGCTCAGTCTCTCATTCCCAACTTTCAGTCCTATGCCACTCATTCTCTGTCGAACTGATAATTCTTCAGTGTACAATCCAAACAACAGGGGAGACAGAGTACAGCCCTGTCTCACTCCTCTAACACTCCTCACCTGCCCTGTTTCCAAATTTCCTAACCTGTAGATAGCGCTTGTGTTCTCATACAGACTTTGTACAATTTTTACTATTTTTCTGCTAAACCCAACTTTTCTCAAAACTTCAAAGAGCCTAACCCGATCCACTCTGTCATACGCATTTTCAATATCCAGGAATGCTAAATATACCTTCTTATCATCCTTCCTCATTCGCTCAATTATTTCACTCACTACAAACAGATAATCCTCCCCACTTCTGTCTTGCCTAAAACCATTCTGTTCTTCACCCAGGACTCCTAATTCCTCAACTAAATTTTTCATTCTCGCATTCAAAATACCACAGAAGATCATACAGACAGTGTCAGCCAGTGCAATATTGGTCTGTAATTTTTAAGTTCTTTCATACTCTTATGTCCACCCTTATGCAACAGAACTACATTACACTTGTTCCAGTCATCCGGTACTCTTTCACTCTTCCATATCTCATCAAATAAACATTTCAACATACTGACTACACTCTCTCCTCCACATTTATAGAACTCATATGGGATCTCATCAGGGCCACATGCCTTTCCATTTTTCACTTTCTTCAAAAAACTTAGAATATCTTCACAAGTGATTTCGTCTTCCATTTGCAGTTCACGTTCATCAATCGGAAAATTTATTGGTTCATCATCTGTAACCTGCTCATTCATTCCACCAATGTCCGCCCAGTATTCTTCAACTGCTTTCACCATTTGCATCCTATCTTGCACACTGCAACCATTGACTACTAACTCATCAACTTGAACTTCACTACCTCTATCTTTACCTTGTATAAACTTATACTAATCTTTTATTCCATCCGGACCTTTTTTCCTTAGATTTTCAACTTGTTGTCTCTCCTCTTTAACTCTAGCCTCATTTCTCATTCTCCTAACTTTCTTCAGCTTATCCTTGTACTCATTCCATGCACTCTGCCATTCATCCTCAGTAATTCTGCGTCTTTCATACATTTTCCTCATATTTCGTTGTTTCTTATTTAAAGTCTTTCTTCTCATTCGTTCTTCCTTTATCTCACTTGTAAATCACCTAGCATTTCCTGTACTTTTCCTGCATTTCATTCTACCAATCTTTTGCTCTGCCACATCATACAAGATTCTTGCAATCTCACCATTTAGGTCATTTACATTTCCACACCTGTTCCAATTACATCTACTCAATTCATCCCTAAATTCTTCCCAGTTTGTCATTTTTATACGTCAGTTTTCTTTTACTCTGCTGGCCTTCTGCGTTGACTCCTTTCCACCCCAATTATATTCTAACACAAGCATTTTATGGTCACTATCAGTATCAAAATCATCTTCATCTAGAAACATTTCTTTGACACACACTCTTACTCGACTATTCACTATCATATAGTCAATTGCAGTTTTCCATTCCCTGCTTTGCCATGTATGCAAGCCATTTCCTATTGTGACATTCAGGTTCTCAAGTTCATTTTCATCACAGAAATCAATCAATTTTTGTCCGTTCGCATTCACAGGCTCACCAAGTATACCAACATGGCCATTCATGTCCCCCATCACAATCAGAGGGCATCTGTGATTTTCTCGCACAATTCTTGTTAATATTTCACACTGTTTTACATTCTCTTGATGAGCTAAAATCCCATCAGTTGTCATGTAGCATACAATCACAATAACATATTCTCTGGCATGCATTCTTTCACACTTTATTCCTAACAAATCTTCACTCTCAGGTTCATTTCCAACGAGAATTTCTTCTAATTTCCAATTTAGGGCATTCTTTATAATGAGACCAACTCCCCCCACCTCGTTTTTGCCAACTTACATGCCCTTTTCCTATCATATGATACTTATTTTCCTTACATGTTAAACTTACTCTGTCACGCATTTGAGTCTCTACTACACCAACACAATTCAATTTTCCATCCTCAAATTCCGCTACAAGGTCAACCAACTTTCCTGCATTCTATCCACGCACATTTATTCTTCCAAACCTTACAACTCAATTGGACAATTCAAGATATTCTTCACTTTTGCTCTGACAGATCTTCATTCATCCTGTTCCACCTTCCATCATGATATGAGTAGCCCTGATCCACTGGACAAACCTTCTGGAAAGTTTTACCTCACCCTCTTTTGAAAGATGGACTCATCTCCAAGAAAACATCAATCCTGGATCATGCTATCCATATCTAGGAAACTGGAACCCATCTCACGCTTCTTTACACTCTCAGCTCTCATACTCATAATCCTTTCATGCACCTCCCTGTTAACCTCCTTTCGCACCCTTTCATACTCATCATCATCACACGCAGGCCTTCTGAGAAGACTTGTTCCAGCCACTCTAACATTCTTCTTCTGTGCACTTTCGATCACTTCCATAATTGCATTCACCGTACGTTCTTTTCCACATTCCAATAATCAGTTGCCACCTCCTTTCAATACAAACATCCCTTTATCCATTCCATCTATCACTCTCTCAGCATGCCTACAAATCTCCTCCACTCCTTTTCCTCTCATACCTGTACATCCTCTCCTGTTACTCATACATATAAACCTATCAACATTCTTCACCATGCTACCCCAACATATTCTAATTTATATCTCACTCTCCCTTTCATGCTACTCTTTCGTTCAATTCTTTCACTCAGATAATTCTTTCCATTCATCTTCCTTTCATTCATTTCCGGTACAGGTGCCTGCACCTCATAAGGCATATCAATAGGTTGCTCATTCACTCTCTTTCCATTTATACTTCTTTCATCATGCTCATTCATCTTTCTACTCTCATCTGTCACATGTGCCCTGTCCTTTACTGCATTCACACTCCTTGCACAATCATTTGCCTCAACATTCACTGCACCCTCACTCCTTGCATCATTCTCACTCTTCCTTGCTCTCAGCTTTCTTTCATTCTTTAAATCACTCATCAAACCAACATTCTGAGCTTTTAGCATCTCAACCTGTAATATCGTGGTTTTCAGCACGATATAAGGTTTACTGAACAGAACTAGTAGATCGGTTAGCCTAGCTGTAAACCAGGCAGCAGGATAGCCAAACGAACAGCAGGACTACTAATATTGTACTGACTCTGTAGTTCACACAGCTTGCTCTTAAGTCTAGTTCGCAACAATGGATATTTCCGGCACTGGGCAATAGGGTCGCTTCCGACCTATCCGGCGCTCGTAAACGCCAGGGGCTCATCGGCTGTTTCCGTCGGATGCCCTATCTATACATTTGACCGTGCCGAGCGAGACTCCTAAATCTCCGCAGCCGGAACCCCCCATAAATACCACCAGTACGTCACTATACAACAACTTCCCTCCCTTTAGATGAACATATGACAAAGGGAAGGAGGAACTCAACAACCTATTCGTATTACAGGTTTAGTTATTCTACCTGATCTACGAGGTTCATTTTGCCCAGGTGAGCAGCTAACCGGCTGAAAGGCAGGAGTCTCTGCTGCCCCACTCCCGGTAGATTCCAAACTACTGTGCAACAGCTGATTTGAATGTCTCTTCCAGATTACATTTAATGCTAGTATTTGAACATGAAAGATATTAACAGCAACTTTACTAACAATAATTCCCTTCAACCACTTGGGACCATTTCTTAAATTCAGAGCGAGAACATGATCACCGACATCAAATTGAGTTACATACATAGGCTTAGACCTGGACACAGAAAATTTAGGATGAACTCTATCTTTGGAAGTAACAAATTTACGATTGTTCAGCGCTACAGAGGGAGCAATTTTTATAACACTATGCGGAATACAATGCGATTGAAATAATGCTTTTGATAGACGGGATTTGAACGATTCGGAAGAAGAGAGTTTTTTCAACAAGTCTTTAATGACTCTCACCCCCCTCTCAGCTTGACCATTGCTTGCTGGAGAGTAGGGCGGAGGTGTGAGGTGCTCAATGCCGTTGGAAATAAGAAAATCTTTAAAGTCTTGAGATGAAAAGTTAGAAGCATTGTCACTTACGAGCACATCACACAACCCGTTTCTGCTGAAAATCATTCTCAACGCATCGACAGTATCTGACACACTCGTGGATGGGACCACTTCACATTCAATATATTTAGATAATGCATCTACAGCAATGAAAACAATTTTATTCTCGTAGAAAAAGTGATGGACATGAATGCGTTCAAAAGGGCGAGAAGGAGTGGGCCATTCTACATTTCTAGACTTAGGTTTTGCTCGATTTAATTGACATTGGGGACAACATTTTACGATGTCTTCAATAGTTTTGTCCATTACGGGAAACCAAATAACAGATCTGGCCAACGATTTCATGCCACAAATGCCAGGATGTCCATCATGAAATGTTTCAAGGACTAAACTACGCAATGACTTGGGAATAAAAACCCGTTCTTTATAAAGTATACAACCTTTCATGATGGTCATCTGAGGTAGCAGGTTCTTAAATTTAGACAAATTGGGATTAGGTTTAGGAGGCATGCCAAACTTTATGTATTGTTTAAGTTGGCATAGTTCGCTATCCATATCAGTATGAGTTCTTATATTTTCACACGTGACAGGAGTTTTATCAAGAGAGTTCACAGCAAAAATCATTGCGTACGGTTCTAGCTCTTTTACAGTCGTGGGTAGTGGCAGCCTACTGAGACAATCGCTATTTACGTTACATTTCCCTTTCGAAAAGTTGAAAACATAGTCAAACTGTGAAAGTCTGAGAGCCCATCTTTGAATTCGAGCGGAACAGTTGAGAGGTACACCCTTGTTATGTGCAAAAAGTTTACAAAGAGGTTTTTGATCATTATGGATAATGAACTTAGCACCAAGTAGAAATTTTTTAATTTCTCCACGCCAAAAACCACACTAAGGCTCTCTCTTTCAATGTTAGAGTAGTTTTGTTCTGCATTATTTAGAGATCTCGAAGCAAATTGAGCCGGACACCAATCATGAAAAGGACTAACGCGTTGCATGAGTATGGCAGCAACTCCATAACCCGAATTATCCGTTTCAAGAAGAGTTTCATGGTTGGGATCAAACAACTTTAGAGGTTTATGCGAACGAAAGATGTCCTTGATTTTCTGGACACTTTCATCCTGTTCTGGAGTCCACCGGAACTGTACATTTTTCTTAAGCAGCGAATACAGAGGATGCATGACATTAGAAAAGTTGGGTACAAAACGACTATAGAAGTTACACAATCCGATGAACGCTTGCAACTGTTTGAGGTTTTTTGGAACAGGAGCATTGAGAATAGCTTCTACTTTATCAGAGTTAGGGTGAACACCCTTGTTATCGAAAACGTACCCTAGATAAGACACACGATCAGTTAGAAAGGCACGTTTAGACAGATTTAAGCGAATTCCAGCGTTTTTTTAGGACAGACAGGACCTTGTCAAGAACTTCCAAATGAGCATCATATGAAGAGGTCAAAATGAGGAGGTCCTGGTACACAATGATGTTATCGATGCCAGAAAGAGTCCTATTCATGAATGCTTGAAAAATGCCGGGGCTTGCACGTAGACCATAGGGTAAGTAATTGTACATAAATAGACCTTCAGAGGTGTTAATGGTCGTAACTTTCTTTGATTCTTCGTCCAACGGAATTTGCAAAAACGCGTTAGACAAATCAATTTTTGAGAAAAACTTAGCGTCTCCGACTTGAGAAATGACATCATCAATAACAGGTAGTACAGGTTGAACTGGATTCAGAAAATTATTAATGGAGGCTGAAAAATCTCCACATATTCTCACACTGCCGTCCGACTTTAGAACATTAACGGTAGGAGATGCCCATTGGCTATCATACACTTTGGTGATTTTGCCCATACTCTGCAAGCGTTCCAGTTCGGTTTTGAAAGAGTCTCTTAGTCTTATGCCGGGGCCACACTAGTCTAACGTCCGTTCGTCAAATGAACTCCGTATGTCAAATGAACGCTGGAAGGCCCGTTCGATCATCATTTGATGAATGGATGCTCGTCATTTCGTGAAAGGTCGTCGGAGGTTTTCAGTCACCAAATGAACTACGAAGAACAAAGATGGCGGACAGTGTTGACAAGTGTCGCAGCTGTTATGTTGACTTTAAATGATGATTGTGGCCAATTTTGGCAGGAGATATATGTAGCGAACCTTCGGCACGCAACTCAGTATAAATTTCGGAAATTCTCAAAATGATCATTTAAAAATTTAGTAAAATAAATCCAACCATTAGAATAAAATTTCATTACGGAATTAATTAACTTCTATCCTCAATTCTATTAAAATTGTGTACTGAAAAATTCAACCTCTAAGAAATCACTTTAGCGTTGTAACGAAACCCTCCATGACGCTGTGTCGGCAACATTTTCACTCGCACTAGCGCCACTCGTACCAAGTCATTGAAAGTGTGTGCATCGTGTTGTTTTCTCTGGTGAGAATTAAAGTAGTGTGTGTGACTTTGCTGTTCTACGGGTAACTATATTTATGTATTATATGTAAATCGTCAATAATTTTATTGTGTATGTAGTAAGAAAATTGCCTAAATTTTCCAGAGTGCTAAACGCTTAGGATTCCCTTGCCCAGAACTTGGGTTCTCCACAGGCCATTTTTCCTTGTGGATTGTTGTATATCCTACCTTAAAGTTTTTAGCAAACAATTCACTATATAATGTAAAGCCATTTTTAGGGAGTTTTCCCCTTTTTTTTGTCTAAAATATTTTTAGCCCAATATGTCAATTTGTGGTTATTTTTTATTCAAGTTAGGCTAGCACCAATTTTTTTAGTCACAGATGTATCCTTCTCAATGCATCTAGTCCTGCATCAATTACCAATTATTGCCACAACTGTATTTCTAAAGTAAATTAGGTAGATAATCAATTAGAAAAACACAAATAATTCTTAGTTCTGAAGAATGGATAGTTAGTAAAATTTAATTAAATAGTCATTGTAAATTGATTATTTCAGTTAGGAAAAACTGGAAACATGAGTTTTCTAGTTCAATTGCATTTAGCAAATGCTGTAGATTTTTACCATAATTGTTTAATTAAGTCGTGATTCAAGCAAGTATGGAATTCTTTTCACGTTCAACACTCAACGTTTAAAGTCCAAAAATCTTAAGAAATATAATAGGATATTGCAGCAAATCGCGTTTGTATTTTCTGCAGTACTCATTTCAAGTCAATTCATAAATAATTGTTCCTTATAAATACCTAACTACATTTGACATGTTTTTTTAGGAATAGAAGCAGCGTTCTTATGTTCAATATTTTTCCATGAATTAATTGAGACCTAGGCTCAAGTGTTACTGCTTATGCCACCTTAGTTTGTCCAGGCAAAGTTGCTGATGTGTTCAAGCCTCTAATCAATTGATTTGGAATAGCTATTGATCGCCATGGTCTCATTAGGATTTTTGCCATCTCTTGTGTGTTTCAGTTGGAATGAATTGTGTTCTCTAGTTTTGTATGTTTATTAAGTCAGATCTATTTAATTTGTGGAATTCCCTTGAATTTTAGTCAATGTTTAAATGTCATATCTTGGGAAATGAAGCCATGATAGGTTATTTACACAGTGAAGATTGTATCCTCGGTAGTTACTTACCTCAAGTCGAGTCACATAAATAATCATTCTTTCCTGATCATTAACTGTAGCAAGAATTCCTATCATAATCACTTTAGTGACGACTCTTACCATTGATTTTTGGTTAGGTCAATTTGTGTATATAAAAATGTTAATAATTAAGTCGTTACCTGATTTAGCTAAATTAGGGTAATTATGCTTACCTCGGAAAGTCTCCGAATATTCTAAATTCCCAACTCCTGGAAATTCTAATCCAGAAATCATCCAACTATCTGATTTGAGGGTTAAATTTAGTTTAACCAGTAATTGGTCGCCCTCAACTGTAGCTACTTGTTCCTTTAACCTCTTGGTAATGCCGGCTACCTCCAGTGGTTGTTGTCATTATAACTCATAGGACGCCTAATACTATCCTGTTATGTATCCGCATGATCAATGTTCTCTAAATCCTTCTTGTGCTAGCTGATCCTCCTCCTCAACTACCAATTTTGTGCACTTTGTGCATAGATTCCGCGTTCCCTCTACCTTTTTCCAAATTGGTATCCTCCTCTCTCCTCTCGTAGGACACCCTGCACGTTCAGACCAGGGATCTCTCATATAATAATAAATAATAACAATAATTAGACTGTACGTGCCCTCTCTGGCATAATCTCTAGCTTAAGTCAAGTAATCCTTATGACAATTCTAGCCTTAGTTAGGATCAGTTTAATCAGCCCTCTTCTGCGGCTTAGCGTAAACGTTCAAATTAAACACTGCCAATTTTTAAGATACTCATTGTAAATAGCAGTCAAAGCGTAGGTTATTGGGCGGCAGAAGCCTTTAATATTAATGAAGACAAACTAACTTACATTGCCTACCCAGTAATATGCCTATCTCATGTATCAATCTTGCACTCCAACCCGGAGATGATCGTACACGACGCGTCATGATTAATAGTACCCGGAGAATACTAGTTGGGAAGTAAGGGCATGTAGGGAGATTCATGATTGTCCATACGAGTACTTATTGTTGCGACTGCCTCGCCCTTGTTCAGGCGCCAGAATTGGGCCGAGGTACCCGCATATAATCCTCTATTTGAGGCAATCCTGTAATTCAGCAGTAAAGCTCGCAGCCTGGCTTGCGTAGCGACTGTCTCTCCTTGTGTTATCATGCTTGAACAATTAACCCAAGCCAATCTCCCGTACAGAAGATCCTGGGAGGCCGACACACAAACAATCACCTCCAACATTCAATCAACATCCCTCAAAACTCTGTTCGCCACACGGCAATCAATTCAACTAAGCCACACGGCAATCAATTCAACTAAGCCACACGGCAATCAATTCAACTAAGCCACACGGCAAGCGATTCAACTAAGCCACACGGCTACCAATCAACACCCAAGCCTCAAGGCACTAGCAGAAAATAACTACCTCCTTCAACCACTCATATGATCAAACTGTTACCGCACCCGCGGGACATTACACTAACAAATCCAACTCTCGCCGGGATCCACCCCGGATTCCCTCGAGCCGCGGCACCTGCTGAAGTGCGGCTACTCACTGGACCCGGATCTCCTTCCTCAAGAAGTGGATCCCCATACTGCTCCCCCATAGTCACGGCACTCAGAGTCCACACCAATAAACGAGGCGAGATTATCAGTCCCTTCATTGTCCTGCAGAGGTCAATAGTGCAAGTGATGAAAAATTAGAGGCCAGTAAGGCCACTCGAATTACCCACTCATAAAACCCCTTCTGAGTCAGATTTATTCATTTGTTATCAATTAAGTGTGCTCTACACCGAGCACTGGTGGCCCTTAAAAATAATAATATCATCCTCCTTGTTACTTGCGAAATTCCTCGCTATTCCACCTTTGAAAATTCACACTCAATTAGTTCCCCAATTTAGGGAGAAGTCCAAAGTTCATATATATATAAGATATGGTTTTTAGCTGTTTTCGTGGTGGTATCAAAATGTAAAGCAATGAAATTCAGTGCTAGGTCTTGCAGCTTAGTGAAAAAGCAAGTAGCCTGTTACCAATCAAATTTAGCATTCATTTCCAACAATGTCGACATGTTTTACATGGATGATAATGTGGTAAATGAAAAACTGTTGGTTTTGTAATTTTTTAGCATTGCTCATGAATGGTATTCACAGAAAAATGGGTCAAACAACTTGTTTTGCAGGCGTTTTTATTGCAGTTCCTTCCAGTTTATTAAAATTTATTTATTGTTTCATAAATTATAAAAGTTTCAATATAATTGAATAGAATTATATTTCATGTTAAAGTGTTAAATTTATTTAATGTGTTCTATAAAAAAAGATCCATCTAATTTTAATGTCTTTTGATTTACAGATCCTAGACAACCAGAAGGTAGATATAGCTTAAAACTTGCATTAATTATGTAGACCTTTAAAAAACAATCGTGATTAATAAACTTCGTGGGTGTATTCAGGTTTTTGGGAACCACCAATCAGCTTTATACTTCTAGGTAAGTGAATGGTGTGCAAGAAAGCCTCAAGAGTTCATTTTTTTTTTTTGCAGGTGTTAAAAGTGAGTTAATTATGTAAATATTCTAAATGAGCAGTTATTTCATTCAACAATGCAATAGGTCATTTTGAGAATGCATGGTTAAACATTGGCTGAAATCAAATAGGGATTGATAATGAGAAGAACAATGTAATTGAAAATGCGGATGCTAGCAAAAAATATCTTAAAGTATTTTTGATTCATGTTACACTTTTTCTTTAAGTGGAAATTACAACGGTCAATTTTTGCTTTAATGTTGTCAACGATTTTCATAATTTTGTTGCCAATAATCAATAATGGAACACATTTAAAAACGTTTTATATGAATGACATTCTGCTCACTAATGCGTTATTTTTGAATTATTCAACTTTGAAGTTGGCTAGTGCGTGCCAGGGAAGCGAGCGTGCTAAGCATAATTTAATTAAAAACGGAAGCTAACCCCCTATTACAAGAGTAAAGAGGTTGGGTCGTGAAGAGTAGCCACAATTCTTCCAGTGAAAATTATAAAATTATAAATAAAGGGGTCTAGTGACGTCCATTTACATCATCTCCAATGACGGCCACCCGGTACCCAAGATGGTGGCCGCCATCTTGGAGCGGATGTAAACGGACGTCACTAGAAACCTTCATTTATAATTTTCACTAGAAGAACTGTGGCTACCCCTCATGACTTAACCTCTTTACGTTTGTTATAGGGGGTTAGCTTCCATTTCAACTCTGAAATTGCGCATAAAGGCCATTCAGGAGCGCCGTTCGTATAACTTCAAACTTGAATAACTCGAAAACTAAGCATTTGCGAGCATATTGTCATTCATGTAAAACGTCTTAAAATCGACTATATAACCTATCTATGGCAACAAAATTATGAAAATCGTTGGCAACAGTAAAGTAAAAATTGACCGTTACAACTAACAATGACTTGATCATGTTTAAAAATCCACTTTTTTTGTGATTACCATTAGTCATATATTTCCCTTCAAGATTACTGCATAATCTTATGTTTAAGCAAATGGTGTTAGATAATTATTTTTAACTTTCAAGTTCTGTACAATGAGCATGAGCATGTCAATGTTGAACACAACAATAATGATAAGTAGGGCCATTATTACCTACCAGAGTTGATAGACAAACATTATTGACATTAAGTTATGAGTTTAGATAATGTTTGTAATGGTATTGTTGTTCTGTGGAGTACAACAAGTAGTACAAATGTTAGTGGTGACCTACTTAAACTGCCAGTTATTTGTATCACATTAGATCCTGAAATTTTGCTCTTAATTTTGAATTTGTTGTTTTATCTATTGAATTGTAAATATTCTATTTACCTGAAACTGCTGATCATCTATGATGAAATTAGTCTGCTCGATGTTGTTGTACTCTTAAATTTGTACCTTTTTGCAAATGTGAAAATTAGTACAGATGTCTTATTGCTATTCTGAATGTCAGTGGAATTTGGGCATAAATTTTGATACATTTGTTTTAAAGTATGTGGCAGAAAAGTTAGAATTCTGAAAATGGATGAGATTCTCTGCAAATTATTCTAAATTTAGGCGAGAAGCTTGTGGAAAAGTGTGCACTTGTAACTGACAGTTTTAGAAGCGAAGTAAACATAGCTTGGTAGTATTTTTTTCTTAACAATGTGAACATTTTGCTAGGAGGGCAATTTCTAATTTAGATCATACAGTTGAGGTTTTATGGAAACTATCATTATGACATAGATGAATCTTAGTAGTCATGTGTGACCCTCATGTAACACGAAGTGGAGGTTTTTATTGTTCCTCATTTGAGTTCTCGATGAAACTCATGGAAAACTTTTCCTTCATTAGCTAATCATTTTCAGTGTTAGATGAAAGTCAATACCAGATTGTGTGCCTGCGTACTCTGAAGATTGTTTTAGCAATACCTAATGATATTTCTTTCAACATACAATTTTCAAACATTTCACTACACATATCTCTACTTCTTGTGTTATTCCCTAACAAAACATGTTTATTTTCAATAAAGCTCATGTACTGGAGCAAACAAATATGTTCTATGCACTTGAATAATCAAGTCTGTCACAAACACTATTGCAAGAATTAATATTACTAGTAACTATGTAGAGGACTATGATATCAATGGTGTAAGAATAATTCTAATTGATGTTATTTTTTTTCAGATCTCCTATAGAAGAGGACATCCCTCCCATGCTTCTATTTCTTGCGGCTCCTCGCTTCTGGAAGGATGAAAATATCAGGGTCTGGAGCTGTGGAGAGCAAGGCTTGGATGCGCACTAACCTTATGGCCTTTTTTTCGGATTATGGGCCCCCAGACTGTAGCATGAGCAGCATTTATTTTAATTCAAGTGATGATTTTGTTACCCACATTTAAAGTGAAAGGCAAATCATCAAAGAACCCTATACAGAGTATTGTTGTGTTGGTCGACAGATTGGTTTCAGGAAGAACTTAAAAATACTGAAGAAACTCAGTTAATGGGTACTTCAGCCGAAATTGATAACGATATCGTTCATGTAAGTAGTGGATCCAAGCCTCAAAATTGTCTCGCCTGCACCAAGCCTTCCCCGGCAGCAGATACATGTACTGATGCCATGGGCAGTGGGGGATTTTGTAAGTGTAAAAGGAGTAAAAAAGATAAGAGCATTTTAATTTAGTAGAGTAGAGTTATTTCATGAAAATTTTTTTCATGTTGAGAGCTCATTAGCATGAAAAAGGAGTGCTGGAAATGATAATTACATTACTATACTTGCTGTGAACTTGTGCGGGATAAAGTGAATGGCCTTGCGGGTGAAGAACATATGAAGTTCATGTCGAAACTTGCTAAACTCTGTTCTAAGAATTGACAAGTGTTAGATGTCATTTACTGGCCTCTTTAATAATAATCATGAACTTATCTATAAATTGCTTCCCTGCCTGACTGTGAAATTGTTCCTTTCTTTTATCTCAATGTATGATAGCATCAATTAAGTAATACCTTATGTGGTAAAATAGCATATCTAAGGTCAGTACAATGCTATTCTATAATATGTTACGGACCATCCTATTATTTTTGCTCCTCTTTGACTTATTTTTCCACTCCAAATACTTCACCCTTAACCTTCATCTGACTTCATAAATCTATCGATTTTCTGTTTCTCTATCACGAGAAAAAACTATTGTATCTAAGGGAAGTAACGCTTCCAGGAGAAGAATGGTAGGGCACGAGCTTGTTAAAATAGTGTTTTTGGATTAGTTGTGCTCGCGAATTGTGCTCGAAGAATTGTGCTCGCGATAGCCATGTGCTATAGGTTCCGCCGCCGTGCGGCCGGGACCCGGGTTCGAAACTCGGCGCTGGCAGTGGCGATTTTCTCTGTTGGGTATAGGAGAAAAATTCCAAGCACAATACCCCACTCTACCCAGGTGTCTGAAATGGGTACCGGTCTCGACCGGGGGAAAGCGTCATGGCGTCCTGGCGTTAGTTATAAGGCATTTGAAAATCCAATGTACAAGGTGATATGTATCAGGCTTGATTGGAAATAAAGCATCCGTAGATGCCTTCATTATTATTATTATTATTATTTATTATTAGTTTTAGTGATCATGTTTTTTCGGCTCATTGCCATCTTTTTCTTCAGCACCTACTACTACCTTCTTGCATGTTTATTTTATTTGAATTTTCTTCTCAACTTCCTGTTTAAATACGCATTGTATCCTGTGTGGCAAGACACTCGTTTTACCACACAAGGATGGCCTGTGTGAGACACACATTGTGCTTAGATTTCCGGTGTACGTGTCCGTACTCGATGGTTTCTTCACTATTCCTCTCTTGATCACGTCGTTGTCGTGACTAAGATGATCTAAACTAACCTAAATAATTATAATAGTAACTAGTAATTATTCCCCTCAGGGGGATACAATTATTGTATCTATGGGAACTAGCGCTCCCAGGGGGACAATGTGAGGGCCCGAGCTGAGAGTTAGGTAGGCCTTCTTTTTTGTTGAAATAAAATGTTCCTTTGGTATGTTAAGGACCACCTTTTTTCGGTTCACTGCTGTCCTTTTCTTCAACACCTACTACTTTCTTCTTCAACTTTGATCTTTTTTCATGACCTTCTTTCACAACTTACTGTTTCTATGCCTTTCTGCGTAGATTCCGCGTTTTCTTAACTCCATACTAAATGGTACGTTCCTCCTTCCTCTCTTTGGATCGCATTTGTTGCTGGGTAGGGAGGCTAACACTAACGACTAATCTAATCTATTATCCGCCGTTACTATGCGCACCTAATCATCTGTAAGAACACATATGCATAAATTTTTCAATACGCTGTTGAGTTGTAATATAATTTAATCTAAGGTGAACAAAGAAACTATTCAATTCAACTTGTGAGGATGCGAACTATAGCTATGCACCATATCTGCATGATGGTAGGGCATACGAGTAAATGGATGAAACTATTTCAGTTAGTGGCAGATTTATAAACTAGATATGAGTGTGGACAAAACTGTTTATTTGGTAACATTGGTTTACGTTGTTTGTTATTAAAAATCGGATTTTTATACTTGTTGAAACTCTGCACATGGATTTTGCGACAATGCGTGATTGTGAATTCAGATTATGGATGTTCCTAACCTTAACACGTAATCTAGTTTGCAGTAATTACATTTCCTAAATCCTGTTGATGTAGGTCTTTAGTTAGCCTTCTTAAGTCAAATAATGATTCGTCAATGTTTTATTTAACGATGAAAAGCTGGAATAAAATACATGATGTTATTGAAACAATTTATTTTGTTGATTGACCTAATACATTCATTCCAACAAGTGATACCAGAAAATAATGAGGAACTATTATTTCTCAGATATTTCTAACACTTTTAGGATGCATTTCCACAGTAGTGTTAGTGCATGGAGTCCCAACACTTTATCCAGCAAGCATACAGCTCCTCCGCTTGTGAAGTAGTTCTTCAGCTGGTCTCTGATGGCTGTAGCTGACACAGCCGATCGACCGCCTCAACACAACGAACCGAATGATGTCCAGTGTTTTCCCACCAACTGCGGGTTGTGCACGATCCAGTGATAATGTCCTTTTTTCAAGAGCAAGCGAGTTGATGTAACGGAAGTCTTTATGATCATTTAGGTAATAATAAAGAGCGCAAGTTGCTAGAGTGGTAGACTGGATTCTCTTCACTGTGATGTTTGTATCAGTACGGAAAACTCTGAACGTACTTGACAGTAAGCCGAATGCGTTTGTCTCTGTTTTTCGTGCTCTAGAAAGACCAGCTGAAAACTCTTTGGTCGTGAGAAAGGTTAGTACAAGGATAATGCTTCGTGAAACGAGTTGGCAATGGGAACGCATCATCTGCCGCTATGACATGTGAAGAAAGGAAGTTGGTCACAAGAAGTTCACGAGTATGTGGCATGTTCAAGCAGTTAGAATCGAATGATTTCCTAAAGGATGAGTTATTGAACACTCCTGCGTTATGATACTCGATCAATTGTAGCGACGTATCAGAGGGTAATTCCGAGTCGATCAAAAGCAGGGAAGCATTTCTGGAACTTGGTGTCTTGCTTGCAGATTACCGAGCCAACTTTGCCCAGTGTGTCTTATACCTTCCGCAAAGAATAAGAAAACTTTAGCATAATTCTTGTGTATTAACACGTGTAAATGACGAACACCAAAATTATATATCGGAGAAAGCATTATATTATTCTCAACGAAGGCGATGGAGAAGACTTATCTTGAATCAATTTTTTTAACGTTTCATGCCCTAAGCTCATTTTCAACAAGGAAAACTTGCACAATTTCAACAGATAACAATAGACAAACATGCAAAACATAAATGGAGAAACCTTGACAGTTTGATGACTTCAATCCCTCCCCATTCGCTCTATCTGAGGGTTGCTGAGCATACCTGCAAAAATCATCAAACTGGTAACATTCTTGGATCCCCTTTTCATTCTTGTATTAAAGAGCATTGCTCAACTCAGCCATATTACCAAGCTATTTTCGGCGGTAAATTCTAAATTTTACACTCCAATTAAATAAAATCATTTATGATCCGCTTAAAAGAAACGTTCAAAAATAATAATTTTCTCTGTAGGAACAATCTCACTTAACTGCAATCGTTTACATCAGCAATCAGATCTTCTCTCAATCGATTCGGATTGTTAGCTCTATTTCGCCACGGATTTACCCAACATCTTCTTTTAGGTTTCTCTTTTTATGTGCTTTCATAAAAAGTTGCGGTCACAAACGTTCCTTCGACAGCAAATTTCCAGAGCTCACACACATTCGCACGTCCTGCTCATCCATATCGCGTACGTACTTCGGTTTGTTTACATTCGATGAACGTTGGACGCTCATCACAGAGCTTAGTCAGAGCCACACACAGTCGTAATGTGGCCTGACTTGCTTAACGGCCGTTTGACATGACGAGTGTCCGTCATTCATTTGACGAACGAAAAATCGTAGTGTGGCCCCGGCATTACAGGAACCGGGCGTGCTTTACAAAATACAGGAACTGCATTAGGCAACACATCAAGATGAACTGTTTCTTTAACGTTAGACTGTGAATCAGATGATAAATATTCGTCATATTTTAACGACAAACTTTTCGGCAAACTATGACAATCCGTTTTATTTATGGAGTCGTATTGATCAGGAATGACAATGTTTCGTTTAGTTTAGAACAAATATCTCGGCCCAGTAAATTGATTCTATCATCCTCCACAATGAGAAACTTATGATTAAAACTCACATTTTGGTACATGACAGTTACTGAAGCTTGACCAAGCCGGTTTACCGAGACACCACTGTACCCGAGAATTTTGCTGCATGTAGAATTTACCACAGCACCAACTTTGATTGCATCTCTTTTACGTATAGTTGACACGGCACTGCCGTTATCCAACAGGAATTCAACAGGTTTACTATTTAAGTTGCATGCAATCATAGTGGGCTCTTTAGTGACGGGAATTACAGTGGTGTTTACTCTAAAAAATTAGAATCATTTGGGGAATAATCAGAACATTCATGTAGATGATTACCGTCACCGCTTTCGTTCCCAGGTTTTTGCAAAACAGCTTCGTTCTTCTTCTGTAGAGGCATCCGTGAATTCTTCATTAACACGTCTTCTCTTCCGACGTTGCCACAGCAACCGCTTCTTCCCGGCTGCACTGTGTAAGTGCGAGCTGCGTCAAATTCCCCTCGTGTAGGTCCCCTTCGTGTAGGCTTATCAGAAGGAGGCCGAGCTGCAGTTGTAGATTTGCAAACCTTAGAGATGTGGCCTAATTTCCCACATGTGTGACATTTCAATTTCAAAGCATAGCAATTCTTTGCAAGATGCTTTTGCTTAGTTCCGCAGCGAATGCATATGTAGTTCGGCGGGAGTTTTTCTGTAGTGACAAACGATGAAGATGAATCCTCACGAATAATATCTTGAGCGTCGGAGCTTAATTGTTCGATAAGTTTTGCGTGTTCAACGCATTCGTTGAAGGACTTGCTATCGCACTTCTGTAGAACCGCGCTGAGAATTTGCGCTGAATGTAGCCTAGCCACAAAGGCATCTCTCAATAAACGATCACGACAGCAATTACCATAATTGCATGCAGATGCTAAGTCATTTAACGTTTTAGCATAACTTTCTATGGATTCATTAGCACCTTGTTTTCTATTTAGAAATGTAACCGATGCACCGACGATGGATTTTTTGATTTCAAATTGCTGTGTTAATTTTTCTTCAAGTTCCTCATATGTAGCCTCAGTGAGTAACGTAGGTTTAATTCTTCGTTGTAGATCAGTGATTATGTTTACAGGCAAAGCTTTAATTAAAATACTAGCTTTTTTACCGCCATTATTTCCTGCTTTCTGAAGAGCGTCTGCACTTTGGACTTTCCAGCGCTCTAAGAATTCACTCACTGTTTCCACTTCAACGTCGAACGGAGGACAGCTGACTGTAGAATACGCCATCTCAACTTCAGAGCACTTGTAAAGTTCAAATTCACTTAAATTCACTTCAAATTCGTCGCCAGTTGTAATATCGTGGTTTTCAGCACGATATAAGGTTTACTGAACAGAACTAGTAGATCGGTTAGCCTAGCTGTAAACCAGGCAGCAGGATAGCAAAACGAACAGCAGGACTACTAATATTGTACTGACTCTGTAGTTCACACAGCTTGCTCTTAAGTCTAGTTCGCAACAATGGATATTTCCGGCGCTGGGCAATAGGGTCGCTTCCGACCTATCCGGCGCTCGTAAACGCCAGGGGCTCATCGGCTGTTTCCGGCGGATGCCCTATCTATACATGTGACCGTGGCGAGCGAGACTCATGATTCTCCGCAGCCGGAACCCCCATAAATACCACCAGTACGTCACTATACAACAAACCTCTTCTAACTTATTTCTCAAATCATTCAAGCATTTCCAGCATGTAAACACAAGATCATCCAACTTTCTCCGGATCATCACTTTCAGACCCTGGCGTGCATCCATCCCCACCCACTTTGAACAATTACTGTACTGAATCATCTCCCACTTGCACCTCCCGTCCTACGACCACTCCTACTTGCATTTTATTTGTTGCCATTCTCAAACACAGAACTTCTACCTCAACACAAATTTTACACGCAGAAGCCTTCACTCACTGACTCTACTAGAGATTGGGGTGCCTCCCGGCTACAAGGCGGCAACAAAGTCCCCAATGGTAAGGGGCACAGAATTCACATAAATGTCTGACACCAGAAAGGGGTCGGTAGCGCTTTAAGTAATCATTTAAACAATCAGAGCATGGCAATAAAAGGGTTCTCACCTTCGAAAATATTTGTTCAGGTGAAAACTTCTCAATGTAGCCGGCTGTCCATGAACCCAAGGGTCCAAGGTAGCGAGGTAAGATGACCGGTAACCAGCGAGGCACAAGATTTAGGTGGACCCGAGGCCGCGGCTGGAAGCTGTCTGACGTGGCAGTCCGAAAAGACCGCGCACATCGGCTTTCATCCAAATCCGCTGTATTGGCTTAGGACACGAAAAATACGCAGGCGTACTTTAGAAGTTTGGAAATACGCTTGCAACCGAAGATGTGAGGAACCCCCACCACTGCTCTGCTATTCGTTAATAACTTTTTTATCGCCTTTTAGATTAATTAATTTAACAGCAGCCTAAGACCCCTTACTGCAGAAGGCCATTAACAATGCCTTACTAAGCCCGCAGAGAATCTCGGCTTTGAGCAATGGCTAGAATTACCACAAGATAAAAAAAAAAGGAAACAAAAACGTAACCTACTACTCTCACAGAGATTCCATACAATTTCACACACTGTACTCCTTACATGCAAAAAAATACTACCAGTCAAACCACCTTAATCAAAAAGTTGCAAGTCACGATACAGGCGCTTAGTCGCTCTCAGTCAGCGGAAGCAGAATCCGCACTGTTCGGCATTCCGTAGTAAAGGCAAGTAGTTGCGGACGTGGCCTCTGGTTCCGCGGAAAGTGAACGGAGGATGGCAAGAAATAGGACTGGTCGTAGGAAGGGAGGTGTAAGTGGAATGGATGAGGAGATTGAGTGCATGACTTGTAAAGAGTGGGTAGATATAGATGCATGCAAAGGTTTGAGAGAGATGAGTCGGAGGAAGTTGAATGATCTTGTGTTTACGTGCTGGAAATGTTTGAATGACGAGAGAAAGAAGTTGGAAGAGGAGGTTGAGAGATTGACAATTCTGATGGTTGCTTTAGAGGCTGATTTGAAGGATGAAAGGAAGTTGAATGAAGGAAAGAATGAGAATGGTGCAAATGCAGTGAATGAAGAGGTAAATGGTGGTGGTGAAAGGAGTGCAAATGAAGTGGATAATGGTGCAAGGAGTGCAAATGAAGTGGATGATGGTGCAAGGAGTGTGAATGCAATAAATGAAGTGAATGGTGGTGCAAATGTGCCAGCTGAGAGTAGAAGGATGAATGAGCATGATGAAAGAAGTACGAATGGGAAGAGAGTGAAGGAGCAACCTGTTGATATGCCACATGAGGTGCAGGCGCCTGTAGTGGAAGTGAATGAAAGGAAGATGGATGGAAAGAGTGATGTGAGTGGAAGAGTTGAACGAAAGAGTAGTATGAAAGGGAGAGTGAGACCTACAATTAGAATATGTGGTGACAGCATGGTGAAGAATGTTGATAGGTTTGTGAGTATGACTGACCGTAGTGGATGTACGAGCATGAGAGGAAAGGGAGTGAATGAGATTTGTAGGCATGCTGAGGAAGTGATAGATGGAATGGATGAAGGGATGGTTGTACTGCAAGGAGGTGGCAATGGATTGCTTGAATGTGGGAGAGAGCGTACGGTGAATGCAATTATGAATGTTGTTGAAAGGGCGCGAAAGAAGAATGTAAGAGTGGCTGTGACCAGTCTGCTGAGAAGGCCTGCATGTGGTGAGGAGTATGAAAGGGTGCGAAAGGAGGTGAATAGGGAAGTGCATAAAAGGATTATGAGTATGAAAGCTGAGAGTATGAGAAAGCGTGAAATGGGTTCCAGCTTCCTTGATATGGATAACCTGATCCAGAGTGGGTGTTTTCGTGGAGATGGAGTCCACCTTACTCAAGAAGGTGAGATGAAACTCTCCAGGAGATACATTCAGTGGATTGGGTGTACTCATATTGTAATGGAAGGTGGAACTGGATGAATGGAAAGCTGTCAGAGCAAAAATGAAAAATGTCGTGAATTGTCCAATAGTGTTGTAAGGTTTGGATGTATAAATGTGCGTGGATGGAATGCAGGAAAGTTAAATGACCTTGTAGCAGAATTTGAGAATGGAGATTTGGATTGTGTTGGTGTAGTAGAGACCCAAATGCGTGATAGAGTCAGTTTAAAATGTAAGGAGAGTAAGTACTACATGATTGGAAAAGGGCGTGTAAGTTGGCAAAAAAGAGGTGGTGGAGTTGGTCTCATTGTAAAAAATGCTCTAAATTGGAAATTAGAAGAAATTCCTGTTGGAAATGAACCTGAGAGTGAAGATCTGTTAGTAATAAAGTGTGAAAGAATGCATGCCAGAGAATGTGTTATTGTGGTTGTATGCTATATGACAACTGATGGTATTTTAGCTCATCAAGAGAATGTAAAAAAATATGAAATATTAACAAGAATTGTGCAAGAGCATTGCAGATGCCCTCTGATTTTGATGGGTGATATGAATGGCCATGTTGGTATACTTGGTGAGCCTGTGAATGCAAATGGACAAAAATTGATTGATTTCTGTGATGAGAATGAACTTGAAAACCTAAATGTAACAATAGGAAATGGCTTGCATACATGGCAAAGCAGGGAATGTAAAACTGCAATTGACTATATGATAGTGAATAGTAGAGCAAGAGAGTGTGTCAAAGAAATGTTTGTAGATGAAGATGATTTTGATATTGATAGTGACCATAAAATGCTTGTACTAGAATATAATTGGGGTGGAAAGGAGCCGATGCAGAAGGCCAGCAGAGTAAGAGAAAATTGGCGTATTAAAATGGCAAACTGGGAAGAATTTAGAAATGAATTGAGTAGATGTAACTGGAACAGGTGTGGAAATGTAAATGACCTAAATAAGGAAATTGCAAGAACCTTGTATGATGTGGCAGAGCAAAAGATCGGTAGAATGAAATGCAGGAAAAGTACAGGGAATGCTAGGTGGTTTACGAGTGAGATAAAGGAAGAACGAACGAGAAGGAAGACTTTAAATAAAAAACAACGCAGTATGAGGAAAATGTATGAAAGACACAGAATTACTGAGGATGAATGGCAGAGTGTATGGAATGAGTACAAGGACCAGCAGAAGAAAGTAAAGAGAATGATCAATGAGGCTAGGGTTAAAGAAGAGAGACACCAAGTTGAAAATCTAAGAAAGAAAGGTCCAGATGGAATAAAAGATTGGTATAGGTTTATACAAGGTAATGATAGAGGTAGTGAAGTTCAAGTTGATGAATTAGTAGTCAATGGTTGCAGTGTGCAAGATAGGATGCAAATGGTGAAAGCAGTTGAAGAATACTGGGAGGACATTGGTGGAATGAATGAGCAGGTTACAGATGATGAACCAATAAATTTTCTGATAGATGAACATGAACTGCAAATGGAAGACGAAATCACTTGTGAAGAGATTGTAAGTTTTTTGAAGAAAGTGAAAAATGGAAAGGCATGTGGCCCTGATAAGATACCATATGAGTTCTATAAATGTGGAGGAGAGAGTGTAGTCAGTATGTTGAAATGTTTATTTGATGAGATATGGAAGAGTGAAAGAGTACCGGATGACTGGAACAAGTGTAATGTAGTTCTGTTGCATAAGGGTGGACATAAGAGTATGAAAGAACTTAAAAATTACAGACCAATTGCACTGGGTGACACCGTATGTAAGATCTTTTGTGGTATTTTGAATGAGAGAATGAAAAATTTAGTTGAGGAATTAGGAGTCCTGGGAGAAGAACAGAATGGTTTTAGGCAAGATAGACGGGGGGAGGATAACCTGTTTGTAGTGAGTGAAATAATTGAGCGAATGAAGAAGGATAACAAGAAGGTATATTTAGCATTCCTGGATATTGAAAAGGCGTATGACAGAGTGGATCGGGTTAGGCTGTTTGAAATTTTGAGAAAAGTTGGTTTTAGCAGAAAAATAGTGAACATTGTACAGAGTCTGTATGAGAACACAAGTGCTATCTACAGGTTAGGAAATTTGGAAACAGGGCAAGTGAGGAGTGTTAGAGGAGTGAGACAGGGCTGTACTCTGTCCCCCCTGTTGTTTGGATTGTACACAGAAGAATTAGCAGTTCGACTGAGAGGGAGTGGTTTAGGACTGAAAGTTGGTAATGAGAGACTGAGCTGTTTGTTGTATGCTGATGATGTGGTTGTGGTTAGTGAATGTGGTCATGAACTACAAAGGATGCTTGACATTGTGAATGGATATAGTACAGATTTCAAGATGAACTTTGGTGCCGATAAAAGTAAGGTCATGGTTATAAATAGTGATGAGACTGATAGAGACAGACTGTGGAATATTGGAGAAATCAGAATAGGTAGAACAAAAGAATACAAATATCTAGGTTGTATGATGAGTGAAGATGGATGTACTAGAACTAAAGGTGAGAAAGTGGCTAAAGCAATGCAGTGGAGTGGACGGTTAGGCAGTGTGGCCAGATACAGAGCAAACAAGTACGAATGTGTGAGAGGAATGTGGAAGTATGTTGCTGTACCTAGTGTCATGTATGGTATGAGTGCTCTTGCTTGGAATGGAAGTGATCTTGAAAAGCTGGATGTGATACAAAATAAGGTAGGACGTGTAGCATTGGGTGCTCCGAAATGGACAGCTATAGAAGCCATTAGAGGTGACCTAGGGTGGAGCCTATTTTCAGAAAGAATGATGAAAGCTGTGCTGAATTATAAGGTGAGAATTGAAAGAATGCAGAATAGCAGGTGGGTAAGGCGAATCTTTGAATGGAATCTGAGTGTAAGCTATTGGGAGAAAGTATGTTGGGGGCATGCAAGGAAACTCAGTATGCAAAAAATTATTCATGTTAGAATTGGGAGACCTGTGGATGACTGGAGTTTAATAAATGTAGGAGGTGTAGGGCCTGAGTGGGACTGCAAGAGGTGGAAGAAAGAGATTGAGAGACAAACAAAAGAGTATGGATTGAATAAGTGGAAGCTTAGCATGATGCGGAAGCCTACACTTAACTGGTATATGAAAAAGAAAGCACCTAAGTTTGAGCTGTTCTATGATGGTAGTTTTGGAAGTCAACTCTTGTTTGCTGTGAGATGTAAGTCATTGAGTGTGAACAGACGTACATGGAGATGGAATGAGAATAATAACAGATTATGTCAGCAGTGTAATAGTGGAGTAGAGGAAACAATTGAGCATTTTGTGCTGGAATGTAGTAAGTATGAGCAAGAGAGAGAGAGTTTTATGAATGTGGTGTCTGAGCAGTATGGAGAGAATGAGTGGAATGCCAGATATGCTGAAGATGATTGCGGTATGAGCTGTCTTGCTGGATTGGATCAGGAGTGTAATGCGAGTATCACTGAGGCTATGAAAGTGTTTCTTGTGCGTGCCTGGAGTAAGAGACAGTGACTGGAATGAGCCAGTCTGGTAGAATGGGCTGTAATGACCCAATGTGCCGGGGGATGGTGTTTTGACACACTGGCTGTCCCGGTGATGCCTTCCAATGGAGGCTTGTGACAAGGATCGTAAATCCTGAGTAGTTTAGTGGACAAGTCTGGTACCAGGCGCTGAACTCTTTGTGTGAAAATTGTGGAGGGAATTGTAGGCCGTTACAAAGGCCCCGACACTGTCGGCCCTCAAGTTCAAGTTCAAGTTCAAGTTCAGGAGAAATCCGTGTTAAACGACTGAGTTCGACTGAGTTCGACTGAGAAGGAGTGGCTTAGGACTGAAAGTTGGTAATGAGAGACTGAGCTGTTTGTTGTATGCTGATGATGTGGTTGTGGTTAGTGGATGTGGACATGAACTGCAAAGGATGCTTGACATTGTGAACGGATATAGTACAGATTTCAAGATGAACTTCGGTGCCGACAAAAGCAAGGTTATGGTTATAAATAGTGATGAGACTGATAGAGACAGACTGTGGAATATTGGAGAAATCAGAATAGGTAGAACAAAAGAATACAAATATCTAGGTTGTATGATAAGTGAAGATGGATGCACTAGAACTAAGGGTGAGAAAGTGGCAAAAGCTATGCAGTGGAGTGGACGATTAAGTAGCGTGGCCAGATACAGAGCAAACAAGTATGAATGTGTGAGAGGAATGTGGAAGTATGTTGCTGTACCTAGTGTCATGTATGGTATGAGTGCTCTTGCCTGGAATGGAAGTGATCTTGAAAAGCTGGATGTAATACAAAATAAGGTAGGACGGTTAGCATTGGGTGCTCCAAAATGGACAGCTACAGAAGCCATTAGAGGTGACCTTGGGTGGAGCCTATTTTCAGAAAGAATGATGAAGGCGGTGCTGAATTATAAGGTGAGAATTGAAAGAATGCAGAATAGCAGATGGGTAAAGCGAATTTTTGAATGGAATCTGAGTGTAAGCTATTGGGAGAAAGTGTGTTGGGGGCATGCAAGGAAGCTTAGTATGCAAAAGATTATTCATGTTAGAATTGGGAGACCTGTGGATGACTGGAGTTTAATAAATCCTGGAGGTGTAGGGCCTGAGTGGGACTGCAAGAGGTGGAAGAAAGAGATTGAGAGGAAAACAAAAGAGTATGGATTGAATAAGTGGAGGCTTAGCATGGTGCGGAAGCCTACACTTGACTGGTATATGAAAAAAGAAGCACCTAAGTTTGAGATGTTCTATGATGGTAGTTTTGGAAGTCAACTCCTGTTTGCTGTGAGATGTAAGTCATTGAGTGTGAACAGACGTACATGGAGGTGGAATGAGAATAATAACAGATTATGTCGGCAGTGTATTAGTGGAGTGGAGGAAACAATTGAGCATTTTGTGCTGGAATGTAGTAAGTATGAGCAAGAGAGAGAAAGTTTTATGAATGTGGTGCTTGAGCAGTATGGAGAGAATGAGTGGTATGCCAGATGTGCTGAAGATGATTGCGGTATGAGCTGTCTTGCTGGATTGGATCAGGAGTGCAATTCGAGTATCATTGAAGCTATGAAATTGTTTCTTGTGCGTGCCTGGAGTAAGAGACAGTGACTGGAATGAGCCAGTCAGGTAGAATGGTCAGTAATGACCCAATATGCCTGGGGATGGTGTTTTGACGCACTGGCTATCCCAGTGACGCCATCCAATGGCAGCTTGTGACAAGGATTGGTAAATCCTGAGTAGTTTAGTGGACAAGTCTGGTACCAGGCGCTGAACTCTTTGTGTGATAACTGTGGAGGGAATTGTAGGCCGTTACAAAGGCCCCGACGCTGTCGGCCCTCAATTTCAAGTTCAAGTTCAAGTTCAAACACGAAATTAATCTAACTTAAAAATTATTGTTGAAATTTTATTGTACGATGTTGTAATTATTTATTATTTTAGTTCATTGTTATTCAATATTTAAGTATATAGCCACTCTAATCATTTTATTGATAACCGTAGGATTATTACATAAATAGAGACGGTAAGGTAGCCAATGACCACATTTTATGGTTGATTATCACAAGAGTCATGTGATTTAGGTAAACTTCTATTTGTTAGAGATGTATTTTCTATTTAAATTCATAATGTGTAGCACTGTCTCTTTGTTTTATTTACTATACTATAAGTGAATATTATGGATTTTCTGCAACTTTCGCCGTGTCGCGACTCGCGCTTCCCAGGTAGGTTCATTGCAAACAAATTGGTCATTAAGTTGCTGGCTAATTTGTCGTAACCGAGGGTAGCTCTGTTGTTTTAAAGTTAAGTCCAAGTTTTGGCCTGATTTTTTTTAATGAAAATTAGTAGCCTTGCACTAAGTAATCTAATTCTTTAATTTCTCTGATTTTTTTTTCTTTGTGTGTGGAAAAAATGATAGTCTAGCATATCTTGTCCTTAGATTCTTTGTTTTAATTTCATACTAAATAGTGCCTTCCTTTTTCCTTTCTTGAGAACTCATTTGATGTGGTAAAGGAGACTCAAAATAACTTATAATCAAATGTTTTCTATTTGAAATTGCAGGTTTTAAAGAAGGAATAATCCTGGTATTTTCCATTTATTTCATTAGTCGTCACTGCCTTATCCCAAAAGTTGACTGTCTGAACCGACCATGTCGACCGTTGGTCAGGACCCAAACGCTCCTTGGTGGATGAAGTACGGAGCTCGAGGTGTTGGCACAGCGTCAGGAATAAGTGAGCTTTATTTGACTGTTGTGCTGTTGCTTAGTATGCTGTTTAGTAAGGTAATTTTTCTGCAGATTGTACTTGATACCATTGTTTATCAAAAAAAAATTTTTGTTAATGCTGTAAAATTCTTACTTAATGCTTAATGTTTTCTTCATTTTCACATAATAGATCAATATGACCAAGTTATTCTTAAGGAGAGCGTCTCCCTTGTGACCCCCATGTTTTTGAGATTTCTTGCAAAACTGGGATTTTTGCCGCTATAAGAAGTGTAAGGGTCAGGTACATCCTGTGAAAAATGAGAGGCTTAATGAGAGGCGAGAATGAAAATATCGATTATAACTGGAATTTGATGCTGATTCTGAATATGCAATTTGTTTTGACCGCTCTCAATTTTTTCGATTTTTTTTTTTTGGAAAGGCGGCTAGCAACAACTCAGGTGGTGCCCAAAGAATGCCATGTCCGTACAGGTTGGGTGGAACCCGGCCCTATCCGGTACTCAGGTCTTCAAGGCACGGTCTGACCATGTTGGGTTGAGAATGGCAGAGTTCGGATCATGAGGTGGTGCAAGCCAAAGTATGCCAAGTCCGACCAGGTTGGGTCGAGAATGGCAGAGTTCGGATCATGAGGTGGTGCAGGCCAAAAAAAATATTAAAAATGTATAAAAATTTAAAATTCAAAAAAATCACAAAGAATTGAAAAAATCGAGAACGGTCAAAACAAATTGCAGATTCGGAATCAGCATCAAATTCCAGTTATAATCAATATTTTCATTCTCGCTGAGCGGCGAAGCCGCTCAGCAAGACTTGTTCCATATGAGACTCGTACATTCACTCGTTTGCCCGCTACGAGGGTTTAAAGAATGGGGGGGAGGGGAGGGGGAAGTGGTATTTTATCATGCCATACCTCCCCCATGTCTCTTTCTTCTTGGCGCAAAGTTGCTATGTCATCTCCTATGTCTCTGGATTCCTCTATAATGATTTCAGGGGTCTAACTTGAACCAAAAATTCTAAAAAATTATTTATTTTAATTATTTATGTTTCTTTGTTTTGCTTATAATGTAAACAAAGGTTTTTGGGGTTTCAAAATGCTTCTCCTCCTACAGTTTTTGAGCTATAGTGATGATTTTGGTATCATTGGATGCAGAAAGACATGGGCTTTTATGGAAAATAAAATTTGTTTCCTCAAATTTCCATTTTCAATATTAAAAAGTGTAAAAATTGGAAAAAAAATCCTTTTTTCAAAAATGTGCAGCTTTATGATGTCATAACTCGTGAACAATAAATCATTTTGGAATGAATTTTAGTTTCCATAAAAGCCCGTGTCTTTCCGCATCCAATGATACCAAAACCATCACTGTTGCTCAAAAACTGTAGTAGAAGATTTTTGAGAACCCCCCCCCCCCCCCCTTATATTTTGTTTTCTTTGATTTCCCATTTTCTTTTCAAGAAAATCGAACTTTTGCTCTAAGCAAAAACGATTCCAAATTCAATTTCCTATCAGTATACCGAATTTCATTGTTTTAGGTTCAATGATAAAGAAAAAAGTCCGTATGGGGGACGCTCTCCTTACTTGGACATTTTTTTCTGATCTGCATTTGTAATTCATTTCTAAAATTATAAATTCTTTGCATATAGTTTTGAATTGATAAATGTTAAGGAGAGGTGATCAATCAATTTTCAAATTTTTGTTGCTTGTATCATGGTAATTAGATCAAAATAAACAACTTTTCTTTTATGCATTTTCATGAAAATGAGAATTTACCAAGAAATAGCAGAAACATACTATAGCTTAACCTATCTAATTTAAACCAACATAACGTAATGTTCATTGGAACGCATGAGAGCTGTCGGAACAGATTCTATTGGAATCTTGTCTTGAAATGTAGGAATTGATATAGAGTAACCTTCCGCTATGACTCATTAAATATTAATTTCTCGGGAAAGTGCATAGAAGAAAAGTTGTTAATTTTGTTCTAATTATCATTATAAAAACAACAACAATTTGATAATTGATTGATCACCTCTCCTTAACAAATACCTTCAAGTTTAGAATTTCTAAAAGTTTAAAAATATTTTGAATGTGTTTGCAAGTCTACTATTGTTTTTGTACTATAATTTAATCCCCCTCAGGAAGATACAACCATTGTGTCTTTTGAAATTAGCACTCCCATTGGGAAAATGTAGGAGGGCCAAAGCTGAGAGTTAAGTAGGCCTTCTTTTTGTTGGAATGAACTTTTTTTTGTTACATTAAGGACTACTTTTTTTTGGTGTAGTGCTGTCCTGTTTTCCAGCACCTTCTACTTTTTTCTTCAACTTTAATCTTATTTCATGAACTTTTTTCTCAACTTATCGTTTCTATGCCCCTTTTGCATAGATTCTACATGCTCTTATCTCTATACTAAATGATGCCTTCCTCCTTTCCTCTCTTCAGCACATTTTTGTGTTGTGGTTAGGCTTAAACTAACTTTTAATCTAATCTGTAATTTTACTGTAAAATATTTTTTACTATTTTAACCCTAGAATGCTAAACATGGTTATCATATGCACTGTGCGCATTATGCTCAAATAATAGCTTAGTGTTTGAGGGTTAAATAGTGCTAATGATGTGCTCTAAAATTGAATAACAATTTTTGCTGTAACTCTTGAAATATTTAGCAAATAATTAATTATATCAGGTTATTCAAATAATGTATTAGAGGTAATTATTCATTATGAACAATTTATCCTTTCAGTTGCCATGGGCTTAGGCTTCTTCAACTGCCTCACCTTCTCGGCAATGTGCTTGGTGGCCGGCATATACCAAATGTGAGTATTGTTTGTGTTGGTGGTGAGTGGAGCAATTCTTTATCATGAGTAAAAGCTTCATTCAAGAGTAAGAGACATGGAGCGATTTTGTCAGTTCTTACCGTTTATATAAAATATCTACATTTAATTAAACTGATAGTTTTTTTTAAGTTAAATCTGTGCTGTTCAATCTAAGTTCCTTAGATCAATGCTGATCAGCATGCCATTGTCTGCCAGTATACATAGAGTTCTCAAAGAAATCATTCTAAACACAATTTTAGTAATTTTGCCTTATGAACTGCAGCAAATTGACCATCTGGAGACTGGTTTGTACTGCCCACTGACTAAAATATTGTATCCATTATGTATCATTGCTATTGGTTAATATTTTCAATTTTTGTTGTAGTGAAATAAACTTCCACAACTCCAGCCCCTTCAGATATTTTAACAGTGGCTCAAGTCATGAATATGGGAGAATATGTTTTAAATCTGCTGCTCTAAATCTAATTCATTCAGCTCTAATTAGGCTTGGATTGATCCTTGAATTTACAAATTGTTTCTTTAGTGATTTGCTGGCTTAACACTTTGACTGCAATTGGTTAAACTAAAGTTCAATATTCAATTCAAGTTTGATCTCAATCATAGTAGGCAGTTTTGAATATAGCCAATATCAGCTGGATCATACCTTCATTTAGCTTCAATCAAGTATTCATTAAAATTGAGATTGTGACTACTGATTGGTCAGCAGCATTGTGAAAATCCCCTCTGTGGCCACCGGTGGCGCACGTTGCGGTCATAGTGCCAAATAAGAATTTTTGCCTTATGATTTGCTGTTGAATTTTAATATTCATCAAATTGTTTTTGGCTCATTGATATATTCTGTAGTATTCAATACAAGATGTACCAATGTGGCTTCATTCCATTGGATGCTCTTTCAGTAAATGCAGAGAGTATGGCTTGAGTGTTGAAAGTGCTTTAAGCCCCGTCACTGCTAGCTGCACATCAAATATAGTTCTGTCCACAAAGATGTGAGCATTGCTGCAACACTGGAGACATGAGGTCTTACCATTGCTAGCTGCACAGCAAGTATAGTTCTGTCCATAGAATTTAGATTAAGCCCTATCATTTTATAGTGGAGTTTAATCCACAAAGTTTATCTAAAGATGTGAGCAGCAAAGCAACTCAGGAGATATCAGTCAGGTCTTATCATTGCTAGCTGCACAGCAAGTATAGTTCTGTCCACAGAGTTTAGGTTAAGCCCTATCATTGCCATAGTATAGTTTAATCCACAAATTTTAGCTTAAGATGTGAGCATTGCAGCAACACTGGAGACATGAGGTGTCAACCAGCTCCCTGTTTCAGGTTTGCTGGCTTTATTGTGGTGTCAGCGGAGGCTCCGTGCTGCTGCATGTTTATCGAGTTTGTACAGCGCTACTCCACTTTTGTTGAAGAACGTCCTGTGTGGCAAAAAGCTATCGTTTATATTCTGTAAGTATTCTGATATTAACATTTTTTTTACTCCTAGTTATCACAGCGTAAGAGTACAAATGCATTGTATAATTTTGTCTATTTCTAAATTTGAGTTTCATGTGCTGTGTTCTAGTATTCCTGTATTATACTTCTCCTCAGGGGGATACAACTACTGTATCTATTGGAATTAGCGCTCCTGGGGGGAAAATGTGAGGTCCCGAGCTGAGAGTTAGGTAGGCCTTCTTTCTTTTTGATGTAATAAAATGTTTTTGTTTTTAAAGGACCATTTTTTATAGTTTTTGCTGTCCTGTTTTTCAGCACCTACTACTTTCTTCTTCAACTTTGATCTTGTTTCATGAACTTCTTTCTCAACTTTGTTTCTATGCCCTTTCTGTATAGATTCCACACTCTCTTAACTCCATACTAAATGGTGCCTTCCTCCTTCCTCTCTTGAAACATCTTTGTCATGGTTAAGGGAGGCTAAAACTTTCTTAAATAATAATAATAATTGTAGTAGTTAGGGATGCTCAAACTAATTAACCCTTTAACGTCCGAATTTTTGTACTCATATTACCGTTAACACAACCACCGTCACTAAACTGGCGCTGGCATCAGGCAGTCACTAATATCAGGATGAGATAGGAACTGCCACCTGGCAGAGAGCTTCAAAGAACACATTAGGGAACTAATTGAACAAGAAATACAACATATTGAGGGTATTTTCGAAAGAGGACACTGGTGTCCTCTGGGGCGTTAAAGGGTTAATAATCAAATATAATGTTTAGTATACTTTACTTGAGTGCAATTGTGTAGTACTGAAGTTGAGTGTGTTATCTCTGTCTGTTCTGTTGCAGCCTCTCAATCCCCGGTGTGATCATGTGCCCACGTGCCTCCACAATCTTTGGCTCGGGCTTCATCTTTGTAACCGGCACCCTCTATGGCATGATGGCCCTTGGTAAAAAGTGAGTACACTTGAGAATATTGTAGGGCTATTTTTACTTGCCCTAAAAGCTTTGCTGGTGTGCCAACCCACTTATGAACTAATCCACCAAGGTTGCACTTGAAATATGCTCATGGAGAATGACCTATTCCATGTCACTAATAATCTTTGCATTTTTTTTCAAGAAATGTATCTATTACTTCATTGATCACCCATGTGAGTGCAACCTGCAGTTTCTTCCGTTTAGTTTGAATTGTGCATTGAAAATTGAAGTTTCTTATTCTTGGAACTGCCCACATGATAACTTGCTTATTGCTGCTTGCATGCACTCGAGCTGGAAATTAATATGCGTGCTAATGGATACTAACGTGCATTTAAGACTTGCTTTGTAAACCTAATTCTTTCATTACAGAGCCAATTCTTTAACTCGGCATTACTTCAAAAGCAAAAATACCTCAAAGCATTTTCTCATATTGGGACTGTTTCTGGAAATTCCTGCTTCCTTAAGTTATGAAAAAAGTACATGTGCCATGCTGTCAAAGCTTTTTGGTTGATGATATTGATATATGTAACTGAATGCCTGAAAATGGATGGTTTTAGTCATAGCTTTGTGCAACTGATTCATCAATTCTCGTCCACACAAATGATGATATTCTCTGATGCTTTCTTTCTCTAAAGCTTGAGCTGGCCACATGCTCATGATATCAGCAGCGCTTTGAGCAGCCCTTGCCTATGCTCTAATGTTAAAGAACAAGTAAAGCTAAACTGCATGTGCAGATGCCTTTGATTTTTCAGTAAATGTGCAATTAATTCCTACCAGCAGAACTGAGGTTGGCTGTGTGTTTTTGTTCAGTAAAGTCACAGCCCTCCAGCCAGTGATGGGTCAGGTTGAGTATGTTACTGTAATCTGTATAATTTCTAATGCAAATGTGTGATGTGAGTTATGAAAGCAAGATGGGAAATTTTTAATGCAAATGTGTGGTGTGTTTGACATGAAAACAAGACAGATAATATAATGTGCTATGGGTAATAAGGGTGACTGCTATACACATGGGCTTTTGTATAATTTGTTTGAACTGTGTGCAGCCAGACTTGCTTTGTGATTATCACTGCAAAGTTGACTTTTGACGTGTGCCTTACCTCAACTTACACCTGTTAAGACTTTTCATTTTTGCTATCTACTTGATTCTTGAATCATTTTTGTGTGGTAATTCGAAACTGACGTATTTCCGCCTGAAATGACAGGTCTCCATGTAATGCTTTCTTGTGTTTCACATTATAATTGCATACTTCAAGCTTAGAATAAAGTGAAGAGCTGCATTGCAGTTATAATTAGTTGAAGTTACAGCGCTGCTATTGGGAGGGACATTTGGGTGGCTGTGTAGGCGTCTGCACTGTGTTTGTGGTTGGTAGCTACTTGCTTCTGAGGTGTCAGACTTTTGAAGTCCCTATTGGTCCTGCTAGGGTTCTTATTTATGGTAAGACATGTGTGGCTTGGGTTTTTATTTTTGGTGAGCAATATGCTCGTGCACCAAATGCCATCATCACCTTAGTCAGTTTTGCAGGGAGGGATTATATCAAGTCAAGTGCTCGCCTGAAAATGAGTTTCCCCGGGTGTAAACATGCGTGTGAGTTGTAGGGGTGATAATGACGTTGTGCAGTTATTTTAAAACTTACGCAAGTAGTGGCTGACTGTCCTTAGTTTAACATCTCTGGGATTGAACACAAACTTGACTCCTACCTACACATTACCCTACACATTAGAAGTAATATTTGAGGTAGTGTGGAGGCCCACGTATGTGTAGGAGCCCAAAGGAAGCAATGATGGCTGCAGCAAGTCGGCTTGGAGGAGGCGGAGGAACTGCGGGCATGCAGCCCGTCCCTGGTGGCACGGATGAAGCCACCTCTCAGACTGCCGTGCTCATGGAGGAGCCGCCCTCCTGGCAAACCAATCAGCCCTATTGAGGCGCCCAATAGTGTAGGTCATCTGTGCCTGCGCATATTGAGGTCTTGCATTTTGTGCAACAATCAGGTGCTGATTTGTTGACCTTAGGCCTTGCATTGCCTGCAACTATTGGCTGCTGATTTGTTGACCTTCCTCCTGGCTGTTGCTCGTCCGCAGACTTGCTGCCTCAGGTAGCTGCACGCACGCTGTACTCAACATGGCTGCTGGAAGTATGAGCACTGCAGTTTTATGCAATTTGCAGCTCCAGCATGTTTAGTGATTAGAAGCTGCTGGCAATTGCATTTGTGTTGTAAAATGTGTACCTATCCCTGCATGGAGATGTCTTGTGATAAAGTAATAATTTAACTCTAGAATGGTAACCCTTGTGGGTGGATTGCCTCATCCCCAAATTGAGTGGGGGAAAATCACCCCAGGTTAACGTTCTGGGGTAAAGGAATGGCAATGAAAGCTTTATGTTTGTATTCTTAGCTCATGTGAAATGCAGTACCTAATTTCTTTGAATTTTCAGGCTGTGTGTATGTTGAAGTTAGGCCTTATGTGTTTTTCAGTTTTCCTCAGTAGCAAAGAATGTTATTTATCCTTCCATTAAGAAATGCATGTGCTGGTTCTCCCTCTAGTGAACTGCCATATTGCTGTCCTGTTTGTGATGTGTCAGGTTTTTTTTTGTGTCTGTTTAGAAGTGTTGTGCGACTTTTCCTTAGCAGTCTCTGTTTCCATACTGTTACAGCATAAAAAAGGTTCTGTTTCCTTTCCTTGCCGTTGCAGTACAAGAAAGCTTTCACATAAGTTCCTTACATACTATGGTGGTGTAAGAATACAATAATATGCCTTGCTTTTAATTGCAGTGTTAAATGTGTGCTAATTTCAATGTAATAGAGAACTAAGATCGAGTTTTGCAGGTACTGAAAATCCTTATGAACTTGAAATGGACGGAAGAAAATGCAAATTTTTTTTTCCATTATTGTTATTTCAACATGATTTAAAGTAAAAGAACCAAGGCTTCCGCATCAAACATAACTGAAGGAATATTTAAATTTCTACTGTGGCTTTGTTTGAGCTTCAACTTTGCAAGTTTTATTATCTGACCTGCTGAAATATTTAGTTGGTACATCTTGTGTAAAGAAAATTCATTTTGCAGCCTCACATGATTCAGTTCCTTGTTCGTTCTGTTGTTTATCCAACGCCTGTTATTCTTCTTCAACCCCTCAGGGGGACACAACTATTGCATCTGTGGGAATTAGCGCTCCCAGGGGGAAAGTGTGTGAGGACCCGAGCTGAGAGTTAGGTAGGCCTTCTTTTTGTTGAAATAAAATGTTTTTTGTTAGGTTAAGGACCATCTTTTTTCAGTTTACTGCTGTCCTGTTTTCCAGCACCTACTACTTTCTTCTTCAACTTATATCTTGTTTCATGAACTACTTTCTCAACTTACTGCTTCTATGTCCCTTCTGCATAGATTCCATATTCCTTTATCTCAATACGGAATGGTGCCTTCCTCCTTCCTCTCTTCAATAAGCTATTTTTATATAGCAGTTAGGGAGGCTCAAACTAATTTATAATCTACAATCCATAATCAATCTACTTTAGCGTGTTGCTTGTGATACGACCCACCGGTGGGTCGTGCTTGCGTTTTTCCTGCTGCGAAACGACCAGTTGATGATTCGTTTGAAAAATTCTAACAATCTGTTTTAAATTAATAGTATTTATTGGACCCAGTTAATGTTTGGTACTTATAAATTTGCTATCACTTCTGACTTTAAATTTGAGTTCAAAATTGAACTTTAGTTTAACCCATCGCAGTGAACGTGTTAAGGAAAGTTTCACTGTAGAGCTTCCCAAGTTCTTCACCGCAGAATCAGCAGCATTTGACGGCTGTTGATTGGTTGAGTTTTGTTCAAGTGTGTCCTATATTTCCTTTGCTGTTGTCTCGAATTATTTTGTGTGAGATGTTCATTCTGAGCAACTGCCGCCTGCACGACCGTCTTCCTCATTCACTTTGTCTGCCTCTGCGATCCCAACGTTTTTTGTTCTGCCAAAATCCATCTTTAGAATATATTAAATTTTAAAGGTAAGATAAAGAATGTTGTGTCCACTCACATGTAAATTGCATTCAATCGTTTTTTATGTAGGAAAATTATTTTATTTTAATTCCATGTGTCGTACAATAAAATAAGTTTTTGCCTCACTTGCATCACAGGTGCAGAGGAAGATTATTTCATTTAGATTCCATTTGCTCTATGATTATACGAGTTCTTGTACTTTGGATGTGCAGGAAGATCATTTTGTGATAATGCTACTTGCTTTACAATAAAACGAGTTTTTTCATTGCAATGACACAGGAACATTGCTAATTTCAGTAATATTTACCTTACATTAAAAACAGGTTTTGATTTGCGTGCATAGAGTAAGATTTCGTGTCAGTGCTACTTGCCTCAAAATAAAAGGAGTTGTTGCATTGCAGGAATAACAGAACTGTCGTATCACTGCTACTTGGTTTGTAATAAAAGGAGTTGTTGCATTGCAGGAATAACAGAACTGTCGTATCACTGCTACTTGGTTTGTAATAAAATGAGTTGTTGCATTGCAGGAATAACAGAACTGTCGTATCAGTGCTACTTGGTTTGTAATAAAAGGAGTTGTTGCATTGCAGGAATAACAGAACTGTCGTATCACTGCTACTTGGTTTGTAATAAAAGGAGTTGTTGCATTGCAGGAATAACAGAACTGTCGTATCAGTGCTACTTGGTTTGTAATAAAAGGAGTTGTTGCATTGCAGGAATAACAGAACTGTCGTATCACTGCTACTTGGTTTGTAATAAAAGGAGTTGTTGCATTGCAGGAATAACAGAACTGTCGTATCACTGCTACTTGGTTTGTAATAAAAGGAGTTGTTGCATTGCAGGAATAACAGAACTGTCGTATCAGTGCTACTTGGTTTGTAATAAAAGGAGTTGTTGCATTGCAGGAATAACAGAACTGTCGTATCAGTGCTACTTGGTTTGTAATAAAAGGAGTTGTTGCATTGCAGGAATAACAGAACTGTCGTATCAGTGCTACTTGGTTTGTAATAAAAGGAGTTGTTGCATTGCAGGAATAACAGAACTGTCGTATCAGTGCTACTTGGTTTGTAATAAAAGGAGTTGTTGCATTGCAGGAATAACAGAACTGTCGTATCACTGCTACTTGGTTTGTAATAAAATGAGTTGTTGCATTGCAGGAATAACAGAACTGTCGTATCACTGCTACTTGGTTTGTAATAAAAGGAGTTGTTGCATTGCAGGAATAACAGAACTGTCGTATCAGTGCTACTTGGTTTGTAATAAAAGGAGTTGTTGCATTGCAGGAATAACAGAACTGTCGTATCAGTGCTACTTGGTTTGTAATAAAAGGAGTTGTTGCATTGCAGGAATAACAGAACTGTCGTATCAGTGCTACTTGGTTTGTAATAAAAGGAGTTGTTGCATTGCAGGAATAACAGAACTGTCGTATCACTGCTACTTGGTTTGTAATAAAAGGAGTTGTTGCATTGCAGGAATAACAGAACTGTCGTATCAGTGCTACTTGGTTTGTAATAAAAGGAGTTGTTGCATTGCAGGAATAACAGAACTGTCGTATCACTGCTACTTGGTTTGTAATAAAAGGAGTTGTTGCATTGCAGGAATAACAGAACTGTCGTATCACTGCTACTTGGTTTGTAATAAAAGGAGTTGTTGCATTGCAGGAATAACAGAACTGTCGTATCACTGCTACTTGGTTTGTAATAAAAGGAGTTGTTGCATTGCAGGAATAACAGAACTGTCGTATCAGTGCTACTTGGTTTGTAATAAAAGGAGTTGTTGCATTGCAGGAATAACAGAACTGTCGTATCAGTGCTACTTGGTTTGTAATAAAAGGAGTTGTTGCATTGCAGGAATAACAGAACTGTCGTATCAGTGCTACTTGGTTTGTAATAAAAGGAGTTGTTGCATTGCAGGAATAACAGAACTGTCGTATCAGTGCTACTTGGTTTGTAATAAAAGGAGTTGTTGCATTGCAGGAATAACAGAACTGTCGTATCAGTGCTACTTGGTTTGTAATAAAAGGAGTTGTTGCATTGCAGGAATAACAGAACTGTCGTATCAGTGCTACTTGGTTTGTAATAAAAGGAGTTGTTGCATTGCAGGAATAACAGAACTGTCGTATCACTGCTACTTGGTTTGTAATAAAATGAGTTGTTGCATTGCAGGAATAACAGAACTGTCGTATCACTGCTAGTTGCGTTAAAATAAAAGGAGTGGTTACATTGCAGAGCGAACCGCAACGAGATGATGGCGCAGGCGCAGGCGACGAGCCCCGTGGGTCAGGGCAGCATGAAGAGTACCCTCGTCAGCATGGAGGCGCCCCCCGCCACGTCCTGAATGGGGCATTATCAACACCCTTCCTACACCAGCCATTCCTGCCCTCCATACTCCTGCAATAGGTCTTCCTGCACTTTTACGATAGGTCTTCACAACACCTCTCCTGCTATAGGTCGTTCTTCCCCCCTCCTACAATAGGTCTTCCTGCACTCCACACACCTCCTACAATAGGTCTCTCTCAACACCCCTCCTGCAATAGGTCTTCCCTCTCTTGTCACTACAGCTACTCTCTTTTAGAGGTTCCTTCTGTCATCAATTCTTCGTTTTGGTATGTTTTGCTCCTGGCGTTTAGGTTTCTGGTCTTTCTTGAGTTTGCAGTCATTCTGTGAAATTTTGACACCATTTCTATAGACCGCCTTGTGTTAATCACGTTATTTCTGCAGATAACCTCTCTCGTCCCAGCTGTTGCTTTAATGTGAGCTGTGCCTCTCTCTCTAGCAGTAGCGTAATGTCGTCTTTACGCGGCTGCTCGGACGCATGTTTCTTACTTCTATCACTTTTGTCTAAACGGATTTTTCCATTCTTCCTTTTTTTGAAGTAACTTTTCTTTGTTTTCAGCGATCCCTTCTTTTTCTTACTCTGACGTTTTTGCTGCCTTAAAAGTAGTCCAATTATTGTTATTATCATTATTATTATTGCTCAATTTTCTATTCTTTCTTCCTTGTTAGAAGTTATTTTGAGTTCCTCTCACACACCGTGCGCACTTTGACCCATTTGTTCTTCTTTTCATTCTTCTGTGTTGTTCTGCAAAGTTAACTCTCATTTTCTTCGTTTTTAATTTTAGCCTTGTCTTGCCATTGGCGACCACCCTCGGAAATTCCCACAAATTTTCACTCTCCTCGAATTTTTTTGTTACAGACGCTGTCACACGACAGCCTTTGAAGTCCTTCTTTATTTTTACTTGCCTTTTGGGTTTAGTCAATTTTTTTGCTTCACTTCTGTCTTATTTTTCAGCACCTACTACTTTCTTCTCCAACTTGTATCTTGTTTCATGAACTTCTTTCTCGACTTACTGTTTCTATGCACCTTGTGCATAGATTCTGCATTCCTTTATCTCCATACTTCATGGTGCCTTCCCCTCTTTGGAACGCTTTCCGGTTGAAAGGCTAAAATTATGTACCATCTAATCTTGGTTGAGTCTTCCCTCTACACATGTGTCCAACTCTGTGTTGTACCAGCAAACACTTCTGACCTCACACCCCTCACTAAATAGCCCTTCGCTGGAGACTGTAGTGTTGAAGAAGCGTCTTGATTTGGTGTCAGTCATGTTCTGAGTCACTGTGCGCACGTCATTAGGATTTATAGTTACAACAATTTCACATTCTTCATAAAAGTGTTCTATTTTTTGCTTGGTAGGTACAGATATTGTGAGTAGGTATGTGGTCACGTGGAGCAGCGAGAGGACTTTGATGAATTTTATACACCACTTCTAACTCTCGACGATCTTCCTAAGACAAATGAATAAATCTCCCACTGCTTCTTACTGCTAGAGCTCCTGTGTTGTTGAGAGCATGCTGCACTTTTGTCAAGGTAAAATGTGCAGTTTCCTTGAACTTTTTGTGGGTCGCTTCGGATATTCCATGGGGAGACTTTGAGGTGGCATTCTGTACCTCAGGCTTGTCGTGTAAGCATTTTAATTCCATATCGAAGTGTTAAGTGGACTGTGTCGTTCTAACTCCTGTACATTAAGATAAACTAAATGACTTTCAATTGTTCATCACATGTAGCATTAGTCACCACTTGATGTAGGATGTTCCTCGAATTAAGAGTATGTATTTGTACTTAGTTACTCCTTGTATGTCATCAATGGGAATGCTTTGAGTTGCTTTTATTCAGCTTGCGCGGCTTCGTAACCTGGATAATTTGGGGGAATTTCGTCTCGTTTGTTCACAGATAGCAACAATCCTTGGGGAGGTTGCATGGAGTGACACAAAAGTGCTGTTGCTTCTACGTGTGATGGTGTTCGCCAAAATTTTATTCATGTGGCGTTGTGCTCGTGTAATTTTTCCCAATCATTGATGAATCAGATAAATTATTTTAGTCTTCCTTTTAGTTTTTAAGAATGATCTTTTATTTATTCGTTCAGAGACAATTTGTGCTTATTCTTTTAAATCTTTTCATCTACGGACTTGTACTCTGTTCATATAACTCGTTCTTATTGCGAAAATTACCTTTATCTACTTACCTTTTGTATGGTTTTATTTTTTGCTTCTCAATTATACTGTATTTATATGAGCTATTTTTCTTTCATTCTCTTTATCTTGGGCTTTGGATTACTTGTGTTCCAGTGCACCATTTTTGTTGTGTGTGCGTGTGATGTTGTGAGGCGCTGTCTGGAGGAGTGATACAATGGGCAGTTACAGTTGCTCGAGTCATTGTACGTCACCTCTCCATCGTGTGGTGGTGACGCAGCGCTTGTCTTGTTCCCTAAACGCCTGTCATGGTAGAGGAAACAAGGAAGGCTTTATTTCAAACAACCTTTGAAACGTCACCAAAAGGCCATGTCGTTAGGCCAATGGCGCTGCCAGATTTGGGGCTAGCAGTGTTGCCAGACGCAATATGGGCGCTGCTATTGGTCCGTTGCCAGGACGTCAACATTGCCACACGGTCAACAAAACCAAGACTGGTGTGACCGTACCTTGTTTCTTCTACCGTGGCTGATTCCTTCGTTTTAGATTCTATTACTACAAGACTTTGTCACGTTAAACGGATTTCAAGCTCGTGGTCGCCAGGAAGATGGTATTTATTGAGCAATTAGCGCCGTGTGGGAAGTTTGGAGAGTTCTGTTCTGTTAGCGTTCTGTGAAACAGCATGTCCCTCAAAAACCCGAACCTAGTGTTTATTTTCCCGTACCAGTAATAGCATCATAAGAATACCATACGCATTTAATTTCTAGCAATATTCTGATGGTATTACTGATACTGGTATTCTTTTGATGGTATTACTGATATGGGAAAATAAATACTCGGTTTGGGTTTTTGTGGGACACACTGTACAAAATAGGTTCAACTTAGTTTATTTGAATGCGTCTTGCTATTTGTTTTTAATTATCTAATTGCTGTACCCTGCCACACCTCGCACGCTTGTGACTCGATCTAATCACAGTTTTTGATTTGGTATAATTTTCTCATTATTTGGTTGCCTGAAAATATTGCTTTATTCTCAGAATGTTCCGATTCTCCTTAAATAATTGATGTGTAAATAATTTTTCCCTGGTACTCTTCTTGGGAGATAATTCTGTCTTAATTGCCATATGTTATTGCTTCATTCCCCAATTTGAGGTTGAGAGTCTCGGGTTTAGTTTGACATTGGTGAAAATTTTTCAGTTGTGTTTGGAGAGTCTTTTTGTTCTTGGGATATTTTATCTCCAGCTGAAGGAAGATAAGAGTGTACTTCTCAACAGAAAATGGTAGTCACTCTCTGTACTACTTTTGGGTCAGGTCACCGATGTAGCGGTTTCTTGGATTGTGATGCAATGGATGTGGACAGGTGCTTTGGAAGTGTCAATTTCAAGTGCTAACCCGCGGATATATCAGCACAGTACATACATATATTATCACGCAGTGAACAGGCTGTTTGTTGGGCACTTTTATAGAAAATTTTGAGGCGTTTTTTTTTTAAATTCATTGCCGACCTTCAACCATCGAGGTTTCCCTCTCTCAATCGTATCGTGTATACGCGGCTGACCCTAAATCTTATTTTATTCTTTTATTTTGACAAGGTCTTATTTTTTCAAATAATTTACGTCATTTTCATGGTACACCTGTAAGCAAACGTTGGATGTTCTCCCGGCCGCTACAACGTTGATGGTTCTCTTCGAATCTGGTTCCCCGAGGGGGATAGAACTGTTTTCTTTATGGGAATTAGTGCTTCCAGGGGGAAAATGTGTGAGGGCCCGGGCTGAAAGTTAGGTAGGCCTTCTTTTTGATGAAATAAAATGTTTTTGTCATGTTAAGGATCACCTTTTTTGGTTCATTGCTGTCCAGTTTTTCAGCACCTACTACTTTCTTCTTCAACTTTTATTTTGTTTTGTTGACTTCTTTCTCAACATACTGTTTGTATGCCCTTCTGCATAGATTCCTCGTTTCCGTAACACCATACTAAATAATGCTTTTCTTCTTCCTCTCATTGGATCGCTTTTTTTAGCGGTTAGGAAGTCCTAAACCAACGTCTAATCTTCAAATCTAGTTCTCACGTCAGTGTCTCGGCTTCTATCTTTCAGTCCGGTCCAAGTCTCGCTCGCGCAACTCGATATGACATCGGCCCGCTGTAGCGTGTATTCCCTAACGCTTGTATGCTCGGTTTCACCTTAATCTTTTGGCGACTAACTTAACACGTCAACCGCCGTGAGTTAAACGGAAGTTCAAGATTCACCTCAAATTTAAAGTCAGTTGTAACTAGCACGTTTGAAGATAAACAACTGGATCGTGTCCTCATTGAGCTTTGATTGAGTATTTATGAAAATTGAGTTTGTAACCGCTGACTAGTCAGCAGCATTGTGAAAATTCCCTTCGTGTACCACCGGCGGCGCACAGAATTTAGAAACTTGAGAATTTAGAGAACTGGCTTGAACACACAACAGCCTTCAAATTCCGTGGTATAAGTTATAGCTGAAATAAATAAAATAGACTAATTGATAGTTACAATGTTTTAATACTTCGATTTAATGTGTTAGAACAGTGAAGATGGATTTCCTAAAATCCGAAACGTTTGTTTCTTATCATGATACTGCCACGTTGGTTTCCTTTTCATCCTAAAAGCTAAGGCTTATTCTGACTTCCCGAGGTGTGACCTCTGAATATATCAAACTGGGTTTGAAAAATTTTAAACAATTTATTTACCACAAGCGATACAGAACCAGGTTGTTTCTAAAGTCTATTACAATGGTCACATACGAGTATAGCTATCTGTGGGCCCGAATAAGTTCAGCGACTTTTAGGGCATCCTACCACCAACGCTATTCTAATGACAAAAATTATGTTTAACCTAATTCACTTAACCTAGTTGCGCACTAGACTGATGAATGAATGTAGGATTGAGAACACAGCACCTTGAAATTCCGTGGAATAAGTTGAGGCTGATGCTGGTGCCCCAACGGGTGACTTTTGAACGGATTAAACTGTGTTCAGAAGTCTCGGAATTCCTGGGGATAAGTTCAGTCTTGTTCTGGCGCACCATTTGATAGAAAGCAGTTTATTTAAAATCAGCTTGATACATGATGTGTTCAACATTGTTTTTTAAAATATATTGAGATCCTTGGTTGATACACATGGGTATCTCAATACCCATGTCAACCAAGTATCTCTTTGGTGTGGCCTGGTTACGAGTAGCCCTGAGTGTGCTGAGTAGACGTGTTAGGTAGCCATAAAAACATGTTTTATGTCGCTGTTGAAGTAAAATTAATCCGAGTTTTTGTTTAATTTTCCAGATTTCACTTGTTAAAATCATAATTATATTCGGTGGCTGTGGCGTCTACTAATAAGAGCTGTGTACTTGTTAGATGTTTTTAAAGGAATCGGAGTGTATCAATTTGTAATAGATCATTGAATCCGAGGGGAATATGGTAGGTCCCGAGCTAAAGGTTAGGGAGGCCTTTTTTTTGTAGAAATAGAATAGGGTTCGAGTTTTGTTATTGGCCATCTTTGTCGGTTCCCTGCTGTAGTAGTTGTGGCCCTAGAGAATTCATTTTTAGGTCTAGCTCTGTGTGATCTCTAACTTCTGCTTGTATCATTTTTAAAAGGAGGTTCCATTTTTCAGGGATTTTTTGAGAGGTCCTTCAACACCCTACGCTTTCTAAATACAAAATGTGGGGAACCACAGAGAAACAAAACAACAAACAAACAACGGCATCTACGGATGCTTTATTTCCAATTTCAAGCCTGATACGTATCACCTTGTACTGTACATTGGATTTTCAAATGCCTTATATCTAACACCAGGACGCCATTACGCTTTCCCCCGGTCAAGACCGGTACCCATTTCAGACACCTGGGTAGAGTGGGGTATTGTGCTTGGAATTTTTCCCCTATACCCAACAGAGAAAATCGCCATCCAGTGCCGGGACTCGAACCCTCGTTTGCCTGCACGGAGGCGGGTCCTAAAGACACACGGCTATGACGAGCACACGAGAAAGGGAAAAACGTAAAGTGACTCGATATCCTACTTACCGCTAGGAGGAAAAGTGACAATTTACAAGTTGAACTTTATGTTCTGACTACTACTGTTGACGAAACAGAATGAAACCTTTCACTTTTAAATAGAGAAAAGTGACATAAAACGATGTAATTAATGACAAGATATCCGAATACAAATCATTGACCATGTACTGTTAGTCGTATTGATTTGTTTCAACTATTCAGTAGACCGTGAAGCAACTCTGCCTATCGCACTACAACCAGACTTATAGCTATTCATACGAACTCTACGTATTGACTCTCCACGCCGCGCGAACCAATGAGCTTGAAGCTAGACTCCGGCCCAGTACTTGTGTGGCCTAAAGTCCGGGGTACTAGGCCGAATATCTCTCTTCGATCCGCCACCCTCAAGCAAGCCAACAACAGACTAGCTACTCTACTGCCTCATATGGAGTGAGACCTAAACATATAATTACGCTCTACCAAGAAGCTTCGGTTTTCACTCTGCAGTCATTACAAAGACTTCAAGTGATCACCGTGGCCGAGTGGTTAAGAGCGCGCCCTTCACGGAAAGGTGTCGGCAGTTCGAATCCCGGCCCTGCGTGGTGATTTCTCCCCGTTAGGAGAAGAGACACCTGGATAGAGTGGGGAATTGGGCCTGAGTTCTCCCTTTTCACAAACGGGAGAATCACCGAGTGCACTGCCGGGATTCGAACTGCCAACACATTTCCGTGAAGGGCGCGCTCTTAACCACTCGGCCACGGTGACCACAAGGAACAGAACGAACAGCACCGACATCGTAACAGATCTTGCACTCTACTCGGCAGCCAGTCCGACTCAAGCGATGCTTTCAATGCTAGGGTTAAACGCACAAGTTCCTACTTCATTGTCCCTACCTTATCCTCGATCCCTCATTGCCCAGTGTCTTGCTTTACTCCTTCAAATACCAAGGTTGGGTTTTAATCTATAAATATATTCATCAAAACTTATTCAAGAAGAATTGAATTCGATCATGAGTAACCATCACTGCGCCTTTGTGTCAGTTATGAGGCATTTGAATAACCAGAGTACAAGATGGTACGTACCAGGCTCGATTCGAATAAAATATTATTTAGAAGTTCGGGTTGGTGCAAAATATAAAATCAAAACATTATATATGGCATGTTGAGATGCGCAAAAGATCTTAGTTATTTTAGATCAATGTTTTTATTAAAATAAACGAAGACAGTACTCTTAAACTGCAAAAAAGGAAACAAGAATTCGTCGCTTGCTAATTGATATACATTTTCGTTGGTTAGGTTTCATTAACGGAATATTCCGAGCTTTTCCCCTTGAATCATGGATACTATTTCTCTTGTAACCAAGCAAAACCAAGAAACACGAGACAATTACTTTCCGTTGTGTGCAGCCACCTTAACAAGTGGACTCAACTCCCCGAATTAACGGGCCCTACGGCACACAAATTTACCGGGAACCCATCTGGGGCCGGTAACGCTGAAATTTAAGATAATTAAGGACAAGCGGAGCGTCATTAGCGGGAGTCTCACCTGAAGATCTTCGAAAACAATGTTCAGGCGAACACTCTTCACTGTAGCCGGCTGTCAAGGACCCAAGAAGTTCCTGGTAGCGAGGGCAGAATGCCGAGTCCCGCGGAGCACACGAGAATAAGGTGCGCTCGCGTTCACGGCCGGTTTCAATCTTACTTACTTTGTTACTTTGTTAGGGATGAGGCACGTCTCCTTCTTGGGAAATGGCGCCCCCACTCTGCTCTCCAGTTATTTCTCAGATGAGATGCAGGAACTCCGACTTTCTCAGGAAGTCCATCACCAGTTTGGTTGGGAAATCAGCAGCAAGGATGGTGTTCATTGTCACAGAAGCAGATCTTGTATTGCACTCAGTAATCAGGGCCAGACGAGGGTTTTGATACAGAGGGCAGTCTATCAGTAGGTGACTCAAGGTAAGTTTGCAGTTGCACTTTTGACAGGAAGGAGGCGGGGAACCAGTTAAATAGTGCCCATGAGTCAGTTTACAGACTCCGAGTCTTAGTCTTGAGGTGATGACTTGTTGGCTGCGTGGGAGCGAAGATGGTAAAGAAATCAATGAAGGGTTTAATTCATTTATGATTGGTGGGAGCTGCTTCCATGCCCTCAGCCTTTCTTGGTGCATGGAGGTGGCAAATAAGGAGTTGAGTTCTGATGTGGATTTAGGTATTTGAGTTGTCAGAGAGATGCTTAGGGCAGACTGTGCTAGTTTATCTGCAGCCTCATTTCCCGGTACACCCACATGGCTAGGCACCCATTCCAGGATGACTTTGTCTCTAGGAAGTTGATTGATGGCCTTTGCTATCCAGTATAGCAGGTAGTGTTTGGGAGCTTTGTTTGATTTCAGAGCAGTCAAGGCACTTAGTGAGTCTGAGAAAGAAAAAAGAAAGATAAAAAAGAAAAACAGTAAATTTCCAATGTAGATGGTACAAAAGTACCATCATTGGTTTTTAAAATCTCTTAAAATTAATACACTTAGATGATACACACACACGAGTATTGTAAAACTCGTGTCACTAGTCGAAAAGAAATGATTGAGGGCAATGTACTCCTAATCTTGCTTAATCTACATTTGATAATACACTGTAATGATAATTATAAGAGACAACACAATTTCATGGACGATGCATTTTCATTGTGAGGTGAAAACACTTTTGACAGTTTACATGTACATGACATAAAACTTCGCAATTCTTGACGCCAGGAAATAATACATGAATCGCTTGTTTCGGACAATGTTCAAAAGTGTCATTTTAAGGAAGCACGAAAAAAAATATATATATATGAATATACATCAGTATATATATACATATTTATATTCATACATATATATACATGTACATATACACACATACATATACATGTATACACCTACACATAAGCATGAGGACCAAGAAGATTATAAGTTTTGCATTTCTAATCCAACAATTTTAACATAGCAGTCATTAGTTAATAAGCATTTTATTTAAACAAAAAGTGGATGATCGCACAACAAATGTATAGTTTTTACATAAATGCTTTACAATAATAAAGAGATGACGAGTTAGGTAATGTTACAAGTTGAGAGTGAACAGAAAAAAGACCATTATCTCTAGCAAAATGCTAGTTGTCAGTCTAGTACTCACATGTGTGCACAAATACACGCAAATATATACACATACACATGCCCGCACATACCTACACCAAACTCGTAAGGATACACAAATGCATTTCTATGCATCGAGGCAATACATACGCATTCTATTTAGTGTCATACGCTTAGCGTGCACACGTACACATATATACAAGTAAGCATGTGCGCGAATATCAGCGTAAACCAGTCAGTATAAACCAGAAATTCCAATCGAGGGAAACGGAGAAAATACCTTTTATTATGGCATGAATTTTATAAAATTTCGTACTAAAAATAGTGGCACAAAACAGTCTACCTAAGTCTGAAACATGAAAACGATTGTGGGACGTGAATAAGAAAGAAAACATTAATGTCCTATAAAGGTTTCATATTCGAAAAAAAAATCACATTATCTTTGAAATATGGCGCAAATTGTCGGCAATTGATAAACAAACATAGGTATCACATTATTATAAGCATATAACTATAAGCGTAATACTACAGTATAAATGGATGATCACACAACGAATTTATTGCTTTTTTACATGGATGCTTTACAATTTCATATTAGAAAGAAAATCACATTATCTTTGTAATTTGATGCAGAATGTCTGCAATTGATAAACACACACACACACACATAGGTACCATGACGATCTAGTTTGATGCTTGCACAGAAATGGAGAGGAATGACATAAAATGCAACCTTCGACTGGCTTATCTACTCTAGTGCACACAGGTGTACGTGCACATATGCACACCCATATGCCCACGAGAAAAAATGTTTATTTCCAAGTTGTCACATGAGATACATGCAGCATATTGGCTTTTAAAAGTTTCTTAAATATAGGGCATCTTAAAACAAATGTTCCATACGAGGAGTACTAATTGACAAACCATCCGAGGTGTACAAGTAGATGAGCCATACGAGGCATAATAATAGACAAACTATACGAGGTGTACTAATAGACAAACTGTCAGAGGTGTACAAGTAGATAGACCATACGAGGCATATTAATTGACAAAATATACGAGGCGTACTAATAGACAAACCATTCGTGGTGTGCTAGTAGTCTAACAAAAGTTCTATACTAGGAGTACTAATTGACAAACCATCCGAGGTGTACAAATAGATAAGCCATACGAGGCATAATAATAATAGGCAAACTATACGAGGTGTACTAATAAACAAGCTATCAGAGGTGTACAAAATAGATAGATCATACGAGGCATATTGATAGACAAAAAATACGAGGCGTACTAATAGACAAACCACACGTGGCTTGCCAATAGTCTATCTCTGTCAAGGGTAGTTGAATGAGAAATGAAAAATATGCCCTAAAAATATGCAAAGCCCTATCACCACCAAAAACATATTTCATATCTTCTCGATATTCATCACATCATGCGGACATGGGTACATGGGATAAAATAGAGATACAGTGTAAGCCGGTTACCACTCATGATTGACAAATATCTACAAAATATTGGTAGAAATGGGTAAACAAACATGTATTCAGTATCAAAATCCACATACACCTATATACGTACACACATATTCAAGTAAGCATGTTTGCAAATGGCAGCGTATAGGCGATCTAATCACAATACTTACGCATACTATAAAACTGTCGTGTGATATCTTGTATTATAAAACTATAAGCGAGGGAGATTTTTGAGCAATGGAGATACCAGGCAAATGAGATTCGACAGTACTTATTTTGTGTGTTCTGTAACTAAGAATTATTCTTGAGACACAAGATGACGAGTTATTTTGGCTTTAAATTCTCTCGGTCTTTGAGGGACTTTAATACTCAGGGGAAGTTTGTTCCACAGTAAGGCGCCTGATATGGGCAGAGCCTTCTGCCCTACGTGAGATGAACGATAGTTGACTAAGACATTATTGTTTCTATTCGGTTTTTGATTGGTTACAGTAGGTGGATGGAAACACACTATCTCAGCATTGCTCTGAGGAAGATATAACGAGGAGAATACGTATTGGGCCTTCTGCATGAGGAGCCTTTCTTGGATAGGAATCCAGCCGAGTTTATTGAGGAGAGGGGTTACGTGATCACTTCTTTTGAAATTACCGTTGCATACCACCTTCGCTGCAAAATTCATGCACTTTTGTAAGTCCCTTTGAAGGTATTTAGGTAAGTCTCCCCATACTAGGCTGCAGTAGTCAATGCGCGATAACACAAGGGATTGAATTGCTAATGATCTGGATTTTTCGTCTAGCATACTTTTTATACGATGAAAAAACATTAAAGTTCCGTAGATTTTGTTGCAAGTAGTCTCAACGTGAGATTTGAAGGACATATTTCTATCGAACCAGATTCCTAGATTTTTAACTTTTTCTGATGCATTTATTTTATCATTTCCAACTGCAAGAGTAAGATCTGAAGTTTTTTAAATGCATCTTTGGATCCAAAAATAATGCATTGTGTTTTATTAGCATTTAATTTAAGACCATTTCGGTCTGTCGATACCGTCGTGCGGTCGACGTAAGGGTTCGTGGAAAAGGGGGGCTGTCTTCTGTGCAGCTATTTTTTTCCGGGGCGCTAGCTTTTCTTCGCAGCTGCCCTTCCTGAGGTTCGTGTGGGTACCGCCTACGCCGTAATCAGTCCGCTAGGGCAACAGAAGTAATTTCTGTTAGTGCCGAACTACGGCGGTACCGTCGTGTGTGTGGGGTGAGGTTTGTGTGGGTACCACCTGCGCCGTATTCAGGCCGCTAGGGCAACAGAAGTTATTTCTGTTTTGTTCCGAACTACGGTGGCACCGCTAGAGTGAGGTGTGTGTGTGTGGATACCGCCTACGCCGTATTTGGTCCGCTAGGGCAACAGAAGTAAATTCCGTTTAGTGCCGAACTACGGCGGTACCGCTAGGAAGACGAGCAACTGTCTGCGCCGTATGAGACCGCTAGGGCAGCAGAAGTGAACTCTGTTAGTGCCGAACTGCGACAGCGTCCTCCTAATCGACCAACTATGCGAAATAATTCGTACTTCCGAGGAGGCTCCTTAAACCCTATATTAGGCGAGGTGCCGTATGAGACTAAAGCCTGTTTCAACAAGGAGAAAGGAAACTTTTTTAACCTCAGGGTCTGACTATTTTCTTGCTGAATCTCTTTGAAGTCCCTATTACATACACTGATATACTTTAACAAAGACAGTGATTTATTTTCTGTTGCAAAAATAGTTTGTACAGACATGAGCTACTGCATAGCAAGGTACAACACTCAAAATTGCATTTAAAATATTAGTCTTATTTAGCTAGGTAATCAAAGAAACATTGGAATATCGACATGTAATACAAATGATATTTAAGGGCTAACTAAAGTAAATGCACAGACGCAACATCAGCGCAGAGAAACAGACAAGTCGGCGTTCAGGGAGCTGGACACATAAAGAAAACTTGGGATTATGGGTAACTAACACAAAAGGCTCGGCAACCCCTGTGCGGCCTGACACGCCCGGGGGAGGGTGTCTCTGCTACGGTAGCCGAGACAGGAAATCCGCAAGGTGGTTGTCGACTCCCGAAAGGTGTTCTGCTCGGAACCTGAAAAGGCTGAAATACAAAGCCCAGCGTTTCAATCGGGGGTTCAACTTGTCTGCCTGTTGCAAATAAAGGAGCGGTCGATGGTCGGTTTGTAGCACAAATTCTCGTCCATAAAGGTAGACCTCAAACTTCTGTAGAGCCCGGTAGATGCTTAACGTTTCTTTTTCAATGGTAGAACAGTTTATTTCTGCTCCTCTCAGTCGACGTGAAGCATATGCTACGGGTGCGTAGTGACGGAAGTCTCGTTTGCTTGGCTGGAGGAGAGCTGCTCCAAGTCCAGTTTGGGAGGCATCTGTCCTCAGAATGAAAGGACATCTGGGGTCTGGTAACTGTAAGGCCGGTCTCTTGACTAACGCTGTCTTCAGACTTTCGAACAGATCTTCTGTTGTATCGGTCCAAGGTATTTGTTCTGGGGAGTTCTTCTTTAGGAAATCATGGAGTTTAGATGTCAGTTGAGAGTAGCTAGGAATGTACTGTTGGTAGTACCCAACTGTACCGAGAAAACTTCGGAGCTCCCGTTTAGTTTTTGGGAGTGGAGCTGGTTTTAAGGTTTCGACTCGGTTCTCCAGAGGCTGGATCTGATTACTGCTCAGTTGATGACCCAAATACTGGAGGCTGTCAAATCCGAATTCGCATTTGGATAGCTTCGCTTTAAGGCCATGTCGAGAGAGAGCTTCGAACAGTTAAGCTAATGATGCGCAATGGTCTTCCCAGGCAGTCGAGGCGATTAAGATGTCGTCCATGTAGACCTCAGTATCTTGCAGTCCTTCAGTGACTTGACGTATAAGGCGGGAAAAAGTGGCTGGAGCATTTGCTAGGCCGAAAGGCAGTACGTTGAATTCATAGAGGCCAGACCTAGTTTTGAAGGCGGTTTATTGACGGGACTCAGGGTGTAGAGGTACCTGCCAATATCCACTGGTCAGATCCATTTTGCTAAAGATTGTTTTGCCAGCTAAATTGGTGGAAATAGCAGAGGTGTCTGATATCGGCTCGGCATCGAATACTGTCTGGCTGTTGAGGTGCCTGCAGTCCAGACAAAATCGGTGGGTACCGTCTTTCTTCCGGACTGCAAGAAGCGGTGAATAGTAAGGTGATATGGATGGCGTCACGATTCCCATCTTCATCCACCTCTCTAAACTTGACTGCAGTTCAGGCTCCAGCGCTAAGGGAGTGGATACGAATGTTGAAGTCGAAAACTGGAAGGATCCTTCAATTTTGTTTCATGAACTGCTGTGCTGGTTCTTCCAGGAGTATCTGTGAAAAGATCGCGATATTCTCCTAGTAGTTCCTGGAGTTCTGAGCGTTGTGTTGTAGTCAACGTAGAAGAGATGAGACAGTCTTCAATGGTTTCTCCAACGGGTGACGGTATCTCTGGTTCTTTCTGGTCGAGTTCTTCTTCTTCGCAGGTAGGTTCTAGGGCGAGGCCAACCGCTGCAAATGCTTCCTCTACTCTCTCGTCGTCCTCCTCGCGGTCTGTCTTTCTTGGTGAGGCGGAACTTTGCTGCTCCCGTTCGTGGTACTGGCGAAGGAGGTTGATGGGATAAACTTTGTTGTTTCCATACACGTCCAATGTATAGGTATAGGTTCCCAGGCGTGATTTCACTGTATAGGGACCTTTCCAAGTCATAGGTAGCTTCTTTCGAGAATCGGGCAGAAATACGAGGACTTTATCTCCTTGCTTTAGAGTTCGCATCTTGGTACGTCTGTTGAAGAACTTGGCGCTTTTCTCTTGGCTCCTGTTTAGATTCTCGCGAGCGATTTTACATGTTTCTTTCAATCGGTGCTTCATTTCCATTAGATACTGAGCAGTGCTCGTGTCGTCTTGCAAGCTTTCATCTGTCCAGCATTCTTTGAGCACGGTTAAAGGTCCACGGACGCGATGGCCGTAGATGAGTTCGAAAGAAGAATACCCGGTTGAGGCCTGAGGAGTTTCTACAAGTTGATGAGTTTCCTGACCGTCTCGTAACGTTTTCCGATGGAGAATGCCGTCATGGAGTTCAAAGGTAATGACTCTGCCATCCTTGTGCGTTTCTTCTTTGCCGGTGTCAACTTTCTTGAATAAAAGTTGCAATGTTTTGCACTCCCGCTGTAATTTCTTGAAGTCTTCTTTGTTGTGTTGCAATATATCGACAGTGCTTGGTGCGGCAGGAGGATTTTCGATCGTTTTTGCTGCTGCCCTTGTGACAACGTGAGAGACTTCTGCAGCAACTGGTTGCTCTTCATGGCCGGTCATCTGTTCTTCGAAGGAGGTGGTTCCGGGAACTCGACCGAGAATAACATCGTGGGAGAGCTCTTCCATGGCTACGGCTGTCACCTCTCCGTGGTAATATGGGCAAACGAGAGAGACCAGGGCCAGAGGCGCCTCGAAAGAGTGATTGTTGGCCAGCCGAACGGTAATTTCCTTCTTCAAAATGGCGTCAGATGGAACGAGAGCCTTCTTGACAAAGACCGCCGTTGCTCCTCCATCGAGTAGTACTTGAACGGGTTGTTGGTTCACGGTGCCAGAGCATGTTTTCAGCTGTCCCAATTCGATCAGCTTGTTCGAGGCGATGTGATTGCCTGCGACTGGGGGAATATCATCGTATTCATCTGCTTCTTCATGCGTTGCTAGATTGTTTACTCGAGCGGTAGTACTGGAGATAGGTGGGCTTGCATGTGCTGCTCCATTACTGTGACCATCACCTTGCCTCCTCTGCGATTGGCGGCACTCATCACTGGAATGCGATCGGTTGGGGCCATGAAAAGTACAGTAAAATCCGTTGTAAGGTCCTCGTTGTTCGCGCTGCGGAGTGTTGACCGATCCTGAGCTGGTGGGACCATCACGTGTGTTAGAAGTTCTTGGCGGCGTTCCTCGAGAGTTGTTGCTGGAGTTGGGTGATCTTGCTGGAGTGCTCGGGGCTCGGACAGGAAATATCGAGCGTCGCTCTGGTGCTACTGCTGCTTTGAGTGCTGGAGGGCCCGCATCCGTCGATGATGTCAGTGTGCGAGCCTTACAAAGCTGATGGAGCGATGTATGAGGTCTTGCTTGTAAGAAGCTATCACCTTGCTCTCCTAGGCGTGCGACTGTGTTACCACCCCTGTCACGCAATTGAGTAGCGAGGAAGGGCGGCAAGCTTGAATAAGCTCGGTCAACAATAAGGAAGTCACGAAGAGTCTCGTAGTTGGCTTCGATATTGCATCCTTTTAACCAAGCGTCAAAGGCTTGTTCGAGTCGCCGTAGGTAACGTGACATATTGTCGCCTTCTTCTGGCTTCAATTCGTAGTAATTGGCACGTAGTTTTGCCGGAGTAATTTATGAGCATCTAGTAGGAGCAATTTAATTTCAGGAAGCTTGAAGCGATCTGCTGCGGGCAGGGTATCGATGAGTCGACGTTCCTTCGGTGTGATCAAATTATGGAGCATGAAAACAGCATCGACTTCAGTAAATCCCATCGCTGTGGTGTGAGTACAGAAGCGTTGCAAAAATTCGTCCATCCTTTCTTTCGTGGGATCGAATGGAGCCGGTGGAGGTATCTTCACTCTAGCATTTTGAGGAGCGATTTGAGCATCGAGTTGTCGGAGTCTGAGCTCGTGGTCTCGTTGTGCTGCTTCTCGTTCCGCTGCTCGTTCTGCGGCTTTTCGTTCCGATGCTCGTTCTTCTCGTTCCGCTGCTCGTTCTGCGGCTTCTTCCAAATGCCTCAGGCGGCTGGTAAATTCTTCCCGGTACTCCGCATCGGTGGGAGTGAGGCCGAGGGCTTCGACGTATTCTCGAGCTTGAGCGACGAGGTTCATCTTGTTTTAGTGATGCGGTGTCCGCGTAGTTAATTAGAACCCAGAAATCCCAGGCAACGTTGGTAGTCGCGCCAAGCTCATGGGTCCCTGTTCGGGCGCCAGAATATGTCGATACCATCGTGCGGTCGACGTAAGGGTTCGTGGAAAATGGGGGCTGTCTTCTGTGCAGCTACCTTTTTCCGGGGCGCTAGCTTTTCTTCGCAGCTGCCCTTCCTGAGGTTCGTGTGGGTACCGCCTACGCCGTAATCAGTCCGCTAGGGCAACAGAAGTAATTTCTGTTAGTGCCGAACTACGGCGGTACCGTCGTGTGTGTGGGGTGAGGTTTGTGTGGGTACCACCTGCGCCGTATTCAGTCCGCTAGGGAAACAGAAGTTATTTCTGTTTTGTTCCGAACTACGGTAGCACCGCTAGAGAGTGGTGTGTGTGTGGGTACCGCCTACGCCGTATTCAGTCCGCTAGGGCAACAGAAGTAAATTCCGTTTAGTGCCGAACTACGGCGGTACCGCTAGGAAGACGAGCAACTGTCTGCCCCGTATGAGACCGCTAGGGCAACAGAAGTGAACTCTGTTAGTACCGAACAGCGACAGCGTCCTCCTAATCGACCAACTATGCGAAATAATTCGTCCTTCCGAGGTGGCTCCTTAATCCCCTTATTAGGCGAGGTGCTGTATGAGACTAAAGCCTGTTTCAGTAAGGAATAAGGAAACTTTTGATCTCAGGGTGTGACTTGTTAGTTGCTGAATCTCTTTGAAGTCCCTATTACATACACCGATATATTTTAACGAAGACAGTGATTTATTTTCTGTTGCAAAAATAGTTTGTACAGACATGAGCTACTGCATAACAAGGTACAACACTCAAAATTGCATTTAAAATATAAGTCTTATTTAGCTAGGTAATCAAAGAAACATTGGAATATCGATATGTGATACAAATGATATTTAAGGGCTAACTAAAGTAAATGCACAGACGCAACATCAGCGCAGAGAAACAGACAAGTCGGCGTTCAGGGAGCTGGACACATAAAGAAAATACTTGGGATAATGGGTAACTAACACAAAAGGCTCGGCAACCCCTGTGCGGCCTGACACGGTCGTACCATGATTTCAGGCTAGTCAGTAAAGTTTCGGCTTTAATTTGCGTCTGTGGTATTTCCGATACAGAACTTGTTATTGCAATTTGAACATCATCTGCATACATTGAGATCCGTGTGTTAGAAGGCATTGGAGGGAAATCATTAATGAAAATAGAAAACAGTAGCGGACCAAGAATGGATCCTTGGGGAACACCAAAATTGTTTTGAATGAATGGGGCCAATTTGTTTTCTATGCGGACTGCATGAGATCGATTTGACAAGTAACTTTCAAACCATTGCGTGTCTATTCCCAAGTTCAGTATTTTACGTAGAAGTCTATCATATTCGTCGCTATCGAACGCCTTAGAGAGATCGAGTAGCAGCAAGAGTGTTACATTCTTTTGATCGATGTCACTGTATATTTTTTCAGAGATATTGAGCAGAGCGTCTTGAGTGCTAGTATTTCTTCTATAGGCATATTGGTTTTGGTGGAGTAGATTCGACTCGTCCAGGTGAAACGACAGTTGATTTGTCACCACTTTCTCTAATAGTTTTGACATGACAGGCAAAAGACTGATGGGCCTGTAGTTTGATGCTGTATTTAGGTCACCACTTTTATGCAACGGTCTAATAATGGAGTGTTTCCATTGGTTTGGAAACATGTTGGTTACTATTGATGTATTAATTATCAGACGAATCCATGGTGCTGTAACAGGGAAACTGTCTTTGATATATTGAAGACTGATACCATCATGTCCAATTGCCTTTGTGTTTTTTAGTGAGTATAAGATATTTTGTAACTCCGGTAAATCGACAGGGCGTGGTTACATTACAAAGATTACATTACATTATTACAAATCAGATCACAAAGACTCCTGGTTTGTTGGTTTAAACTCAACTGCTATGTAAATAGCATATAGTTCAGCAGTAAAGATAGATGTCCTATGGGGGAGGTGAGCCTTGAGTTGGAACATTTCCCCATGCACTCCACATCCGGCCTTGTCATTTTGGACAGATCCATCTGTGTAGATTATTTGGTGCATGCTGTATGTGCTGCAAACAAGGTCATTAAACATTTGTTGCCAGTTGGTGGGATCTCTTGAATGTTTTTGTACATCTGCTAATGTCAGGAAGACTGGGCTTTGGACTGAAAGATATCTCAAGTGCATGGGAATTGTGGGAATCTGGGAAAAATTTTGACCTAGCTTCTTAAACTCTCTGTAGGCTCGGCCTGATACAGGGATTGGACGTTTAAGGTGAGCATAGAGAGCATAAGGGTAGTAGGCCAACAACAGTTTTCGAACTGGGTGCTCAGAAATGGTGAGAATTTGAGCACAATAGGACAACAGCAGTTGGCGACGGCGATATGAGAGAGGCATAAGCTCTGCTTCCGCTTCCAGTTTAACTGTGGGTGTGCATCTCAGGGCACCACTGATGATGCGTGACGCTGCATATTGGATGTGGTCTAACACTAGAAGATGAGTGGGAGCAGCAGTTGCATATAGAAAGCAGGCGTAGTCGAGCTTAGAGCGAACCAGAGCTATATACAATCTACGAAGGGCTGTGGCATCAGCACCCTACCTCCTGGCTGAAATGACTGAGAGGAGCCTTAGATCTGACTGGCATGCAGAGTGCAATGAAGTTATGTGGGGCTTCCATGTTAAATGCCTATAAAAAATGATGCCAAGAAATCTTATATTATTTTTGAAGGTTAGAGGAGCATTTTCCAACTTCAGTTGAGGAGGTGAGTCATGCCTATGGGTGAACAAAACAGCTGAAGTTTTGGCTGCTGAGATTTGAAGACCCCACTTTTGGGACCACTTTCCAATGGTGTTAAGTGCTGTTTGCATTACTGTGGTTGCCTCAGTGAGAGTTGATGTGACAATCCACATGGCTCCATCATCAGCATACAGAGATTGTTGCACTGGAGCAGGCACATCAGCAAAAAGGTCATTTACAATGAGTGTAAAGAGTGTGGGGCGTATGACCGATCCCTGAGGTACTCCACACAGAAGAGGAAAAGAGTCTGACAACTTGTCAGCAACTCTCACCCGTATAGATCGGAGCTGTAGAAAGTTTTTGATGTAGACAGCCATATTGCCCTCAAGACCCAGTTTATGCAGTTTGAATAAGACACCATCATGCCATACAGATTCAAAAGCTCGCTCAATGTCAAGGAAGATGGCTAGGCAGTAATTTTGGGTCAGTAAAGCTTCCCTTACTGATGCCTCCAAGAGAAACAGTGCATCAAGTGTACTATGCCCCGCTCTAAAGCCACTCTGAGTTGGGTCATAGTAGGAGTTTCTTTCTAAGAAGGACTGGAGTCGCCAATTTGCCATCTTTTTCATAATCTTGCCTATACAGTTGGTGAGTGCAATAGGGCGGTATGATGCAGCAGAAGAGGATGGTTTACCAAGTTTCAGTATGGGTACAATTATGGCTTCTTGCCACTGGTGTGGGAATCCATGCTTGAATAAGAAATTATAGAAGTTCAACAGCACCTCAAGTTGGCGTCCACTAAGGTGTTGAAGGAAGCTGAAGGGAATGCGATCAGCTCCAGGGGCTCGAGATGTGGAGTTGCGTAATGCTCTAGTTAATTCTCTCATTATGAAAGGTTTGTTGTACCATACAGTTGAGTTATGTTTTGGGCGAGGCAGCTCACGTCCAATTTTCTATTTTCTGGTAATGAAACAAGGGTCATTTGAAGTGGAGTCATTTTCTCTAGAATATTGCCGGCCAAGAATGATTGAGATTGACTTGGGGTCCGCTATGTTATCATTCCCACTCTTTAAAGCTATAGCTTTGGGGGAGAACTTTGCAGATAGTGTACGGACTTTGTTCCAGACTTGTCCACTGTGGGCTCTGCATGTGATACTAGACAGATAGTCTGTCCAGCTCTTTGACCTGGCTTCGGCTATGCAGTGTCTGAAAATAGCTCTAGCTTTTTTGAGGGCTATCCATAGGTCAATGTCTCCTAAATGGTTTTTATAGCGAGAAAATGCTCGCTGCTTTTGGCGCCTTGCTATGGCACATTCTTTGTTCCACCAACTATTTGTTGGTGTTCTTTTTCCTGGTAGAGAGCAAGGAATGGATTTAGAAGCTGCATCTATGGTGCTTGTGGTTACTGCTCCACAGGCCTGCGTAGGGGATAGATAGGTTTTTGGAAGGCAGAGGGCTTCTTGAAATTTGGCCCAATCAGCTGATTTGATGTTCCACCTAGGTTGTTGGTAGGTTGGTGTGGTACATTCTGATGAGATCAATAATGGAAAACGGTCACTGTTGTAAGGGTCAGAGTAGGGTGACCATGTAAACATAGGTGCTATATCTCTTGAAACCTTTATTGTAGCACCTTGAATGTATATGTGTATAATACTGATAATGTTACAGTGCTCTTGTGTTAGAATGTGTTTAGACAGTACTCTGCGTTGAGAACTGAGCTCATGGTTCTCGGGCTTGGCTGGAGCCTACTCCACCGCTATCCTTCGTGATGTAAACTGTGTCCTGCTGTGTGTAACTGATATTATACAAACTCCAAGTGTCTAGCTTTACTTAACCTAATTCCAATAGGTTATGGGCCCAGACAACCTTCCGATGAAGCAATATCAAGTGAGGTTATCCTAAGTCCCGAAGCGAAAAACAGCCCGGGACAGCGAGAACAGACGTTGGTGATCTGTTAGTACTGTGTGAGACGGAAATAGTGAAAGAGAAAGAAACATGGCAGGCTCCGTGAGTGAAAGTGCTAAGAACTGCCTCACGGCTCTTAATGATAAAAACTATCCTACGTGGAAGCTGCAAATGAAGATGCTCTTGATGAAAGAAAAGTTGTGGAACTTGGTTCGAGGAACGGAAACCATGCCACAGACTACGGACGAGACTGATCGAAGAAAATTTGAAGAAAGACGTGACAGTGCACTTGCAACAATTGTGCTTGGTGTAGAAACGAGTCAACTGTATTTATTGGGTGATCCTACTGACCCTGTGCAACTGTGGCACAAAATTGAAGCTACATTCCAAAAGAAAACTTGGTCTAACAAGTTCAGACTACGCAAAAGACTCTACAACATGAAACTAAAAGAAGACCAAGACTTAGAAACTCATCTCAAAGCATTTGTCGAAATGTTTGAGTCCTTGAGTGTGATTGGTGACGCTGTTGATGAAGAAAGTCGTGTAATAATCTTGCTGTCGTCACTTCCCGACCACTTCTCCACACTGGTGACTGCACTAGAAGCTCATGAAAAACTACCGTCATGGGAATTGTGATAGAGCGTCTTCTGAATGAAGAAGCAAAACTGAAAAACCAAAGTGCTTCAGACTTCAGTGAAAAATCCCTTGTGACCTCCAAATTGAAAAACTCAAGATGTTTCGAATGCGGGAAAATGAGACACTACGCGCCAAGTGCTGGATCTATCAAGAAAAGTTGAAGAAAGAAGATGGGAACCACACAGAAGACCAGAAAAATTTTGGAGCAGGTAAAACCAATTATATCAGTGCATGGTCTGTAATAAATATCAATTATTGTTGGGTAATTGATTCCGGTGCAACAGCACACATGTGTAATGAAATGAATGATTTTTCCTGTATGAATGAGCTATCTAGTCCAATTAACATTGAAGTTGGTGATGGTAGAAACTTGCAAGGTGTTGGTGTAGGTGATGTTGAAGTTATGGTGTTGTTGCCTAAAGGTCTAGTAGATACCTGTGTTGTTAAGAATGTCTTGTATGTACCTGGCTTAGCCTACAATTTACTATCTGTGTCTCAGATTACAGAAAGTGGAAACTCAGTTTACTTTGACGAAAGCTCATGTAAGATTGTAAATAAAGACCACAAACTAATTGCCTTAGGCAGTAAAGTAGGAAAATTGTATAAACTTAATTGCACCCTTAATTCAGCTGCTAAATGCATGAACGTTTCTTCTGATGAAATTCTGTGGCATAAACGATTCTGTCATCTAGGATTCAATAATCTTAAGAAATTAGCCACTAAGAATCTTGTTGAAGGTTTTGATTGTTCTGTGAGTGGAGATAACATTTTTTGTGAAAACTGTTGTGATGGTAAAAATCACAGGCTTCCGTTCCCCAAAACAAATCACAATAGGGAATGCCGACCCTTAGAACTTATCCACAGTGATGTGTGTGGCAAGCTTAATCCCATATCACTTGGGAGTGGAAGGTATTTTGTAACCTTCATAGATGACCACTCCAGATATACTTGGGTGTACATTATCAAACATAAGAGTGATGTTTTTAAAGTGTTTCAGGAGTTCAAATCTTTGGTAGAAAATCACTATGATCACAAAATTAAAATTCTGCGCTCCGATAACGGTGGGGAATACATCTCTAATGACTTTGAACAATTCCTAAAAAGGGAAGGAATTATCCATGAAAAAACTGTGCCTAAGACACCTGAACAAAATGGAGTTGCAGAAAGAATGAATAGAACTCTCCCTGACTCTGTCAGAGCTATGCTGTCTGGTTCAAAGTTACCAAAATCATTCTGGGGTGAAGCTATATCAACTGCAGTGTATCTCAAAAATAGGAGCCCTGCTAGTGCATTAAATGATATGACCCCTTATCAGGCCCTTAATGGACACAAGCCCAATGTACAGCACCTCAAAACCTTTGGCTGCAGTGCGTACGCTCATGTCCCCAAAGATGAGAGGGAAAAACTTGGTCGAAAACCTAAACCGTGTGTTCTTGTAGGATATGGAAGTGGATCCAAGGGATATCGTCTGTATGACATAGGCAGCAGAAGGATATTTTTGAGTAGAGACGTTATGTTCAATGAATCTCAGCAGATGCCAATTGAGAAGGAGCCTTCAGAAGTAAATGATGGTAATTTTACTCTTCTTCCTCAGGAACCAGAACCAGAAAACTCTGAGGGAGGGGTGGAGCATAGACAGTCAGATGCTGGGATGGAGGGAGTGGAGCCTAGACAATCAGCCAGGTATCGACGGGCTCCTGATAGGTTTGGTGAATGGGTGTATTTAATGAAAAATGAGCTTGATATACCATCTTGTGTTCAAGAAGCACTCAGTGGACCAGAAGCAAAACTATGGGAAACAGCTATGGAGAATGAGATGGAGTCTATAAATCAAAACAAAGTATGGTCTCTTGTAGAGTGTCCTAATGACAAAAAACCTATCAAATCAAAGTGGATCTTTAAAAGAAAACCGGACCCGACGGAAGCATTTGCTCGTACAAAGCTCGCCTTGTGGCTCAGGGCTACTCACAAAAATATGGCACTGACTACGACGAGACCTTCAGTCCCGTGGTTCGATTTGAGTCTGTCAGGACAGTACTAGCTTTGGCTGCCAAATGCAACATGCAAGTCCATCACATGGACGTTGCAACAGCTTTCTTAATGGAGAACTGATTGAAGAACTTTACCTGGTTCAACCTGACGGTTTTATTGTCAAAGGCAAAGAAAATCTGGTGTGTAAACTACAAAAATCGCTCTACGGACTTAAACAAGCTCCTAAGTGTTGGAATACTACACTAGATAGCTATTTGAAGAAATTGGGTTTTGTACAATCTAAGAGTGATGCTTGTATATACACTCGTGTTTAAGAGAAGAAACTGTGTATTGTGGCGGTGTATGTAGACGATCTAATAATTGCTTCTGAGTCTGGTGACGAAATAAATCAAATAAAGATGAGTCTTTCTACCCAATACAAAATGAAAGACCTTGGTTTGCTGAGTTACTTCCTAGGTGTAAGTGTTGTACAATCTAAAAACAATGTTTTCTTAAATCAAACTGCTTACACTGAGGCTCTGTTGTCAAAATTTGGCTTTGATAATTGTAAACCTGTTGCAACTCCCGCTGATGTAAATGTAAATCCGATATGCTCCCCAAATGATGTGGAATTTGACCCTGCTACTTATCAAAGTGCTGTAGGTAGCCTTTTGTATTTGTCAACCAGAACTCGACCTGACATTGCATTCGCAGTGAATAATGTTTGTGGTGTTCTCCCTCAGGCTGCTTTACACTCCGGGCAGACTATGTAAATATCTTTAGACTTTGTGGTATCTATGCCCGAAGTGAGTGCCTGAGGTGCAAATGAACCCGACAGGATAAGGAATACACAACTGGAATAAAGGCCGTATTATTGAGAAGATCGCCGACAGTATGGCACATGAGGTAAATGTTTACAGGCAGGTAGTATAGTACACAAGGACGACTTGGAGGACCGACGGTTGTCGGTAAGTCGCGTTGTGCGTGCCGTGGCGTAGCGGTGCCGTCGAGGTGGCGATGCAGGCCGAGAGGCTACTGCTTGCTGAGCAGCCGAGACTAGTGAATGTCGGAGTAACTGCGCGGAGAGTCGCAGGGAGAAGTCTTGTGTGCGCTGCTGTGAGGAGGCTCGCTGGAAGGCTTGTGTGAGCCGTTGCAGCGACGAGGCTCGCAGGAAGAAGACTTGTGTGAATATCAGGGTCCCTGCGAGTAGAGTGTGAGCTGTGCGAACTGAACTGCGCTTAGTGCGCAGCTCTTTATATAGGGCTGGTGGTGGCCGCACTGAACCGAGCTAGCCTCTGGTTAGCCGGCTCGGGGTGGCGCTTTTGAAGCAGTTGAGGCTGAGCTAAGCGTACGTGAGTGTTCAGAGGTGTTGCCTGGCTGCTCGGTGCGCGCGGCTTGTAGAGGCTCGGTCCGCCACCCCAGCGCCAGCCTCGAGCGCTGATTGGTCGTTCAGCGAGAGCGCTTCGTGGCAGTGGGGTGGCGCTTTTGTGCTTGTGTGGTGGTGAGCGCGTACAGCTAGGTGGAACCACCACATGTTGCTAAATACAGCTCCAAACCTCTTGAACAGCATTGGATGTATGTTAAGAGAATATTCAGTTACCTGAGAGGCACCTCTTAACTAGGTCTCTTGTATAGCAAATGTTCTAATACTTGCATTGGTTATTCAGATGCTGACTGGGCTGGTGATAAAAATGACCGAAAGTCTACCTCTGGTTACTGTTTCGCCCTCAGTAATTCGGTAATTACGTGGAGATCTAACAAACAAACTTGTGTAGCCCTGTCAACTGCAGAAGCCGAATACGTTGCTCTTGCCGGTGCGGCTCAAGAGGCTGTCTGGTTGAAGCACTTACTCAGTGATCTAAATTTTGGTACTGTGGAACCAATGGTTATAGACGAAGACAACCAGTCAGCCATCTGTCTTGCCAACAATCCCAAATATCATGGGAGGAGCAAGCACATCGATATTAAGTTTCACTATGTACGGGATCTTGTAAGTAACAAAGACATAGACGTAGTGTATTGCCCTACCGACGAAATGCTCGCCGACATATTTACCAAGAACCTGCCCATAGAAAAGTTCTCTAGACTGAGAACGAAGTTAGGAATGGTCTCATCCGACACACATTCAATGTGAGAAGGAGTGTTGAAACCTTTATTGCAGCACCTTGAATGTATATGTGTATAATACTGACAATGTTACAGTGCTCTTGTGTTAGAATGTGTTTAGACAGTACTCTGCGTTGAGAACTGAGCTCATGGTTCTCGGGCTTGGCTGGAGCCTACTCCACCGCTATCCTTCGTGATGTAAACTGTGTCCTGCTGTGTGTAACTGATATTATACAAACTCCAAGTGTCTCGCTTTACTTAGCCTAATTCCAATAATATCGGGGGTAGTTATTGTCAGGTCTATATGAGTTAGGGTGCCTGTTGAAGACAGGAAAGTTGGTTCTGTAGTGTTCAACAGCACAAGATTGTTTGCGGTTACCCAATGGCTCATAACATTTCCTCTGCTGTCCGAAGTGCAGGAACCCCATGATTGACGATGTGCGTTAGCATCAACTGAGATAATGAAAGGTGGGGGTAGAAGTGGAAGTAAGAGTGGTAGCTCTGCAATTAATACAGAGTTTGGTAGCGATGGTGGAAGATACATAGAGCAAATTGTGAACTCGTGTTGAGGAAGATATATGCGCGTGGCACATACATCCAATGATGATGGCAGCTGTATAGTAGTTTGTGGCATGCTGTTGCTTACGGCCACAAAGACCCCCCCTCCAATTCCCACAGCTCTTTCACAACGGGCTGCCAAGCTCTGATAACCAGCCAGTTTTACCTTTTTGCTAGGAGACAAAAAGGTTTCCTGCAAACATAATACATCCGGGGCCGAGTCTGCAAGTAGTTTGGTCAAGTAAGGATGTCGTGCAGAAAAAGAACAGAGGTTCCACTGTAGGATTTTTAGTTTCATTGTGATTTATGCATTGAGGAGAGTCCTAAATTTGCAAGAGTTTCGGTGACAACTGATTTTACGGAAAGCATCTGACCAAGCTCTATGAAACATTCTATTTTCTCAGTGAGTTGCGTGGAGAGGAAGAGTCGGATAATCATTGGCAGCGCCTGAATAATGAGTCGAGTGAAATCAACAGGAATTTGATTAGATGCAGTAAGAGATGGTTGGTTGGCTTGGCTACTAAAAGGCAAAGGGTTCATGGCATTTGGAAGGTTAGGTTGCTGGCCTGAGGATACTGGTTGAGAAGAAGGCTGCAGCACATGCTGAGAAGGAAGTGCTGGTGGTCTGCTTGGCAAGGATGCACAAGCTGCAAGGGTTCTAGTACTTTGATCTGTTGAAGGTACCTTGGTTGTCAGTAAACTTTGTTGAGAGGGCCGTGTAGAGACTTCATCTTCTTGAGCCATAAGTTGAGTGAGCGTAGGAAAAATTTGCAGCGAAGCCAGCTCCTTTGCTGTAGGTCTTCTTTGTTCTTCCCAGTTCTGATCAGGGGGGCTGGCTTGAATTGCTTCTAAAGGTCTCATCTCTCTTGCTTTAGCCCTAGCTTCCACCAAGCTCAACCCCTCATCAGCTGTGAGATGGCAAGCTCTAACTTCTGACATGTAGTGGGAGCACTCACGTGAAGTAGCCTTGTGAGTTTCTTTGCAGTTAGAGCAGGATGGAGGAGCAGACAAGTTTGGGCAGGAGTCCACAAAATATCCTTTCTGACCACAATGGCTACAAGTTGGCTGTTGACTTGTGCACCGGGCTCGAGAATGGCCGTAATGGCAGCACAAACCACATCTCAAAAGACTAGGGTAGTATTTATCAACCTTATAAACACAATACCCGAGTAGCAGCTCAGCAGGAGGAGAAGGGTTGAGGAATGTCAGCACATACAGCGGCACTGATGCTTTTTTAGGGTCTAGCAATAGTTTTCGAATGCCTACCACATTATTGGGCTTCAGCACAGTTAGTAAGTCTTCCAGAGAGTCTGAGACAAACTCAGGTGCATAGATTTTGCCATAGGAAAATTGTTTTGACCTGGCAATAGAACTTGTGATTTTGATGCTTTTCTCAGATATGACAATTGTAGTGGCTGCCATAAGGGATTTCACTTGTTCTAGAGTGTTAGTCACAAGAATGGCTCCTGATTGCTGATGCTCTACTTTTTTGACTGAGCCACACAGTTTGTCCAGAGCTAGTGCTGTGCGGATAGGATTCATTTTTGCAATGTTACAGGCTTTGTCTACAGTAGTGATGAGAACTTGACGAATATTTGGAGCTAGATTTTGGATATGCTCTGGAGTGTTTAGGTCTACACGAGCTGATTTTGGAGCTGCTTCTTTTGTTGCTAGCTTCTCTGTAGATTTTTCAACTTGTAGGTTTGATAGGTTGGAAGGAGTTTTTCTTATCCCCGCGTATGATAGCAATTAAGGATCTAAATCATATGTTTCAACACTTAACATGGGTATTACGATAACCATGTATAAAGAGCAATTAAGGGTATGTATGCTAAGGTATTTGAATACATTTTTCGCTTTCATTTTTCAGTACTTGTGCGTACTAATGAAAGTGTTTTTCAAATGAGCGTCGCGAGGATTGTGCTCTCTTAGTTCAAAATCAGATTAGGCAAGGAAAGAAACTCAATTTTGTTGTAATTTTCTATCAATCATTTTTTTTCAACATTCTACACGGGTATTACGATACCAATGTGTTATAATCATTTAAAGATGTTAATGTTAGAGTGTTTTAAAACCAATGTATCGACATTTCATGTTTGTACTTTATTGGAAATAAAATGTTTTTCTTTTCTTTCTTTCTTTCTTTCTTTTCTCAGGGTCTTCATCAGAGATGACTCCGCTCATGTCCAAAGATTCGCCAAAATCTTTCACTGGCATTTCACTTGCACAATCAGTTGTCATAACAGCGGTCTTTTTGGTGGGTCCACTTGAAAAGATGTGCCGCCATAGCCATGTGGTATAGGTTCTGCCGCCGTGCGGCAAGGATCCGGGATCGAATCTCGGCGCAGGCAGTGGCGATTTTCTCTGTTGGGTATAGGAGAAAAATTCCAAGCACAATACCCCACTCCACCCAGGTGTCTGAAATGGGTACCGGTCTCGACCGGGGGAAAGCGTCATGGCGTCCTGGCGTTAGTTATAAGGCATTTGAAAATCCAATGTACAAGGTGATGTGTATCAGGCTTGATTGGAAATAAAGCATCCGTAGATGCCTTCATTATTATTATTATTATTATTATTATTATTATTATTGACGCCTTTTCTTCCGGCTTGCCGGGGAGGGCGAGGCGCGGACATTGTTGAGAGTGTGAGTGCTTGATTTTCTTCCTTTCACAGGCTGACTGGCCTTTGGGTTTAGGCTGTCAGGTTTCCCCATTGTGTGCTTTTCAGGGCACAGGGGTATTTTATTCACTATCGTTGACACTCATTATTTTAGTCAAAAGATCCCACTCAATAACACTGAACAAAGGAAAAAAATTTCGCCGGTGTCACTGGGCTACACAAGAATCACAGAGCACTTTCTGGTTAACCAATCGCCACAAAGCACGCCGCGGAACTCGGTTTCAATCTGACGTGGCAGCCTTCTGGCGCCACGCTCATTAGCTTGCTCGAATCCGTCGCGATGGCTTAGGACTCGAACAAGATGATCAGACGAACGTTTTAGGATTTAAATTTACATTTGTCGCCGTAGACGTGAGGAACCCCCGCCATTGCTCCGCTTAGTCGTAAAATTATCAGCGTTATTAATTTTAGGCTGATTAGAAGGAGCACAGCCTTTGCCCTTTATCGCGGAAGGCCTTTTGTGCTTTATAAAGTCCGCAAAGGACCTCAGCGTTCGAGCAATGACTGGAATCTCGGCCCCGTCAAGCATACACTATTTTCACACACCCGAGTTGGGTACCGAATTTTGTGAATTTATCTGTTGCCCAAAGGAAATAAACTCGAAGCTTGTAATGCTAGGTATCGAAACAACGTTTTCTCACGTGAAAGGCAACCATTTCCAGCCACGCAATCATCAGAGCAAATATGCATTAAACTCTCACCTTTCTATTACGTTAAATTGGTACTGTTTACTGGGATTTGGTTTGGAGGACAAATTGAAACCTTAAAAGTTATCGTAGTATCATCTATGCCTCTGATTAAAATAAGAATGACTATACACTGAGTTTAGGTTTATATTATTCCTACCCAAATAATTTGGAAAACACAAATGTTTGCGAAATATAAAAAATCAGCGTTAATCCCATGTGTGACCAAGTAAAATATGGAGTGAAAACCACAATTTAAAATACAATGGGATAAATTTATAAGTCTAGTGATCAATAATGGTTTAGCTTTATGTCACATAAGCCCTGAAAAATGAGGGCCTCAAATGTTTGAAGCCCATATACACAGATATAAGTTGTAGTAATTCCTCAGAGAAATTTTTCCGAATGTACGGACGCAAAGTTGGACTAATAAAAATTTCTACAACCAACTTAAGGACTTTTTTGTTGCGTGAGAGTTGAGACTGAGCATTGGACTATGTGTTGACGCAAACGCCCATCATCCATCATGGGGATCCCCACAGGCTGACTCCAGAGGGGACTTCATCAATCAATGGCTAACCGACAACAATCTATGTCTCTTGAACAACAGCGAACCAACATATCTAAGCCCATCTGGTATATATACCCACATTGACCTGTCTATTGCCACCCCAGAGGTGGCACCACTGCTGACATGGCAACCCCATAGCAGCCCCAATACGAGTGACCACATACCCATAACAATAACAACTGCCCTTCCAACTCCCCAGACGGAACTCCCGAGATGGCAGCTGAGAAAAGCCAACTGGACAGCGTACCGATCGAATCTCGCTCTCCCCACCGAATTTCTCTCACCAACACAGGCTTGCGGTGCTATTACGACAGCCATAATGAAGGCTGCCCTGGAAAATGTCCTGACAACCACCAGAACCAAACACCCTTCAGCCAATTGGTGGACTCCGGAATGCGCTGCTGCACGCCGAGCCAAAAACAGAGGACTGACAAGATAGAAAAACCACTTAGGAAACATGCCACTCTGGATCGCATTCAAACGCGCCAGAGCTGTCTTCCGATCCACAGTCCTCGAGGCGCATAAAAGTAGCTGGAGCACTTTTTTGTCCACAATGAACATGAGCGCAAACAGCACCACTGTATGGCGGAAGATTCGTGCCTTGTCCAACAAAGCTCCGGTGAAATCAATCGTACTGCAAATAAATAACTCCACCACAGTTGACCCAAATGCAGTCTCAAACGAGCTAGCTACTCACTTCGCCAGGCAAAGCAACGGCAAAACTCAAAATGCAGCATTCGAAGTACACCAGAACACAGTTGCAGCCTCGCTCCCCACTTTTACGCGCAGACCTACTCCCTGGTATAACTCAGGCTTTGAAATGCACGAACTAAAACGAGCAATTTCCACCTCCACATCCAAGGCTCCCGGCGCAGACAGAATCCCTTTCTCGTTTCTACAACACCTCAGCGACCACCAAACACAGGGTCTGCTCAACTTCTACAACTACCTCTACGACACCGGTTTCCCTCACCAATGGAGAAAATCAATAATCATTCCGATTCTCAAACCTGGCAAAGTAGCAACGTTGGCCACATCTTACCGCCCAATCGCCCTCACAAACTGCCTGTGCAAGGTGATGGGAAAAATGGTTAACTGGCGCCTGCAAGCACTCCTAGAACGAACATCTTTCTACGACCCGTGCCAGAGTGGCTTCAGAGCCGGGCACAGCACTGCAGATGCACTAGTCAGGCTCGAGACTTCAATTCGCGAGTCCTTCTTCCGGGGGAACTTTTTTGTGGCGGTCTTCCTCGATATAACCAAAGCCTTTGACTCTGTGTGGCATCATGGCATCCTTCTGAAGCTTCATAAAATGGGCATCGATGGCAACATAGCTTGTTTTATAACCGACTTCCTGAAACTGAGAACTTTGAGAGTCCGCATAGGAGATGGGCTATCCTCGTCCCATCCGCTGTACGCTGGTGTCCCGCAGGGATCTGTGATAAGCCCTACACTTTTTCTAATGCTCATCAATGACCTCTTCTCAAATATTCCCCGAGGCATGGAGCACTCGCTGTTTGCAGATGATGGCGCTATGTGGGTGACCAGTCACTCTCTACCAAACGCAGTTGCGCAAATGCAGCAGGCTCTGCACAAGATCGAAGAGTGGAGCAGCAAGTGGGGACTTTCTATATCCCCTACTAAAACGACAGCCATCGTCTTCACTCTGAACCGTCCTAACTCCATACCCCCACTTTTGTTGAATAATACTCCTCTCTCGTATGTGAAAACAGTAAAATTTCTCGGAATGACCCTCGACTCCCACCTCACATGGGGCGTGCACATTTCTAGTCTTGTCTCGCGAACCCAAAGCGACCTCCGCCTCCTCTCCATCATTGCAGCCAGGAGGTGGGGCGCCGATTTTTTCACTCTCCGCCAACTTTACAACACACTGATCCTGTTACGTGTGCTCTAGCGGAAATTCTATCTTCGCTTCGGCACGCATAGGAACGGAAGGCGTAGGGACACCAAGAAGAACACGTGGTTTCTTCGGTTTTATTTCTTATCCAAACGACTCCGTGAATCTGCCCAGACAAGTATGATTCAGACTCGGACCAGGAATTGCGTGTCAGGAAATCCTAATTTAAGATCACAGTCGAATAAGCAATTAATGTATAACGAGAAAGGAATCTTCCACTTCCTGAGTGAGACACAGAGAACTGCTAAATGTTGTTAGAACTAGGTATGATATTCTAGTGACGGAATTCGTAACGCATTACTAGTATTATAAAATAGGAAAGTTTTAGCCTCCCTCAACCACGACGAAGATGTTCCAAGAGAGGGAAGAGGAAGGCACCATTTACATAGCACCGCACAACAAGAAAGTAAATTCATACCTCGAGGGTACACGAGAAATAGCTGAGTGAGACATAAGAGGCAATAGAATAGTAGCACATAATAAAGGGAACTCGCCGCCCTGCTAACGACGTAGCACCACAACAATTCGCATTGCTATTACCAGTATTATTATATAAGAAAGTTTTAGCCTCCCTTAACCGCGACAAAGATGGCCCAAGAGAGGAAAGAGGAAGGCACCATTTAGCTTGGAGTTGGGGGAACGCGGAATCTACGCACAAGGTGAACAGGAATAGCAAACTAGGAGATAAGTTCACGAAACAAGAAGGGTTTCAGTTGCATTGACAGGGAAGAGAATAAGTCCTTAGTCGATGAGCACATTATCAAGAACACCCTGCCGAAGACACACGGCTAGAAACACATTTAGAAAGAACACATTTATGATACGCACACGAATATTGTAAAACTCGTGTCGCTAACGCCAGGCAATAATACGTGAATCGCTCGTTTCGCCCAATGTTCAAAGTGTCTTTTTAAGGAAGCATAAAAGAATATATACCTGAATACACATCCGTATCTAGCAACTCTAACACAGCGGTCACTAGTTGATAAGCACTTTATTTGAACAAAAAGGTGGACGATCGCACAACAAATGTATAGTCTTCGCATGAATGCCTCACGATAATAAAGGGATGACGAGTTAGGTAACGTTACAGGTTGAGAGAGAATACTTCAAAATACTTACAGACGATGGGGAAAGGTCCCTCACTTTAGACCTGGAGCAGCTTATTCTAGGACATAAAATAATTGATTGCTCTGTCTTTTACTTTACCCTATCTGTGGAAAAAGAGACAGCAAAATTAGGTCTCTAAAGCAGGGGCAAGTCACTCAGGTTATCAAATCAACCATTATCAATAAATTCTATTATCAAAAAAAATGAGAGAGGCAAGTACACGTTTATCAACGTCGCTTTGAAAACACAAATCGAACGTGCTGGTGGTCTCATAAATCTCCGTGCTTATTCTCAGTCTACTTCTGAGAATTCTTCAACTTTAGGCTTCCACCTTGCTGACTGGCGCAACTTGCTCAGCACAGCTCATAGGTGAGAAGCCAATCGACAAAAATATCTTTCTCTGTATCACATCTTTTAAATAGTGAAGCAGCGGTTGGCTAGCATTCTCAAACAAATATGAAATTGTGCTATTTTGCGTTAATCTATGAAATTTAATAAACTTAAAATAATCCTGTGTCAAATTAAAAAGCATTTGGACATTAATACAAAATCACTTGGAGCAGTGAAATAGAGATAGGAAAGTTCATCAGTTAAATCACTCGTTTTCTGAACTTTTCTGATACTCCAACTTTTTCGATCTTGAGCTGTTATACTTAGCATGAGAACGCACATATCAACCTAACCTCAGGGTTAAATTGCTCAACGGACAAATCGGTAAAATCACAGTGTTCAGCTAAAATACCGTTAAACTAGAACCTGACTAATTCCCAGCATTACACTGCAGTTTACTGGCTACATCGAAAGAAAACACCAGACCTTACAGAATTGTAACAGCTAGTCTGGCTCAATGTAGGTGGGTTTGCCGGCCGCCAGAAGCATCCTCGAATGCTCTAGAAACCGGCCGTTCACCGCTATCGAACACAAGTTGCGTGAAGACACTCAAAAAGTATAGCCAGCGAGGTAACACGCAAATTGAATGATTTTCCTACACAAATTCACTCTTAAAGACACAGAAACTTAAGATTATCCGGGAACCTGTTCCTCCCACGCACTTCAAACAAATAAAACGTTGGCGTCATTCTTGCGGACCTGCGCGGATCCGCAGAATGTTGCCAAAATGAAATTATCAAAATTCTTTTAAATTTTCTCACGTCTTGTAAGACGTGACAGATCCGCTCCAAACTTGATTATGGCTCTTTTCTCTTCTCCACTGCTACACCATCACACTTGGCACGCCTCGATCGAGTGCAATACGCCGCGGCAAGGGTGATGTTGGGGGCTCTGCGCTGTACTCCGACCATACAACTCGAAGCTGAGGCAGATCTAACTCCTCTCCATGTACGACGGCGGCAATTACTCTCTGGATACTGCTCGCGTATTCTTTCCATCCCCAGGCACCCAAATCGCTTACTCCTTCTAAACTATTACCCGTTCCTGTTTTATAGCGTCATTCCACGCCCACTACCGTTCCCTGGCAGAGCCTTAAATGAATTCAAGTCACTAAGCATGGAATTTTCTGACATACAGGTCATACCCATGTCTGTGAGCTTCAATACCTCGATGAACGGCTTGGATTTACCTCACTTTTCATAAAATACTTGCTGAGCGAGGTAAAATTTAGCAAATCAGTATCAGCGATACATATACAAAAACTACATCGTTCTCATAATTCAGTCATAGCTATGCAAATATAGCGCACAATGCATCACTACGAGACTCGCTACGCAGGCCGGAAAGTGCCGTTCTCTGCACAGATGTTGCCCTACACAACATCCCGGAAAAATGGTTCTTTCAGGGGCAAAAATACGACCTTACCAAGCAAAGTGCCTGCAAGTAGGAAACCTACATCCTCTCACTCACAAGATTCTAATGCTCAAAACGCAGGAGACTTGCTAACCGCTGCCAGTAACTCCGTCAGAGAATGTGTGTCACCTTCCGAAGCAACGTCAGTGAAGACTATGCAACCAATATCGCAGGACGAGGGAAAACATATCTGCCAAACCTCCAGTAATCATTTGAAGGTTCGAAGCAGTGAAGTCTCAGCCGCAGCACCACAACCAACTGCTGCTCCTCATCTGAACAAGCATAACAGCGTGCCAGCTCCCCAGCTCTGCGTCAACAACAACGCTCCAAACTGTCCGCCAGCGACGGGGACACAAACGCCATCCTCATCAGTGGTACAAGACAGAATAGTTGTTATTAATAAGGACATTTCAAGCGTGGTAGACTCTCCTCATTCTCCAGATTATATGTTCGATAATATTCGCGCACAAACCGATACTGGCAGTAAATTACCCCAGAGCGCAAGCTGTGAGAACAAAATGAAATTTCCAGTACAGAGCAATAGAAAAAACACTGTTACTTCTTTAAATGGCTACTTGCACCCGCTTCAAATCACAAGCTCTCAAAAAATTCATGAAATTATTCACAATTTGTCTCTAACAGCAGCGTTTTTCAATAAATCCCTAAGACAACGTGAGCCTCCTAGCCCGTCGTCGATTTTCTCTACAGTATCAAACATTCAGAACTTAACCGAGCAACTTTTTGCTTTAAATTCACATATAAGTTCTCATGACCTTGCAACTGCGGTACCTGCTAGTATCTCTTGTGAAGTCGACTCCAATTGTCGAGAACCTTACGATACTCTGCTGCTAGGTGACAATACCCTAAGCACGATCAGAAGGAAGGACATCGATCGCTCTTGCTGGATCAAAACTGTTCCATCTGGGCGCTTCGACGACCTTCTCCATGCTATAAATTGCATGCCTAGATTTAAAAATTATATACTAAGTTTTGATGGTCTCTGCTACTCTCCCTCAGACCTTGCTAGAATCAAACAACAAATTGTAAGGAAGTACGCACTTTCTACTATTTATATCGCCAATGCTTGCAGTGCGAAAGAATTCAACAAAGCGATGAATTTTTGCAAAAACCTGGGTTTGAACTTGATTCAATTTCAAACTTACCCAGATAATGAAAATGGTGACGCACTCAATAACATTCAACGGCCTCGCACCCAGGCAGAAAACTTCTGTTTTCTTGGACAACTTGCAATGAAATCAACATTGCGAATCACCGTGCCATATTGTCCTCATTTTAACAAATGTCAAGCAATAATTGGAATTGTAGGTCATTCCAATGAATCGAAAACTTCACGGAAAGAGACAAATAGTCTCACTTTAAACTTTGGAAAAGAATATAAGCCTATGCACATCGCTGCACATGGTACTCCAAATCCTTCAAAATTGATTGCGTCATCAAGCAGAGCTCTGAGTAACTCACCCACCCACAACATGAGGAACATGAATAAGCCTGAGCCTTTCCCTGACTCGATCTCAGACAAATATAATGTCAGTACGAAAAATAAATTTGCGTTACTTGGAACAGACACAAATAGTGATTGCGACATGCCCTTCTTTTCAACCAATTCTCAACTTTCCAGTGAGTACGCAGGAACCGAGGAAAGTCAAGCTAATAACGATATTCAAAACTATTCCAAAAAAATCAAATCATTCAAAAAAAATCTGTTGCCTCTGCCAGGCCTCCGTTGAACGATCAAACCGATACTGCTACCGCAAAACCAACAGTGAATCAAATTTGCACACGCGTTGCAAACACACTGGACGACTTGAAACGATCGCTCAAAATGGAGCCTGCTTACACTGTAGGTGACGGACACTGTCTCCTCCACGCCGTAACGACGCAGCTTGCTTCACAACAAAGATCGAAATGGGATTATACATCTCTGAAAATAGCCATCAAAACTGAGAGCTCCAGAAACAAGGACCAGTATGCAAAATTCGTTGACAAGAACAGTGGCAGTTTCGAACAACTCATCGATAAATACATCAATAGAAAAGTCTTCGATCACGCAGTTGGAGACCTCATACCCCAAATACTTTCTAATGTAACGAGAACACCAATTCACGTATTTGATGAAAGAGAAAATGGGATTTGGAAGACGACAATCTCCCCTACATCAAATGCTCTGATAAACTGTCCTCCGGTAAACACACACCGGAAACAGGACCACTATAGCGCCCTCTTGAAAATGCGTGATGAAAATCGTGTTGCTCCCTCCCCCATCTTGTGACTAAATAACAGTGATCAAATTGAATTTGAAGCTGAAATCACAAACAATGAACGCGGCAATAAAGACCTAGAGACGGATACCAAATGCCCTGCTAGACCTAAAAAATGCAATAACTCCACTAAAGATCTGCCTATTGAGATAAATAACATCAAAATATTACACATAAATGCTCGCAGTCTCAATGGTAAAATGGATGACGTACGAGTAATGTTGATCACTAACGATTTCGATATTTTATGCGTATCTGAAACATGGTTCGATTCACGAGTCGAAAGCTCATATCTCAGCATTGCCGGGTACACATTATACCGTTATGACGGAGTCAAGAGTAATAGAGGTAGCGGTTCATGCATTTTCATCAAAGATGTCTACTCTACATCCTTATTTCCGATAAAAGAAAAATGCGAAGACATAGAAATGGTTTGGCTCAATGTTCAGGTAAACAAACACAAGTCTTTCATTATCGGCAGTCTTTACAGACATCCGTCAGCATCTCTACGTCCAACATTAGATTTCATTGAAAATACGTTTAAATTATTCTCTGCAGCCAAAAAATCTTTCTATGTTTTCGGAGATTTTAACGTAGATCTGACAAATAAAAACAATAAGCTAAGCAAGATGCTGCACAGACTTAATCTTTCTCAAATGGTCCAAGAACCAACGCGAATTACCAACGCTTCCAAAACTCTTCTTGACCTAGCAATTACAAACAATCCCCAAGCAGTACTCAGCACAGAAATCTTACCGTCCTTTTCTGATCACCATTCGGTAGAATGCCAAATAAATATTGCAAAAGAGAAACAGAAATCTAGTTACATTTCATATCGCATGAAAAACCACTACTCCCCTGAAATATTTCAAGAAAAGCTATTAGACAGATGGAGTGAATTTCAAGGCATGGAAAACACCGATGATGTCAATTTACAAGTTTCGCTTTTCAACGAAAATTTCGTATCGGCTCTTAACGAATGCGCACCTTTCACTACGAAGAAAGTTAAGCCAAGAATTTCTAAATGGATAACAGATGAGATAAAACAGTTGAGCAGAGCTAAAAGAAATTTGCAGCGTGAGTACAAACTGAATAAATCAGACAGTACGCGTCGAAAATTATATAAAGATCATGAGAAGATCCTACGAAGAAAAGTTAAGGAAGCAAAACGGGACTACTTCCACAAAGAACTCTTGGCGGCAAAACAAAACCCAAAAAGAACTTGGGAAATCATTAGAGAAGTTGCTCAGTATAAAAACTCGGAGTGCAAAAGCACTTTCGACAACCCCTCAAAAATGGCTAATGACTTTAATACTTTCTTCTCAAAAGTTGGCGAAGATGTTTTCAATGAAGTATCCAGGACAGTTTCAGACACATCTACAGGAGCAAATCCGAGCGATGTATCATCCCCAAATAGTAGAAACAAATGGAGACCAAAGCCGGTTAGCGTCATAGAGTTACGAAAAATCTTATACTCACTAAAGAATACCAAAGCGACTGGACATGATGGCATAAGCCTCCAACATATAAAAGACAGCTTCCCTGTCACAGCACCCCTCATTCGTTTGATAATAAATACATCTATAGCCACAAACAAGTTTCCCGACCAATGGAAATTATCCATTATTAAGCCATTACATAAATCTGGTGATATCGACATAGCGTCAAACTACAGACCAATCAGTCTCCTGCCTGTTATGTCCAAAATATTAGAAAAAGTAATAACAAACCAGCTATCGTCTTACATAGACGAGTCACATCTACTGCATCGCAATCAATATGCTTACAGAAGGAATACCAGTACTCAGGACGCCCTGTTAAACATAACAGAAAAAATTTACAATGATATTGACCAAAAAAACTAACTCTCTTACTATTGCTTGATCTCTCCAAAGCTTTCGACAGTGCTGAGCATAAGAAACTTCTACAAAAAATTTCAAACCTCAGAATTGACACTGTCTCTGCTTCTTTCTCTCCCTCTTCGCTAGTGAAAGAGCTACGGAAACTCGCTACGGGAGTTGCCGTAGCTGAGGGATTTCTGAAGGAAGTTTTCATGACCAAGTTGTCACCTAATGTGCGTCCATTTCTATCGCTAGCAGGGCCCGAGCAAACGTTAGAGAAATTAGCGGAAGCCGCAGAGACGGTGATCCGAAATATCAATTTGCCACGAGAACCACAAGTTGCTTCCCTGAATGTAGCAGCTACAACTTTTAGCCCGTCAAATACGGCGCCTAGCCAATCCTCAGCCACAATAGATAAGCTGCAGCAGGACATCGCTGAAATAAAGCAAGCTCTTCAAAACTTTCAAATAGGTCAGAGTCAAAGTGTGGCTCACATTCAGCAAGGCCCAGGGAGATTCCAAAGCCACCAAAATGCCTACGACTATCCCTATGACTATCACTCAAACTATCCTTCTCCTCCTCCTCAACGCTTTGATAGGGGTAGATCTTTTGATAGGTCAAATCAAGACCACCGCTTCAGGTCGCGCTCTCGTGATGCTAGTAGCAACTTGTGCTGGTACCACATGAAATTTGGTGACCAAGCTCGCAAATGTGCCTCTAGATACTGTCCTCGTTATACCGAAATGACGTCGGGAAACGCCATCAGCGACGCATAGTAGCGAGTACTGCGTTGCCTCATTCCCAGACTACTCGCCTCTTGACCATTCACGATCCCGTCACCAAGTATCGATTTTTAATCGACACTAGATCCAGTGTATCAATTATCCCAGCCACGGCAAAAGATAAAAATAACCCATTGTTGGCGACATTACGCGCCGCAAACGGCACGCCAATACCTTGTTTCGGCGAGAAAATTTTAGAGTGCGGTCTGGGATTGAGGCGATCTTTCCTCTTCACCTTCTTAATCGCGGAAGTCCAAGAGCCTATCATTGGCGCGGATTTCTTAGAGAAGTATGGCATAATTGTAGATCTTAAGAACCGGTGTATTAGGGACGAGGAGACACAGATCTTAATTCCCGCTTGTAGCATAACTAGAGCTAATGTCTTGCATTCCTTCTCGATTGCTTTCAGGGAGGAGTGCATGTTTGAACAGGAACTTAAAAATTTCCCAGCATTAACAAACCCCAACTTAGCTTCTAATAACATGCAAACATGTACAAAGCACTTCATAGAGACGCAAGGTCCGCCAGTTTTCTCCCGTGCTAGGCGACTGCCGCCTGATCGATTGGCGTTAGCTAAGAAAGAATTCGCTAGGATGCTCGAGGATGGCATCATCCGCACCTCCAAAAGCCCTTGGGCTAGCCCTCTTTTGCTAGTACCCAAGGCTAACGGTGAATTCAGACCGTGCGGGGATTTCCGCAGGTTGAACGCCGTTACTTTACCTGATCGCTACCCTATTCCATACCTTCATGATTTCAGTGCAAATTTAGAGGGAGCACAAATTTTCTCTAAGATAGACCTGCAGTCTGCCTTTCATCAAATTCCCTGGATGAGGCCGCGATTCCTAAGACCGCGGTAATCACTCCGTTTGGTCTCTTTGAATTCCTAAAAATGCCTTACGGCTTGAGGAACGCTCCTCAGACGTTCCAAAGGCACATGGCTGAAATTTTCTCTGATCTCACTTTCGCTTATGTCTATCTAGACGACATCCTTGTGGCGTCCACAACCCCAGAGTTGCACAAAGACCATCTTAGGGTCGTTTTTCAAAGATTGTCCGACAATGGACTCCTCGTAAATCCTGCAAAATGTGAGCTCGGAAAGCCATCACTGATTTACTTAGGTCATGAAATCTCTAGCCTAGGTCTAAAACCTTTGCCTTCCAAAGTAGAAGTGATCAAAAACTTTCCTCTTCCACAGACCCAGAAGGAACTAAGAAGGTTCCTAGGTTCTGTTAACTTCTACCATCGTTTCATACGCAACTGTGCTCAAACTTTAGCGCCTTTGTCTGACCTCCTCGAACCGAAACGAAAAGGCAAATCTATTGAGATAAAATGGACGGAAAAAGCGCGCCAAGCTTTTGATACAATCAAACACAAGTTAGCTTCCGCGACTGAACTATCCTACCCTATTGCTAATGCTGATTTCAGCCTCGTTGTTGACGCATCCAGTACCGCCGTAGGTGCTGTGTTGCAACAACAAGTGGGTACTAATATCTCTCCTCTTGCTTTCTTTTCCAAAAAGCTGTCGCCCACTGAGCGTGGTTATAGCGCGTTCGGTAGGGAACTTCTTGCTATCTACCTATCTGTGAGACACTTTCGCTATGCTCTAGAGGCGAGGGAGTTTGTGATCTACACAGATCACAAACCTTTGACCTCAGCGATCAAAATGCCTTCTGAAAGACATTCCCCTAGGGAAGCTCGACACTTGTCGTTTATAAGTCAGTTTACCACTGACATCCGTTACATTAAGGGACTAGACAATACCGTTGCTGATTGTCTTTCCAGAATCAATTCTGTCCAAACCAGTGGTGAAATCACCTTCGGCAACATTGCTAATGCTCAGAAGGAGGATCCTGAACTTCAGGACCTTCTCAAACCTTCTAACACTTCCTCCCCAAAACTAACCTTGGTTGACGGCGTGTACCGTGATGCCGAGCGACCTTCTCGTTTGTATCTTCCTGCGACGCTCCGCAGAGTAGCTGTCCTCCACCTTCATTCCCTCTCTCATCCAGGTATTAACCGTACAGTGCGTTTGATTTCTGATCGTTTCGTCTGGCCAGCGATGCGTAAGGAGGTCAAGCAAATTGTGCAAAATTGCCATGCGTGTCAGAGTAGTAAGGTGGTGAAACATAATCGTGCGGCGCTGCAGAGTTGTGCATTCACAGGTCACAAGTTTGACTCTGTACACCTAGATTTGGTGGGTCCCTTGCCCGTATCGCGCGGTTATTCTTATTTGTTGACCATCATCGATAGGTTCACGCGTTGGGTTGAGGCTGTCCCTCTACCTGATACCCAAACTGAGACTGTAGCGCGCGCCTTCTTATCTAACTGGATCTCTAGATTTGGGGTTCCCTTAAGTGTCACACATGACCGGGGATCACAATTCACCTCCAAATTCTGGTGTGAGCTTAGCACCGCTTTAGGGTGTGCAAATACATCCACTACAGCGTATCATCCGCAGTCAAATGGACTTATTGAGAGAGTCCACAGAGACCTCAAGTCTGCCTTGCGCTGCCTTAATTGCAGTCACGATTGGACTGATAGACTTCCAGTAGCACTACTTAGCATCCGAAATTAACACAGACAAGATCAGCAGTGCACAGCGGCTGAAATGTTGTACGGGAAGACGCTTCGTCTCCCCGGCGACATTGTTGACCCAAAACCTTTGCCTGAATTTTCATCCGCTGACCGTTCCGCTTATGTAACCTGTCTTAAAGACTGCATGCGTAAGATCGAGTATGTGGCTCCACGAATGCCTCAGACTCAGGACAGACTAGATTCTGCCCTGCAAGACTGCACACATGTGTATGTCCGCAATGATGCTATAAAACCTACACTCACGCGCCCTTATGATGGCCCATTCAAAGTACTTAAACGCAAGCAAAAATATTTCATCCTCGAAAGATTCGGCTCACACGACCCTGTGAGCATTGATCGATTAAAAGTCGCATACACTTCTGATCATAGTGTAACTCATAACTCATCCTCCTCTCCGCAGATTTCTCCTTCCACTGAGACTCGATCATATCTACCATCTCAGCTTCCTCAGTTGGCTGCCTTGTTGCCTAGTCAACTTGAGTGTAACCCTTTCTACGTGTCTGTACATTCAAACCCTATCTCTAACCCTGTCGTAGATTCTAACTCTAGTCCTCTTACTGACACAGCGACAAGTCTGGAGAGACCAGACGAGCCCGCTGCAGTAACTCCTGTTCCTAGGACTCTTGCCGATCTAAACTTGCAGACCCGTTTGGTGAAACTTCCCCGCTCAGTATCATTTGCCAATTGCCGAACTCGGCAGGGTCGTGTAGTTCGCCCTCCTTCCCGCTACAGATGATTGCAGCGGGTGGACCTTTCGGTCTGCGCCTTGGGGGGTAATGTAGCGTACCGCTACATAAGAGTAAAAATTATAAATTTGCCATTCATACTTAAATAAATTAATTAGTAGCATTAAAAATCTTACTCTAATTTATTATTAATTATTTTCTACTTCTAATTCGTAATCATTGAAGTTTTTGTGTAAATGCATGAAATAATAAAAATAACACTTGACATTTTTCGAGAGAGAAGCCCTCTGGTGGCAACACTGCGCAGTTGCGCGCCCTTCCTTTCAAAGCCACTCTTACTTGGCGTCCTACTTTGGCAGTGTTACAAGCGAATTCTCGTGAGTTTTAAATGTGTTAGAAAATTATCGTGTTCCTTTTCGTCGTGTCAGTGAGTATAAATAAGTGACAGTGCAGTGTTATTAAGTTGCGTAGTTATGCGTGGGAATATTGATGTAGCATGTGTCTCATTCAGTGTTTTGTTTGTCTTTTTCTCAGCGTGACTTAGCGTAAAGATATTGCGTGCCGGTCATGATATTATTATCAAAGCATAATCATGTTCGATGTGCATTGCATTTCCGTGTCATGATTTTATTATCAAAGCATAATCATGTTCGTTCCTTTTCTTTACGAGAATCTACTAATCTACGATGATCTCTGTTTAGAATGAACGCGGCGAGATTTGCCGGCGTTCGTTCGATAGCGTCTTTGTGTAATGGCGGAACCTCACTCCGTCGTCTCTCGTCACTACTCTGTGATTATAAATACTATAGGCATGTGTATAGTAGCATTTATTCTTTTTTTTACAAACCGACTGGCAGTAGTTTAAATTACGAAAAGTATTCTTGTCTATGCTTGCTAAGTTTTGGAAATTCATTTCTTAATTCCATATCCTTGCAAACTTTTACGTAAACGCCTTTATTTCAATAGAGAAACATTTCAATGAAATTTAATTTAACTCATCGCTTTCTTGTGACAAAACACCCACTACTATCTGCCTATCTTAAGTGTGTGCAAATTGCTGGCGGCTCTGGCTGAGGCCGACGCGTATAGTCGCCGGTTAAATCGCCACACGGAACTTCATGCTTTCGCGTTTTCTTTCTTCGCGTATTTTCTGCCTGTGAAATCAATGCTTAGGTTTTTCCTTTTCCTTTTATCATTGGGGATATATATATTATTCCTTACTTCCTTTATTATTGCAAATGATCTACCAGAAATTTTAGTAGGATTTATATCCTCAAAAATGTTAGGATTTTTATGTTTTTTTACTGCTTTCAAAAGTGCAGTCACTTGATATTTTTACGATATTCAGTAAATCTCGTGGTTACTTGCCCGTAGTCTCTGTAAGGAATCACGATCTTTATTCTTGGAAATTCTTAAACCTAATACTCAGAATTTAAAGCCAGAGGCATTAGTGATTAAACAATTTATCTTTTAGTTAAAATCTGTCAACCAAAAATCTGTCCTATCACGTTTGAGTTGCCAAAAGTGAGAATCCCAAAGTAGCCGGAGTCAGACCTGTAGGAGTTTTTCGGATTTCTCCGTGTGGGAAGAGTTGTCATTATAATTTGGATTGTCAGTGGTGGAATGTCTTGATGTCTCTCCTGGAATGTTTCATCCAGCATCTTGGACTCCTGTGCAGGACCTCTACATCATCGCCATACACGCAACACTCACAAAATTGAATCTCCCTGGGTTTTCCTGAGTGCCATGCTAATTGCTATTCTCACCTAAGCTGTGACTCAACTGGCTCCTACTAATATGAGCAAGTAACTTAAATTGCTCCCGCTAATGAGCTAATCTGTTAATGCGCCAATTTGCTTCTGCTCACATGAGCCGGATTTAACTTGCACACTTACCCTCACCTTATGTTGAGTCATTAGTTCTACCTGAACTAATTCACTGACCTGCGCTCAATCATCTCAAATTGCCAAACTCAAATTCCCAAATACAACTCACTCACCCTGCTTACTCCATCGCGTGCCGGCTTTCGTCAACGCCAGCCTGGTCCTCCGGCAAGGATTGCCCACCTAGACAAGCTCTCCGAGATCAAGATCCAAGCCAGTTTTCCTGGTTTCCTCTTCCAATAAACTCCACCTCAAAACGAGCTGAGTCCATAACCGCTTTTCATTATCCCTCTCATAATTTTCCCAGAGCACTCCGAGAATTGATCGAGTTTTTCTTGGCCGTTCAAAATTAATATTTACATTCAACCACCCAACGGCGAGAAAACCCGACAAATATGTGTGTTGGTGTGTGCGTGAGTATGTGCGTGTGCGCACGCAAACATAAATGTTTACGTATCAGTGTAAACATGCACACGTTTCGCACACATATATGCGCACATGTACATATATCGGTTTCTATTTCTACTTTTTGCATAAAAAAGCAAAACCTCCAGACACATTACATTTTACCTAAAGCTCTGCGATCAGTTAACACTGCACCAAATTTCAGAAATAAACAAATTGATTGCGCTTGCTTTATGATTTATAAATCGATCTATCACGACCCCGAAGGGCATTTCTGTGAACAGAAGAAATTAAAAAGTATAAACAGACAAAGGAAATAAAGCACTCGTGCAAAAATTATCTCTATATTTGTATGCCGAACAAGCCATGCATTTCAATTTTGAGTGTAAGTATGTTTACGCATTCCTAGATGTGCGTGCTGTGTTGCGCGATGTTCTTTACAAATTATTTCGAGACTATCTTTTCTCAATACTTGATTGTCATTTACGGTGTTGTTTCAATCTAGTACGGTGTAGCGTTTTTTTTTGTATTTTTCCTACTTCGATGGTCTTATAAATAATTCGAAAAATACTAAAGAATTCTTCGAAACTGCCAAGTTCTTAGTTGAAATCAACGAAGTAGGAAAAAGGCAAGAAGCGCTGTACCGGAATCTCTTGGAATATAAAATATCCAAGAGATAATATTTCTCATTTCTCATTCCACTACCCTTTACAGAGTTAAACTGTTAGCACGACCCGTATGGTTTGTCTATTAGTACGCCTCGTATATTTTTTCTATTAATATGCCTCGTATGGTCTATCTATCTGTACACCTATGATAGTATTGTCTAATATTACATCTCGTATAGTTTGTCTATTATTATGCCTCGTACGGCTTATCTATTTGTACACCTCGTATGGTTTGTCAATTAGTATTCCTCGTATGGAACTTTGTTAGACTATTAGCACACCACGTGTGGTTTGTCTAATATAGTACGCCTCGAATATTATGTCTATTAATATGCCTCGTATGGTCTATCTATTTGTACACCTCTGATAGTTTATCTATTAGCACACCTCATATAGTTTGTCGATCATTATGCCTCGTATGGCTTATCTATTTTTACACCTCGGATGGTTTGTCAATTAATACTCCTCGTATGGATCTTTTGTTTTAGGACGTCTTATATTAAGGAACTTTTTAAAAGCCAATATGTTGGCATATGTATCTCATGTGACAACTTGGAAATAAACGGTTTTGTTTTTGCAGATATATCCGCCCAACTATCCCAGTGCATAAATCATTAGCCTTCCAAAATAAGAACTCTCTATCCAATGAACAGTGGAACCAGGCATTCAGAGATCTGACAGAGCACAACTACCCAAACCGCATCCTTATCTTCACTGATGGCTCCGTACAAGACAACTCTGCAGGCTGCGGTATCTACTCTGAAACATTTAACCTCAAAGCGAAACTCCCCGATCACTCCTCTATCTTTACCGCCGAACTTTATGCCATCTACTCTGCAATTAAGTTTATCTCCAAGTCAGAAAAAAGATACGTTATTTTTTCCGACTCTCTCAGTTCAATCTACGCTCTCCTATCCCATTCGCCACCAAATCACTACCTTATCCCGTGGATTCTCGAAGAGATGGCCTCGATGCAACCGGACCAGGTCTACATTGAGTGGATTCCTGGTCACGTAGGTATCCGGGGCAATGAGCTCGCCGATCAACTAGCAAGGGATTCCTTGACTTTGCTTTTAGTCGCCAAGTTGCCTCCCAGTGGAACAGAGATTCGCAATAAACTTAAAACACACTACCGCCAGGTGTGGCAAGTGGCTTGGCGCGGACTTCCTCAGACTGTTACCTACATGAACCACTCCCTAAATAATCCAGTTCCATCCTGCCTGCCCAGACAATTACAAGTCTCATATACTCGACTTAGGCTGAACACTTGCCTCATCACTCATGCTCATTTCTTTACCAAATCCCCTCCTCGCTCGTGCCTTATCTGCCACGAGAATATCACTCTGAAGCACATATTCATCGAATGCCCTGCATACGATCATCACCGCGGTCACCTCCGTCAAGCATGCCTTGAGAATAATCTGCCCTTCTCATTGACCTCAGTGCTGACTAAGCCAATTTCACCAAAGCTGGTGGTCGACTATTTGAAGAAGACAAGTCTTCTTGGCTCTATATGAAGCAGTCCGCAAAGTGGCATCAAGCGCATTGTGGGCGCCAATACCAGCATCGGGCAGGGCTGCCACACCTTGGGAATTTTCCCCAGATCTTGGGAATTCGGTTATGGTCTGGAGATTTAGGGAATTCGAAACGAAATCGGGAACTATCTAGGGAATTTCGGGTGTTTCACAATATATTGTATGCAAAAACTAAAATTGCTTTAATAATATTTGCTTCTAACAAGTAAGCACCAAACTAACTAAAATACAATCTAGAAATTGATCAAATTATCAGTACAGGAGGCCTGAGTCAGTTTCTTGAACGCATCATGGTTGAACAATACAAGTTTCTACGAGATCCGAACGAAGCGCGCAGTGGAGCAATTACAGCGCTTGATGCAGCGTCTGGCTCTGTCACTCGTTATTACTGCTGAGGTGCTAAATGTCTTTTCTAATGTACGCCTGTGGTACTAGCGTTGCAGCTAATAAGCACATCCCCAAATCCTCATCACGGGGTGCTAGGAGGAAGACACCATGGTGGGATAGAGAGTGCGCGTTGGCTGTCGCAAAGCGAAGGAAAGCACGCAACAAGTTGTCAAAATATCCCACTGAATAAAACTTACATCTATACAAGGCATGTGAAACTAAAGCCAAAGAAATCATTAAGCAAAAGAAAATCAAAAGTTGGACTAGTTATGTAAGCACTTTGGACTCAAATACCAGTGTTGGTAATGTTTGGAAACTAATACGGTCAATGACAATGAGGGGCAGTTATGTAGTGAATCTCTATTCCGCAAACCAGTCGAAATTTCGAAATTCTCAGAATGATCATCTAAAAATCCAGTAAATTTAGTTCGACCATTAGCATAAAATCACATTACGAAATTCGCTAATCTCTATCCTCAATTCTATTAAAATTGTGTAACAAACAAATTCAATCTCTAAAAATTCACATTTGCTTCTTAACGAAACCTCTCACGCACGCGCGACAGCAACATCGTATGGGATCCAGCGCGCATTGTTCCAAATCATACAGAGCGTGCATACATAGGTGTTTGGCTGGATGCTACGAGACACCTTACACTCCATTGCCAACATCACCACCTTGCCAAACCTGGCAAAGGGCAAAAGACTACCTCCTTACCTTAGTCATTTTCACCATTCAATCTTCACTCCATTACTAGACGGCAAGTGCCAATACTCATTCCTCATCCACCTCACTCCAAACTTAGACCCTTGTAGTGCAGCTAAACCACTTGCTGCTTAACCTACAGTCTAGGTGCAACTCAAATCTGGTAGGAATCGCACTTGATGACCTCTATGATCAGAGACACCATCGCCGTCTCGAACCATTCTCTACCATTGCACACGGCATTTCCACCATTACATTTTCCACATTGCCGACACAGCTGCGCTCCGGAGGCGGGGCCTACTCAAGATCGGACCTCAACATCAGCGCCGTGAAGATACCAAGCTGCCTGGCACCCCACGAATAAAGGCCAGATAATTCGTAACATATCTCCCTTCTTATCCTTTTCGATGGTCCCAGTCCGAGGTACAAAACAAAGAAAATAGAGTATTTTGTGTCATGATTAAAGACGCTAGAAAGACAGCGTCCGAATAACCTGAAACTCCTTCAGAGTCGGAGGCCGCAATCATTCAATTAGTAAATTAAGTGGGTTTTGAAAATTAACCCTGGTGACCTCTTATTAAAAGAACATCTTGTGAAATCATTAAAAATTCTTCAACATCTCTAAAGTCGATATTCAACCTTCACGATTAAATCCAGTAGTTCCCCACTTTGGGAGAACTTCACACTGGTGATAACCCAGAGTAGTTTAATCAGATATAAATACTCACCCGGACCACCATCGGAAGGATTGGGAGCGCATGTCTAGTGCTGTTAACTTCTGTGCATGGCTGACCTTGAAGGAGGTAGTCTCTTTCCCTACTCTCAGTAGCTAAACAGAGTATTTCCCCTCCAAACTCTTCCTAAATAATAAGTTATTGCTACTGCAGCCTATACTAACAAATTCTTCATGTTTATCCAGTGCTACTGAAGCCATCTTTTTTTTTTTTTTTTTTTTTTTTTTTTTTTTTACAAAACTCTTCATGCATTTCCATTGCTACTGAAGCAAAACCATAGGAGTTCTTCTAGGATTTTTTCCCATTGCTACTGAAGCTCCTTACTAATAACCTTCGCAATTTCCATTGCTACTGCAGCACCATTGCTACTGAAGCACAAAAGCAACATAATAATTTGTACGATACAGAAAGCTATTGCAAGGCGCGTTATCATTAATTCTGGGGGAACATTAGAAGCATTATGACGCCAAACGAGGGTATCGAGAGTAACGACGGTCAGGTGGTTTCCGTAAAATTAACACCGTTCGCGATTCAGAGTCTGGATTCATGGTTCTTCCAAACCGAAGAACACTTCGAAAGCCTATCCATCACGTGTGAAAAAATTAAATACTACTCCTTATTAAGGGCCCTGCCCACGACTTGCCTAGACGACCTCTCTGGGGTCTGTAACGCTAACTCACCCGAACCTTATTCCACCCTCAAAGATCATGTTTTAAAACGCTACAGCAAGGATAGAGCCCAAAGAATCCAGGCTTTGACGAGTAATCTCACCACCTACAATAGCCAAACACCTCTAGCGCTACTTAAAGAAATGCGTAAGTTAGCAAAGGGCGTCATGGATGACGATACCCTTAAGACATTGTACATCCAACGTTTGCCCTTACGCCTTCAACCATTCCTCCATACACAAGATTCCTCTGTGAACCTGGACGTTCTCGCAGAATTAGCCGAGAAAATTACTGCCTGTGAAAACCAGACACCGAATAGCTGTGTCGCTACTCCAGTGGTCAATCAAACCAGCTCAAACGAGGTGGAAAGATTATTGCGCGAGTTAGTTCAGCGAGTTGGAGCACTAGAAGTTGCTACCCAGCAAGCCGAACACGCGGATAGAGTTCATGGGGTTGCACACCAAACAGCGGCGTATCAGCAAGCCGATAATCCCACACACACCGCCCCGTTTGATAGGCACAAAAAGCCTAATCGCTCGTTTAAACAACAAGGGGCCGGTAGTTCCAATACCGCTCAGGGCCAGGATTCACGAGGCAATCTGGAGGAGGAATGGTGTTGGTATCATAGAAAATACCTACATAAGGCTCGTAAATGTGAGTCGCCGAATTGTCCGCTGTATGTACTCTTGTACCCAAAAAACGGGAACAGCGCGGCGTAAATGCGAGTCAGACGTCAGCGCCAGCTAAATCAAATGCCACTCGCTGCCTATTCCTTTCAGATCCGACTTCCGGTTTTCGATTCTTGATCGATACCGGGAGTTCGGTGAGCCTAATTCCGGCAACTGCCAAAGACAAACGCACCACAGGTATTCCAAACTTGCGTGCTGCTAATGGCACTCCTATACTCTGTTACGGTACGCGGTCGTTGTCATGTTCCCTAAATCTCAAACGTACCTTGAGCTTCGAATTCATAGTGGCCGATGTTGACACACCCATCATTGGTGCGGATTTTCTGCAGAGGTTTGCATTGGTGGTGGATGTGAGTAATGGATGCCTTTATGATAGCGAAACCAGAGTGCAAAGACCCCTTAGTGCCGTCGATATGGTGAACGTTACGTCAAGCGTCTCTCCTAACCTAGAGAGTACATGTCCTTACCAACGGGTGTTGCTCGAATTTCCCTCACTCTTTCAACCTAACGTAACGTTGCAAAATAACACGCTGACGCAACACCACATATCGACGAGCGGCCCTCCTGTTTACGCGAAAGTAAGACGTTTGCCCCATGATCGATTGCAGGAAGTAAAAGCCGAGTTTGCAAAAATGGTCCAGGAAGGGACAGTTCGCATCTCGAAAAGTCCCTGGGCCAGTCCCTTGTTGATTGTGCCAAAGAGTAATGGCGAGTTGCGTATTTGCGGCGATTATCGCCAATTAAACTCAGTAACTGTACCCGACAGATTTCCCATTCCCCACCTTCACGATTTTACTGCAAATCTGTCAGGGGCAAAAATCTTTTCCACCGTGGATCTGAAGAGAGCTTTCCATCAGATTCCAATGGAGGAAAGCTCTATTCAGAAGACCGCAGTCTGTACGCCGTTTGGTTTGTACGAGTATCTTCGCATGCCGTATGGCTTGCGAAATGCTCCGCAGACTTTTCAGCGGCACATGACTGAAGTCCTTTCCGACCTCCCGTTTTTGTATTGTTACCTCGATGATGTGCTTGTGGCTTCGGGGACGCCTGAGGAGCACGTGCATCATTTGAGAGAGCTGTGCAAACGACTAGCGTCGCACGCTCTGCTGATTAACCCAGCAAAGTGTGTACTGGGAAAGAAGGAACTGACTTTTCTAGGTCACCACATCTCAGAGAAAGGCATTAGGCCACTTCCCGACAAGGTAGAGGCTATCCGAAATTTCCCGAAACCCTTTACACAGAGAGAGTTGCGCAGGTTCTTGGGATCGGTGAATTTTTACCACCGATTTTTGAGGAACTGTGCGGCGATTCTGGCACCACTCTCCTCACTCATTAGAGCGAAGAAACGAGGGAAGTCTGTACTGATCGAGTGGAACAGTGAGGCTGAGGAGGCATTCACAGTAATTAAAGATGAACTTGCGAATGCGACGGAGTTGGCTTACCCACACCCGAACGCAAAACTGAATCTAGTAGTAGATGCGTCAGACCTTGCTGTCGGCGCGGTACTACAGCAAACCGTGGACAACAACACGACCCCTCTGGCGTTTTTCAGCCGGAAGCTCTCTCCCACCGAACAGCGTTATAGCACGTTCGGGAGAGAGCTCCTGGCGATTTACCTCTCAATAAAACACTTCCGATATACCTTGGAAGCACGCCAGTTCACGGTCTTCACCGACCACAAACCTTTGATCAATGCAATAAGAATGCCTCCTGACCGCCACTCCCCTCGTGAAAGTCGGCACCTGAGTTACATAGCACAGTTCACTAACGATCTCAGGCACATTAAGGGGGACGAGAACACGGTCGCCGACTGCTTATCGCGTGTGCACAACGTGGTATTAAACCCGTTGGCGCCCGAGTTCCGACCTTCTGTGCACATGATCTCGTTGGCTGATATCATCACCGAACAGAAAAACGACACGGAGATCCAATCTTTGATTGAGTCTCCTAGCTCGTCGCTAAAACTGTCACTCAGAGAAGGCGTTTACTGTGACGCTGACCGGCCTAACCGATACTACCTACCTACCACCTTGCGTTTGCCCGCCATCAAACACTATCATGCGCTATCTCATCCTGGGACGGAGAGAACTTTCCGCCTAATTGCGGATCGTTTTGTCTGGCCCGGGATGCGTAGGGCCACAAGAGAGTACGTTCGCAGTTGCCCAGATTGCCAAGCTAGCAAAGTAACTCGACACAACAAAGCCGCAATTCAACCTTGTGTTTTCTCAGGAGGTAAATTCGATGCGGTCAATATAGATCTAGTAGGCCCGCTTCCAAACTCTCGCGGGTTCTCGTATTTACTCACCATAATCGACCGCTTCTCTAGGTGGGTCGAGGCTGTTCCCATTGCTAACATAACGGCAGAAACCGTAGCCCGAACCTTCGTAGAGACGTGGATCTCCCGTTTCGGGGTCCCTCTGAGCATCACTCATGATCGTGGGGCTCAATTTACCTCCTCCTTGTGGTTAGAAATCTCCAAAATCCTAGGTAGTTCAAACATCACAACCACCTCCTTTCACCCCCAATCAAATGGACTCATTGAGAGAGTCCACCGCGATCTTAAATCGGCACTTCGCTGCCTTAAATGCCACGACGATTGGGCGGACCGATTGCCGGTCGTATTACTTACCCTACGGAACCTGTTCCGGCAGGATCAAAAGTGCACGTCCTCCGAATTGCTGTACGGGAAGTCCTTAAGATTGCCCGGAGATGTTATTGATCCCGTGTACAAAATTGACGACTCCTTCAGTACAGTCACTGATTACGCGGCACGTCTCAAACGCGCCATGCGCGAGGTGGTTTACCACCCGCCTCGCCTGCCTTTACCATCCGAAAGCCTTGATCCATTGTTGAACACGTGCACACATGTTTACGTTAGGGTGGACGGTGTGAAAACCCCCTTACGACGTCCATATGATGGCCCCTTCAGGGTCCTAAAAAAGACGCCGAAATATTTTGTAATTGAGAGGGGTACCAAACGCGACAGTGTTAGCATAGATAGACTTAAGGCAGCATATGTGTTTTTCCCTGATGATAGTTCTGCCAACACTCATGAGCCGCAACCCAGGGTGCAAATTACCCCCAGGTCAACACCTGTCGAAACCACCGGGTTGCACCTTTCTGTCTTGGCTAGGAGCTATCCTCCCACTATGGAGTGTAACGAGTTCGTTGTTCCCTTGAAGACCGTTCAAAGAACGCCGTCGGAACCTCGTAATTCGAGTGCCTCCAATTCGGCTGATGTTTCTGTTGCTGTTGTTCCTCATCACGGAAAAACCTCAGAGCCCCGTTCGTTGTCCCAGTTGGGAATCCGAACGTCAACTTTCACAGCTCCACAGCCTAACCCTTCTGTTGCCCCCGAGCGCGTTAGCAGTTTCGGCAGACCTAGTCGTCCGCCAGCTCGCTATGCGCAGACGTAGGGTGGCGATTTCTGTTCTGTCAATAATTTTTTTTCTTCTATTCTCTCCTGTCAAATCTTCTGTTAGGATTTTCCTTTTATGATCATTTCGGGCATTTACAGGTAACAGCTTCACTGTTACCAGACCTTTCGGTCCACATGCGTTGGGGAGTAGCTGTAGTGAATCTCTATTCCGCAAACCAGTCGAAATTTCGAAATTCTCAGAATGATCATCTAAAAATCCAGTAAATTTAGTTCGACCATTAGCATAAAATCACATTACGAAATTCGCTAATCTCTATCCTCAATTCTATTAAAATTGTGTAACAAACAAATTCAATCTCTAAAAATTCACATTTGCTTCTTAACGAAACCTCTCACGCACGCGCGACAGCAACATCGTATGGGATCCAGCGCGCATTGTTCCAAATCATACAGAGCGTGCATACATAGGTGTTTGGCTGGATGCTACGAGACACCTTACACTCCATTGCCAACATCACCACCTTGCCAAACCTGGCAAAGGGCAAAAGACTACCTCCTTACCTTAGTCATTTTCACCATTCAATCTTCACTCCATTACTAGACGGCAAGTGCCAATACTCATTCCTCATCCACCTCACTCCAAACTTAGACCCTTGTAGTGCAGCTAAACCACTTGCTGCTTAACCTACAGTCTAGGTGCAACTCAAATCTGGTAGGAATCGCACTTGATGACCTCTATGATCAGAGACACCATCGCCGTCTCGAACCATTCTCTACCATTGCACACGGCATTTCCACCATTACATTTTCCACATTGCCGACACAGCTGCGCTCCGGAGGCGGGGCCTACTCAAGATCGGACCTCAACATCAGCGCCGTGAAGATACCAAGCTGCCTGGCACCCCACGAATAAAGGCCAGATAATTCGTAACATATCTCCCTTCTTATCCTTTTCGATGGTCCCAGTCCGAGGTACAAAACAAAGAAAATAGAGTATTTTGTGTCATGATTAAAGACGCTAGAAAGACAGCGTCCGAATAACCTGAAACTCCTTCAGAGTCGGAGGCCGCAATCATTCAATTAGTAAATTAAGTGGGTTTTGAAAATTAACCCTGGTGACCTCTTATTAAAAGAACATCTTGTGAAATCATTAAAAATTCTTCAACATCTCTAAAGTCGATATTCAACCTTCACGATTAAATCCAGTAGTTCCCCACTTTGGGAGAACTTCACAGTTATGTAAACCCACGCCCAACTGTTGGTGACATAGCAGACAGCACAGCAGACAAAGCTCAATTATTACTGGCTCATTTTTGTAGACACAAGATAAAATTAGGTGATGAATTTTCTGAAACAATTGAAAATACCATTTCAAATTTAGCAGCAGTACAAGTAGAAGAGACACATCTTAACTCTCAAATTGAATTGCACGAATTCCAGAAAAGTTTGAAACACGCAAAAAATACTAGCCCTGGTTTTGATGAAATTCTTTATGCTTTTTTTACCAAAGCACCGCAGTCATTTTTGAAACATGTAATTTATTTATTTAACAAAAGTTACTCTAGGCTAGTGGTTATTTCCCAGAAGCATGGAAGTTGGGGATTATATGTCCAATAAAGAAGCCTAAAAGAGACCATTCTATTCCCAGTGGGTATCGACCCATCACTTTACTCTCGTGTTTCTCAAAAGTCATGGAGCAAATTATTAAACGCAGGCTTGATTATTTTTTGGAAAAAAATAAAGTTTTCTCTTGTCATCAAACAGGCTTCCGTAGGAAGAGATCTACATATGATGCTCTTGCTCTAATTAAAAACTGTATTTCACAAGCCTTCCTTAAAAATATGTATTGTGTGATTGTCTATGTTGATTTGGAAAATGCATATGATATTGTATGGCATGCTGGACTTTTGCATAAACTAATAAACATTGGCTGTGACATGCGTACGGTCTTATGGCTACAATCATATTTGAGCAATCGACGTGTTAAGGTAAGGGTGGCAGATGCTGTCTCATCTGACAAGATTCTCGCTTGCGGTTTGCCTCAAGGTGCTGTTTAATGTAATGCTTGATGATTTGCCTCAGATGGAGAGCATCCAATGCATCTCATATGCAGACGATGTAACTATAGTTGCAAGTGGGGGATCCCCATTCCAGATTCAGCGGACAATGCAGAGCTACCTGAATTGCCTTGCGCAATGGTTGAAAAAGTGGAAACTAGCCATAAATACTGATAAAACAAAGTATCAAATTTTTACACGCAAAAAGTATGTCCCATTAATTAACCGGTCAATGTGAAGTTTAATGCAATCACGGAAAATAAGAATTCCGATCTTACGAATCACTATAGGAACCCATTTAAGAACGTTTTACAAGAATGACATTCTGCTCGCTGATGCGTTATTTTCGAATAATTGAACTTTGAAGTTGGCCTTCGCGCCAAAGGAAGCGAGCGCATGGAACGGAATTTAATTAATAACCGAAGCTATTACAAACGTAAAGAGGTTGGGTCGCGAGGGGGAGGCACAGTTCTTCTAGTGAAAATTATAAATAAAGCTTCTAACCCACCCATTAGGGTGACGACCGCAATCTTGTTGACATCGGGTCCAAGATGGCGGCGCCCATGGTGGTCGCCATGTTCGACCCGATGTAAACAAGATTGCGGTCGTCACCCTAATGGGTGGTTTAGAAGCTTTATTTATACTTTTCACTAAAAGAACTCTGACTACCCCTCACGACCCAACCTCTTTACGTTTGTAATAGGGGGTTAGCTTCCGTTTTTAATTAAATTACGCTCGCTTCCTTGGGCGCGCGACGGCCAACTTCAAAGTTCAATAATTCGAAAATAACGCATCAGCGAGCAGAATGTCGTTCTTGAAAAACGTTCTTAAATGGGTTCCTTTAGTGATTGTTTGGAATATAATTATCAATTTCCGCGATTGCATTAAACTTCACATTGACCAATTAACCTAAGATTAAACTCTAAAGCAATAAATACAACTGATCAACAGCGTGTACTTGGAATAACCTTGGATTCCCCCAAACTTACCTTCTTACCACATGTACAAAGTGTTAAAGTAGAGTGTCAAAGACGGCTACAGGTGCTCAGAGCATTGTCTGGCGTTTCGTGGGGATCTTCACAAAAATTGTTGCGTCAGGTATACATATCATTCATTAGAAGTAAACTTACCTATGGTCATATAATCCTTACAAAGCTAGGGTAATGTTCGAAAGGTCGGACGGTTCGAATCGTCGGTCATTCTTAGTTAATTTTAAACTTTTGCGCTCGGTAGCTATCTAAAAACTCAACCCACAAGGCCTGTAGTGGTGTAATCTGCTACGCGTCTTACGGGGTGGCTTTTGGATTGCTATCGATTGTCAAAATTGAAAATTGACTTAGTATGACCGACGATTCGAACCGTACGGCCATTCGAACATTACCCTACCTAAAAGTAGTTTAAAATTATATAATGTGATTCAAAACTCAGCTCTGTGATCTATCTTGGGTGCACGGAAAACATCTCCAGTTTCCTCAATGGAAGCTGAAGCATTTGTTATGCCCCTGAGATTGTACCTTGACTTCCTGTTTCTGAAGTGGTGTCTGAGGGGCAGTTTCTTGGATGCTGAGCCCAATGAGTTTCCAGCTAAAATTGAACTATTTGGATCTCCACCAAAAAATGAGCTTGTGCTAAAACGTATGGAAATAATGAACAAAATTCAGTTTACCTTTTCTACTCCAGGATCCCAAATTGAACATTTCACTTCTCCATGCATTGATATCTCACCTAATGTGTCTGCTGAATTTCCTGATGTGAAATCTCTCTCTGCAGCTGAAGTTAATCAAAAGTTTGAAGATTATGTAACATCCAAATTTTGTAATTCTTATAGAATTTTCACAGATGGATCCAAGCTACAAACAGGATCAGCATCTGCTGCTATTTATGTTCCACATCTAAATATTCTTACTTCTTGGCTCTTAAATCCAGGTCACTCAATTGTGGGAGGAGAGCTATTTGCAATTTTACAGGCTATAAATTTTACTACTGAAAACTTGTCAAATCATAATGTGGTCATTTTTGTTGATTCTAAATGTTCTCTGGATATTATATTAAACTTGAACAACCCCACCTATGAAATTTGTAGTAGAAGAATTCAAAAAATTGTTGTACAGTTGAATAACAGGATCCAGTTACAATGGATCCCTGCTCATTCAGGCATAATGGGAAACGAGATAGTAGACCAGTGTGCAAAAATGGGTCACCAAAATTCTAAATCAGTACTCACTCATCTTAGTTATGAGGAGCATGTTAACCAACTGAAAAACAAAATGTTGGACTACTGGAGCAGGTGTTGGGGAAATCAAGTGAGGGGATCCGGAAAGGGAAGATTTATGTATGAATTGTGTGACAGACCAAAGTTTAGATTGGGTGGTGCCATGTCAAGAAGATTTCAATGTATAATTAGCCGATTTAGAATTGGCCATGTTGGTGTTCTTTCTCATCTGAGTAGATTTAACTTGTGTCAGAGCCCTCTCTGCTCTGAGTGTGGTGTCCCAGAGACCATCGAGCACTTCTTGCTCAGCTGTCCACAATATAAGGCTGCAAGACTGCATTTATATCTTTCATTTGTAAAATTTAATCTTGAATTGAACCTGAGAAATGTCTTAGGATTTGGTGAATATCAATCCCATGTACAATTTGCAATTCTTCGCTCCTTGGTGAACTTCCTTGGTGCCACTAATAGATGTAAGCTACTATAAATGTTCTGAATTTGACTGTGTTACATCTGTGCCTAATGAAATCAACTTGAAACAATAAGCTGTCAGCTTCTGCAGGCAGCAGCTCGAGAAGTCCAACAATATTCAGGATCCAAGAGAAAAGTGCTGCAGTATTGGAAGATTTGATTAACCCTGCTTACGCTGCCAAAGTACAAGCTGTCAGGTTACACGGATTTCTGCTGAAGAAGTCCAACGACTTTCAAGATCCTGCCGGATCCTCGACAAAAGAAGAAGGTACTAGCGTTACCGATAGCAGTGTTTTGTCCTTATTACTTTATCTGCTTGTAGTTAAACACCATAGAATCACCTAAAAAATGTGGTACAGTTCAATATTCAGAGATGATTGGTTGAACGATTCCGAATTCAAGGATTGGCTACAGAAAGGTAAAGATCGAAACCGTGCCAGTCGTAAGTGCTGATATATTATGTTCAAAAGTGTGAACAAGTCTGCCCTATTGAAACGGTAGGAATCCGAAAAACATAAAAAGTTATGGGCTTATGAAGTCGAAAGTTGACATCGCACAATTTTTCAAGCCGGAAACGCGTAATGATGACCAATAAATTAAGTGGCACTTCCCTCGCTTGTTGATGAAGCTCATATAAATAAGATAGACAGCGTGTGGTTCTAATTGCAGCTGACCTATTTATAAGGGAATGCTCAATTCCTCAGTATTGGAAATCATTAGGGGAAATCAAAGATGGCTTGGGTAACTTTAATTTGGCATTATTCCATATTTAATGCTTTGTCTCGATTGTGCTTTCGTCTCCATTTGTTAAAAAGTATTTTCTCTACTTAACTGAAAAAAAAACTAACAATTCCTTAAGATCAGAAACTGCCGAGCACCTCCTTCTTCCTAAGCAGTGATTGGCAAGAAATAATGCAAAGTATGCCAAGTGGGATTCTGAACAAAGTTTAATCACTGGCCTAAGAATTAAGGGGAGCTGTCAGTCAAAGAGACCAAGATTGAAAAGGTTGAAAAAATTAGGACCTCTTGACTTTCGTGCTGGAATTGATGATAAAAATTGTGAATAAACCTGAAAATGTATTTAAGATGAACATAAATATCATTTTTATCACTTTTGGTAATACCTGGGGAATTTTATCCCGATCTGGGGAAATTTCAGGGGTCAGTCTAGGGATTTTGGAAAAAGTTGACTGGCAGCCCTGGCATCGGGTGACGCGCCGTACTCTAAAAAAGTAAAAAAAGTAAGAGCATTGGACTTTGGTGTGGTGACTTGCAATTTTTGACTGAGGTGTTATGACTGGTAAGCTTTCTTTGCATATAAAGAGTATAGTGTGTGACATTGTAGAGAGTGACTGTGAGAGTAGTAGGAAACGTTTTTGTTTCTTTTGGTTTGATAACTTGATTTTCAGTAGATTTGGTGAAAGAAGACATCTTCGGCCTGTGAAATTTGTACTGAGAGAGAAGTCTGTGTTTGATGATGGCAAGAAATAGGACTGGTTGTAGGAAGGAAAATGCAAGTGGATTGGATGAAGAGATTGAGTGCATGACTTGTAAAGAGTGGGTAGATATAGATGCATGCAAAGGTTTGAGAGAAATGAGTCGGAAAAAGTTGAGTGATCTTGTGTTTACGTGCTGGAAATGTTTGAATGATGAGAGTAAGAAGTTGAAAGAGGAGGTTGAGAGATTGACAATTTTGATGGTTGCTTTAGGGGCTGACTTGAAGGATGAAAGGAAGCTGAACGAAGGAAAGAATGAGAATGGTGCAAATGCAGTGAATGAAAAGGTAAATGGTGGTGCAAGGAGTGCAAATGAAGTGGATGATGAGGCAAATGATGGTGCAAGGAGTGTGAATGAAGCAAATGATGGTGCAAATGTGACAGATGAGAGTAGAAGGATGAATGAGCATGATGAAAGAGGTACAAATGGAAAGAGAGTGAATGAGCCACCTGTTGAGGCACCACATGAGGTGCAGGAGCCTGTAGTGGAAGCGAATGAAAGGAAGATGAATGGAAAGAATGATCTGAGTGAAAGAATTGAGCGAAAGAGTAGCATGAAAGGGAGAGTAAGACCTATGATTAGAATATGTGGAGATAGCATGGTGAAGAATCTTGATAGGTTCATATGTATGAGTGACAGTAGCGGATGTACAAGCATGAGAGGGAAAGGAGTGGAGGAGATTTGTAGGCATGCTGAGAGAGTGATAGATGGAATGGATGAAGGAATGGTTGTACTGCAAGGAGGTGGCAATCGGTTGCTTGAATGTGGGAGAGAACGTATGGTGAATGCAATTATGAAAGTTGTTGAAAGGGCGCGGAAGAAGAATGTTAGAGTGGCGGTGACTAGCCTCCTAAGAAGGCCTGCTTGTGATGAGGAGTATGAAAGGGTGCGAAAGGAGGTGAATAGAGAGGTGCATGAAAGGATTATGAGTATGAGAGCTGAGAGTGTGAGGAAGCGTGAGCTGGGTTCCAGCTTCCTTGACATGGATAGCGTGATCCAGGATGGGTGTTTTCTTGGAGATGGAGTTCATCTTACAAAAAAAAGTGAGATGAAACTCTCCAAGAAATATATCCGGTGGATCAGGGCTACTCATGTCATAATGGAAGATGGAACTGGATGAATGAAAATACGTCAGAGCAAAAGTGAGGAATGTCTTGAATTGTCCAATTGTGTTGTAAGGTTTGGAAGTATAAATGTGCGTGGATGGAATGCAGGAAAGTTAGATGACCTCGTAGTAGAATTTGAGAATGGAAAATTGGATTGTGTTGGTGTAGTAGAGACCCAAATGCGTGATAGTCAGTTTAACATGTAAGGAGAATAAGTATCATATGATGGGAAAAGGGCGTGTAAATTGGCAAAAAAGAGGTGGTGGAGTTGGTTTGATTGTAAAGAATGCTCTAAATTGGAAATTAGAGGAACTTCCTGTTGGAAATGAACCTGAAAGTGAAGATTTAGCAATTAACACGTTAGTTGCGATGGGTTAAACCGAAGTTCAATATTCAACTTGAATTTAAAGTCAAAAGTGATAAGCAAATTTGTAAATATCAAACATTAACTGGGCCTGTTAAATACCACTAATTTAGAAAGGTTGTTAGAATTTTTCAAAACGACCCATCGATGGGTCGTTTCGCAGCAGGAAAAACCAAAGCACGACCACCGGTGGGTCGTGTCGCAGTCAACGTGTTAAGTTAGCAATTAAGTGTGAAAGAATGCATGCCAGAGAATGTATTGTTGTGATTTTATGTTATGACAACTGATGGGATTTTAGCTCATAACGAGAATGTAAAAAAGTATGAAATATTAACAAGGATTGTACGAGAACACTGCAGGTGCCCTCTGATTGTGATGGGTGACATGAATGGCCATGTTGGTATACTTGGTGAGCCGGTGAATGCAAATGGACAAAAATTGATAGATTTTTGTGATGAGAATGAACTTGAAAACCTGAATGTCACAATAGGAAATGGCTTGCATACATGGCAAAGATTTTTGTGATGAGAATGAACTTGAAAACCTGAATGTCACAATAGGAAATGGCTTGCATACATGGCAAAGCAGGGAATGGAAAACTGCAATTGACTATATGATTGTGAATAGTAGAGCAAGAGAGTGTGTCAATGAAATGTTTGTAGATGAAGATGATTTTGATATTGATAGTGACCATAAAATGCTTGTGCTTGAATATAACTGGGGTAGAAAGGAGTCAATGCAGAAGGTCAGTAGTGTGAAAGAAAGTTGGCAGATAAAAAAGGCAAACTGGGAAAAATTTAAGAATGAATTGAGTACATATAACTGGAACAGGTGTGGAAATGTAAATGACCTAAATAGTGAGATTGCAAGAACCTTGTATGATGTGGCAGAGCAAAAGATTGGTAGAATAAAATGTAGGAAAGGGACAGGGAATGCCAGGTGGTTTACAAGTGAGATAAAGGAAGAACGAATGAGAAGAAAGACTTTAAATAAGAAACAACGCAGTATGAGGAAAATGTATGAAAGAAACAGAATTACTGAGGATGAATGGGAGAGTGCATGGATTGAGTACAAGGACCAGGAGAAGAAAGTAAGGAGAATGATTAATGAGGCTAGAGTTAAAGAGGAGAGACACCAAGTCGAAAATCTAAGAAAGAAAGGTCCGGATGGAATAAAAGATTGGTATAAGTTTATACAAGGTAATGATAGAGGTAGTGAAATTCAAGTTGATGAATTAGTAGTTAATGGTTGCAGTGTGCAAGATAGGATGCAAATGGTGAAAGCAGTTGAAGAATACTGGGAGGACATTGGTGGAATGAATGAGCAGGTTACAGATGATGCACCCATAAATTTTCTGATTGATGAGCGTGAACTGCAAATGGAAGACGAAATCACTTGTGAAGAGATTGTAAGTTTTTTGAAGAAAGTGAAAAATGGAAAGGCATGTGGCCCTGATAAGATCCCATATGAGTTCTATGAATGTGGAGGAGAGAGTGTAGACAGTATGTTGAAATGTTTATTTGATGAGATATGGAAGACTGAAAGAGTACCCGATGACTGGAACAAGCGTAATGTAGTTCTGTTGCATAAGGGTGGACATAAGAGTATGAAAGAACGTAAAAATTACAGACCAATTGCACTGGGTGACACTGTATGTAAGATATTTTGTGGTATTTTGAATGAGAGAATGAAAAATTTAGTTGAGGAATTAGGAGTCCTAGGTGAAGAACAGAATGGTTTTAGGCAAGATAAACGTGGGGAAGATAATCTGTTTGTAGTGAGTGAAATAATTGAGCAAATGAGGAAGGATGATAAGGTGTATTAGCATTCCTGGATATTGAAAAAGCGCATGACCGAGTGGATCGGGTTAGGCTCTTTGAAGTTTTGAGAAAAGTTGGGTTTAGCAGAAAAATAGTAAAAATTGTACAAAGTCTGTATGAGAACACAAGCGCTATATACAGGTTAGGAAATTTGGAAACGGGGCAAGTGAGGAGTGTTAGAGGAGTGAGACAAGGCTGTACTCTGTCTCCCCTGTTGTTTGGATTGTGCACAGAAGAATTAGCAGTTCGACTGAGAAGGAGTGGCTTAGGACTGAAAGTTGGTAATGAGAGACTGAGCTGTTTGTTGTATGCTGATGATGTGGTTGTGGTTAGTGAATGTGGACATGAACTGCAAAGGATGCTTGAGATTGTGAACGGATATAGTACAAATTTCAAGATGAACTTTGGTGCCAACAAAAGCAAGGTTATGGTTATAAATAGTGATGAGACTGATAGAGACAGACTGTGGAATATTGGAGAAATCAGAATAGGTGGAACAAAAGAATACAAATATCTAGGTTGTATGATAAGTGAAGATGGATGCACTAGAACTAAGGGTGAGAAAGTGGCAAAAGCTATGCAGTGGAGTGGACGATTGATTAAGTAGCGTAGCCAGATACAGAGCAAACAATTATGAATGCGTTAGAGGAATGTGGAAGTATGTTGCTGTACCTAGTGTCATGTATGGTATGAGTGCTCTTGCTTGGAATGGAAGTGATCTTGAAAAGCTGGATGTGATACAAAATAAGGTAGGACGTGTAGCATTGGGTGCTCCAAAATGGACAGCTACAGAAGCCATTAGAGGTGACCTAGGGTGGAGCCTATTTTCAGAAAGAATGATGAAAGCAGTGCTGAATTATAAGGTGAGAATTGAAAGAATGCAGAATAGCAGATGGGTAAAGCAAATTTTTGAATGGAATCCGAGTGTAAGCTATTGGGAGAAAGTATGTTGGGGGCATGCAAGGAAACTTGGTATGCAAAAAATTATTCATGTTAGAATTGGGAGACCTGTGGATGACTGGAGTTTAATAACTGTTAGAGGTGTAGGGCCTGAGTGGGACTGCAAGAGGTGGAAGAAGGAGATTGAGAGGCAAACAAAAGAGTATGGATTGAATAAGTGGAAGCTTAGGATGATGCGGAAGCCTACACTTAACTGGGATATGAAAAGGAAGCACCTAAGTTTGAGATGTTCTATGATGGTAGTTTTGGAAGTCAACTCATGTTTGCTGTGAGATGTAAGTCATTGAGTGTGAACAGACGTACATGGAGATGGAATGAGAATAATAACAGATAATGCTGGTAGTGTAATGGTGAAGTGGAGGAAACAATTGAGCATTTTGTGCTGGAATGTAGTAAGTATGAGCAAGAGAGAGAGAGTTTTATGAATGTGGTGTTTGAGCAGTATGGAGAGAATGAGTGGAATGCCAGATGTGCTGAAGATGATTGCAGTATGAGCTGTCTTTCTGGATTGGATCAGGAGTAATATTGTAGGCGTGGCCCCAAATGCGGTTTTTTGTTTGTAATATCCAGCTTGCGTCAGCCTGAATTCATTCTGTTTTCTCCTGTTTTTTGAATAATTTTTAATGTTAAGTATAGAGATAAGAGTTCAAATGTGTGTTTGTAAGTGTTCATTGGTTGTTCTGTTCTTGATTTTGCTGTGCTTTTTGTGTCTGAATTGTCTCTTAATGCACTATCTTTCCTTTACTTTCAGTCACTCAGATTTACATTAAAACTAGTGTAATTATTTCTTGGCAGAGCTATTCCTTCACCTCATGAAACTAAGTGTTGATCTGGTGAGTGTTACTTCATTGTACAGTTTGCTTTTCTTGTATATATTTTTTTGTTGCTTTAGGCTAAGATTTACTTTATGTTGAGCATGATGTTTTCTTTTGGCATATTGGTTCTCTCATTTCATTTTTGTTGAAAGATTAAGTTTTTCAATTTTGCTAGATTTCAAGACCATTTTTTGTAATGAAATTTTTTTCCTGAGTTACTCCTTTGAATTTGTTGTTGAATGATTTTATTTGAGTTTAATTTCATTCATATTCATTTTGTAGCCCATTTTTCTCAGTTGCTTTGTTTCATTTTTAGTTAGTGCATTTACTTTATTTAGCATTAATTTATTTTCAGCATTGTTTATTTTGTTCTGCTTCTTACTTTGTTTTGGAATTTAATTTTGGAGAATCCAAAAGGACTGGTATGGTTTATTTTATTTTTTCCTGCATTTATATTTTCGTTTTATTTCTTTTTTCAGGGCTTTTTTGGTTATACTGGGTTCTGATTTATCTTCACTGTTTCTGAGCCCTGTCACTTGTTGTTGCATGTACAATCATCTGTTCCACAATAAACTATCATTTGTCAAAACCAGTTTCATTACTCCCTCACTATGTGGTTCACAAACAGCTACGTGTAACGATGGGTAAACGTTAGTACCCCTAGTACCCCATCTTCTTACATTATGAGTATCATTGAGGCTATGAAAGTATTTCTTGTGCATGCCTGGAGTAAGAGACAGTAGTGACTGGAATGAGCCAGTCAGGTAGAGTGGGCTGTAATGACCCAATGTGCCGGGGGAGGGTGTTTTGACACACTGGTTGTCCCGGTGATGCCATCCAATGGTGGCTTGTGACAAGGATTGGTAGATCCTGAGTAGTTTAGTGGACAAGTCTGGTACCAGGCGCTGAATTCTTTGTGTGAAAATAGTGGAGGGAATGGTAGGCTGTTACAAAGGCCCCGACACCGTCGGCCTTCAAGTTCAAGGTCGGCGGTATGTGGTGGTGAACGTCTCTCCGGATTCGAATTGGGGACGAATTTGAAAACTTCGTTACTTTGACGACAAATACCAAGTAATTTTTGTTTGTTTGTATTTACACCACTTAAAGTTAGATACTTATTTAATTTTCCTCCTCTTTCTTCATTTCAATGGGGAACAAGCGTAAAAAGAAAGGTGTTTTTTATGCCTGTTCAGATGGGGACTCAGACAATCGATGTTCTGATAACCAACCAGCTCCTACCCTTAAAAAAAGGGATAGGCTTACAGAAAATACCGAATCTTTTGTTGATGCTAGTATAAGCCAACAAAAGAATCCTATATTGCAAACTGAATTCTGCCCTCCTAGCACCAGTGAACTCTTAGGTGATGGAGATCTATCCCTTTCTTCTTGTCCTTCATTAGGAAACTTGATAGATATTTCTTCGCCTTTGCTGAATGTGATACCTGATAAGCATTATAGCTTTACTGGTTTTACAAACCAAAATAAAAAGACCATAATTTCATCTCCTGCAACTCAACTTGTTCGTTTAAGTCAACTTCAAGCTTCTAAAACAGTCATCATTGTAGAGCCAATTGCTGATGACAGATCTGTAACCAAGTTTTTTTCTAACAATATTGGACTAGCAAAAGCACTTGCACTCTCTCCATTTGGTAGAGTAGGCATTGAGAAAACTACAAAAAATTTGCAATGGGGCCTACTGATCATAACCATGAAGGAAGCTTTGAATGATTTTGCGCAGTTATTAAAAGTCACTGTAATAGGAGACTGGCAAGTCAAATGCAGACTGCCAGTAAATCAGACCCAATCAATTGGAGTTATAGGTCCTTTTGGAGAGGATACTACGGGGCAGGAACTCTTAGATTGCCTTCTCTCAGATGGATATAAAGTTCTTTCAGCTGATAGGATAGTGAAGGGAAAAAGTAAAATTCAGACTTCTATGTTTAAAATAGTTTTTGACTCTCATCAGCTTCCTGATTATATCTATGCTGGCTATCAGCGCTTTATGGTTAAAGCTTTCATTGACCAGCCTTGGCAATGCTTTAGATGCCAGAGGTTTGGACATAGTGCAGCATATTGCAAAAGTGCCCCTCGTGCAGTGTGCAGTGGCCCGCACAATACTAAAGACTGTTCTAAGCCTGAGTCCCCAGTGTGCTGCAACTGCTTGGGAAATCATACTGCAAACTATGGGGGATGTCCTTCTATCAAAAAAGCTTGATTAGTAGAGAAGACTCGTGTTGAGCAGAGACTTTCTTGCAGAGATGCTGTAATACATGTAAAAAAATCTTTATCAGCTGATCCTGTCAAATCTGCCTCTCAACCATTGTCAATCCCAGCATCTAAATCGGTAAAACTTACTTCTATGACATCAACGTACTCTAGCATTCCATGTGCTCAAATACCTCACAATGTTGGAAAAGTTTCAGTTTGAACTCAGACCACTAACTATACTACAGCTCCAACTCTGCAGAATGTTCCTATTTCACTATTTGTTGAATGTATGACCAAAATCTGGTCCTTAAACTCTGATAAAAATATTTCTACTGATATATCAAAATTGACTACTGAAACACTGAATCTTGATAAACCTATGCCTAACAGTCCCTCTCCAGCAGGAGCTTCTGAATTTAACTCTGGCCCTCTGAGCTCAACCAGCTCTGATCCACCTCTTTGGCAACTAACCTCAGGGGGTACTTGTGCCTCTTCTCTCTTGGAAAAGGACAGAGAGCTGGGTGTACAGGTGGATCCTTCTCCTGTAATTAGGGGCAAATATTTGCCAGATAAGATCAAAAAACAAATTAAATTAGTCCCTCCCTCTCCTGTAATAGGCGGCAAATCTAAATTCACTATGAATAAGAATAATCCTCTTCCGCCTCAACAAAAGACTCCTAAACAAACAAAATAGCTTCCACCAAGATTTGTTGTCTGCAATGGAATTGTCGCAGCTTAAGCAATAAGCTGAGCAATTTCAAAATTCAGTTATATTCACTAAAGCCACATCTTGCTTGCATTTGCGAAACATGGTTATCTGATAAATTTGAGCCTACATTTATCAAATACTCAGCTATTTATAAACACAGACAAGCTGCACATGCAGGAGGGGGCCTTGCAATTTTAGTAAAAAATGATGTGTCTTTTAAGAACTCACCTCTTGTTCCTTTTCCTGGTGGAGTGTTGGAGGCTCTTGCTGTTACCTTGTGCTTGAGGGGTGGGAAACTTCTCTCCGTTCTCTCACTTTACAATCCCAATCAACCAGTCTCCTCCCAAGAACTGGAACACTATCTTAAGCAGCTGCATCCTCTTTTCTTAGTTGTAGGAGATCTGAACGCACATCATCCGCTCTGAGAACCTCACAAAGCCCCTAATACCATGTTAGCCAACCCTTGCCTTTCATTGATTACCCCTCCACTGCTCCCTACTTACTATAATGTATATCATAACTCCTTTTCAACCCTTGACCTCTCACTTGTTTCCTCTAGATTGCTGCCTGTCACTTCAGTCTATACTGGACAGGATATAGGTAGTGACCATTATCCTGTTATTACAGACATAGGTGTAGAGCTTACTATGGCTTGTTTTAAGACCCATTCTAAGTGGAAGTTTAAGGAAGAATATTGGAGCTCTTATGTAGCTGCATTGAATAATTCTGCAACTCAACGGCGTGGAAACTTGGAAGCTAGTGTAGCTGATTTTAATCACAATTTGATCACTGCAAGTGCAGGTGTTTTTTCTAGAACAAAAGAGATAATAACCCCACGCTTCAATAAACCTTGGTGGAATAAGGATTGTGCACTTGCGGTGGAAGCTAAAAAGGTTGCTTACTGTAGGTTGGTCTCACAACCATCTCCGGCAAACCTCATTGAGTTTAGACGAAGTGAAGCTAGGGTGAAGTCTGAGGTGAGAAAAGCCAAGCAGTCCTCTTGGAAGAACTTTTGTAGCAACATCACATCCACCACCCCATTGTCCCTGATGTGGAAGCACCTTAAGCGCATTCACAATCCTTTTCAAAGACAAAATCAGCCTTTTGTGGAAGTTAATTCAATTATTACTGATTCAGCTGCTAAGTCAAATGCTCTAGCTTTGCATTATGAAAAATTATTGACCACTTCTGCAGCAGCCTTGCCTGTATTTACAATCTTGCCCCTCACCATGGCACTAACTGATGATACTGAAACTCAATTGAATAATCCCATTACCCTAACTGAACTTGATAATTCAATTGCCAATCTGAAGAAAACCTCTGCAGGGTCTGATGAAATTCACAACTCTCATCTCACTCACCTCCCCACTGACTATAAAAGATGGCTTTTGCAAATTTTCAACTTGAGTTTTGACCAAGGTGAACTTCCCAATGTTTGGAGGAATGCTATCATAATACCAGTACCAAAGCCTTTTAAGCCCTTAACATCAATTACCTCCTATCGTCCAATTTCACTCCTCTCTTGTGTGGGGAAATTGTTAGAGAGCATCCTTAATAGAAGACTTTCATGTTTTCTTAAATTAAAGCTGTCTTTCGCACCTCTCAGGGTGGATTTAGACAGCGAATGTCTGCCCTAGACCAGGTTACCAGACTTGAAGCGGGAATTCGAGAAGCCTTGAGCAGTCAATCAACACTGCTGGTAATTTTTTGTGATTTATCCTCAGCTTTTGACTCCGTCAATCACAGTGGTCTGCTGTATAAGCTGAGTCAATGCGGGGTGAGTGGCCGCATGCTGAGGTGGATCCAAGCGTACCTGTCCCAACGCACATTCAGGGTTTTTTTTTGAGGGAGAGCACTCAACATTAAGGCCTATTAACTCAGGTGTCCCTCAAGGAGCAATTCTCTCACCATTACTTTTTAATGTGTACTTGAGGGACTTTCCTTCTTCCCCAGGTGTGGAATCTTGTGAGTATGCAGATGATATTGCATTCTTTGCCTCTCATACAAATTCTCAAATAGTTTCTGCCCGACTACAAGCTCAATTAACAGCATTTTATGAATGGTGTAGAACATGGTGTCTGAAACTTAATTTTCAAAAAACCAAAGCCATGTTCTTTACCAACTCTAGGAATTTTCAGCCTTCTCTGACTATAAATGGCCAGCAGATTGAATATGTACAGCAATATAGTTACTTAGGTGTTATATTACTCTCCTAGACTTGGTTGGGAATCTCAAATTTTGTCGCTCAAGACTAAAACAATATCCTTTATGAATTTGATGAGCTCAGTATCCCATGGTAGCTGGGGAGTTGACAGAGATTCATTGCTACACATATATAAAGTGTTAATTCGCAGTCGCCTTGATTATGCTGCCCCTTTGTTCTCTAATGCTGCTCCAACTCTTCTGAAAAAATTAAATGTTATACGAACAAATGTATTAGAATTGCTACTGGGTGCAGAAAAACCACACCTATTGCATCCCTAGAAGTAGAGGCAAATATTCCTCCTCTGTCAATTCATTTTGATGAATTGCTTTGCAGGTATTTAGCAAGACTAGCTCAACTCCCATCCCGTTTTTCAGTCATAGAACTATTTCCCCCTAATGCTAACCCTCCTCTCAGAAATCACAAACCCCCATTTGTAGCTCATGCAAGTTGTGTCTTCAATAACCTCAACCTCACAAAGCCCTATCCTACTTTACCTCCTGCTCTGTCACCTATTCCTCCTTGGTTTGAAGTGAGTAACTATATTTTCACAACCTTTTCATCCCTTACTGTTAATTATTTATCTCCTGAAACTGTTATGCAAGAATATAATCATCTCTTAGATACAAAATTCTCTGGTTATATAATATCCTTTACAGATGGGTCTCATATAAAAGATCCTGTTCCTTCCTCCTCTGCTGCTTTTGTTATCCCTAATAGAAAATTCAGCATGAGTTGTAAATTACGCCCTGAAATAGAAGTTATTGAGTGCGAGTTGTACGCTATTTATGAAGCTCTTGCCTGGGCTGAAACAAATTTGACCAATTCTGAAAAACTATTAATATGTAGTGACTCCTTGAGTGCCTTATACCTTATTATAGATAGGCACCCTAAGCATTTTTTGGACATTGTATCTGCTATACAGGAGAAGCTAACTGCTATTTTATCCTCCAGAGATATTAAGCTGCAATTTGTTCCTGCTCATAAAGGCCTACAGGGGAATGAGGAAGCTGACACAGCAGCTAAAAATGCACACTCTCTCCGTTATAGGACTCTAACCCGTCCTTCTAGAGATGAAACCCCTCAGGGGGATACAACTATTGTATCTATGGGAATTGGCACTCCCAGGGGGACTATGTGAGGGCCTGAGCTAAAGGTTAGGTAGGCTTCCTTTTTGTTGTAATAAAATAGGTTTTTGTTTTGTTACGGACCATCTTTTTTCGGTTCACTGCTGTCCTGTTTTTCAGCACCTCCTACTTTCTTCTTCAACTTTTTTCTTGTTTCATGAACTTCTTTCCTTGCTTACTGTTTCTGTGCACCTCGTGCATAGATTCCACGTTCCCTCAACTCCATACTAAATGGTGCCTTCCTCTTTCCTCTCTTGGAACATCTTTGTCATGGTTAAGGGAGGCTAAAACTTTCTTATATAATAATAATAATGATCTAGAGAGGAAATGGTAAGAAGAGTTAAAGCTGCATGCAAAGCTAGGTGGAACGCAGAATGGCTGGGATCAGTTCAAGGTACAGGGAAGGGTAGGTTTTTAACAAAAATCAAGTCAGAAGTGGGACATTGGCCTTGGGCTTGCCATAAAACAAGGCCTTTAGAAACTGCTCTTGCCAAGCTGAGAGTAGGTCATGCAGGTGTACAGCAACACCTGGCTCGCTTTCAGCTGTCAAACACACCCAACTGTGCATGTGGCTCTGCTGAGACCATTGAACACTTTTTAATCATTTGCCCATTGCACAATACGGCTCGGTCTAATCTTCTAGCTGTGTTAGATTCTTTAAGCGTTCCCTTCATTTTGAAGAATATTCTTGCAGGTGGCCCATACATATTGGGAACTCAGAAACAAATCTCTAATGCAGTTGGAGAATATTTGATAGCTACTAGTTCACTCTACCGTCTATAGTACACCATATATAATTTAGGGCATAGTTATTGTTTATGTAGAATACATAGAACCATATCCCATAGACATATGTCATAGTTTTTTTTTTTGTTTTTTAGTTTGGTACCTGCTAACACAATGAATTTAGCAGTAACAACCTAATACTGTGGGCACTAACCACTAACCTTCAGACTATCAAACTCTCCCTGGAACATATTATGTTCAAATTTATAATGCAGTAGCACTCTCGGTGATGGTATTTTCTTCTGTATAGTAGTTAACAGTGCAGACTGCTCCTGCATTAATACTTCATAAATAGACCCTTCTGAAACTTTCTCCTTGAGAGCCCTGCCCTCAAGAGCTTGCTCTCTATTATTGATTTTCTCTATTGAGTTCAGAGCCTCCAGGTTGAGCGGCGCAGGCTGGAGGCTTGACAATTAATTTAGGAGCTCATAAGCGGCACAGAGTCGGGCATGCCTAGATATACTAACCTGGGCATCGTTTCCATAAAAACTTCTAGATGTTGCTCTAAACCTTATTACTCTTATCTGTCAGTGTGAATAGAACTTGAGATTAATTAGGATATGCTGAAATACTGAGCACATACTGGGATAATGAGGATATGGAGAATTACTTAGCAATATGGAATATTGAAATATACTACACTAAATCACAAAACGTATATAAATGTAAAATTTGTATTATATGTCCTCACAGGTACAACAGGAGTGACCCAACGAGAAAGGTGCAGACAAGGGGCTACATGAGCAAGATTTCAAAGCTCCTATAAACAACGATACAAAAAAAAACGCAGCAGTGGTGTTTGAGGTTCAGTGTGCGTTCGTTCTGGACTAAAGTCAAAATGAATTACAAATTCATCTCTTTTCTAGTTTTTGTTGGCTGTATAAGCTACGGTAAGTATTTTAAACATATTTTCCTTTAATTATATGCTAATTTTTATAGATGGCAAAAATTTCATTACTGTTACGGTTCGTGGAAAATATTAATTTAGTCACCATTTCCGGAGGGGAGACAATGAGCTTTGCATTTTCTGCTCTTTTCATATGTTAAATGCAATGGTTTAAATGAGGAAAGTATTATTTTTTAAGTAATATCAAATTTGTTTTATTCTTTAGATATGCTAGGTATAATTGTTTTCAATGTAATAAATGAAAATTGGAGAGTAATATTCATTGAGTAATCGCATAATTTCTGACAGTACACAAAAAATGCTTTAATGATTGGTCAAGAACAAGAAAAGTGCTCTCTTTTTCATACAACTTTGAGAAACAGAACAATTTTGCTCTAGGTATTTGTTTAGGATGGTGCAACTCCTTGGAGATGCCAGGCACAGCAACTGCTATATAACCATGAAATATAGTATGCTAATATGTACCATAAATCCAGGGGGCCTGATTGTAGATTCATGCTAGGGCTGCCTACATTCATTTATTAAGTGGGTAAATGTTGAGGACTTGACCATAATTGATTTTCTAGTTATGGATGCCTAAATATTGTTAACAAGATCAAAATGAATAAGTTTTCTTCAATGCACTTTCTGTTGGAAATGAGTATTTTACAAGTTATAGCGGTAAACGAGTTACCGGAACTCCAGTGTTTGAGGCGGGAAAAAATATGCCGCACGGTCCGACGTGAACGTGAACAGGCGTTGCCGCGCGCCAATCATGCCGACTTTGCCATAACTCTGCTGTTTGAGGCGGGAAAAAATAAATAAGGGAAGCATCACCCTATTACAAACGTAAAGAGGTTGGGTCGTGAGGGGTAGCCACAGTTCTTTTAGTGAAAATTATAAAGAAAGGTTGTAACCGACCCATTACGTCGAATGATACGAAACACATGTAGCCATCACCGCTGCTTCGACGTAACTGGCAGCCTTGAGATGACCGCAGGTCCGTCCGTGACTTCAACCCCGGTATAGTGTGGGTTCGACGTATCTGGGAACATTCGAATTAAGTCTTTCGCATCGACAATATAACTCGTCATCTCGTTAACTATGTTTATGCATAGTAGAATTTCAATTGATTTATAATTTTCACTAAAAGAACTGTGGCTACTCCTCACAACCCAACCTCTTTACGTTTGTAATAGGGTGATGCTTCCCTTGTTTATTTATTCCCGCCTCAAACACTGGAGTTCCGGTAACTCATTGACCGCTTTTAAAATACTAGTTTCCGACGGAAAGTGCATTGAAGAAAACTTGTTTCTTTTGATCTCATTAACAATATTTAGGCATCGGAAATTCGAAAATCAATTATGGTCAAGTCCTCAACATTTAGCATTAAGTGAGCCAGGGAAGAATGTGGAGCTGCAATATTATGCCTGGACATGAGAAATACTTGAAAATGCCGAAAGAGTATTATGTCATATTACAGTGATAATATTATTTTTTTGACCAATTTCAGTGACTGGCTGCTAAGTTTGATAAACTATTTCATAAAGTTTTGTCTTATAATACAGAATTAATATCCTGTCATTAGCAAGAAAGAATATGACACGGTTGTTATACCCGGTTGAATGCAATCAAGAGTTTCTACGTTGATAGCAGAGCATGTATGAGAGTAGGGAATGAGGTGAGTGAGTGGTTCCCAGTTGTGACAGGTGTGAGGCAGGGTTATGTGATGTTGCCGTGGTTTTTTAGTTTGTTTATGGATGGTGTGGTATGAAAAGTGAATGCCAGAGTGTTGGGAAAAGATGCACAGTTGGTGGAACAAAATGGTATATATTGGGAAGTGTGTCAGCTGTTGTTTGCAGATGATACAGCGCTTGTGGCTGATTCAGAGGTAAAACTGAGGAGACTGGTTGCAGAGTTTGGTAGAGTGTGCGAAAGGCGTAAATTGAGGGTAAATGTGAATAAAAGTAAGGTGATGAGATGTTCAAGAGGTGGAATGTTTGGAACTTTGGATGTGAGGATGAATGGTGAAGTGTTGGAGGAGGTGGAGCATTTTAGGTACCTCGGGTCGGTGGCTGTTAAGGATAGTATGGAAGTAGAAGTGAGGCATTGAGTGAGTGAAGGCTGTAAGACATTGAATGCAATGAGGAAAAGGTTTGAATGCAGGAGTTTGAGTATAAATGCTAAGAGGGGACTGTGAAAGCTTGATCGCGCCAGTTTTGTTGTATGGAGCAGAGTCCTGGGGCTTAAGAGCAGCTGAGAGGAGGAAGTTGGATGTATTTGAGTTGAAGTGTTTGAGGAGCATGTATGGCGTAACAAGGAAAGATAGGATCAGGAATGAGTTGGTTAGAGGGCAGACGGGTGTTATCAAACAGTTGAGCAGGCGAGTGGATGAGAGTGCTTGGATGGTTTGGGCATGTTTAAAGAATGAATGTCAAACGGCTGGTGAAAAAGATTTATACGTCGTAAGTGAGGGGTGTTAGAGCGTGAGGTAGACCACGTATGAGTTGGATGGATGGGGTGAAACGTGCTTTGTATGAGAGGGGTCTGACTGTGGACGTGGCGAGAGGGATAACTGCGGACAGAAGTGAGTGGGGGCAGTGCATAAGAAGGTAATTTTATTTTTGACGCGGTACTGGAAGTTGCCCGCGTGTGATGGGGTTGACCTATCCTGTGCGGGGGGAGGGGCTGCATTCAATGAGGCGGTCGGGATAAACCAGCTATGGCTGTCGGGCCTGACTGTGGGAGGTGGTTGTGCTGGGGTGCTGCTGATCCTGGCAGTCTGGTGCGGCCAGTGCTGCCTCTCTCACCTCCTAGTGCTAATAGTGTTGATTGTGGCCTGCTGTTGGCTACCCTCCCATAGGGAGGAGAAGCCTGGTATATATATGTATGATATACCCTGACACAAAGAAGAATTTTAATTAGATGTCAGAGTTTGTTATTTAAATTAGCCTATATTGAATTTATGTCCATACAACTATCCATTTGCTTGTTTCTATCAAGTCTATTGCTCTGAAACTAAACTTTTCTTAAATTTGTTTTTGAATTTGCTATTTGAGGTTTAAAAAAATTTGGAAAATATTACTCTAGTTTAAAAAGTGAAAATTAATTTACTGCTGTTTAAATAAATCATTTTCATAAATAATACAAATAGTCATTAAATGAAATTTTCACCAAAAATAGTATAAAACATAACTTGTGGACCAGACTGTTCAGTAACTTCTAGCATATTCTATGAAAGCATTGCTTTACCTTTGCTAATTTATTCTATTAAGAACACTTGACTTGACTGTACACTAGCCTGACAGAATAGTTTAATGTGAGATGAAGAATGTTAAGTATTTCAATCTACGTAAATACTTACTATTTTGCCTAACTTTCGTCTTCAACTTTCATCTTGTTTCGTAACCTTCCTTCTTATCTTACTGTTTCTATGCGTACGGGATCCCTTGCGGGAACACCCTTTGTGCATAGATTCCACGTTTCCTTAACTACATACTAAATAGTGCCTTTCTCCTTTTGAACATCTTTGTTAAGGTAAAGGGTAGCTAAAAATAATTTATAGTCAAAATAAAATTCAAGCTTTGGAAATTGAAATTACATCAAGCTTTAGCTACCTCTTGAGGCAGCACAGGCTGCTCTAGTATGGTGTTTTGCAATGAAAATTATATTACATGATGTAGACTGCAGTGATTCCCAAAGTGGGTGCTACTGCCCCCTGGGGGGCGGCAATGAAGTGCTTAAAGTGCCTGGTTTATCCCATCTTGGGAAAAATTTTATACATAGCAAATTGATCTTTTTGATAATTTGCTATACAATTTTGATATAATTAAGCACTAGGGGATGGCAAGATTGTTGGTAGATCAAAAAATTTCCTGAGAAGGAGGCAGTAAATAAAAAAGTTTAGGAACCACATAAATAAAGTAGAGAGAGGTTTCAATGCATCTGTCATTAATTAAAAGCTGAGAAGTAGCTACTAGGATATTTTAAATGCATTTGTGTAGGAGGATTTTTGTTAATGAATGAAAAAAATTGATGTTGACAAAGCATGTCTGCTGCATTAGTTGAACTTTGAGGGTTTATGCTGGAAGGGGAATGAATAGGTTTTGTTTAAAATAATGAATTTCAAATATCACATGACACATTTAGTGCAAAGCGATGACTGAGCCGACATGCTTATTTAGTTCTGGCACCTGGACTATTGATGTGATTGTTATGAAATTCCACATACAAGATCAATTTTGCAGCTATTTTGTATTTGCTTGCCTAGGGGCACTCTGATAACCTTCAAAGCCTATTTGAAATGAGTACAAATAGTTCTTGACCTCATCTTTGCTCACATCTTGGGTATAACTGTACAAGTAATTGGTTGGTTCATTTTATAGGTGCAACTGGATGATGAAACATAGGGTATCATTGCTGAGATACATTTTTATTTTTAGTGGATGAGTAGGACACTACACTACTAGAGATGTGACTCAAAAAAAAACATGCCGTTTTTTTTTAATATTTTGTCTGAAAATAACTCAGCAAGAAAAAGAACCACATTACATTATTTGTTTTCATGTCAGATTACAAAATAAAACAGCATACTTCTTAATTGATGGTTTTCTATGGTTTTATGAAATATTTCATTGTCTGCGGTTTCATGTTTTGATATTTCATTTATTTTACAATACATGTGAATGACCTTCAACTCCCGAAATGGTGTGTTATAATAACATGTCGTTACTTACGGTCATTGATAGAGGTGTGACTAAAAAACCATTCTGTTTTTTTTCTAAAAACATGTTATTTATACAAAAATTATGACTAAAAAACATGGATATTAATATATTATATGTGATCAAAAAAATCCAATGCTGTTTTTTAACAGAAAAATCCTGACTGAAAAAACATGACTATTATTATATTTTATGGGACCAAAAAAATTATTTTTTTTTTTAAAAACATTTAAAAAAAAATCACGATTGAAAAAACACGGATGTAAATATCAGGAAAGTTATTTTCTTTAATCAGACTAACTTATAAACATAGAACGCTGTTAATATTGAAATCATATTTATTAGAACTGTGCCTAGGTCTTAGAATAAAATATCTACTAAGAATCTATTCACTCCATAAAACCTTTTGGAGACCAGCTCCATCCTCAGTAAGTCATTCAGTAAAATGTGGTAAAATGGACAATGAATTTTCACTGTTCCTTTAAAAAACATTTTACTGAATGACTTACTGAGGATGGAGCTGGTCTCTGAAAGGTTTTATAGAGTGAATAGATTCTTTGTAGATATTATATTATAAGACCTGGTACGTTTCTAATAGATATTAATATATTTTATGTGACCAAAAAATCCATGCTGTTTTTTGAATATGTTTTTGTTACAAATAAGTCATGACTGAAAAACACTAATATTAATATACTTTATTTGACCATAAGCAACCATGCTGTTTTTTTAACATCTTTTTTACAGAAAAATCATGACTAAAAAAATGTGGATATTAATATATTCTATATGCCAAAAAAACCATGCTGGTTTTTTAAATCATGTTATCTTTACCAAATAAAATCATGACTAAAAAACATAGATATTAATGATTTTTGTGAAAAATACATGGTTTTTTAAAAATTTCATGGTTTTTTTGGTCAGATAAAATTTAATAATACTCATGTTTTTTTTAGTTATGAATTTTTGTAAAAAAACTTTTTTCAATAAGCATGATTTTTGGTCACATAAAATAAATTAATATTCATGTTTTTTTTACAATGAAGTCGTAACCAAAAAATGAATAATAATAACTTTTTAATAAAAAAACATGTAAAAAAAAATTTTCTTGCTGACATAAAATATTTTAATATCCAGATTTTAAGACACGATTTGGTCAATGTGAAGTTTAATGCAATCACGGAAAATAATAATTCCTATCTCAGGAATCACTAAAAGAACCCATTTAAGAACGTTTTACACGAATGACATTCTGCTCGCTGGTGCATTATTTTCGAATTATTGAACTTTGAAGTTGGCCTTCACACGCGAAAGGAAGCAACGGAATTTAATTAATAACGGAAGCTAACCCCCTATTACAAACGTAAAGAGGTTGGGTCGTGAGGTGGAGGCACAATTCTTCTAGTGAAAATTATAAATAAAGCTTCTAACCCACCCATTAGGATGACGACCGCAATCTTGTTTACATCGGCTCCAAGATGGCGACCACCATGGGCGCTGCCATCTTGGAGCCGATGTAAACAAGGTTGCGGTCGTCACCCTAATGGGTGGGTTGGAAACTTTATTTATAATTTTCACTAGAAGAACTGTGCCTCCCCCTCACGACCCAACCTCTTTACGTTTGTAATAGCTTCCGTTATTAATTAAATTGCGTTTCGCGCGCTCGTTTCCTATGGGCGCAAAGGCCAACTTCAAAGTTCAATAATTGGAAAATAATGCATCAGCGAGCAGAATGTCATTCATATAAAACGTTCTTAAATGGGTTCCTTTAGTGATTCTTTGGAATCAAATAATTATTTTCCGTGATTGCATTAAACTTCATATTGACCCACGAATCATATGGAAAACCAGTAAAATGAAACAGCATGGTTTTCTTGGTCACATAGAATATATTCATATCCATAAAATTCATAAAAAACAGCATGGATTTTTTAGGTCTCATGAGATATTCATGTTTTTTTAGTTATGATTTTGTAGTATAAAAAGCATTTTTTTGGTCTAATAAATATATTATTCATGTTTTTTCAGTCATGATTTTTTTTGTAAAAAAAATTGTCATGGTTATATTTGGTACCAGAAAATGTATTAATATTCATTTATATTAATCAGAATTTTTTTGAAAAAAACATGTTTTGAAAAAAAGCTTGTTTATTGGTCATCTAAAATATATTAATATATATGTTCATGAGTCATTTTTTTGTAATGAAAACATAAAAAAGAAACCATACAGTAAAAGTGGTGGTAGATAACCCACAATTACCTAGGAGTCTAAGAGGAACAGCAGGAGCCTCATAACTTACCACAGAACTTATATTGATGCAGTCAAAATTCAGAGCTTATTATCTCTGCTATGTCTGATTTTTTTGGTCACATAAAAATAAAATCAGACATAGTAGAGATAGAAAGGTCTGAATTTTGACTCCATCAATATAAGTTCTGTGGCTCCTGCTGTTCCTCTTAGACGCCTCTAGATAATTGTGTGTTATCCATCACCACTTTTACTGTATGGTTTCTTTTCGATGTTTTTATAACAAAATAATGACTAAAAAACATGGATATTAATGTTTTAGGTGTCCAAAAAAACCCAGACATATACCTAACAAAATTCAAGTTTGTGCAAAAAACAAAAAAAAAACATAAAAAACACGTTTTTTTGCAATAAAAACCGCCGTTAAATAAAACTGGTTTTTTTTGCATCACTATACACTACTTGGGTATACTCATCAAATATTAATATGCATTTTGTGGTCTGTACAGGATATAATGCATAATCATCTAGGGTTTGGACTATTTTATATTTTATACTGGTATGTTTATCTTACTGTTGGTTAAATGTCATTGGATCTGTTACTCTCTGCTAACAAATATTTTATGCGTATTATTATTCCTGTTCAATTTCATGGTAGAACACTTGCTTTAGAAGTGGAATTTTAGTTTAGTATTGTGATTTGAAATCATAATACAAGTTTTCTAGTGTATATACAGTGATCAGTATGAGTAGGTGTCCTATTGCATAGAAAAATGTCTGGCCATTTGGTCTGGCATTTTTTCTGATATCTATATATTCTATGTTGTACTGAAATTTGATCTCAAGTAGGTAATATTATCATTATTATTATTGAATATGTTGACCAGCAAAGCTGAAAATAAGCTTCTTATTGTATATTTCAGGGGGAAACATCTATTGCATCTATAGAAATTTGTGCTATCAGGGGAAATATGTGAGGTCCTGAGTAGTGATGTAAAAAAACGGTTTTATTTGATAGCAGTTTTTTTTGCAAAAAACGTGTTTTTTATGTGTTTTTTTTGTTTTTTTTTGCACACACCCAAATTTTGTCAAGTATATGTCTGGTTTTTTTTGTCACATAAAATACATCATTTTCCATGTTCTTTAGTCATGATTTTTTTGTAATAAAAACATCAAAAGAAAACCATACTGTAAAAGTGGTGGCAGATAACCCACAATTATCTAAAGGAGTCTAAGAGAAACAGCAGGAGACACAGAACTTATATTGACCAAGTCAAAATTCAGAGCTTACCATCTCTACTATGATTTTATTTTTATGTGACCAAAAAATCAGACATGGATATAATTTTATTTTATGTGACCAAAAATCCATGCTTTTTTACTAAAAATCATGATTAAAAAACTGGGTTTCAATATATTTTATGTGACCAAAAAAACCATGCTGTTTTATTTCACACGTTTTTTTACAAAAAAAATCATGTTTAAAAAAAATTATATGTAAAACAACATGGATATTAATGTATTTTATGTGACCATAAAACCATACTGATATTTTTCACATTTTTTAGTCATTAGGCAGTTTAAGGAGAGCGTCCCCCATACGGACTTTTTTCTTTATTATTGAACCTAGAACAATGAAATTTGGTATACTGATAGGATATTAAATTTAGAACCGTTTTTGCTTAGAGCAAAAGTTTAATTTTCTTGAAAAGAAAATGGGAAATCAAAGAAAACGAAGTTTGAAGGGGGGGGTTTCAAAAATCTTCTCCTCCTACAGTTTTTGAGCTACAGTGATGATTTTGGTATCATTGGATGCGGAAAGACACGGACTTTTATGGTAACTAAAATTCATTCCAAAATTATTTATTGCTCACGAGTTATGACGTTATAAAATTGTACATATCCGAAAAAGTACATTTTTTTCCTATTTTTACACATTTTCATGTTGAAAATGGAACTTTGAGGAAACAAATTTTAGTTACCCTAAAAGCCCGTGTCTTTCCGCATCTAATGATACCAAAATCATTACTGTAGCTTAAAAACTGTAGGAGGAGAAGTTGCTTGAAATCCCAAAAACCATTGTTTACATTATAAGCAAAACAAAAAAACATAAACAATTCAAATAAAAAATTTTGTAAAATTTTTGGTTCAAGTCAGACCCCTGAAATCATTATAGAGTAATCCAAAGCCATAGGAGATGACATAGCAACTTTGCGCCACGAAGAAAATGCCATTGGAGAGGTGTAACATGATAAAATACCACTTCCCCCTCCCCTCCCCCCCATTCTTTAAACCTCCGTAGCGGGCGAACGAGTGAACGTACGAGTCTCATTTTTTCACAGGATGTACATGACCTCTTACACTTCTTCTAGCAGCAAAAATCCCAGTTTCTCAAGAAATCTCACAAGCATGGATTCATAAGGGGGACGCTCTCCTTAATGCGCTCACGGAAATTAAAAATTCCGTTCCAATGAATCACTGAAGGAACACATTTAAAAACGTTTTACATGAATGACATTCTGCTTGCTAATGCATTATTTTTGAGTTATTTAACATCAAAATTTTTGTCTTCCATAGCAGTTAGTCAGTTGCGCGCTTGAGCTGGAGCTGTTAGAGTACGTTTGGGTACTTGTAATTTATTATTAGCCGGCACTGCGGAGCCTTAACCCACATCTGTGATGTTTTAGTTAATAACACAATAAACGTTATCAGCCAAAAATATTAGCGGGGCTGGGGAAGCAAATATTTAAATCTACGGTATTCACTCCTATGCTTTTGCTAATGTTTTACTGTGGCCGCCATATTGAAACTGATGTCAACCGCATATCAATTTCAGTATTCACTAGTCACTACCCTAGTCCCTCTAATATTTTTGGGTAATAACCTTTATTGTGTTTCTAAATAAAACATCCTAGAAGTGGGTTCATGTTCCGCGAGTCGGCCAATAATAAATTACAAAGTACCCAAGCGTACTTTAACAGTTCAAGCGCGCAACTCAACTGCTACAGAAGACGAAAGTTCAAAACTTGAATAACTCAAAAATAACGCATCTACGAGCAGATTGTCATTCACGTAAAACGATTTTAAATGTGTTCCTAGTGATTCTTTAGTACAGAATTTTTAGTTTCCGTGAGTGCATTAAACTGCATGTTGACCATATTATTTTTTACAAAAGATCATGTCTAAAAAATATGGATATTAATATATTCAATGTGACCAATAAAATCATTTTTCAAACATGTTTATTTCACAAAAAAGTCATTAGCATTCATTTTTTTGGTCATGATTTCTTTGTAAAAAAACATGGATATTAAAATACTCTATGTGACTAAACAAACCATGCTTTTTAAAAAAAATTTATACAAAAAAATCATGAATAAAAAACATGGATATTAACCCTTTAACGCCCCAGAGGACACCAGTGTCCTCTTTCAAAAATACCCTTAATATATTGTATTTCTTGTTCAATTAGTTCCCTAACTTGTTCTTTGAAGTTCTCTGCCAAGTGGCAGTTCCTTTCTCATCCTGAAATCGACAACTGCCTGATGCCAGCGCCAGTTTAGTGACGGTGGTTGTGTTAACGGTAATATGAGTACAAAAATTCGAACGTTAAAGGGTTAATATCTTTTATCTGACAAAAAAACCATGCTATTTAAAAAATTTTTTTACAAGTCATTAATATCCATTTTTTGTCATTATTTTGTAAAAAAACATTTTTTATTATATCTAAAAAAACATGGTTTATGGTCACATGAAATATATTAATATCCATGTTTTTTAGTCACGATTTTTTCTTGTAAAAATAACATGATTTGAAAAATAAGCGTGTTTTTTTTGGTCACAAAATATATTATTATCCACATTTTTTGGTCATGATTTTCCTGTCATGAAAAAATGTTTTTTAAAAAGCAACATGGTTGTATTTGGTCAAATAAAATATATTAATATCCATGTTTTTGAGTCATGATTTTTCTGTAAAAAAAAACAATGTTTTTCAAAAAAGCAGCATTGGGTTTTTTGGTCTTATAAAATATATTAACCCTTTAATGCCCACATTTTTATACTCATATTACCGTTATAACAACCACTATCACTAAACCGACACTGGCATTAGGTAGTTACTGTTATCAAGATGGGGAAGGAACTGCCACTCTGCAGTGAAGTGCGAAGGACACATTAGTGAACAAATTGAATAAGAAATAAAATATGTTATTGTTATTTTTGAAAGAGGACCGTACAGTCCACTTGGGCGTTAAAGGGTTAATATCCTCATTTTTAGTCATGATTTTTTGTAAAAAAGATGTTTTTTGAAGAAAAAAACATGGTTCTTTTCGGTCACATAAAATACATTATGATCCATATTTTTTCAGTCATGAATTTTGTGTAAAACAAACAGCATTGTTTTTTTTGCCAAATAAAATATATTAATATCCATGATTTTTAGTCTCATTTATTTTTGTAAAAATGACATTTTTTTGAAAAAACTGCATGTTTTTTTCCTGAGGACATCTCTATCAATGACCATAAGTAAAGATATATTATTGCAACACATTATTTGGGGAGTTGAAGGAGATTCACATGCATTATAAATTAAATGAAATATCAAAACATGAAACCACAGAAAATGAAAAATTTCATAAAACCATAGAAAACCATGAATTAAAGAAGTATGCTGTCTTATTATATAATCTGACATGAAAACAAATAATGTAAAGTGGTTCTTTTCCTTGATGAGTTAATTTCAAACAAAATATTTAAAAACAAAATATCCATGTTTTTTTAGGCCATGTTTTTTTTTGTAAAAAAATCTTTTTTAAAAAAAAAAGCACGGTTTTTTGAGTCACATCTCTAGTCCCGAGCTTGAGGTTTGGTAGGCCTTCTTGTTGTTAAAATAGAATAAATTTTTTGTTTAATATGAACCATCTTTTTTGGTTCACTGTTGTCCTGTTTTTCAGCAACTTCTACTTTTTACTTCAACTTTCATCTATTTTCATGAACTTCTTTCTCAGTTTAATGTTTTTATGCATCTGGTGCTTTGATTTAGAGTTTCATTTAACTCCATACTAAACGGTGCATTCCTCTTTCCTGTCTTTGAGCAGCTTTGTTGTGGTAAGGGAGGCTAAAACTTTCTTATAATCACTCGTGTATTCCAGGATCAGCCATGGATTGCAAGAAGGAGGGCCTGTTTGGCATCACCACATACATCTCCTGCCCTCAGATTGGACAGCCTTCTAACTACAATTTCTGCTGTGGCAGTGAAGAAAATCGCTATTGCTGTCAGTTCCCTCTGGAGTTCGACCAGGAGACTGTGGACAAAATTGTTGAAAAGTGAGACTTTCTAAAATTTTATTGTTGATATTTTTGGGGTTGTTGCTGATGTTCAATTTTAACCCTTTAACGTCCACATTTTGTACTCATGTTACCGTTTTCACAACCACCATCATTAAACTGGCACAGGCAGCAGATATTCATCGATTTCAGGGTGAGGAAGGAACTGCTACTCGACAGTGCAGTCCAAGAAATACTTCAGGGAACTAATTTTACAAGAAATACAATGTATTGAGGCTGTTTTTGAAGGAGGACCGTACAGTCCACTTGGGCGTTAAAGGGTTAAATGTTTACTCATTTTTTTTTATTATACTAAAATCTTGCTGGTTTACTTCTGCATGTGGGAAGAGGTTTTTTGGCTGGGGATATTCAGTATTTTGGCTGTGGTATTCAAAAGGTATTGCACGTAAAAATTTTCCATTTCAATCCAATTTATTCTGAAGTGTAGCTCAGTATTTTTATCTTTGGCAAACTCTACTGAGCAAGTTTATAAATGGTTAATGAGATGACAGCATGTATTGCAAATTCATCCTAGGGAGAATTTATTTACTGGTTTGGGTTATTTTTATACCATGTAATGAAGAGGTAGCTCAACAACTCTTTAGAAATGACTACAAGGTAAATCATTGGAATATTTGTTCTAAAATAATGCTAATTTATTTTTTTTACCATACATATTTATGGAGAGTCAGAAGTAAAACCTAAAAACAAGTTGATGGAGTTTCAGCATTTTTCATTAATTGTGTGTCCACCATAACAAAATATTGCTGGCACAAATTGACAGCTTCCAATTATGGTTAGTTCATTCATCCAAGTACCAATGAAACCAACTCAATTTCTGAATTGGGTTCTCAGCAGATTTTCAGAAGAATACAACCCTGTGTAAGGCTAGAAGACAGTGTTGTTATGAAAGGTAGTGCATTGCATTATGATACTAATAGATGCTATCAAATCATCTGTAGGTGATATTGCATCTTACACTTGTTTTTTGCACTACCTTGCAGGGGTTATAATTCCATTCTGCATATTTCATGCTTGTAAATATTCTAAAACATCTTTGTTTCATCACTGCTAATCTGTGTTTCGAAGCAGGTTCACTCTAATTTAAAATATCTGCTCTTGTGAGTCAGCAGCACCGATACCAGTTTAGCTGATACAGTGTCTTTGTGAAAGCTTATAAAAAGACGAACTAGAACCCAGTGCCTACACTCACTGAAGCATTATCATTAAAGTGCAGCAATTACGAGGAATAAACAGGCTTGTGTACTGCACCTGACATGTATGTATAACATGGTCATGATGTCTTTGATATGAATTTCAAGCTATAAATATTTGTGTTGAGAAAAATATGATCTAATGATGGACAAGAGCATTTCTAATGGGAGCATTCTCTCAAAGTCAAGTTACCCATTTATCATTTAATGGAGTCTCTTTACCAAGTTCTTAACTTACCTACTCGTTCTCATGAGATGAAGAGCATGTATTTGTTATCCAAAAGAAAAAGGTGCAAATTTGAACACTAGGGTATAGTTGTGTAGAAATCATTACGAAAGTGCTATGTGCAGTATCACAAAACCTTAAGGGTGTAAGTACTAAAAATAGGTATGACCAAATGATATCTAATCATTTAGGAAAACAGATGATTAGTAAATGTCACAGTTACAAATATCAAGCAAAGGGTTTTTAGGTAATACTGAAGCCATACCTCTAACTGAAGGTACAGTTTGTACCTTAACGTTGAAGACAAAATATGTGAAAAAATGCTTACTGGAGATCTCTTTATGCAGTTATGCATGACTTCAAACAAGTGATTATAGATGCCCATATCAAACTGTGGTCATTCTTCAATATCTAAAAGCTTCATAGAGAAAAGTAAGTCAGCAAGGTATACAGAAAGATTGTCCAAATGAAGAATTATACAGAAATTACAAGAGAGATTCCAAATATATTATTGAATCATAGAATTTGTTGCTGAGTTTAACCTGTGATAATTATGTAGAATGTGTGATATATTTGGCCTTTCTTGAGATTATTGGGCATCATGTAGCCAAAATTAACCCATTAACGCCCCAGAGGACACCAGTGTCCTCTTTCAAAAATACCCTCAATATATTTTATTTCTTATTCAATTAGATCCCTAATGTGTTCTTTGAAGTTCTCTGCCAAGTGGCAGTTCCTTTCCCATCCTGATATTGGCGACTGCCTGATGCCAGCGCCAGTTTAGTGACGGTGGTTGTGTTAACGGTAATATGAGTACAAAAATTCGGTCGTTAAAGGGTTAATCTCTTTATTTTGATTTCATTCATCTTAATGATTTCAAAAGACATTAAAGTCTGCTGGATCTCACTCAGGTTTCTCATAGTACAGGAAAATTAGTTTTACAACTTCTGCAGTTATTGTTAACTTGGAGGATAACATGAATTATTTTTCTCACTACTTCATCTTTAACATTCTCCTGTTTTGTTATCTATGTCCAATTTGACACTCAAACCATCCAAGAAATTTGTACTATCTTTAGGCTTTACTTTCTTGCTTTCAACATTGTCGTTATAGATGAATAAGCTATGTTTTTTTTTTTTATTGGTTTCAAGTGTGTATATTATTACTATTTGCCCTCATTGTTGTTACTGTTCAAGTTTTAAATGCTTAAATGTTCAAGGTTTGTCACTGGACACATTTAGATGAGATGGCAATATGGTAGCATTGAGGTGTTAACCCTTTAATGCCCAAGTGGACTGTATGGTCCTCTTTCAAAAATAACAATAATATATTGTATTTCTTATTCAATTTGTTCACTAATGTGTCCTTCGAATTTCACTGCAGAGTGGCAGTTCCTTCCACATCTTGATAAAAGTGACTACCTAATGCCAGTGTTGGTTTAGTAATAGTGGTTGTGATAACGGTAATATGAGTATAAAAATGTGGGCGTTAAAGGGTTAACGTCCATATTTTGTACTCATGTTACCGTTATCACAACCACCATCGTTAAACTGGCACCAGCATCAGATATTCATCGATTTCAGGATGAGGAAGGAACTGCCACTCGACAGTGCAGTCCAAGAAACACTTCAGGGAACTTTTATGAGAAATAAAATGTATTGAGGCTATTTTTAAAGGGTTAACCTACAATTTGTTGATTGGTATCTCCTTTTTTGGCAAAATGAAACATATCTCTCCTGTGTGCTGAGTGTGGCAAGGGAAATATTGCTGCACAAGCTACTTTTATCACTAAACTATTTGTGAAGTAGTATGTGTTCTCATTTATTTACACCAATGGAAAGGATCCAAATTTGCTTAAAGTGTATATTTAGTTTATTAGGTTTTTATTCTTGGTTCATATTTCTGTGATACAATATGTTAGTTGCATCTCTTCGAGGCATTTGTTCTTAGGTGTGACTTCACTGGAAAAAAGTCAAACTGCAGTTTATCGAGTCATGCTCTTAGTTTACAGCTTGAAATTATGTTCCTAACTTATTTCTGTTGTACATTATCTCTTGAGCATGTTTGCATGTTAACATGCATTAAATGTTATTTGAACAAGAGCTGTGTTCATCCTCTTGCAGAATTGAAGCATTTCATGACATGGAGCTTCATTGAGCTTTTCTGTTAAATTATAGTAAAGAATTGAGAAATGCTGCTCAGTACTGATGTACGCTCAAATATCAGTGCACCTTTCACATCAAACAATTTCACTTTTTCATTATTTTTTAAATGAATGTCCTTCTCATTATTCAAATTAGTTTCATATTATGTATAGCTTTGCTTCATCGTTTTGACATATGTAAATTGCAATATCTACTTTGTGTTTGCTGGCTAGAATTTTTTTTAATTGGTTCAGATTTACTTTACTTGCACTCGGTCCTCATGTTATGAATCACTTTCAAATTAATGAGTGCACTCTACATATTGACCTACCAAGTTCTTTATTCTTTTGCATTGTGCCTTATTTTGGTCGTGTAGTAGCTTTACCTTTATAACTTGGATTAATTTTTAGAACAACGGTTCATGTAAGTACCTACAATCTCATGTTGGCACTCCATTGTCTTCTCTGTGCACTGAATCTATTGCTTCCTTCAAAACAAGTTGATGGCGATTGAATTTCCTTTGGTTGATTGCTTATGTCACTGTAACAGAAAGGATCCCAACATTTGGGTGTAAAAGTTGACTTTTGCCAAGGAAGAGCAACTCGGTAGTGAAAATTTTTTCCCATACGTGCTTTAATTTATGTCCTGTTGAATTCTAATGGAAAAGAAGCCTTCAGAAGATAAGGTGATAATACTGATTGTTAAGAACAAGTCTAGAATGAAATAATGATGGCACTGTACATGATATCTACATATCAAGGTAACCATTGTTAGAAAGGCTGGTGGTTTAGTGCTGCAGTTGCTCTATCATCTCTGGAACTGGAAATTAGCAGGTCAAATGATAAAATAATTACCATTTTTACTCAGTATGTGTCCTCCATTTCATAAAATTTATAATTTTGGTTAGATGTCGTTTTTGTACAGTATTTCGTGATTTCTTCTTTGTACGTTATTCATTCATTTTTCCCTTTTACCACTTACGAATTATTTCATTGCTCACATAGGAGCAAATTGAAACTTATATGTTGCTTTTATTATGATACAATTTGATGCAGTTTGGTTATGTTACCACATTTTTATTTATTTCTACTTTTTCTGCTCAACGTGAAATTTCAAAAAGCAATCCTTCAAATTCTTGATAAATCTTATATATTCCTTTAAATTTGTTGTTTTCTGCAAATTTCAGATAAAAGATCAGCACCATGCTTTTTGGGAAAAATGTGAGGGGAAATGTGAGGGCACGAGCTCAGAGTTCTTCTTTTTGTTTAAATATGAAAGTTTTGTTTTTTGTTGAAATATGAAAGTTTTGTTTTTGGTGCATTTTCAGCACCTACTACTACTACTACTTTCTTCTTCAACTTTTATCTTGTTTCATGAACTTCTTTCCCAACTTACGGTTTCTATGCCCCTTTTGCATAGATTCTGCTTTCCCTTATCTCCATACTATTGGTGCCTTCCTATTTCCTCTTTTTAAAGCAGTTTTTTTGTAGTAAGGGAGGCTTAAACTAACATCTAATCTATTGTTTGTTTTGTTATTTACTAGCATTTTGATTGTTGTTTTTTCAGTACCTATTACTTTGTTCTTCAGCTTGTATGTTGTTTGATACTTTCTTCAGTCTTGCTGGTTTTTATGTACACTGTACCTACAGAGAGACATATTGTGTGTAGATTTCTATTTTTTTAACTACATATATGCTAATTGGTGCCATCCGGTCTTGGCAACACTTTTGTTGTAGTTAAGGAGGTTCTAACTAACTTACAATCTATCGCATTTATGTTGGGATATGCTTCACCATCTTCCTTCCTTTTGAAGTCATGGGCTTGTGGTATCTCTTCCTGGTTGTGCCTTGTGCAGAGCTGTTGAGCTTAGTCTGTGCTTAGTGCATAGAATTTTTCTACAAAAATTTATCAAAGCAATGACTTGGCTCTGTTGGATTCAAGTTCAGCTGACTTCAAAATGTTCAATGCGATTCTGCATAGGGTGCAATCAGAAATAGAAAGATCTCGGGCGACTGTCATGCAATTCACCGCTTTGAATTACGCAGGTCTGAGGAACTCAGTGCAAACATCCCACATGCTTTGCCTCGACGAAAGTTCAAATCTCGGAGCTCATTCTTTGGGTTGTGAGTGAAGACCTCTCTGTTCTTAGATGTTTTGCCCATCCGTTGAGTTGATGTCAATCATCTTCATCTTTCCACTAGGCTTTATATTGTTTGCTTATTTGTTGCTTGCAGTGTCTTTTTCCTTATGTTTTAAGTGCAATTTAATCTTAATGACTATTTCATTTAATTGGTTGATGCTGATTTCCAGCTGTTGTTGCTAGTTCCTTTGTTTTGGTTGCACAGTATGATGGTTCGGTCACTGTTTGAACATTTTCGTTTTGTTAGATGTGTCTCTTTCATTTGCTTGAAGGTTCTTTATGTACTTTGCTAGATTGTTTAATTTAGGGATTTCATTCCTCCTTACTGTATTTCAAGCGTGAAGTCCAATTTGAGTATTTTATACTTTTGCATGTATTGCTTCTGATTGTGAAGTCACCAGGAGTTGAACCCTTTTATTCTATTCTTCAATGTTTTGGGCATCAAACTTAGGTAATCCTCACAAATAAATGTACAAATCACACCTGCCAAATGTGTTGAAAAGCACAAAAATAATAATACAATAAAGAGTGCAATTTATTAACTATTAGTTGAACATACTTTATCAGATGTTTTCCCATTGAAGTTGTTGCTTGAAAGAATTCAGAAGGCTTAGTCTCAATAATACGGTACATAGTCTTTCCTTACAGTGAATGCATTTTGATAGGTTTTATAGACTTCAAGAGTTATTGTTTTTGGTAGCTCTTCAATCATTTTATGTACGAATCTCAGTTGATTCACTTGATCATTGATGATGTGTGTCTTATTATGTTACGTAAGTAAGAGCAGGTTGATGTTATCTTGTCTGCTTTCCTTAAATTATTATTGTATCATTAAATTTTTACATTGAAATGCTAGTTGAAATCGTATTGTCTACAAAATGAACTCTCTGGAAACACTTTTTAAAGTCTCAGATGAAATGCTTTTGTGAAGGAAAAACTAAATAATGTCATTCTTGTGCAGTATTTCCTGATTTCTTCTTTGTAAAATCTCAAGTTTTTTCTCCAAAAAAATTGTTGAGAGAGCTTGCTAGGGTGCATGGAAGGCTTGTCTTTACTTGGAGGCATCTTTGCTCCAAACTGCAGCAATGCTTACTCTAGGAGTCTGATGTGGGCCTAGTCCATTAGTTTAGTTAGTTTGGTTTTTTGAATTTTTCTTTGTCATTTACTTGAAGCTATCCCTTGATCCGCCTTGTAGCAGCGCTAACTTTAGGAGTCAGATATGGGTCCAGTTCTTAAGTTCAGTTGGTATCATAGTTTGTTGCATCGTTCTATGGGCTTGAGTGATCAGAAAAATCTCACATCACAGCCTGACAGCTTGTTCATGAATTTGTTGCCTCTTATGAGAGTGTTTCATTAGCAGTATTTAAACATTGTTTCATTGGCCATGGTACGTCAACTGTGTTTGATCAAGTATGTTATTTCACTATTTAATGTTTTGAAACCTAAGATATAAACTTCATAGTAAAATCTTATACAGAGAATATTGAAGTTTTCTTCACTTCAAGGATTGACTTAGTTATTTTCACTGATATATCATTTATGGAGAACTGGAGGAGCAATACAGGGCCTGGTAGGTCTTGTATGGGATGATATTGTATCAGATCACCTTTGGTTATGTATTGTCATCTTTTCGTATATTTTCCCCCCTCTACATGAATGGGACTTCACAATTCAAATGACGTCTGTCATTAAATCGTTGTAGAAGAAAAATTGATTTTGCAAGTTTTCAAGAAAAAACACCATATCCCTTCTGCTCTAATCTTACTGATTTTTGCAAATTTTTAATATAGGCTAAATTAAGTTGCGTGACTTTGATATTTTTAAGATGCATGTATGATAATTTTAATAGACATTCCTAATGTGTTTATGACCCAGTTCTCTCAATCTCGAATGTTGCTGTACTGAACTTTGATGTATGTGAATATGTTAGGTCCTGAGCTGAAACTTAGGTAGGCCTTCTTTTTTGTTAAATAGATTAGGTTTCTTGTTTTGCTATGGACTGTTTTTTTTTGTTGAAATAGACTAGGTTTTTTGTTTTGCTACATACTATGTTTTTTTGGTTCATTGCTGTCATTATTTTCAGCACCTATGACTTTCTTCTTCAACTTTTATCTTGTTTCTCAAACTTCATACTCAACTTTGTTTCTATGTGCCTTGTGCATAGATATCATATTTTCTCAACTCCATATTAAATGATATCTTCCTCCTTCCTCTCTTTAGAATGCCTTTGCTGTGGTTAGGGTGGCTTATAGGTACCACTTTTAATTCTGATTAATGTAAGTTGAACATTATTAGCTTTGCTTTGGCTTGTGTCCCCTGAGGATGACACAAATTATGTATTTATCAGAATTTTGGGCTCCCAGGGGGAAAATAAAGAGTCACAAGCTGAGGGTCAAGTAGGTTTTCTTTTTTGTTGACACAGAATAAGTTTTGTTTTGTTGTGAAGCATCTCTTGGCCAATTCACTGCTGCTTTTCAGCATCTCTCTTCTTCAACTTAAATCTTGTTTCATAAACTTTGTTCCTAACTTGCTGCATCTATGCTCAAGAGAGTGCAACACTTCTTGTGCATATTCTCTCAACTCCATATTAAATAGTGCCTTTGTCTCTCCTCTTTTAGGAGCATCATTTTACTGGTTAGAGAAGCTCAAACAAACTTAAAATCAAATCTTGTGTGTGTAACACAGTCTGACTGAGGGCTCTTGAACTGAGCTTTTTTTTTTGCTGTGTCTTATTGTACTGTTTAAGAAAATACTTGGATATTGTGAAAACAAATAAGTTTCTATTCATCTTTGCTTATGCTGCTCTATTGTATGTTGCTGCTACAGATCCTTATGCAATTATTTGCTCAATATTCTTATCTCATTGAAGTGGATTCGTTTTATTTACTGCTTGCCCTAGTTCATGTTGCTCAATGACTTTGTTCCATCTCTGTAAGTTACTGCCTCATTCTTAGTACTTTATTTTGTATGAATTAGCAATCCTTAATTTTGCCATCTAATAAATGCATAGTTTAGTACAAGTTAGCCTTGGCTTTGTTACGAAGACTCCTGTCGTAGAAGGAACTCAAGGCTGAGCTACAAGGCATGGCAGGCACTGTAAGTTAGAGTGCTTTGCATGTGTTGCAGTGATTTGGGGGGCCAGTCTCACGGTGAGGATGCTGCTGCCGCTGCTGCTGCTGTACACTCCCGTTCTGAACGTCAGACTAACAAAATTACCGACACAAACACTGTAGAAACTCCGATTGTCCCGCAAAAAGCTAACGAAACTGAAGGAAGAATATCTGATGCAGTCCAAAAAGCCAAAGACAAAGTTAAACAGAAAATCAAAGACAAATCTAAGGATAAAATCAATAAGGTCATTGAAGAGAAGACTCAGAGGAAGTGAGTACTTGTTGCGTTAATGCTAATTAAATTATTAATATGGACTTGTTGAAGCCTGTGGCTTGACGCCTTAATTGCTGCACCATGGTTTGTTAAAACTGCTATTGTTTCCCAAGGTGCTTCTCTCCTCTTGTTGCGATACTTCTTGGTTACTTGTGGTCATCGCCAACCGTAAAGTTTGGAATGATTATTCCCTACGCTCTGCCTGCCTAAATGAACTGCAGTTTTTTCTGACTCTGGGTTATTCAGGGCAGTTAGTCGTAAATGCGTTCAGAATTCAAATACTAATGATTGTTGTGCGCTCGTGGGTGGGTTATCACTCGTGCAGGCACATTATTTTGACAAAGCATGATGGAAGTTTCATACCTCACAAACAGTGCTTTCTATCTTTGTAGTTTATCACTTTTTGTAGTCTATCACTTTATCATCACTTTTTGTGCCAGTCATGTTTTTACAAGTGTGCCAGGTTTGAGAAACATTGTGTGAAGTAGGAATATACCGTAACTTTGTTAAGCATTATTTTATCATTATTTTTATCAATGTGTTTGTTGCACAGAGATTTGCTAGATCTGGTGGAGTAAATTGACAAATGTGACAAAACTATCTCATCAATAGTGAGCAAAAAGTTACCTCAACTATGGAGACACAATCATGTCTAAAGTAGGCTTTTGTAGCCCCACTCGATTGTGTTGAACTCTTGGGATGTAAATATAAACCTGTCTGCATGCTAATGTAATGTGATTACTATGCCAACAATACTTTGCCAATTTGTTTATTTGAGGTCCTGAGCATGACATCAAGTGTATGATGAAGTGATGTACCAGCTTGGATGCTGAGTGCATTTCAGAGAGTTTTGTTCTTACAATTCCTGGTTTACACCTCTTGTGGTGAAACATGGATCTTGAACTAAAATTTGATGCTCTCTTGAGATTTTCTACCTGCTGTTGAGTTAGAACTTCCATTCTCAGTTGGTTGTAGTTGTAAATTGAACTCATGCAAGATTTGTAAATAAACGCTGGTTGCGGCATATTTCCTATTGTACATATTTGTAATGTTCTGTTTCAAAAAAGGTGTGTTATTTCTTGGATTGAAATCAGAAGTACCAACCCTTTACATTCAGTAGGTAGAATCCTTGGAGTTCTAAGTAGATGAACCTGTTTTGCTAATGCTTTGTCTAACACTGCTGGCAAATTATTTACTAAACTGTGTTTTGTTAATGCCTCTGCTATTACCCTTGTATGTAGAATTTTAATCAAAGCCAGACCTGTGCATGATGTACTCTGTGAGTACTGAGAACTAATCAGTTGCGTTTTTTTGTTTGTGTTAGTACTCTGTGTGGTAAAGCGGTATGGCACCAACAAAATGATGTAGTAGAGTCAAGATACTATATTTATGCCCCAAAAAAATGGTACCATCATTGTGTTATGTTCCCCCTGTAGTCAAGTGAAAGAGTCCTACTGTTGCTCTAGTAATATGTGACACTTGTTAATTTGCTTTCGCTGGCAAAGTTAATTGTTCTTAATTTTTAAAGATTTTGCTTGTGGATGGTCAAAAATTTTTGTGCTTAGTGGGACAAATCATCCTCTCTGTGCTTAAATTCTGAAGAGTTCTGGATTTGTAAAGCCTCCTTACATGCTCAACCAGTATTGTTACCATAGCTGACATTTATCCCTTGGGCTTTTCTGAACTACTTTGTCCGAATTTTGTTCTTGATGTTGATGGATATTTCCAAACGGGGCATCTTTCAAAATTTTGAGTATGTTATTAGGTAGGTACAATGTACATAGTGTTGGTTGATAGTAATATTTTATCTGGATTGAATTGCTCTTATATTCTTTGTATTTTATTTTGATGTTTTTGGTGGAAGTTATCGATGCCATCATAAGGTTATCCAAGTCAATACTGAGTTGTTTATAAAACATACAAGAACTTAGAGCAAGATTGCTCAATCAGTAACAGTATAGGATTGTTGTTGGTATCTCTGCTGTGCGTTCTGTAACTTTTAAGTTATTCCATTTTACGATGTTTTATTGCCCTTCAAAAGCAGGGAGGTCTGAATCATCGACTTGAGGGCATTTGTTAGTACCTGGCGAAAGCTCAAACTCGAGTAATTGTGTTCTTTTCAGCATCTTCTTTCTTATATTTTCTGGAACTTTCATCTCGTTTCATAAATTTCTTCCGATCTTGGTGTTTTAATGCGCAGGATATGGGAAACATACCTTGTTATGCAGTTCAATGTTCCTTTTATTTAATGCTAAATGGTGCCTCCCATCTTACTCTTTTGGGAACATCCTTTTGTGGTTACAGAGGATTAAACAACTTTATAATTTAGCCTGGCCAGCTCAAGCTATTGTTAATTGATTATAGCATGCAAGATGCACAAAAGAGTCCCAAGGCTAGTCATTGCTGTGCTGGTGTTACTGTGGGTGACTTCTACCATTACTGGATTTAGTTAAGATCTAGCAGGAAAATGTCCAACTCTACAATGCTGTGAAGATGTTATAAATTAAAACCCCTCAGGGGGATACAACTATTGTGTCTATGGGAATTAGTGTTCCCAGGGGGATAATGTGAGGGCCCGAGCTAAAGGTTAGGTAGGCTTTCTTTTTGTTAAAATAGAATGGGTTTTTGTTTTGTTACGGACCATCTTTTTTTGCGGTTGACTGCTGTCCTGTTTTTTTAGCACCTACTACTTTCTTCTTCAACTTTGATCTTCTTTCTTGAACTTCTTTCTCATCTTACTGTTTCTGTGCCATTTCTGCATAGATTCCGCGTTCCCTCAACTCCATACTATATGGTGCCTTTCTCCTTCCTCTCTTCCATACGCTCTTTTTTGTAGCGGTTAGGAAGGCTTAAACTAACTTATAATCTTAATCTTATAAATTAGAATCAATATTTTGATCTATTCATACAAAAATTGTGCAGCACCTTAGCATGGAAAAAACATGCCTTTACAAGCTGTTGCTAACTCCCCCACACTCACCATCTTGCTGCGGGTGTTAACTCTCGATATAGATTTCAATTTCCCCAGGGGTGTCCATGACTACTCGTCCTAGGTTCAGCAAGTTAGCTGTTGTAGACTATGAATTTAGTTTCTGAATTTGATGCTTGTGTGAGCTTTTTATGGCTTTTCTCAGTGCAAGCAAATATTTTATATTTGGTAGCATTTTTACCCAGCAATATTTTTACCTTGTTTGTTTAATGTTACATTTGAAGTACGCAGAGGTTGAAAAGATTCAAGTTTAACTGTGGTCATCAATAAAGATTTGTTCATTTCTATAGCATGTTATGTGGTAAGCTGTCTTTTAAATACTGTCAGACTTGAAAAGTTCATAAATAAATTACCCAATGTGTAATGAATTAAGACAATTTTAAAATTCGGGTCATATTTGATGCGCATTGTCCTACCAGTAATTTATTATGAACTTCAGTAAAAACATTTCTGTTAAATGATTCTCAGGTATAGGTGCTGTTACCATTCTGAAGTTGGCTGAAGCTGCTTGAATGTTCCCTATTGTTATTGGTTAACCCATTAAATATTTGGGTTCCTTAATTTAGAAATAAGTTTTTCATTTCACTCGAATGCTATATTGGATTTGACGCTAGGCATTACCCAAGCTTCACTTCTTTGTCTCATGTTAACTATATTTTAGTTGAATTAGAATCAACACTCGGTTATTTTTTACTATTTTTGAAGTTTGAAAAGCTTTAGCTATTTTATTTGAACTATTTTGCTGGAAGGTGGGACTAAGGCAAAGTGTATTTGTCAACATGACATCTCAGCAATGCACCTTCAGTCATGACTCATGATACGGTGGTGTGATAACTTTTTTTAACTTTTCTAACAATTATCAAACATTGAGATTGTTCAGTTTGAAGTGCTCGTTTTCTTTCTTCTAATGACCCTCAAATACAATAAAGGTCAGACGAGTTTAAACCAGCATTTGAAGAAAAAACCGATGCGCTGAACACATTAAATGCGTCATACATTTAGGTATCCATCAGCAAGAACTCAATATTACGTTACTTTGCAGCTTGCCTCGACTGATCGGGATCCTGGTAGGCGTTGTGCTGGTGGTGCTGCTGGTGTGCGTGGTGTGCTGCTGCTGTTGCCCCTTCTGTCTCCTCGCCAAGCGCCGCAACCGCACCAGAGGTACGGCCCTTCTCTCCTTAGCTCTATTATCCATTCCTTTTTTATGTTATCTCTTGATGTTTTACCTCCTTTAGGGTGTTCTAAGCTACCTTGGCTACAAAGCTGTTTCAGTTTTAACTGCGTTCACACCACCAGAGGTACGGCGCTAGTCTCCCCTCCTTTCCTTAGCTTTCTTATCATTTCTGTTTTTATGTTAACTCTTGATGTTTTACCTCATTTTGGTGGTTTTAAGCTACCTTGACTACACTAATGTTTGATTTTTCATCATGCTACATCACTTCAAGTTTGGCATCACTTGCACCTTTCTCTCCTTTGCTTTCTTTGAATCCTATTAATTGAAACATCTCGTGATATTTTACCACCTTTAGATAGGTTTTAGTTACTCTCGCATGGATATTTTTTCTTTTATTAACTGTATTGCTCATGTTATTTTGAGTTAAGCGAGCATATTTGGTCCGTTGGTTATCAGGCCAAACTAACTGTTTAGGCGTTGATAAGATGACTGTGTTATATTATTTTCAAATGCAATCATCTTACTTTGACTATTCCTGTATTGCTTGTGGTAAATATATTGTAACTGTTTACTCATGCATAGATGAAAGTGTTTGAGTTAATGCAGGTGTCGGATGTCTGTTTACTCGTGCATCTCATTGTACAAAACAAAGTAGTGGCGCACAGGTGGTATCAGTACCTTTGGTTGTGCAGGTGATGCTGAGGTGACGGTCACTCCGCCGCCTCAGCAGGCAGCCCAGCCTCTTCAGCCGTATCCCCAACAGCCCTACCCTCCTCAGCAGTACCCCAACACCCCTGCTGCTGGCTACCCTGGTTAGAGAGTTAGTAACTCTCTTCCATAATTTTTGTTGACATTTGAATGATGACTTAAGAGGCGTGCATGAAGAGTGATTCTGGCTGAGTGGTAGTCTAGACAAAATATAAATGCAATAGTCAATAGTGCTGTGCTTGAAGAGTGATTCTGGCTGAGTGGTAGTCTAGACAAAATATAAATGCAATAGTCAATAGTGCTGTGCTTGAAGAGTGATTCTGACTGAGTGGTAGTCTAGACAAAATATAAACTGTGCTGTGCTTGATACTTAGTACTCCTCACGAAGCATAGTGTAGGCAATAAATTTAGGTCAGGCCTGCCTACCTGATGCTAAGGGACTGGCGCCTTCAGGATGGATATTGTCACCTCAGCTATAAACAGGCATTCTTTGAGACTCTATCGTGTCAGCTTTGCTGTATTCAGTTTTCATGGCTTTGTCTTTTCTTCAGTTTGTATGGCTTCTTTCCTTCCTCTTCCATTGTAACTTGGTATTTCCTGCACAGTATCCTGTGTGGGAACAAACCTTGTAATGTACCTAGATTCCTTATTTTTACAATCTTAACTAAATGCTTTCTACTCAGGGCTCTCATAAGGTCGTCTTTGTTGTAGCTAGTTAGCGTTAAACTTGCTAATTATATTATGAAACAGATAATAATTTTAAGACTTGAAACAGAAAAATCAAGACTTCACGATGGTCTAAATTATGAAGTGCTTGCTGAATTTAATATATTGATTTGTGTTTAGAGCACTCCAATTATTGTAACTGAAATCACTCTGACCTAAGGTAGGTTATGCAACCACACTAATTTTGCCTATTTATGAAAAAAAATCTCAGAGTAGTATGCGTTATGTGTTGTCAGTGTTGCATTTTGAAATTACCAATTAAAAAAGAAAAATCGTTGGATTATCTTAAAACACGCCTGAAAACTTGGCAAGTAATTGATAAATGTGAGCAAAATTTTATGAGTTAAGAGAGCTCCCACGCTCCGTTACGATGGTCTTACTTTATATTCTGTGAGGGTGGGTTTTGAATCAATGGTTTTGTTGTGGGCAGACCAGCCTCCTCCGTACGCTGAGAAGCAGCCCGCCTCCAATCCCAACTACAACAACGTCTAGACTGCGGCGGGCTTCCACGTCTGACTGCGTGCCCGCCTTCTCCTGCAAACGATAGCTACGCCCCAAAGCTTTATGTACCCTTCCACTGTTTTTCTAGTGTCGACTTAGGCTCACCTCCCCACTGCAATGTGACTTCCAAAGTCCTTCCCTCCTCTTGTGTGCTCATCATACCCGCTCCATGTCACTTTTTTATTGTTCCTTCTTTTAATACTCAGAATCGTAAATGTAGGCACACCTCACTCACGGATCAATTTGTCTACGCCTGTAGACTTGCGTGGCATTCTCACTACGATTTGCCCATGTCGCAAAACAGTTTGTTGTTCTATATTAGCCTCTCGATATTCTTGTTTGTCGTTGAGATATTCTGTTTTGTGTGGCCGCCCTCTGTCAGCCAAAGGAGACGGTCGCTGCTAGTTTTGAAATGCTAATAATTACAGGAAGTGTTATTAAAAACTCTACGGACGCCGCTGCATTTCTACTGAGAAATTTTGGGTCATTTTAATTTTGGTGAATAACCTTCGAGAGTTTGAGGTCTAGGTATATTTGGCTGACGTTTGAAGTCACTTTTTGAAAATTAAAAATCTTGTGTTCTCGATTGTACCGCTTGACCTGTGCGTGTTCTATTTACGCATGAGATATCCCAACACCCACCATGGGAACTTTTGAATTTGACAGTACTGAGAGATCGCTTGAGTGGTAAGTTATTCACGTTCTACAACTTGAAATCTTACGTAGAAGCATAAGTTTAGGTATTAACCAATGTTGAGAGCTGTATTTTGAAATATTACGGCATTAAGAAATTCCAATCCATCCGTGTGTATTTTCCATTAGCTGCAAAAAACTTTGTAATTTCATTTATTTACTGAGTTTTAGTGAATTTTCGCTATTTCATTAATGAGATATATTTTCGACTTTGCGCTTTAAACCACTCGTAATAACTGTCGGAAATTTTATGAATTATCGATTTAGGGTTTGAGTAAATCCAGGTCATTAAAAAAGTATATAAGTAATCTCAAGTTTTTACCATTCGAAATGTGTGAAATTATCTTTTTTTTTAATTTAGTTGTAAAGCAACCTACTGCTCTCTAAACGTGTACGCAGATATAGCCTGCAGTCCTATGCACTACGAGTGAAGTAGATCACTTCCAAAATCATTATGGGGAAATATATCCTGAAATACTTCATTAAAAATCACGAATTCCGTTTTTAGTTTGAGTATCGAAATGATGTACCACATGATCGCACCTCCGGGGAATTCCTAATTAACTCCATAAAATAAGTTACACAAATAAATATTACAAAGAAATATAGCTTTACTTTTGAAATTCGAACATGTCGAGTGTTTGCATGTCAAACTTCGGAGTGGTGCGCTTGACTTCGATCATTTTTGTGAAGTTGAACCATTTATGATCATTGTATTGATGTTAAAGATCTTATTGTTCTGATGTATGTAATTCTTACGGAAGTTATGCCATCCTGAAGCTTCGTCTCAGCTCGATGTATTTTGTATCGTGTCTTTTTGACGAATCATATGCGGCTGACCGAGACGACCTGTCAGAATAATCTTTAGATATGAGACGGTAATATTTTATAGAGTCTGTGATCTGCGCATTCGAAGTTCCATATTGACATCCTTTCTTCGAGTGCTTTGTGGTGTTCATTTATTTGAATCTCGCGTATCTGCGCAAGTTTTCGCAGCAGATGTGATTTCTTTATAGTAACTTGTTTCGGATTGTTTACTAACTTGTATGCCGAATTTCTTTATAATCTTAACAGAAATTAGTGTCAGTTTTGTTCAGATGCAATAATTTGTTCTCCTGTAGCCTTAAGGTTTTTTAAGCCTCTTTGCTTGTGTTCTCTCTATCGCCATATATACGTCTCATTTCTGCCATTATTCAGTAATTTTAGTTTTTTAATCGTTGAACTTAAGTGATTATAGCAAGTGTGTACCGCGATCAAAACATACTGGCGTGGCAGAGTGCCGCTGCGCTGATACATCATTCTGAGGGAAATGAGATGTAGTTAATATGTATTGGCGAGTAGGAGAGGCTAGCTTCTTGATAAATATTTAACTATCCCGTCCTGATACGTGACATGAACAACATCGATTGGGAGTCGACACAGGTCGTCATATGTGTGTGTGTTTTCCTTCTTTGCTCTGCTGTGCTAGGAGAAAGGTCGATGATCGAAGGAAATAATCTCGTCGCTAATTTCTTCATCTATTTTTCTTTTGTGATGAAACTCCGCAATATAGCGCACGCTGAGCAGCTGCCACGAGAATTTGGATGATGAATCCTTTAGCTCAACGACGGAGGGTGTTGCCAGACTCTCGTTCTGTCCCATTGGCGGAACCCTGATTTAAAATTTTTTTTTGCGTATCCGTGTGCTCTACTTTTCTGTCTGTATTCTGTGTGGCGCAATAGTTTCACGTGGGAGTGAAATTTTTCACTTCTTTAACGATACTCATTCATTGTGTAGCAGGGCAGTGTTGTTGCCTGCCCTGCTGACGAGCTGTGTTTTTATACGTGCTAGGATTTGGAATGTTTAGGTTGACTGTCTTGAGCTGCCATTGAAGATGGAAGCAAAGGCTAAATTCGATTGATCGAAGTGTAAAGCGACACGTTAAAAACATAGCATAGGCGCGCAAGTTTTTAAATTTGAGATATCCGTGTGCTGTTGTCCATAATCCAGCAAGTTGAGGCTTTTAGTTTTCTTATATCCATTCATGAATCATTGCAAATTTTCTCGTAGAATTTCCGTTTTCTTATTGGAGTGTACGTTTAAAGGAAGTATTAAAGGCCGTTTTTTTCAAGCAAACAAGGTAGCTGTATCAAAGATGCTTTTTGTCGTAGGTATACTCCGCTGAGCTATCTGGCTGCGAAGTTCCCTATTTGACGGCAACATGAGCTCATTTGCTGGGTGAAACTTTTTCAAATGAGAATTGATGTGGCACTAACAACATTGTCACTCTCCTCCCTCTTGGTCCCTTACAATCATGTTTTCATACTAACAAATATTTTAACCCTGCAGTTCAGGCATATTTTAATTTAAGGGTACCCTCACATACTCGCAGCGGCGTAAGTCATATTCATCCTCTTGGCCGTTGACAGATCGTTTGTAAACTTGAGCATTCGTTTCGTCCGTTTTTCATCTTTGCGTGAATTATTTAATACGGAGCGTTCATACTTAAATTTTATTTAAATGCTTAGTTGCTTTTCTGTTCTGAAGTCAGTGGAGTAGTATGCATCCACATACTGATCAGTGTGGGGAGATATTTTTTATTAATCTTAATCTAAATGTTGAATGTGCGGCCCACGTCCATTGAAAACTAAAGATATTTAACCGCAGACTGTATCATTGAGCTCTGTGGAAGCTCGCTTGTACGTGAAAATCTTTACTTCGTTATGCATTTCGGAGGTATAATTTTTGTATTTAGTGTCGCATTTTGCTTTTAAAACCGTTCCCACTAGCGAGCTAGGAGATTTAAAACTATATATATATGGTCAATGTTTGCTATTACGTTTTTATCTGAATTTACCTGCTCGCAATCTCAAATCTCATTTTGTGTCCGAGTTTAATTTATAACTTGTTTAATTTTTGAATCTCCATTACGTATATTTTATTCACTGCCTTGAAATCGCGTTGAATAAAATTTGAAGATCTGTAATTGAAAGATTATACAACATTCATATAGTTTGATGAATTTACTGTAGATATCTATATTATTACTTCAATAAATTTACTTCAAACCCTTTCTTTCATTTGCGCACCGTTTCGATACCCGGAGATGAGTTTGCGTACAAATGGATAGAGTGCGCCTCAGTAACGCGAGAGGAAAAATATATTTGACTATTACACCTTTTAACGTTACAGTAACAACATTACGTATAGCAACAAACAAAATTTATTCTACTAGACCATAGCGTGCAGTCTCCGTTGTTCATCATTTGGGAAGAGTTGATAAGTTATTAGTTTGAGTTTTCTAATCACGAAGGGCGTTCCAAAGAGAAAAAGGCACCTTTTAGTGAGGACTTGTAGGAACGCGGGATCTATGCACAATATGTATAGAAACGACTTGTAGGAAAAACTTGGACTTATAGGAACGCGGGATCTATACACAAGGAAGTAGTAGGTGCTTAGAAACTAGACAGCTGTGAACCAAAAAAACGTGGTTCTCAACATAACTAAAAATGGTACTGATTTCTATAGACCAGTTGTATTCCCTTGTGGGGTGTATTGAATATGTTAAATATAATAGGCAAATTTACAGAGTCTGAAATGCATTCGTAATAATAGGGGCCCCGTACGCGCGGAGTAGTCAGTTCGGATCCCGGCAGTTTCGTCCGGTGTTTTGCCCTGTTGGGAAAAGGGGAGAACTCGGCCCCAATTCCCCAGGGGCTAGAAACGAGTACCGGCTTGACCGGGGGTAACCGTCATTACGTCCAGGTTTTAGTTATAAGGCATTTGAAAAACTCGAGTACAAGATAGTGATCAGGCTTGATTGTAATACAACGTCCTTTTTTTCTATAACTCTATTTACACTAAAACTCATTCTGAGTTCACGTAGGTTCATGAAATCAATGTCATTTATATTTTCAATAAAATATATACACAATTATGATAATGATAACACTGAAAGTCAAACTACTTACCATGACCTTGAAAGTGGGACCCCAAAACCAACTTTTTTCGTTTGAGATATAGAAAAAATGAATATTTGAGAACGAAATTAATCAGCTATCAAAGAAAAGTAGACTAACATTTGCGATAAAAACTTGCATAAATCATAAAAAATTTAGATGATGAAAAACAATAAGATGCGCTCCCAGTTTCCTCACATCGGCCATCTGCATTGATTGATAGATTATTATTATTATTATTATTATATAAGAAAGTTTTAGCCTCCCTTAACCACGACCAAGATGTTCCAAGAGAGGAAGGAAGAAGGCACCTATTATGTATGTTGTATGAGGAAACGCGGAATCTATGCACAAGGTGCACAGAAACAGTAAGCTAAGAAAGAAGTTCATGAAACAAGAAAAAGTTGAAGAAGAAAGTAGTAGGTGCTGAAAAAAACAGGACAGCAGTGAACCGAAAAAAGATGGTCCGTAACAGAACAAAAACCTATTCTATTTTAACAAAAAGAGAGCCTACCTAACCTTCAGCTCGGACCCTGACATAGTCCCCCTGCGAGCGCTGATTTCCATAGATACAATATTTGTATCCCCCTGAGGGGATTGATTGATAGATTATAAGAAAGTTTTAGCCTCTGTTCCACGACAAAGATGTTCAAAGAGAGGAAGGATGAAGGCACCATTTATTATAGAGTTTAGGGAACGCTGAATCTATGCACAAGGGGCATAGAAATAGTTAGCTAAGAAAGAAGTTCATGAAACGAGAAAAAAAGTTGAAGAAAGCAGTAGGTGCTAAAAAACAGGACAACAGTGAACTGAAAAAAGATGGTCCGTATCAAAACAAAAAACCTATTCTACTTCAAAAAAAGAAGGCTTACCAAGCCTTTAGCTCGGGACCTCACATAATCCCCCTGGGAGACATTCCGCAAGCAACCACAGCAGTGATGCGCAATATCGGTGGATTTGCACCGTAGGTTTGGGAAATGCTCATCTGATCAGGTTCCAGTATTTGAGCGAATTATTTGCTTTCAAAACCATAGAATTTAAACTCTAATGCAACTAAATCGAAGTTTAATGCAACTGCATCAGAGTTTAAGACATCTGCTCTGGAAAGCAAGACTTTCTTTAGTTTAAGAGCACATGGCCATAAACATACAAGTGGACAACAGGTTTTTACAACAAGTGAGACAAACTCGACGATACTGACACGAGCTGAGCTTTATAAAGCGAGGACAAATGTCAACGATGACAAATACGTGAATAAATACTGATATATTCAAATGAATCAGTTAACCGAAACATCATCAACAACAACAAGAACAATTGAATTGTTTTTCGGTTATTTGAATGGGAATATTTTAGCAACCTAATCATCGTACTAATGAGTTGAAAAGTACCAAGCTTAGATTAGGTTATGAGTAAGTTTAGGCATATCTGAGCGCAACAAAGGTGCTGCCGAGAGGGGAAGGAGTTAAGAGAAGAGAATTAAGGGAACGAGAATTTATGCACAAGTTGTGTGCTCACGCACAGCGCTTAGAAACAGCAAAATTGAAGGGAGTATCAAATAAAAGTTGAAGAGGGAACCATTATGCGCTTAAAAAGAGAACTAATCCGAAAAAAATCCGAAAAGAAACAGAAACCCTTTACTATTTTACCAATTAGATGACCTACGCAATCTTTAGCTTGGGACCTCAGATCTTCCTCCTGGGAGCACTAATTCCCATGAATACTATAGTTGTACATCCCTAGGGAGCAAAATGTAAGAAGGCTAAAATATTCATATTTCGATAGTTACCCTCACTTTTTACGTGAAATATACAACTAGTGTATTGGAGGTAACGCCATTTTATCTTTCTTATGTATAAAGAAAACCGAAATATTTTTAAAAGAAAATACTGAAGTTAGTCGCCAACGTACCACAAATGGTTCTTGAAAACAGTTTAGAGCTTCATACTTTACCACAATCGTAGGTCATTCGTAGACGACTTTTCTACCTCCAGCAGATGGTCCGCTACTCATCAGCAGCGTAGAGTGAGAACTAATTCATCAACACTTTGAAGAAAAAATTCATCAACACTTTGAAGAAACAACTCATCAACACTTTGAAGAAACAATTCATCAACACTTTGAAGAAACAATTCATCAACACTTTGAAGAAACAATTCATCAACACTTTGAAGAAACAATTCATCAACACTTTGAAGAAACAATTCATCAACACTTTGAAGAAACAATTCATCAACACTTTGAAGAAACAATTCATCAACACTTTGACAACGGCAGGTAAAACTGAAGTTCAACATTCAACTCAAATTTAAGGTCCATTGGATGACGCAATGATGAGGATAGCAATCATGAACTGGATCATGCCTTCAATTAGCTTAGATTAAATATTAATGGAAATTGAGTTTGTGACTACTGGTCGGGCAGCAGCATTATGAAAATCCCCTCCGTGGCCACCGGTGGCTCACGTCGCAGTCAAAGGGTTAAATTATCTATCGACTGGAACAATACTGAGCTCCGCATTTTAAATCCCTGCTGGTCCTGATAATCCCAGGGGGAGTTTTCGGATACATTAATGATCTAAAAATACAACTATTTTCATAACTCACCACCAACATTATAGCACGTATTTAGGACTTGGTTGTGACCTTTCATATTTTAAATGCTTTATTTGAGTAGAAAATTTCTGTTAACATTACATTGTCCAGTAAAATTGCTTTGAATAATCATTCATTAGTTACCTCATTTGTGTGGTAAGTTTGTGAAACAAATAATGATGGCCTGAAAAATTATACATCAGCATTTTCGGTGGTAAAACGCCCTATATAATAATAAGAATAATTATGTATACTGTACGGTGGTTGTCTTACCTTTAAAAGAGCTCATGACATAGGAGTAATGTTTTTCTTCATTTAATAACACCATTTTTAGCAAAGATGATAGCATCATCTGGTAATTTCAATAGATATAAATATATTTTATACTAACGTGGTTGCTATTTCACTTACTCCAAATTACCTAACGGATCCGCGCATCGTATAACAAATTGAGTTAAACATTTGTACATCATCAAATGAACGACATCCAAACTTAATTGATTGGATTCATGGAAATCAAAATTTGAGATGGGAAAAATTGTGAACACATTTCTGACGCAGTAAATTTTTCCAGTAAAAAAATTCTGTCGCCACCGTTTACGATTTTTGTTTCACCATGTCACGAGTATTAGCGTTTTTCAATTCAATCTTTAATTTTACGAACCACAACAAGGAAATATGAACTTGTTATTTCCGATTTCTTTCTTGCACTTGGACACACACTGAAAGTTATCTTACATTTTCAACACGACATATGCCACTCGAAGCCTATTTGGCATGTTCTTACAGAGAAACGCTTCAAAAGCATCTTCAATAACACATTTCACCTCCACATTATCACACAAAGATTATACAAAACCATAAATGATTTATGTAACTTTAAAGTTAATAATTTGTGTAATATTTGAGGTTATTCACAGAAATTTCTTGTACTTCACTGTGGATGAATAGGCATCTGCCCCAACTGCTGTTGAGGGGCGTATTGTTGCGAATTATTGTACATATCCTGGGTATGTGACATCTGCTGCTGCGTCCCGTAAACATATTCATAATTGTGGTACATCGATGTGTTATTAGCATACGATTCCGGTGAATACGTTGAATAGTTAGGATGTAAATTAGAGGTGGTGTGCGCGATGTGGTTCGGGTTACTCAAATCAGGAGACCCTGGGGGGGCACGAAGACCGGGGGTCGTTGAATGTGTTCGCCTGGCTGTCGAGCACCGCAGGATACATCTTCTGAGGGCGTGCGCTGTTCACACTCCTGTACACGCCCTCGTCTGCAGGCCCCTCGCTGGCGCCGCTCGTGTAGGGGAAGGGGCTCCAGGGCCGCGCACGGCACGTCTCCGCCGCCTGCGCCTCCGTCGTCCAGTGCGCTGTCAACAGATTCGATACTTCTGGAAATTGGACCCTCTTGAGCCTAGTACAATGGATTCGAAGCGCCCAAAAACTGTAATTTTTTGAAAATTGGACTGTCGTGAGCTTAATGCAATTACTCAGCAATGAATTTTGTGATTTTGTCACCACCTAATGTCATGTTTGCTACACTGATGGTTTGCAGCGCCCGAAAACCGTAAGTTAATGAAAATTGGACCCTCGTGAGCCTAATGCAATGGATTTACAGCGTCCAAAACTGTAAGTTTATGAAAATTGGACCCTCACACGCTTAACGCAATAGATTTGAAATGCTCGAAAACCACAAGTTTATGAAAATTGGACCCTCGTGAGCCTAATGCAATGGATTTGAAGTGGCCAAAAATTGCAAGTTTATATGGGAGTTATCAGTCGTACTGTCCAAGCAGGAACGAGAGTACTTCGTAGAGTAAATGTTATCACTGTTGGCATTGGAGTTGTCATCTAACATTTTTAATCAAGGCGAAAGTTTTGAAAGCCTTTGAATATAAAACTGTAAAATGCTTCACAATTTTGAGACTGAGCCCTAAAAATTAAAGCGATGGTTGTATACACTGTGCGTACCAAGGCATCGACCTCAAGAAATAAAAATGACCATAGAAGTTCAAAATTAGCTCATGTGCTTGCGTACATAGTTCAATAATGTAAAAAATTTGAAAAACACATAAAACAGTGTTTATATTATTCCTTCCACGCAACCATTATAAGATACACGTTTTCATTACTCCTTTCCGTTATCCAGAATGAGCCTCGATTTACGTCTCGTGTTTCTTTTGCAGCTGCTGGTTTTCTTGGTAACCATTCACTCCGTATTTATTGTATTGCCAGTCATATTTTTTCACTTGAAAAATCTTACGCACCTCGGGAAAATTGCGACGGTTTAATTGTTGTTGGGTCATCGTCAACCTCCAGTCATAACTAGAGAGTAGTGTTGTCATATGATGTTCTGTTGCTGTATTTTTTTCTTTCCCGCCAAAACATTGATAATTATTCCATGTTCGACATTCAATTCCTTTTTCATGTCAGTATTAATTAGTGAACAAAGGTGTTCGAATTAAAATTCCTTATAAATCATGAATATATGCCTCGAACAAGGCTTTTCGATTCTTAATTCTTTTAAATAACTGAATCGATCTATTGAACGCCTGTTTCATTTCCTTAAAATATTGTAAATACGTAGCAATTGTGTGATTTGCATTCATCTATATATTGTTCTATGTTTATTTCAGGCGATTGATAGTACAAACTAACCTTTAGATGAGAAAAACAACTGTTTGCAGAGATGGCTCCAACTCGCAAGAAATACAGCGAAGAGAACCTATTACGTGCTATTGCAGAGGTTAAAAATGGATCCTCAACATACCGAGCTACGTCTGTAAAATATGGCATTCCAATTGCAACAATCACTATTTTACGTTCTGGTTACTTCTCGAGATTACTGGCCTCAGTAATCTGAACAATAAACCCATTTCTCCGACCGATTTGTTACTATCCCATACCGGGCCTTAAGCCCCATGATAGACTCGAGGGAGGTGCTACAGAAAATTAGCAACCTTCCACAAGCCTATGGCAATATATACGGACGGGCTTAACATTACAAAGTGTATTATACGGGTAAAAGTTCAATAAAAAGTCAATTTAATTACTGAAGAATATATTTGTGGGAGGAACGCCTTGTTCGTTGTACAGAGGGTCCGTGGGCACAATTGATAATCCCCTCTGCACAACGAACTTTCATCAGTTTTCTCTGTTGTGCTCGTCGTAGCCGTGCGGCTATCGAACCCGCCTCCGTGTAGGCAGACCCTGGTTCGAGTCCCGGCGCTGGTGGCGATTTTCTCTGTTGGGTATAGGGGAAAAATTCCAAGCACAATACCCCACTCTACCCAGGTGTCTGAAATGGGTACCGGTCTTGACCGGGGGAAAGCGTCCTGGCGTTAGTTATAAGGCATTTGAAATTCCAATGTACAAGGTGATATGTATCAGGCTTGAAATTGGAAATGAAGCATCCGTAGGTGCCTTCATTATTTATTTATTTGTGCGGAAGTCCGTTGTGCGGGGGGTTTACTGTAAGTATAATTGGCTAGGTATAGTCTTGAGACATATCTAGTTGCGCGGAAGTCCATTGAGTTAAAAAGGAATTTATTTCGTGTCGATTAGCCTAGGTTATAGCAATATATACGGACGAGCTTAACATTAAAAAGTGTATTATACGGGTCAAAGATCAATAAAAAGTCAATTTAATTACTGAAGAATATATTTGTTACAAAAATAAGTAAAATGAAATAATATCTCCGTCTTAACTGTATACAAGCTCGGTCTACCTCCCCAGATGATATGGGCTACGTTGCAGTACTTAGCCATAATCGTAAATTTAAGATCTAGAAAGTGTACTGTGGTATAAATAAGAAGGCGCTCCTTAAATATATTGATATAGGGTATCTCACTGTATTCTCACAGTCTTTTTTCCCTAATCCTAGATAGGCCTACATAGTTTTTAGTAAGTTGTGTTTGGATTCAAAATTCGAACAAAAAATCTGTTTGGATCAAAATTCTTGTTCGATTCATGTTCGATATTGATGAAATTATGTTATTAAAGAGTTCGATTTTTAGAACAATGAATAAATTCCAACAATCTACGTTGTCTTTAAAGCGACATCACAGAACAAGAAAGCAACTGTTCAAGAATAATCTTGAGGCCCGCAACAGTTATTCAGAGCAAACGTTACCGATTTATGAAGGTTGTTTCTAGACACACGTGGTTTCTGTTCGATATTTGATGAATTACCCTAGAGCATTCTTTACAATCAGACCAACTCCACCACCTCATTTTTGCCAATTTACACGCCCTTTTCCTATCATATGATACTTATTCTCCTTAAATGTTAAACTGACTCTATCACGCATTTGGGTCTCTACTACACCAACACAATCCAAATTTCTATTCTCAAATTCTGCTACAAGTAAATTCTTCTAAATTCGTCAAATTCTTCTTCCATGCAAGTAAAAGGATCAGCAAACATTACATAAGCAGAATCCGCACTGTTCGGCTTTCCGTGGTAAAAGTAAGTAGTTGCGGACGTGGCCTCTGGTTCCGCGGAAAGTGAACGGAGAAATCCGTTCAGAGCAGGAAGTATGGTGGTTCGTGATACGATACGGTGTGCACGTGTGGTTCTGATCCTCCGACGAAAATTGTGGTGAATTAAAGTGAAGTTGCTGAAAAACTGGTATAGTTTGTAGATTCACGTGAGTACAGTGTGTGACTTTGTATGGAGTGCTCGTGAGAGTAGTTTTTTTGCGTGAGAGTTGAGACTGAGCATTGGTGTGGTGACTTGCAATTTTTGACTGAGGTGTTTTGACTGGTAAGCTTTCTTTGCATATAAAGAGTATAGTGTGTGACATTGTAGAGAGTGACTGTGCGAGTAGTAGGTAACGTTTTTGTTTCTCTTTGTTTCTTTTGTTTGATAACTTGATTTTCAGTAGATTTGGTGAGTGTAGTTAGACTTCTTCTGCCTGTGAAATTTGTACTAAGATAGAAGTCTGTGTTTGAGAATGGCAAGAAATAGGACTGGTCGTAGGAAGGGAGGTGCAAGTGGAATGGATGAGGAGATTGAGTGCATGACTTGTAAAGAGTGGGTAGATATAGATGCATGCAAAGGTTTGAGAGAAATGAGTCGGAGAAAGTTGAGTGATCTTGTGTTTACGTGCTGGAAATGTTTGAATGATGAGAGTAAGAAGTTGAAAGAGGAAGTTGAGAGATTGACAATTCTGATGGTTGCTTTAGAGGCTGACATGAAGGATGAAAGGAAGCTGAACGAAGGAAAGAATGAGAATGGTGCAAATGCAGTGGATGATGAGGTAAATGATGGTGCAAGGAGTGCAAATGCAATGAAAGATGAGGCAAATGATGGTGTAAATGAAGGGGATGATAAGGCAAATGATGGTGCAAGGAGTGTGAATGCAGTAAATGATGGTGCAAATGTGACAGATGAAAGTAGAAGGATGAATGAGCATGATGAAAGAGGTATAAATGGAAAGAGAGTGAATGAGCGACCTGTTGATGTGTCACATGAGGTGCAGGAGCCTGTAGTGGAAGCAAATGAAAGGAAGATGAATGGAAAGAGAGTGAATGAGCGACCTGCTGATGTGCCACATGAGGTGCAGGAGCCTGTAGTGGAAGCGAATGAAAGGAAGATGAATGGAAAGAATGATCTGAGTGAAAGAATTGAGCAAAAGAGCAGCATGAAACGGCAAGTGAGACCTATGATTAGAATATGTGGGGATAGCATGGTGAAGAATGTTGATAGGTTCATATGTATGAGTGACAGTAGCGGATGTACGAGCATGAGAGGGAAAGGAGTGGAGGAGATTTGTAGGCATGCTGAGAGAGTGATAGATGGAATGGATGAAGAAATGGTTGTACTGCAAGGAGGTGGCAATCGGTTGCTTGAATGTGGGAGAGAATGTACAGTGAATGCAATTATGAAAGCTGTTGAAAGGGCACGGAAGAAGAATGTTAGAGTGGCTGTGACCAGCCTGTTGAGAAGGCCTGCGTGTGATGAAGAGTATGAAAAGGTGCGAAAGGAGGTGAATAGGGAGGTGCATGAAAGGATTATGAGTATGAAGGCTGAGAGTATGAGAGAGCGTGAATTGGGTTCCAGCTTCCTTGATATGGATAACGTGATCCAGAGTGGATGTTTTCGTGGAGATGGAGTCCACCTTACACAAGAAGGTGAGATGAAACTCTCCAGGAGATACATCCAGTGGATTGGGTCTACTCATATTGCAATGGAAGGTGGAACAGGATGAATGAAAAGCTGTCCGAGCAAAAATGAAAGATGTCGGGAATTGTCCAATAGTGTTGTGAGGTTTGGATGTATAAATGTGCGTGGATGGAATGCAGGAAAGTTAGATGACCTTGTAGAAGAATTTGAGAATGGAAATTTGGATTGTGTTGGTGTAGTAGAGACCAAAATGCGTGATAGAGTCAGTTTAACATGTAAGGAGAATAAGTATCATATGATAGGAAAAGGGCGTATAAATTGACAAAAAAGAGGTGGTGGAGTTGGTCTGATTGTAAAGAATGCTCTAAATTGGAAATTAGAGGAACTTCCTGTTGGAAATGAACCTGAAAGTGAAGATTTGTTAGCAATTAAGTGTGAAAGAATGCACATCAGAGAATGTATTGTTGTGATTGTATGTTATATGACAACTGATGGGATTTTAGCTCATGAAGAGAATGTAAAAAAGTATGAAATATTAACAAGGATTGTACGAGAACACTGCAGGTGCCTTCTGTTTGTGATGGGTGACATGAATGGCCATGTTGGTATACTTGGTGAGCCGGTGAATGCTATAGACAAAAACTGATAGATTTTTGTGATGAGAATGAACTTGAAAACCTGAATGTCACAATAGGAAATGGCTTGCATACATGGCAAAGCAGGGAATGGAAAACTGCAATTGACTATATGATTGTGAATAGTAGAGCAAGAGAGTGTGTCAATGAAATGTTTGTAGATAAAGATGATTTTGATATTGATAGTGACCATAAAATGCTTGTGCTTGAATATAACAGGGGTAGAAAGGAGTCAATGCAGAAGGTCAGTAGTGTGAAAGAAAGTTGGCAGATAAAAATGGCAAACTAGGAAGAATTTAAGAATGAATTGAGTAGGTGTAACTGGAACAGGTGTGGAAATGTAAATGACCTAAATGGTGATATTGCAAGAACCTTGTATGATGTGGCAGAGCAAAAGATTGGTAGAATAAAATGTAGGAAAGGGACAGGGAATGCCAGGTGGTTTACAAGTGAGATAAAGGAAGAACGAATGAGAAGAAAGACTTTAAATAAGAAACAACGCAGTATGAGGAGAATGTGTGAAAGAAACAGAATTACTGAGGATGAATGGCAGAGTGCATGGAATGAGTATAAGGACCAGCAGAAGAAAGTGAGGAGAATGATTAATGAGGCTAGAGTTAAAGAGGAGAGACACAAAGTTGAAAATCTAATAAAGAAAGGTCCGGATGGAATAAAAGATTGGTACAGGTTTATACAAGGTAATGATAGAGGTAGTGAAGTTCAAGTTGATGAATTAGTAGTCAATGGTTGCAGTGTGCAAGATAGGATGCAAATGGTGAAAGCAGTTGAAGAATACTGGGAGGACATCGGTGGAATGAATGAGCAGGTTACAGATGATGAACCCGTAAATTTTCTGATTGATGAACGTGAACTGCAGATGGAAGACGAAATCACTTGTGAAGAGATTGTAAGTTTTTTGAAGAAAGTGAAAAATGGAAAGGCATGTGGCCCTGATAAGATCCCATATGAGTTCTATAAATGTGGAGGAGAGAGTGTAGTCAGTATGTTGAAATGTTTATATGATGAGATATAGAAGAGTGAAAGAGTACCAGATGACTGGAACAAGTGTAATGTAGTTCTGTTGCATAAGGGTGGACATAAGAGTATTAAAAAACTTAGAAATTACCGACCAATTGCACTGGGTGACACTGTATGTAAGATCTTTTGTGGTATTTTGAATGAGAGAATGAAAAACTTAGTTGAGGAATTAGGAGTCCTAGGTGGAGAACAGAATGGATTTAGGCAAGATAGACGTGGGGAGGATAATCTGTTTGTAGTGAGTGAAATAATTGAGCGAATGAGGAAGGATGATAAGAAGGTATATTTAGCACTCCTGGATATTGAAAAGGCGTATGACAGAGTGGATCGGGTTAGGCCCTTTGAAGTTTTGTCCCGAAATATTGTCTCATAAAATGATGTTGGGAATTATTAGGATTTTGCGAAAATACTTCACTTTGAGAAAATGGGCAAAAAACCGTTATCACTGTTATTCTCGAGCGTAAGAACGTGAACCAAAGTTTGCCCGTGTAGGTGAGGACAATTCTTCATTGTTCGGTCGGAAAAACAAGCAGAGATTGTTGTAGCGATATCGCAGAGGCTGGCGCGACAAAGAAAAGCTTAGTTAGGGTAGAGGTGTATAATATTTCACGGTCTCAAGTGCGCGGCCAGGCGAGCGCAGGCATAGAGAACGATGCACACACGAACACACGCACGATACAAGCGCACCCAAGCCGAGGCTTTGCAGGGCAAGGAGGCGGACGTGACGTATGAACACAGGCCCGCACAACCGGAGCCAATCACCGCTCGCCAAAGCTATGACGCAAGAAGGTGTGTCTGAGCACTCACCAATGGGAGACCCAGACGTGAGAACAAACAAGTATCCCGCCAATCAGGATGCAGATACGGCCTCTGTAGAATAGAAGCTTCGAGACTGATCTCGAAACAAGGAAGCGAAACGTATATAAGGAGGGTAGATGAAGCCTCTAGAGGGGATTTTTTGGGAACGCACGTGGGATACTGCGTACGACATCTGAGGGTAGACCACACCGCAGGTCGGCCTCGCCGGCTGGCCTTCTTCTACCAAACTGCAATTTGAAAGTACAAGAAACTATAAACCAGCCTCGCATCGGTGATCGTCATGAATAAACAACGTCGGAGTCTGCAACGATAACACAAGTCGTGAGTACTGCACGGTCGAGCGCCTGGTACTCGGAGCATCTGAGATCTTAAGCGCCGGTCTACGACTGAGATGGAGCACGTAATCAGGAGACACGGAAGTACCACCGACATCAAATTCCGCTTGATACGCAACAACGTCGGAGTCTGCAACGATAACACGAGTCGCGAGTCCTGCACGGGCGAGCGCCTGGTACTCGGAGCATCTGAGATCTTGAGCGCCGGTATACGACTACGATGGAGCAGCCGTGACAAGTGAGCCTGACGGCGGTTAATCTTCAAAAGTGACGGAAAGAAATGTAGGGTGGTGCCGGAAAATCACCGCCGAAGAGTTAAATGTGTATTATTGAGAAGTTTGGAAAGAGTGATCCACAGTTAAATTAGAGTGCAAAGTAGTTCACGGAATGCGGCATTCAAAGCGGCGCGCAATGTATAAATATGGATTTGTGTTTCCTACTGTGGTGGTGTGCTCTTGGCAAGGAGGATGTGTTTCGGTCACAAAGCAAGAGTTAGAGGGTACGTGACCCGAAGCGTTTATTAAATTTTGAACAACTTGTGGTAAGCAAAGTTCTTTCATTTTTTTTTAGATTGCATTATTCCAAATGTTTCGTGTTCATGCTAGCCCATTCACCGACTATGGTTCCTGATTTTATGCACAGTGCGGAAAGTTATTTTGCCGTAATCCTGTAATTGTTGTGCTAGCGTTCATTGTAACAAGGAGAGTAGATTTCTCGTTCTTTGTGTGGCTCATTACGTTGCTCATGTTAACGCGTTCATCTTGTGCTCATGTTGGCCCAGTCATGCCGCCACGAAGCGTGCGCAAAGCACGATTTATGGCAGTCATCGGCCTAGACAGCCAAGGTGTGGTTTCCTCATTGTGTCGTGTGGGATTGCCATGTCGTTAAATTCATGCGCATGTTGCTATAACATTTCCCTGAGCTTTAATCATTGCATTGAAATACTATGTGTGTCATATCCAAATCCACGTGTTTCCAAATAAATTCATGTAAATCTTCAATCCTTTTATTCTCCATGTCTGGTATGCAGGTGTACGCAAGCATGAAGGACAATATTATAAAATGTGTAAGGGGGTTGGAATTCCCTCAGCGTATGGAAAGGGGGTCCTAAACCCACCCCTCTTCTCTGTATCGCAACAGGCTAATATTAATTGTCCTGTGCAAGCGTACTGTCTGTATATCAGCTTGGAAATTTTAAAGGAATTCATTTTCAGTTGTCTAAAAATTTCTGTTGCTTTTAATTCAGTCAAACAGTCGCTCGATAATTAAGCAGAATTTTCTGCAAGTACAACTCACCCCGGGTCATTTTAAGTACGCTCCAATTCTTGGGGAGTAATTTCTAACTTAGAGATCTATGCCGTCGCCTGAGACCGGGCGAGCTGTTGGAAGGGTAATAAAAGACCGGAAATTTCTTGTGGCGGTAAAGCTGAGCCGCAGTCAGACTATATCTGAGCGCCTAATTTGAAGTAAGTCTGACTGAACTCTGTAAAGCTGTGTAATTCCCTGACATTAAGTTTCTCAGGAATAATGAGAAGTTCATTTGACAATATTGCCTGCGTAGACCAGATTTTTTTTGTCATAATGTTGAAATTGATTAAGTTGAATATTGTCTTCTTGGCGAGTTTCACAACAAATTTTAAAAAATAACAGTGTTGAATCTTCTGAGAGCATTTTATTTTCTTGGCCGTGCTAATCGTTATAAAATTTGCAAGCTCTGAAGTGCAGCCGGCATTATTAAAATATTTTTGTTCATCGTGGGAGAAATTTTTTTTGGTAATCATTCAATGCCTAAAAGATTTTGTTTGTGTCACAATCTCTCAAGGATTAGATTCAGTCGTGTAGGTGCGTGATATGCAGCAGAATGTTCGTCATGTGCCAATTTTCTGCGAGTTATTTTGGTGCCGCCCAAATTTGGTACTGATTCCGGCCAGAAATGGGCCGCTGCTGAGACTGAGTGAGTCGGCTTGTAATGGCATTTCACTGCTTTGAGTCATAAATGCGTGAGAGGACGGAGTAATAAAAGTTGAGATCCTTGCAGCTGCAGTCGGACCATTTCCTGAACGCCTAATTTGAAGTGTACTTAACTGTGTGTAATCCATAGCCATTAAGTTTTCGAAATGCTACGAGAAATTTATACCTTCTGGAATCTTTGCTCATTTTTTTTTGTGCCGCTAAGTTGATCTAGTTAATATTGTCTGAGTGTATATTGCATCAAATACTTGCTCTATTTTCTTGACAATGTGTTCGATAAAATTTTTCTTGAGTGCTGAATTTTTGGTTGAATTTTTCTATGATCTGAACAATTATCAGGTTTAACTGAATTGAGGTGTGAAGCATTGTCTGTGGAAATAACGCCTTAACCCCAGCAAACGCCGCCTTATCTCAAGTGAATCTTTGAAACAAGTTTACATTTTCTGGGCTTTGAGACATTTAGTAATTAATCTAGTTGGAATTTTCATTTTAAATGATACCTCGCTTATAAATGATTTGGAAAAATTTTTTTTGGCCTCGTGTGTGTCAAGCTTCTCCAATCAGCTTTAGCAACATAATTCACATTTTCATTCGTTGATATTTGAGTGCTTCAAGTATTTAAATTGACATCTGCTGAGAAGCAGTAATGGGAATTTTGAGAATCAATTTCCTTGCTATCAAAGGGATGGTAAATACTTGTTGCAAAACTGTTGAATGAATTAAGAGGCGGTGCTTAGGATAAAAATTAAATGTAGTGTTTTAAAGTAAGTGATGATTTTCAACGATGCTGCACATTCAGTTCGTAGTCAGGTTTTAGGGACTTGGATATAAATGACGCCTCTGCTCGTGTGTTAAGTAAAGTAAATTAATCCTCCTTTTTCTATTCACAAGATCATTGTGATAAGCTCCAGTACATCAGAGTGAGAATTTAAACGATTGCTTCAATAATAATACACTAAAATCATTTAATATTTTGGGTAATTATCCCATGTGCCAAGTATACAATCCATTTCGACCCTGACATGAGTCAATCTATACCTTTATATCAAATTTACTGAGCATAAAAAATTTTGCTTCCTTAACTTTTATAAATTCATGATGTTTAAGAATTTCCTTTTGATGTGAATTCGACGGTAGAGCGTGGTAATTTAAGATTATTCAATCCTAGCTGCCTTCAGGTGGGAAGGAATTTTATTATATTAAGTGTCTGTAGATTTTAAGGGAACACGTGGATTAAATGCAATTTTTTGTAGTCTAAACGGTTACATGTCGTCAATAAAATAATTTTTCTTTGTCAGTTTGAGCGCGCATTGAATTCTGAGCTTGCAATTTCTTTTCGTTGATTGCCCAAATAAGAATTTCAAGTTAATACTCACCATGATGAATTGAAACTTTTAGTAAATTTGTCAACACTGGAATATACAACCCAGGTGGAGTTATTCCTAAGGTGTTACGGATGATTAAGGGAAGAATTTTTCTATGTCAAATTGAGAATTTCATGAAGTCAGCTGCAATACTCGATGTATAAACTTCGTTTTGAAGTTAGCTATCTCCATTCAATATTTTTATTAACACTTAAATGATGCTGTCCATTCTCGTCGGTAATTCAAACTGAATTATTGTGTAATACTGAGAGTGTGTTCTTGCTTAGGCAAAGTTAACGAGTTAGCTTCACGGAAATATGAGCGTTTCACATTGTCGGAAATGTACAATATTCGAGATGGAGACTTTATTTCCTGTTAGATGGATTTAATACAGCGTGAGAATTGAAATGAAAAGCATTGCAGTGAATACATGGAATTTATCTTAACAATAAGAATCAGCGTGACAGTCTGCGGTGCAGCGAAGCTATGTTTCTCTCTTATCTGTCGGTGTTGTCATAATGTCTGATCGTTAGAAAAGCCTTCGCGGCAGAGTATAACGTAAAGTTAGACGCCTTGACAATACCCAATGTATATGTGTTTTTTCTTATTGATGCGGATTCGGGATTTTGGCCTAACAGGCAATTCTCCTGCTAGTTCGTACGTCATGAGCAAGAATGTGTTATTTTCTTCGAAATATTTAGGTGATACAACTGATTAGTAACACCGTCGAACGAATTTCGGCTTTGTCTAGAGTTGGTTGAGGATACCGGAAATTAACTATTTTATGTATGTATGTAGGAATTCTTCGCGTAGCTCACGTCCGCCTCACTCAAGGCAGATTTGAAGGAAACCGAGGAACAATTCTTACGTTGATCAACCATGTAATGCGCTGTCTCTCGATTACAAAGTAACCATGTTAGACAATCAAACGCGTATTTACGGAAGGAGATCATTAGCAATTTAAGAAAGAAAGAAAGAAAGAAAGAAAAAACTTTATTTCCAATAGAGATTGTACAATATTACAATCATTGGTTTTTAAATATCTTAAAATTAATACACTTAGATGATACACACACACGAGTATTGAAAAACTCGTGTCACTAGTCGAAAATAAATGATTGAGGGCAATGTACTCCTAATCTTGCTTAATCTACATTTGACAATACATGTAATGATAATTATAAGAGATAACGCAAATTCATGGACGATGCATTTTCATTGTGGGGTGAAAAAACTTTTGACAGTTTACATGTACATGACATAAAACTTCGCAATTATTGATGCCAGGAAATAATATATGAATCGCTTGTTTCGGCAAATGTTCAAAAGTGTCATTTTAAGGAAGCATGAAAAAAAATATATATATATATAAATACAAATCCATATACATATATATACGTACATACATATATACATACATACATACACACACACATACAGATATATATATATATATATATATGTACGCATAAGCATGAGGACCAAGAAGATTATAAGTTTTGTATTTCTAATTCAACAATTTTAACATAACGGTCGTTAGTTAATAAGCATTTTATTTAAATATAAATGGATGATCGTACAACAAATGTATAGTTGGTACATGAATGCTTTGCAATAATAAAGAGATGACGAGTTAGGTAATGTTACAAGTTGAGAGTGAACAGAAAATGACCATTATCTCTAGTAAAATGCTAGTTGTCAGTTTAGTACACACATATGTGCACACATACATGTAAATATATACACATATATGTACACATAAAAAAGAAAAAAAAAAGGTTTATTTCCAATAGAGATGGTACAAAAGTACCATCATTGGTTTTTAAAATATCTTAAAATTAATACACTTAGATGATACACACACACGAGTATTGAAAAACTCGTGTCACTAGTCAAAAGAAATGATTGAGGGCAATGAACTCCTAATCTAGCTTAATCTACATCTGATAATACATGTAATGAAAATTGTAAGAGATAACACAATTTCATGGACGATGCATTTTCATTGTGGGGTGAAAACACTTTTGACAGTTTACATGTACATGACATAAGACTTCGCAATTCTTGACGCCAGGAAATAATATATGAAATCGCTTGTTTCGGTCAATGTTTACAAATGTCATTTTGAGGAAGCATAAAAAAAAGAAAAATATATATAAATATATACCCACATACACACATATGTACATATACGTATGCATGTGTGTATATATCCATACACACACTCACACACATACACACACACACATATATATACACGCGTTTTACGGCCATGTGTGTGCCTAGGTTACGAAAAACACCGGTTTCGTTAACATGGACACACACGTGTGTACATATAAGCAAGAGGACCAAGAAGATTATAGGTTTTGCATTTCTGATTCAACAATTTTAACATAACGGTCATTAGTTAACAAGCATTTTATTTAAATATAAATGGATGATCGCACAACAAATGTATAGTTTTTACATGAATGCTTTACAATACTAAAGATATGACGAGTTAGGTAATGTTACAAGTTGAGATTGCACTGAAAAAAAGACCATTATCTCTAGTAAAATGCTAGTTGTCAGTCTAGTACACACATATATGCACGTATACATGTAAATATTTACACATACACACGCACACATATACCCACGCACATATTTACACCTGACTCGTAAGCATACGCAAATGCATTTCTATACATCGAGGCAATACATACGCATTCTACAGAGTGTCATACGCATAGCGTGGACACGTACACATTTACACAAGTAAGCATGTGCGCAAATATCAGCGTAAACTAGTCAGTATAAATCAGAATTCCAATCGAGGGAAACGGAGAAAATATCTTTTATTATAGCATGAATTTTATAAAATTTCGTACTAAAAATAGTGGCACAAAACAGTCTACTTAAGTCAGAAACATGAAAACGATTGTGGGACGTGAATAAGAAAGAAAACCTTAATGTCCTATAATGGTTTCATATTAGAAAAAAAATCACATTATCTTTGAAATATGGCGCAAATTGTCGTCAATGATAAACAAACATAGGTATCACATTATTATAAGCATATAACTATAGGCCGAATAAGTATATTACTGCAGTATAAATGGATGATCACACAACGAATTTATTTTTTTTTTACATGGATGCTTTACAATTTCATATTAGAAAAAATACATTATCTTTGTAATATGGTGCAGAATGTCTGTAATTGATCAACACACACACACATAGGTACCATGACGGTCTAGTTTGATGCTTGCACAGAAACGGAGAGGAATGACATAAAATGCACCTTCGACTGGTTCATCTACTCTAGTGCACACAGTTGTACGTGCACATATACACACCCATATGCGCACATACACCTATATACGTACACACATATACAAGTAAGCATGTTTGCAAATGACAACGTATAGGCGGTCAAATCATAATACCTACGCATATTTCAAAACTGTTGTTTGATGTCTTGAATTATAACACAATGAGCGAGGGAGATTGTTCAGCAATGGAGATACCAGGTAAATGAGATTCGTCAGTACTCATTCAGTATGTTCTGTAACTAAGGATTATTATTGAGACACAAGATGACGAGTTATTTTGGCTTTAAATTCTCTCGGTCTTTGAGGGACTTTAATACTCAGGGGAAGTTTGTTCCACAGTAAGGCGCCTGATATGGACAGAGCCTTCTGCCCTAAGTGAGATGAACGATAGTTGACTAAGACATTATTGTTTCTGTTCGGTTTTTGATTGGTTACAGTGGGTGGATGGAAACGCACTATCTCAGCATTGCTCTGAGGAAGATATAACGAGGAGAATACGTATTGGGCCTTCTGCATGAGGAGCCTTTCTTGGATAGGGATCCAGCCGAGTTTATTGAGGAGAGGGGTTACGTGATCACGTCTTTTGAAATTACCGTTGCATACCACCTTGGCTGCAAAATTCATGCATTTTTGTAAGTCCCTTTGAAGGTATTGAGGTAAGTCTCCCCATACTAGGCTGCAGTAGTCAATGCGCGATAACACAAGGGATTGAATGGCTAATAATCTGGATTTTTCGTCTAGCATACTTTTTATTCGATGAAAAAACATTAAAGTTCCGTAGATTTTGTTGCAAGTAGTCTCAACGTGAGATTTGAAGGACAAATTTCTATCGAACCAGATACCTAGATTTTTAACTTTTTCTGATGCATTAATTTTATCATTTCCAACTGCAAGAGTAAGATCTGAAGTTTTTTAATTGCATCTTTGGATCCAAAAATGATGCATTGTGTTTTGTTAGCATTTAATTTGAGACCATTTCGGTCGTACCATGATTTCAGGCTAGTCAGTAAAGTTTCGGCTTTAATTTGCGTCTGTGGTATTTCCGATACAGAACTTGTTATTGCAATTTGAACATCATCTGCATACATAGAGATACGTGTGTTAGAAGGCATTGGAGGGAAATCATTAATGAAAATAGAAAACAGTAGCGGACCAAGAATGGATCCTTGGGGAACACCAAAATTGTTTTGAATGAATGGGGACAATTTGTTTTCTATGCGGACTGCATGAGATCGATTTGACAAGTAACTTTCAAACCATTGCGTGTCTATTCCCAAGTTCAGTATTTTACGTAGAAGTCTTTCATGTTGGACGCTATCGAACGCCTTAGAGAGATCGAGTAGTAGCAAGAGTGTTACATTCTTTTGATCGATGTCACTGTATATTTTTTCAGATATATTGAGCAGAGCGTCTTGAGTGCTAGTATTTCTTCTATAGGCATATTGATTTTGGTGGAGTAAATTTGACTCGTCCAGGTGAAATGACAGTTGATTTGTCACCACTTTCTCCAGTAGTTTGGACATGACAGGCAAAAGACTGATGGGCCTGTAGTTTGATGCTGTATTTAGGTCACCACTTTTGTGCAACAGTCTAATAATGGAGTGTTTCCATTGGTTTGGAAACGTATTGGTTACTATTGATGTATTAATTATCAGACGAATCCATGGTGCTGTAACAGGGAAACTATCTTTGATATATTGAAGACTGATACCATCATGTCCAACTGCCTTTGTGTTTTTTAGTGAGTATAAGATGTTTCGTAACTCTGGTAAATCGACAGGGCGTGGTCTCCACTTGACATCAGTCCTCGAGGGTGCAGTGGGGCATGAATTTTCAATTGTCGTTTCATCTGGATTGGTACACACCTCACTGAAAACTTGAGCCCCTACTTTTGAAAAGAATGTGTTGAAATCCGTGGCTGTTGCCAAGGGATTTTCAAAATTACTTATGCGATCTAAATTTTTATATGGGGCTACCTCACTAATGATTTCCCAAGTTCGCTTCGGGTTATTTTTAGCCGTTATCAGTGCCTGGTGGAAGTGAGTTTGTTTCGCTTCAGTGATTTTCTTTCGAAGAATTTCTTCATGTTCTTTATATCTCTTGTATAAGGTACTGTTTGATCTATTGTTTTTGTACTCTCGCAAGTTAGCTTTCTTTATTCTGCTCATCTCTTTAACTTCGTCAGTGATCCAAACAGTTCGTTTTGGCTTGGTTTTTTTGGTGACGTAAGGTGCACATTCGTCGAGAGCTGCTGTGAAGTTCTCGTTGAAAATTGACACTTGTATATCAACATCGTCAGATTGCATCATTTTCTGGAATTCGGTAGACCTATCGAGTAGTTTTTCTTGAAATAGTTCTGCTGAATAGTGCCTTTTCGAGCGATAGGTCATTAAGCGGTATTTTTGTCTTTCCTTCGCAATATTAATTTCACATTCTATAGAGTGGTGATCGGAAATAGAAGGTGATATTACTGTACTAAGTATTGCGGTGGGATTATTTGTGATTGCTAGATCGAGGAGAGTTGCAGAGATTTTAGTGATGCGAGTCGGTTCTTTGACCATTTGTGATAAGCTTAGTTTATACAATAGTTTGCTTAGCTGATTGTTTTTATCCGTTAGGTCAACATTGAAATCTCCGAAAGCAAAGAATGATCTTTTTGCCTGAAGGATTTCTTTGAAGGTTTCCTCAATGAAATCTAGTGTTCGATTTAGGGGAGACGATGGGTGCCGGTAAAGGCTGCCAATGATTATTGATTTGTGTTTATTTATTTGCACTTCTAACCAAACCATTTCAATGCCTTCGCAAACTTTATTCACTAGTAGTGAAGATGTTGAGTACATTTCTTTCACAAAAATACAAGATCCACTACCTCGGCTGGTTTTAGCGCCATCGTAGCGGTACAACACGTAATCAGGAATGTTAAAAAATGAACTTTGGGTTCGTGAATCAAACCATGTTTCTGAGACACACAAAATGTCAATTTTTTCAGTGACCAACATTACTCTGATTTCATCCAATTTACCATTCAGGCTTCGAGCATTTACATGCTTAATTTTGATTTTACCTATATTAGCACTCTTTTTAAAGGTAGCGAGGTTACTACTATCTCTACTATCTTCAGGGGATTTATCGATTTTGTCTAAGTTGCCCAGGGTGTTTGGCCCAGCATCTGCTATGTAAGAAAGTCTACTATTTGGCTGGGCAGCGGCACTTTGTCAAGATGAGGTAACCCCGGTCTGATTTTTGCCTTGTGTGACAAGAGCACTGTAGTGATCGTTTTTACGATGGAGCAGTAGTGGAGGGTTATTATTTGATAACTCTGAAATGGGAACGACTGATATTTTCAAAACACAATGATCTTTTTCATCCAGGACGAGAAGTTTTTGGCCTGTCACATTTGAAATGATTAGTGGTATAAGGTCTACAGCAGCTTGGTCAAAATGTTTTTCGTTAATGTAATTATCTATGAGGTTTTGCATGTCGCCACTGTTCTTGTCAAAAAACTTAGCATATGTGCTGTAGTTTGCTTTACTCTCTGTTTTGATTGCAGCCTTTAGGGAATTGTAATTCCATTTTGATGCTGGTTGTTTTGTAAGTAGTTGAGCTACTGCGTGGAGGAGGCAGTGTCCATCGGCTTTGGTGGGAATCAGTTTTATGTTCCATGATCGTTTCAATTCATCCATTGTGGAATTCATGCGTTCACAAATGCGGCTGGAGACGTTTTTTTTCGCACTTTTTTCATCATTAAGAGGTTCTGAGAGGTGCGGGGAATTTACGTTTTTCTGGCTCTGAATTCCTGTTCTGTGGTGATTTCTCGTATGGGGATTTGCAGAGAACTGAGAAATGCTCGTGTCAATTATATTTTTCTGGTGATGATTGTGCATACCGTTGGGTAGTGAATTTTCCATCGATTGTCGACTGCAATTTTGCAGCGATTTCTCTCTTCCTATTGATTTTACTGCTTCCGAGTATGTGATTGGATGTTGATTTATACTCGTGTCTGAGAGGGGCTTTTCATCCTCTTCATCAGCATTGGATAGCAATGAAAACCTATTTTTTGTAGGCACTCCGCAGTTGTTTGTGGCGGATGCAGGAGAGGGCTTGTTATATGAGGGCAAACATCGGGAGGAGAGGGGAGGAGAGGGTTTGTTATATGAAGGCAAACATCGGTTTATGCTGCTGGAGGTTTCACGTGGATAGGCGGTCAACTTAGAACAATCATTCAACTCATTTTGCTGTTTTGAATAATCATTAGAGTATTCAATTTCTTCATTCAGATCATGGGAGTTTCTGACACAGGAGATAAAATGTGAAGTTAGTCTCAAAGGTGATTTTAGAGCAATTTGTTGAAGAAAATGATGCGTGTCTTCTCGCGTAACGGGCCAAGTGCGGACATTGTTGTAAGCTTCATCAACAGGACCGGTTTTTACATTTGCTCGCAGCGGAATCAGTTTAAGACCAATTTTTCTGCACAGGCTCGATGCCATGTACAATTGCTGCCCACTGCAGGCACTCACCACATAAATACGAGAAAGAAGATTCTTTGTCCTGATCAAATTTTTTAATTTCGTGAGATTTTGGGACGAGAGGCTCAAACCTTTGAAACTAATTATATAGTTCCTGAAAGGAGGTGCGCGTTCAATCTCATCATAGAGATCATTTAGACGTTCCGAAGTTATGGTCTGAATCCTGCATGCACTATCAATGTCATCTCTGTTGATTTTTGTGAGACTATTGTCTCCAACGAGAAAAGTGTCTAAAGGGGATTTCGCATAAGGATGGTTACTCGCAGCTACCACTGGCGTAAAATCATGAGCGCTGATACGATAATTTAAAGCAAAAAGCTGTTCTGTAATCACTTGAATATTTGATAAAGTGGAAGAAATCGACGCTGGGCTTGGGGGACAATTTTGTCTCAAAGCATTATTGAGAAATGCAGCTGTAAGAGACAGCGTGTTATTTATTTCGTGAATAGTTTGGGAACTGGTCATTTGGAGAGGATGTAAGTACCCATCAAAAGCGGTAACAGGTCTGGTTGTATTTTTCTCCACTGAAAATCTTACGTTATCCTCGCAGTTTACGCTCTGAGGTATTTTACTGCCAGTATTAGCTGCTTCGTATGCATTTTCAAACATAACTTCGCCACCTGAAAGGTCTACACACAATTTATCATTAAAATTATAATTAAAATTACCCCTTTTACTCTCTGACTGGTTGCACACATCCAAAATTTTATCGCGTTCTAACGATGACGTTGGTGTTTCCGTCGGCGGTGAACGATTTTGAGCTTTCTCAGTGACGCAGGGCAGGGGCGACGTCGCCATGACGCAATCGTTTCGGCGAGACGAAGGAGCTAGCAGTGCTGTGGCAGCTTCCGCCAGTGAGGACGTATCTTCTTCACTAAAGATTCTCGGCTTTGTGGACGATGAATCTTCTCGGACACAGTCCAAAGCGTGGGGTTGAGAGTCGAGTGCTGTTTGTACGGAATTTCTTGAACTCGCTTCGGGTGTGCCCGTAGCAGGTTTCAGAACTTGAGAAGATGAATTATTACTGGGAGCTGAATTATTACAAGCAGCGCCTGAGAGATTTTCGCCCGTGTCAGATGACTCTGATTTTGCAGTCATTAGTGATGCTTCAGGGGCTGAGAAACACTTGCTGATACCAGACTTCACGAACGTCCGAGAAGCATTTTTCGTTTTGAGTGTTTGAGAACCTTGAACAGATGGATTCACAGGGGCGGATTTATTAGGTCTGCCTTTCCGCTTTATGGCTGGTGCTTGACGCTTTTTACTGAGCTTTTCGTGCGAAGCTGTACTGGAGGATGTTTTTTCAGATGGAGCAACCTTCCGAGTAGTTGAACGAGTTCTATATTGATACATTGTGACGTTGATAGAGAGGAATAAAAATTAAAATTTGTTCATTGGGTTAAAGTAGAAGACCTCGCCTTTTAAAGGTAGATAAAAAGAGACTGCCAGTAGGAAAGCAAGGGGGGGGGGCTTGGGGTGTAAGACAGAGGAGGACAGAGTGTGAGCGGGAGGAGGGGGCAGGATGCTTGCGGTCGGCAGAGCAGCGTTGCTTGCTGTCCTGCTTGGGGAAGAAAAGAGAACAGAAAAAAAGAAGAAGAAAAGAAGAAAAAGAACTTCAACTCTTCCATCAGGAGATTGCTCTGGTGAACTTTTCGAGAAACGTCGGATTGTTCAAGTTTACTTCACATTGTGGAATTATGCTCTGTCTGTGAACACAGGCTTACTATGTTTAACATGGTAAGTTTTTCCCGAAGTTGCTGGATCAAATTTATTTAATTTTTATATTTAAAAGTTCCTTCAGAGAAGAAGAAGTTTTTTATCCTTCTCACATTTAACGTCAATAGTTAACCAAAATTGTCCATCAAAAGAACATGAGGTAAGCTAATTTTTTTTAATCAAAAATTGAATGAGTACATTAGAAATTTTCAACATTCATGCTCTATTGTAACAAAAATAGTTCACAAAAAATGGTCACCATTATTTTCCAAAGATGCGAGTTTGACAGAGCACACTTTCTATTTTGTTTCTGGAGATAACGGCACTTGTCCTTCCACGTTAAGAGTGGAGGTGTTTTGGAGGGATGGAGTGGAGATGGAGGGGGGATGGAGGGGCCAGGGGTAAGCTTGTTCGCGCTGCCCTCACCGGCACTGCGAAAGCATCACTAAGTTTTCACATCTCGCCACTCTGATCTGCTTGTTAAAATGATCATAATTGAATCACCGAAACACTGAAAGTTCACTTTTACCATTTAGTTAGGTAGACGGCACATTCACGGACACACAGTTCTAATTTCGTACTTCGTGGAGTTTATCTTCCCTCACATTCTGAAACAATTTAGCTCCGGTAACATGGAGCGTGCGTCCACGGTGACAGTTGATGCGAAAGCCGCGAACCTCAGGGATCAAATTAACGCGAACCTCAGGGATCAATGTTATGCTAGTCGACGAGCAGACTGAGAACTAAAACCTGAAGATCTTCGCAAATAAATGTGCTTCATTTTCTACAATTATGATGAAAGAGCTGATGAGCTCCAACGTGGGAGTCCAATGCGTATTGACGCCGTAATCTACAGGATTTGTCCGCGATTTGACGCAACGAGGATCTACGGAATTTTCCACGAGTTCACGTGGCGCCAAGGATGAATTTTTATGGAAAAGCTTCAGTAACTTCGATTCTCAGCAGGGGGCCCTCCCCAGGATCAGTAGCAAGCCAGGATCAGTAGCAAGCCAGGATCAGTAGCAAGCCGAAGAGGAGCAGCAAGTCACAGGAACAACAACAACAAGCTGTAGCTAGACGCACAGTGGAGGAGCAACAGCAAGTTTTGTTGCAAGAAAAATGTATACTTTTGAACCACAGGATGAAATGATAATCATGAGGAAGAAAACTTGAGGTTGGAAAATTACCGCCATTTGAGATTGTGTTTTTAGGTGGATTGCAACCGAGAAAGCTGAAAGGATGTCTCTGCTTGTAACAAATTCGCCAATTTTCGATCTCTAATTTATATGTTTATCTATGTCGATGAATTTGCCGAGAGAAAGTCGGGAATAATATGTCGTGTGTGTTTTATTTTATGCGTTCGAGTGGTTGGATATGTGCGGTATCTTTACTGTGTTCTTTTCTATTTGCGTACTACAATAATGTGTATAAGAAGTGTGGGTCTCAATTATTTAGTGTGTGTCAGATATTAATGAATTTTTTTTAATGCGTCAACATCGGCGCGTTGCAAGAAGGTAAATCATGAGGTGATATGCAGAGATTCTTGAGGTCGGGAAAAGCAAAGGAATTGAAAAAGGGGGTGAATATTTTCTAACTCTCTAACGTAAGGGGTACGTCACGGTCATAATTGAAATTAACGGGTGAAAATTTGAACCAACTTTGCAAGTTGGCCCAAATTTTTCTGGGGCGAAGAGGGTATTGTCCCGAAATATTGTCTCATAAAATGATGTTGGGAATTATTAGGATTTTGCGAAAATACTTCACTTTGAGAAAATGGGCAAAAAACCGTTATCACTGTTATTCTCGAGCGTAAGAACGTGAACCAAAGTTTGCCCGTGTAGGTGAGGACAATTCTTCATTGTTCGGTCGGAAAAACAAGCAGAGATTGTTGTAGCGATATCGCAGAGGCTGGCGCGACAAAGAAAAGCTTATTTAGGGTAGAGGTGTATAATATTTCACGGTCTCAAGTGCGCGGCCAGGCGAGCGCAGGCATAGAGAACGACGCACACACGAACACACGCACGATACAAGCGCACCCAAGCCGAGGCTTTGCAGGGCAAGGAGGCGGACGTGACGTATGAACACAGGCCCGCACAACCGGAGCCAATCACCGCTCGCCAAAGCTATGACGCAAGAAGGTGTGTCTGAGCACTCACCAATGGGAGACCCAGACGTGAGAACAAACAAGTATCCCGCCAATCAGGATGCAGATACGGCCTCTGTAGAATAGAAGCTTCGAGACTGATCTCGAAACAAGGAAGCGAAACGTATATAAGGAGGGTAGATGAAGCCTCTAGAGGGGATTTTTTGGGAACGCACGTGGGATACTGCGTACGACATCTGAGGGTAGACCACACCGCAGGTCGGCCTCGCCGGCTGGCCTTCTTCTACCAAACTGCAATTTGAAAGTACAAGAAACTATAAACCAGCCTCGCATCGGTGATCGTCATGAATAAACAACGTCGGAGTCTGCAACGATAACACAAGTCGTGAGTACTGCACGGTCGAGCGCCTGGTACTCAGAGCATCTGAGATCTTAAGCGCCGGTCTACGACTGCGATGGAGCACGTAATCAGGAGACACGGAAGTACCACCGACATCAAATTCCGCTTGATACGCAACAACGTCGGAGTCTGCAACGATAACACGAGTCGCGAGTCCTGCACGGGCGAGCGCCTGGTACTCGGAGCATCTGAGATCTTGAGCGCCGGTATACGACTACGATGGAGCAGCCGTGACAAGTGAGCCTGACGGCGGTTAATCTTCAAAAGTGACGGAAAGAAATGTAGGGTGGTGCCGGAAAATCACCGCCGAAGAGTTAAATGTGTATTATTGAGAAGTTTGGAAAGAGTGATCCACAGTTAAATTAGAGTGCAAAGTAGTTCACGGAATGCGGCATTCAAAGCGGCGCGCAATGTATAAATATGGATTTGTGTTTCCTACTGTGGTGGTGTGCTCTTGGCAAGGAGGATGTGTTTCGGTCACAAAGCAAGAGTTAGAGGGTACGTGACCCGAAGCGTTTATTAAATTTTGAACAACTTGTGGTAAGCAAAGTTCTTCCATTTTTTTAGATTGCATTATTCCAAATGTTTCGTGTTCATGCTAGCCCATTCACCGACTATGGTTCCTGATTTTATGCACAGTGCGGAAAGTTATTTTGCCGTAATCCTGTAATTGTTGTGCTAGCGTTCATTGTAACAAGGAGAGTAGATTTCTCGTTCTTTGTGTGGCTCATTACGTTGCTCATGTTAACGCGTTCATCTTGTGCTCATGTTGGCCCAGTCATGCCGCCACGAAGCGTGCGCAAAGCACGATTTATGGCAGTCATCGGCCTAGACAGCCAAGGTGTGGTTTCCTCATTGTGTCGTGTGGGATTGCCATGTCGTTAAATTCATGCGCATGTTGCTATAACATTTCCCTGAGCTTTAATCATTGCATTGAAATACTATGTGTGTCATATCCAAATCCACGTGTTTCCAAATAAATTCATGTAAATCTTCAATCCTTTTATTCTCCATGTCTGGTATGCAGGTGTACGCAAGCATGAAGGACAATATTATAAAATGTGTAAGGGGGTTGGAATTCCCTCAGCGTATGGAAAGGGGGTCCTAAACCCACCCCTCTTCTCTGTATCGCAACAGTTTTTAGAAAAGTTGGGTTTAGCAGAAAATAGTAAAAATTGTACAAAGTCTGTATGAGAACACAAGCGCAATATACAGATTAGGAAATTTGGAAACAGGACAAGTGAGGAGTGTTAAGGCCCCCTCACACGTACAAATATGTTGGCAGACAATCTGAACTGAATTTGGTTTGTCAGTCTCAAGGCCCCTCACACGATGCAAACAACACACTGCAAACTTGACAAAGACGGGCGCACGCTTCAGTATACCGGTTGCAGGCAGGTGGAGAGTACGCACAAGAATAGCGACTTCAGACGGCGAGTTCGTACAATTGATAGGATTCGCTATAGTTGCAATGAATAAGAAATAAAAGAGATGTAAAAGCTCGCTCAAAATGGGCTAAAGAATAGTTCCTAAAAAGTAGTGAACATACAAATAAAAAATTGCTTATTGAAGTGCATAAGGAGGGAGAGAGGCTGAGTACAGTAATGCACCACACACGAAGGCTGGCGTGACACTGACGTGGTGTCAAGGTTTGCAGCAGGGTTGCCAGATCCTGCGAGTGACCTATTGCCAAATTGCTCAAGCTTCACTGCCAAATCCAGCGCTTTACTGCCAAAAAGTCATGAACATTGGTAAATATAACAAAGATACCCCTAAAATATTTCTGTGAAAAACTTTTACAAGTTTATCCTTTCGTGTGCATTTAAGTTTTGAATAATTAAATAAAATAGGGTGAAATTAAAGTCAATGTACAACCTTTTAGGGTGTTTTGAAATTTTAGAATTAAAATGAACAAAAATTTATCCCTTGATAGTTGATACAAACACTACAATAAAAATAATGAGCGTTTCACAAAATATTTTCAACAATATCCAAAAGACATCTTTCACTGAATACAAAGTGCTGAAGATGCCTTTGGATTTCAGTTCTGAATACAACGCGCTAATCTGCGACACGTACACCCCATTTTTATGCAATTGAGAGATTCGTTTTTAATGCGACAAGAGAGAATTGTGTCCTCCTGTCACATTGCTAGCACCGTCACTGCCATAGCCAATACAGTCTTTCAAAGCCATGTTATTCTTCTCAAGTAGTGATGTAGTTGCGTGAAACAAAGCTTCACCTGTTGTTTCTAGCACAGGCACAAGCCCCAACAGTGAAGTTACGATATTTTGAGGACTGCTATCATAGTATCGAACGCAAACACACATGTTCTTGTCACTTGATAGATCAGTCGACTCGTCGATCATCAAGCATTATTTTTTAACTTTGGCAATTTTATCCCGTAGTTCCTTTTCAAGCGCTGGTGATACCTCCTTCGTAACTAACATCGAACACTTTGTTCGGTAAAGCCGCATGTTCTCTAATTTACGTCTGGTGGAATTATTCTTAATTACTTCGCACAAAATATTAATGATCTGTAGCGGACACTGAACTGTGACAGCTGATAACCAATGCGAGTTCTAACTCAGCTTTCTTCACTTCATCCCTAGGTCCCTGAGTTTTCGCGGCTCTCAGAAAAATGTTAGATCTCACATTCAGAGCTAACTACGGAAGCCCTTGTTTTGTGTTCTTTCCTGTCAGCATGCAGCATAATCGTAGTTTTTCTGGGGTGGATTTTCTTGGAATATATCTTACAAAAAGCAGTCTGGGTACCATCTTTGACTTCTTTCAGCCATGGAAACTCTTTCTTCCATACCACTCTGTAGGTACGTCCCGAGTCATAGGACTTATTCCACTTCGACATAATGACGAGTTTAGCTTTCAATAGCTGAACATAACGACAGCACTGACACAAAATTAAACCACAACAGTTACTGACCCTCACTCACCTGCGAAGTGAACTGTGGCCCGGAGAGGGCCGCTGAAGGTGGCTGCGCGGCAACCGGCCAACCGTTGAGTTACGAACACGTTGATCGAAGATTGAACAAGACTCTTTCGATCTTCGATAATACGTATTACGTTGCAGCTCTCCATGCTCACTATGTCCAAAAAGGTGCCAATCCGTTTGCTCAATAGGTAAAAATGGCAAAGTGACTCCTTTCATTACTAGTTAAATGCCAAAAATAGCTTCCACTGCCAAATTCCATTATTTTCAATGCCAAATTGTAATTTTTCATTGCCAAAATGACTTTTCAGTGCCAAAAATGACCAAATTTGGCAGTAAAATATGCCAGTTGGCAACCCTGGTTTGCAGGCTGCAGCCGGTCGCTCCAAAATTATCAAGCATGGCTCATCTGCCTCGTACAGTCTGTGCCAACCTGAAATGAGCGTACAAACGCACGAATTCAACACCAGTTCAGATATGTTTGCAGATATATTTGCGCGTGTGAGGGGGCCTTTAGAGGGGTGAGACAGGGCTGTACACTGTCTCCCCTGTTGTTTGGATTGTACACAGAAGAATTAGCAGTTCGACTGAGAAGCAGTGGCTCAAGACTGAGAGTTGGTAATGAGAGACAGAGCTGTTTGTTGTATGCAGATGATGTGGTTGTGGTTAGTGAATGTGGACATGAACTGCAAAGGATGCTTGACATTGTGAATGGATATAGCACAGATTTCAAGATGAACTTTGGTGCCGACAAAAGTAAGGTTATGGTTATAAATAGTGATGAGGCTGATAGAGACAGACTGTGGAATATTGGAGAAATCAGAATAGGTAGAACAAAAGAATACAAATATTTAGGTTGTATGATAAGTGAAGATGGATGCACTAGAACTAAGGGTGAAAAAGTGGCAAAAGCTATGCAGTGGAGTGGACGGTTAAGTAGTGTGACCAGATACAGAGCAAACAAGTATGAATGTGTGAGAGGAATGTGGAAGTATGTTGCTGTACCTAGTGTCATGTGTGGTATGAGTGCTCTTGCCTGGAATGGAAGTGATCTTGAAAAGCTGGATGTAATACAAAATAAGGTAGGACGGTTAGCATTGGGTGCTCCAAAATGGACAGCTACAGAAGCCATTAGAGGTGACCTTGGGTGGAGCCTATTTTCAGAAAGAATGATGAAAGCAGTGCTGAATTATAAGGTGAGAATTGAAATAATGCAGAATAGCAGATGGGTGAAGCGAATTTTTGAATGGAAGTGTGCTGGGGGCATGCAAGGAAACTTAGTATGCAAAAGATTATTCATGTTAGAATTGGGAGACCTGTAGATGACTGGAGTTTGATAAATGCTGGAGGTGTAGGGCCTGAGTGGGACTGCAAGAGGTGGAAGTAAGAGATTGAGAGGCAAACAAAAGAGTATGGATTGAATAAGTGGAAGCTTAGCATGATGCGGAAGCCTACACTTGACTGGGATATGAAAAAAGAAGCACCTAGGTTTGAGATGTTCTATGATGGTAGTTTTGGAAGTCAACTCTTGTTTGCTGTGAGATGTAAGTCATTGAGTGTGAACAGACGCACATGGAGATGGAATGAGAATAATAACAGATTATGTCGGCAGTGTATTAGTGGAGTAGAGGAAACAATTGAGCATTTTGTGCTGGAATGTAGTAAGTATGAGCAGGAGAGAGAAAGTTTCATGAATGTGGTGCTTGAGCAGTATGGAGAGAATGAGTGGTATGCCAGATGTGCTGAAGATGATTGCGGTATGAGCTGTCTTGCTGGATTGGATCAGGAGTGTAATTTGAGTATCATTGAAGCTATGAAAATGTTTCTTGTGCATGCCTGGAGTAAGAGACAGTGACTGGAATAAGCCAGTCAGGTAGAGTGGTCAGTAATGACCCAATATGCCTGGGGATGGTGTTTTGACACACTGGTTATCCCAGTGATGTTGTCCAATGAACGTGTTAAGTTAAACATTAACCTTCAGACTATCAAACTCTCCCTGGAACACATGATGTTCAAATTTATAATGAATTAGCACTCTCGGTGATGGTATTATCTTCTGTATAGTAGTTAACAGTGCAGACTGCTCCAGCATTAGTACTTCATAAATAGACCCTTCTGAAACTTTCTCCTTAGGAGCCCTGCCCTTAAGAGCTTGCTCTCTATTATTGATTTTCACCTCCTGCCACAGTGCAGATAGTTCGGGGCCTCCAGGTTGAGCGGCGCAGGCTGGAGGCTTGACAATTGATTTAAGAGCTCATAAGCGGCACAGAGTCGGGCATGCCTAGATATACTAACCTGGGCATCATTTCCATAAAAACCAGTAGATGTTGCTCTAAACCTTATTACTCTTATCTGTCAGTGTGAATAGAACTTGAGATTAATTAGGATATGCTGAAATACTGAGCACATACTGGGATAATGAGGATATGGAGAACTACTTAGCAATATGAAATATTGAAATATACTACACTAAATCACAAAACTTATATAAATGTAAAATGTGTATTATATGTCCTCACAGGTACAACAAGAGTGACCCAACGAGAAAGGTGCAGACAAGGGGCTACATGAGCAAGATTTCAAAGCTCCTATAAACAACGATACAAAAAAAAGGACACCGTCTACTTAGAAATCAGGATATGTGTTGATTTTCTGCTTTTATATGCATCTTATAGAGGATATTCTTGCGCTTCCATTGGTACTTTCCGTTTACGTCTACTCCGAATAGTGCGCCCACCAGAGGGGAGAAAGCGATGGGGGTGGAGTGACCTTGAACCCTCCCCCCCCCCCTCATTATTGGGGGTCAATTGAGCGTGTTTCTTTGCGGGAATGGCATTATAGTTCGTTAATGGGCTACTCAAAGTGCTTCCATTATTCAAACGAAACATTCTAATGCTGAGTAAATATTTTTTTATAATTTTTGACAATTTCAGATTTTAGCTGTTCTGCCGTATCTATGATACCGCAGCTTTCATTCATAGCTCGATGACAGCTGCAATATCATAGCTACAGCTATGGCGAGAACACCAATCCAAAGGGCTTGAAAGAGCTATAAAACAAAGGAGTTGACTTAAAAAAAACGTATTTTAGTAAAAAAAAATGAAAAATTAAAAAAATTGGTTATTTTTAAGAATAACACCTATTCTCTTTTGTTGTATATTTTTTCTCAGAGTTACAGAGCAACAGCAATGTAAATTATATCAATCGAAAGGGCTTGAAAAGAGGTACAAACGCTCAAGAGTTCATTGTAGAAAACCCTGTAGTTCAAAAGATAAAAAAACCCTGTAGTTCAAAAGATAAAAAGAATTTTTTTTTAGAAAAAACACGTTTTTCTGGAAACTTGATAATTGGTTTCTCAAATGCTACTTCTTCCACAATTTTAGAGCTACGAGAATGGCTTATATACCATTCGATAGGGCTTAGCAAGGTGTATCCACGCGCAATAGCATTTTCTGATACATTTATTATTTTGAAAATTAAACGACATGAAAAAAATGGATAAAAGGTCATTTTTTTTAATTCCCAAAATCCAGAAAATAATTTATCGAAATTCCTTATTGCGCGTGGTTATATAGACATATAAGCAATCTAAAAACGAAGTACTGGGTCTAACTTCAAAATTGTAAAAGAAGATAGATTTAAAAAAACCCTATTTTATCATAATTTTCGAAAATATAAAAAAATCTAGTGCAGATACAAAAATTTTGTCGAAATAACATATGATCTTTGCATCATTTCACACCTACTGTGAAATAACGGACTTTTTTTACGTAGACGGTCCCCTTAATCTTTTCAACCGCTTTTGTTGCGTGAGAGGATTTGAACGTGTGGCTTGTGTGGTGAAGGGCGTCCAAAAGTGCAAAAAAGTGATCGACAGATAAATATTCAAACCTTTTTAGTATTTAAAACTTGAGGGCAATAGTTCGAACGTTTATTTTAGTTTTCGGAACGAAAGTTAGGCTACAACAACGAGTTGCTTCTCCAAAAGAGAAAAGACGGTAACCGCACTCAAGTTAGGGGCATCCTGAGGATTCCAGCGGATTCCGAAGTTCGCAGCTTCCTCTGTAGCAGTTTAATCAAGGCTACTTTAAACAGCCAGAAACCCGAAGCTCCTCAACGCGAGGTTTACGAAACGTGACTCTTCAGAGTACAAGACGACAAATGGAAGGACAGCAGCTCGTCCAATAAGACCACCACTGGCCAGCAACGGTACTCCGAAAGGAAGCACAGAGTCATTCTGAACAAGGAGACAGGACTTTAAGAAGTCTGGCTACAAATCACTAATTATACTAACTGAATAATATTTCGCAGCTTTATGGTTTTAAAATTTCAAGTACATGTATCTCAGGTAGATTTAAAGAAAACATTAATTACCTTGAATATTAAATCCCTATTCAAGAGGCTGCAAGAGCCGGGTCGAGGAATTCAATGGACGGAAAAACCGCTTATTTAATAAAGAGAAAATAGTTAAAGGTACCGGACCCACTTTTTAAAGGGCGACATGCTGCCCAAGCAGTAAGTTATGTTTAAGTTTAAGTTAGTTTAATGGGTAAACGCAAAAGCGTCCCGATTTAGGTTTAATTAATTAATGCGTCATAATGTTAGAGTAGGTCCGGAAGAGGTCGAACATGCTTTATTCTAGAGATACAAATTTGAACACAATAAAACGAAAAGAAAAGTTGCAGCTGCAAAACAAAAAACGAAGAACAGAAAGAACTAAATTCAATGGCTTCAAAATAATCTCTCTAGCCACTAAGCCAGACGATCGGAAGAGAGATGATAATCCTCTGGCCACGATCAGTAATGCGGAAGATTTTCAACACACTCCCGGCCAGCGAAAAATGCTAGTTTAACTAGCATTCTCTGCCAATTTCGCTCGACAACGCAACGCAGCCGAGCGCTGAGGTCTAGAAGGCCCCACATCTGTTTGACCCTCTTTGTCAGCCCCAACCGCTCCACCTTCGTCGCGCGTCTCCCCTTCTGCAAGGGACAATTCAAGTGGGTACAAGTGCATAATAGAGTATATTCCTTCCGTACCATCAGCACGTCTGACACAGGCTGATCGATAGTGCCCATCACTGCCCAAATTTAATTCTAATACCCTGCCGAGCTGCCAAAAAGGCCTCGGTACAGAGGGAGAAAAGATAAGTACTACATCATTACGCTTAATTTTGTCTATCCAGTCCGACTGGTGCAAATCTCGCTCCAACTCACGCAAAGACAAAAGATAATCTTCATACCAGAGTCTTTTGAATTCGTCAAATACAGCAACACGGGATTTGTAAGAGTTCACTACATCTCGACGCGATGGAAAAACCACGCCCTCAGAAGAAGGAAGAGCCACTGCGCTTTTAGCATTACTGATTTTCAAAAACGAACTCGGAGTCAAGATCGAGAAATTAAGAGAAGACTCATCGTCAAGGTAAGTTAAAGGGCGCGAGTTCACAGTCAGCTGAATATCCGACAATAAAGTTATTAATTGAAAATATTCCATTTTTTTCTACCTACACTTTTGTACAAACACCCCTTTACTACGCGTATTAAACGTTCCCACAAGGACCCTACGAAAAGCGAGTACACAGGAATTTTCACGGGTTTTATATTGTGGCGCAGCAAATATTTAGAAAAGCAATCGTCTAAAGGCAAATTTTCAAGAAGCGTGCCCGCCTGCAAAAAGGTACGGGCATTATCACTATAAATCGAGTCAGGCATATTTTGAACGTTACAAAACCGTTTGAACGCAAGTAAGAATGAACTAGTTGTCATATCCGGAAGAAGTTCGAGATGTACTGCGCTCACATTAAATGTACATTTTGCGACAGCTATCCCCTAGTTTAACGTTCAGTGAACCCGTGAAATCAACCCCGGTGAATTTGAAGGGTACTACAAAATTTACCCTATCTCTGTGGAAATCCGTAAATTTCAGGTATTTGAAAGCAGAGGAGTTCATTTTTCTACGGATTACACATTTATTCAACACGCTTTTGACCGCCGACCTACCTTGAGGGATCCATAAACCGCTATTCTTAATATTATTCAAAGTGGATTTAACCCCCATGTAACAGCAGCGCTGATGAGCATCCCAAATAAAGAGCTCTGTCAAGTGACTGCTTTTGGGCAACAAAACAGGATTGCGCACCTCTTCGTTCACAACCATGCACCTATTAATACGCCCTTTCGAACGTAGTAAGCCTCTCTTATCTATGAAGAGATTAAGATTCAAAACTAAATTAGGGACAGTTTTAGAAGAGTTCTTTAAAAAGGCCACTTCTTCGGCAAAATGTACCGACTGCTCGTACTTAATCCAATAAAGACGAGCTTTTTCAAAGCAGGCTAAAAAGCTCGCTATTTTCCGCTTGAGTTTTGCTATAACGAGGAAAACAAATGCGGTGATCGGCAACAATGTCTTAAGCTTTGAGTAATTTTGAAGAGAAAGTAAAGGAGATTCAAGAGGAAGATTGATGCTAGACACGAGGGTTTTTGTTACCTCAGAAAAACACCTCAAGCTACTATCAGGCCAATCTATAACATTGGCATGAAGAAAATCGGGCCCATGCAGCCAAAATTTCATCTTCCCCAACCATTCTGCTGGTCTAGCACCTCTTGATACCAAGTCAGCGGGATTAAGGCTAGATGCCCCGTACCTGAACTTGGGGACAATTTCCGTTTGTTTCGATACCTCACCCATGAAAGTTCTGACGTCTCACTCGGTTTCGAGCGAAAACATTGTTAGACTTTACATTACCTGTTAAAATCCATGAAATGACTACTTGAGAATCTACACAAAAGTAAATATCTTTAATCTTAAGTTTTTTTAACGCATCCAGCAAAGAAAACGGGCATTTAAAAGACAAATATACTGCCAACAATTCCAAAGTGGGAATAGATTTACCTTTAATAGGAGCAGTTTTGCCCTTCGCGAAAAAAAGATTATGCTCGCCGTCTGTTTTCAAATAGGTGCAAAACCCATACATATCCTTAGAAGCGTCCGTGAAATTAATCAGCGTAACAGCGTCACCATCTTTGGTAACCTGACCGGTCAACGGATACCGAGTTTAATTGTAGCACTTCAGGTGCAAGCCTTTGCCACCTGGACAAAATTTCCGCAGGCAAGCTATCATCCCAACCAATTTTACTGATCCAAAGATCTCTAAGCAGTATCTTGCACCTAGCAATAACGGGAAAAAACAGACCTAACGGATCAAACACCCTAGCAAGAAAGGACAACACTTGTCTTTTACAAGGCTTACCTGTCGGAGCAGTAATTTCAGCAAGACTAATTTGGTCCGAGTTAGTGAAATAACGGTAACCCAAGAGCTTCTCGTAGCTCGACGCGTGATCGGCGCCGGTCCCATCTGTACGAAAACAGTTATTAAGGAACGAGTTGTTAGAAGCCCATGAGCGCAGTTCAAACCCTCCCTGCCTCATTCGGTGACAAGATTCTTTGTACAAGTCATGCAGAGTCTGCAAATTGTTTCCAGTAATGAACAAATTGTCTACGTAAAAGTTTTCCGACAAAATTTTAGAACAAATGTCTTTAGGGTCTTGGCCACATGCCATTTGATAACAAAATTTAAAACAAAAGGCGACGATATGAATCCAAACATTAACGTTTTATATCTAAACGCAGCTAATTTCCCTTCATCGTCAAACCACAAAATTGTAAATTTGTTACGATCGAAATTAGTTTTAAGTTGGATTTGCAAAAACGCTTGCTTAATATCCGAAATCATTAAGTAACTGTTGAACCTAATGCTTAGCAAGAGGAACAAAATGGTTTGGAACAAATTAATGCCAGGATAAGCGCTTTGGTTTAAAGAATAGGAATCTCTTGTTTTAATACTGCAGTTAAGAACTGGTCTTACTTTCGTCGTTACTTGCTCAGCTTCTTTTACCACAGGTCTATGAGGAATCCAAACGTGTTCCTCCCTTTTAATTTCATTCAAGTTCAAAGGTTCAAGGATTTGATCATTAATTTGTTGTTTAAAAACAGAATCATAAGCTTCGTACAAAGAATTATGGTGGAGTTTTTCCACAACCCTATTAAGTACAGCAAGAGCTACATTGAACCCGCTTTCAACCTTCGCAAGTTTTTCTTGATACCAAGGAAGCTCTACTTGATATTAACCGTTGGCTAGTTCAATAGTCTCTGAAAACTTAGCTACTTGCTCCTCATCGAAGCTCGAAGACTCTTCCTTCAACCCGATAGATTCAATTTCAAACAAATTTTCTAAGCGACCCTCTACGTCGCTATCATCAAGAACACCAGTTATAGGATCAAAATTTTGTCCCAAAGGTTCGAGCAAGAAATTAATTGAGCTATGCTCCATCTGCTCGGAGCTTGAGTCCACCTGTGAGTTCAGCTCACACACTTTGCCTTTGTACAGGAAATTTTCCACCTGCCCAAAGGGTATTATGCCACCACTGTAACTAAAAGCAGCTCCCTTCATGCAAGAAATCAAAGAAAAATCCCTGAAAAACTGGATGGCATCAACGCCAAGCAATCCCTCAAGCTCGCAAGTATCAGACTCCGAGCAACCCTTGAAAGCCTCATCAGCTAACCTAAATTTTTGAGAAAGATTTAACAAGGCTTCTTTCAAGCCACGAACTTCAAATTTTAGAGAAAATTCTTTATCGATCAGAAATATAAGATTGAAGAAACCTAACTGATCGCAAAAACCAACAGACAAACTGGCTTCAGAAAATTTCCTGATGCCGGAATTGAGAAAAGAGTTTACAAGGTAAGGCTTCTCAGTACCCTTGTGGGAATTCAACCTATCTAACACCTTAGCAGCAAGGTAGGATCTCTGGCTCCCCGTATCAACCAAGCATCTCACACTGGTCACCTTACCGTCACGAGCTACTTTAATCGAGAGAGTTGGAAGTAAATGTCCACCGCCCAAGGTTGAATTATTCAGGCAAAAGTTATTCAAAGTTTTACCGCACATGAACCTAGAACACAAAGCTGAACTGTGTTTTTTAGAGGAACAAATAGTACACGGGTAATCGAAGACAAATTGACATCTCTCCGACGCATGCTTCGAGCTAGAACACTGTTTACGAAGTCCAAGCTCGTTGCAGCGAGAATGTTGGAAATTCCGGTGCGCGTTTCTGAGTGACATGTGGGTTGGTACCTGGATTCAGTTCGTTTGGGTGTGCTGTCTGCAAACAGAGGTGACGTCTGTCTTGGTTTGTCTTTCTTCAGGTAGGTTGTTATTGATTATAAAAAAGTAATTTTTCCATCCAGTCAAGGAAGGAGTGTTGTGCCGGTTTTCCGCATTTCTAGGGACCCAGCAGCGTCATGTGTCGTGAGCCTATAGGAGTTCCCTCTTCCCTCTTCCTTGACCACTTTTTTGCTATCTTTTTATTTAAGTGTGCCTGTGATCTTCGTTTCATTTATTATTATTTTTGGGTGTTATTTTGCTATGCCGTTCAGAGCCTTTAAAATTTGATACTTGAACTTGAAGGCCCGTTGGCCACTCTTAAAGGCCCGTTGGCCACTCTTAAAGGCCCGTTGGCCACTCTTAAAGGCCCGTTGGCCACTCTTAAAGGCCCGTTGGCCACTCTTAAAGGCCTGTTGGCCACCCTTAAACAATTGACTTGCGATCTGGAGTTCCTAGACGATAAAGAAATTCTCGCGATTTCTTGTGTTCTCCAGATCCACGTTAGGAAGTGGGATTTTCTTACGGGAAAGATTCTCCTCCTTTTCCTTTATCTTCATAGAACGGCTCTGAATGGTTACCTTTTACTTATTTTCCTGTTTTTTTTTCTCCAATAAACTCTTCTAAAAGAGGCTCTTATCCTCACTCGGGAACAAATTCCCTAGGTGAGAATTGTTGGTGTATCTGGTGTATTGTTATGTGAAATCTTGGTTATGGTGATATTTGCTTGTTCGCTCTGAGTTATGTCCTAACGAAAGTGCCTTTGTTTCTTGTCGCCAGTATGCTTCCCCATTGCACGCCCTGCGGAGAACACCTTGTTTTTGACTTTGAAAGAAGCCCTGCTTGCGCTGAATCATCCCTTGCCTTGTGAAGCGGTCATGCGGCAGAGGTTTTCTTGGCTTGTGAGTTCATATTGGTGGTCTTTGTCTTAGGTGCGATTTGAAAATTTATCCTGTTCATTTAAAAATTAGGAAGAGTCATAAGCGGTTGCAAACTTCATTTCTCAGTTAAGCCACAAATCTCGTCCTTTTCTTTCCTAGCTTCAATCCGGCAGCATTTTTCCGAGCTTGTTTGCGTCCCTCCAGCGTCGGGAAGTTCGAGCAGTTGGGATTGTCACCGGGAACATTCCTTTTCCGTCTCAGCTGGAATTTTGACTACTGAAAAGACGGGAGGTATCCCGGACCCAGTGCTTCATGTGCCTGGTACTACCCCAGTTTAGAACCTGCACTTGCCAATTCACCTTGGACCTAACTACGTCGTTGTTTGGGCGCGATTGCGGAGCACAAGCCGGTCCCAAAAAGCGACTGCTTCCTAGAGGAGTTTTGTTTCCTCGTGCCTCTTTCTACTTGGAGTGTGCTAAATAAACTTTAAAGATTTCAAGAGTGTGTTTTTTCACACACTTTGATACTAGGGAATTTGCGGTGCTTGCCCTTGACAGGTGCGGATTGGAGAGGAGCTGCTGCGAGACTAATTTCCCTTGTTGTTCCCTTATACTTGCTTCTTGTGACTAGCTATGGCAGAGTCGCTGGTGCAGCGCCGAGCGGTCTACAAGCGTAAAGTCACCCTGGGGTTGCACAGCGCTGAGGAGGCAGGGTCCTCCGCCGCTTTGCGGGCTCATTGCGAGGAGGTGCGCCGCAATTTGGACCAGGTGAGGGCATATGACGAGAGTATAATCAGTCAGTTATTGGAGGAAAAGAAAGACGAAGCGCTAAATAGGGAGGTAGACGCTCAGTGTGCGTATATTTCTGACATTGAAATCAAGCTTAAATTGCTGGCGGACCCGCCTAAAGAACCCGAAGATAATTTTCCTTCCCTTAGGGAAGTCAAGTTGCCAAATCTGAAGTGCGTCGTGTTCTCTGGCGAAGGAGACGATTTTCTGAAGTTTGCCACATTTTTGTCGCAATTTAATGACATCGTAGGCCATAGGAAATCTCTCAGTGACTCGGCAAAGTTAACGTACCTTAAGAGTTATTTGAACGGCTACACTTTGAAGTTGATTGAGCATTTGAGCATCAATGATAATAATTACGAAGTTGCCTTAAACATTCTTAAACTTGAGTTCTTAAAGAAGGATGCCATTGTGAAAAAATTGTGCAAGGTCCTACTTGAACTGAAATGCCGGTTTGACCCTAGTTATTGTGAAACTAAGCTGTTCATCTCTGAGGTTCGCAGTATTATAGCCGATTTAAAAAATAACGACTGTGATGTGCTTGGAGAACCTTTTGGCTTGATCTTCGTTAGCCATGTGGTTTTTTCTAAATTACCCGTGCCATTTCAGCAGGAGTTGGCCACAAGAAACTAGATTTGAAGGAAGAATAATTATTGCAGTTAAACATGGAATGATCTTTCGAAGCACAAAATTTACAAGACCTCCTAGTAGTAGAGTTAGAATTGAGAAAGACAGGTTTAAGATCGACTTTTCCTACCGACAAAGATGAATCTCTTTGCTTGACAGGCATGAGATAGAAGACTTTGTCCGGCTGATCTTTGCTAGCATTTCGCATAGTCAAAGTTTTAATTACCTCTGCGTAGTGCTCGAAAATAAGATCGATACTAGGATAATTGTCGTTCAATTTACGAACGAACTCTTGTCGCACAACCAGAGGCAGCTTATTAAAAATAATACGAGATACAAAATCTTTACTAGTTTCCCTCTCGAGCAAATCCCTATCGTAAGTTTTCAAGTCAGCCAGCAGACACCGAACTTCATTAATGAACAATTTTGTCTGCATGAATGAGGAATCGAACTTAACCTTAATTTCTAGTAACTTTTTATACAAGTCACTTATCAGAGACCTCTTGTTCAGGAACTCTGTCTCTAACAAATTTATGGCTACACAATAATTGTCATCGGTGACCTGTAAATGTTGCACCAGTTTCAAAGCATAACCACTTAAAAACTTTTAAGATAGGTAAACTTGACAGAGTTAGAGAGAGTAGTACGCAAACCAATAATGTTATTGTACTGGGTAATGAACTTATGATAATCCAAGCTACTAGAACCTTCGCCAGAAAAGGACTCGCACGACAGATGGGGCAGCTGAAGATCATGACGTACTTCATCGAATTTTGGCTTTGCCGTAATTGCTTCGATTTTGGCTTTAATTTCCAAATTATAACAAGTTTGATTGTCAAGCTCAGCCAAATGCTGCTCTGACAAATCGTCGGAATCACTGATTAAATTGAGGTTAATCTGCTCATCCAGATTACTCACCCTCTTCAGAAGATCAGTTACGGTCTGCGTGATGCTCTCCGAAGAAACGCCGTCCGCACCCTCCTTGGCAAGGGTGAAAGTTATCTTTCGTTTAAGAACAGCGCGCTGACGCACAAAATACGGTAAGCCTTATCGTCATTAGGCATGACGAAAATTCGCGGGGCACGTTTCAGATTAAAGAAAAAGAACCCTACCAGAGGAAAGCTGGAATCCTCAAGATATTATTATTCAAGAACTTATTTTAGGATTTAAAACTTGAGGGCAATAGTTCGAACGTTTATTTTAGTTTTCGGAACGAAAGTTAGGCAACAACAACGAGTTGCTTCTCCAAAAGAGAAAAGACAGTAACCGCACTCAAGTTAGGGGCATCCTGAGGATTCCAGTGGATTCCGAAGTTCGCAGCTTCCTCTGTAGCAGTTTAATCAAGGCTACTTTAAACAACCAGAAACCCGAAGCTCCTCAACGCGAGGTTTACGAAACGTGACTCTTCAGAGTACAAGACGACAAATGGAAGGACAGCAGCTCGTCCAATAAGACCACCACTGGCCAGCAACGGTACTCCGAAAGGAAGCACAGAGTCATTCTGAACAAGGAGACACAGGACTTTAAGAAGTCTGGCCATAAATCACTAATTATACTAACTGAATAATATTTCGCAGCTTTATGGTTTAAAAATTTCAAGTACATGTATCTCAGGTAGATTTAAAGAAAACAATAATTACCTTGAATATTAAATCCCTATTCAAGAGGCTGCAAGAGCCGGGTCGAGGAATTCAATGGGCGGAAAAACCGCTTATTTAATAAAGAGCAAATAGTTAAAGGTACCGGACCCACTTTTTAAAGGGCGACATGCTGCCCAAGCAGTAAGTTTTGTTTAAGTTTAAGTCAGTTTAACGGGTAAACGCAAAAGCGTCCCGATTTAGGTTTAATTAATTAATGCGTCTTAATGTTAGTGTAGGTCCGGAAGAGGTTCGAACATGCTTCATTCTAGAGATACAAATTTGAACACAATAAAACGAAAAGAAAAGTTGCAGCTGCAAAACAAAAAACGAAGAACAGAAAGAACTAAATTCAATGCTTCAAAATAATCTCTCTGGCCACTAAGCCAGGCGATCGGAAGAGAGCTTCTTCTTCCACAGGGCCAGGCCACGATCAGTAATGCTGAAAATTTCCAACAACCTTCTGCATACTTATTTCTATAATAAAAGGGAATAGTTGATTGAGATAAATGAGCAAAGGTGTAAAAAAGCCGGGAGGCTCGTCAGCCTCTCGGCCTGCAAAATTTAATAGCCAACCGGCTCCTAGCAGTCTCCACAACAAGGAGGGAGGCAAGGCTCAACCTCACTTGGAGATACCTAACTCGGCCCCAGTTTCATCGAAGTTTCAACAGAAGCGAAGCGTACTTATCCTCCATCAAGTTCCTCATCAAAAAGAGGACTAACAAATGATGCAAAAATTCGACCCAGCAATAGGCAAAATATAGCAACGATAGCCTAATCTCAATAGACTCCTCACCACCAGGTATACTATCAGAAACAGAAGAACCTGGTATAAACCAGGTAGAAAATCAGGAGGGGGCACCAAGGGGCTCAACGCAAGATCAGACGGGACAAAACAAAAGGAATACCCAAGAACCTCAGTCTGCCCAAATGAACTTGTCTGACCTGGCCTTCCTGGAAAATATCCCAAACTCCACCAAGACAGCACACGTAAAATGCCTAGATCCAAACGGGAAACTCTCTCAAATAAACCCTTTCAAGCTAGCCAAGGCTATTGATCTGATGTGGGGTGAGGTGGAGGGGGTGCAGCACCTAAAATCAGGGGCTCTATTTATTACCTGCAAGTCTCGAACTCAGCTGCTCTCACTGCTCTCTGCTAAAAAAATTCGAGTTGATCCATCAAATGAAATTCCCATTCAGGTATCCATTGCTCTAAATTCTCAATCAGTGCAAGGAAAACTGTATGCTTCAGAGCTAAATGGGGAACCCATGGGGGAACTGCTGGAATGCCTAAAGGAGCAGGGAGTGATTGCAATTAGGAAACTCTACAAAGATCCTGAACGTTCTCATGTCCCTCTCTTTGTAGTTACCTTTTTCGGACTAACTAGACCTCCCTTCCTGAAAATAGGATACAGTCGTTATAAGATAGATCCATACATTCCTAACCCACTCCGCTGCTATAGATGCTGCCGCTGGGGGCACGGTTCAGCTTTTTATCACAGCGCACAACGCTGTAGCCGATGTGGCCAAAACGGACACGGTGGTCTGGTCTGCAAAGAACCAGAAAGATGCATTAACTGCAGTGGTCAGCACGATGCATTATCCAAAAACTGCCCCGTATACACCAAGGAAGTACAGATCTGCCAAATCTCAGTGGAACAAAAGGTATCATTTATAGCAGCATGAAAGCAAATAGAAAAGTCTCACTCTGATCGCATGCAATCACAACCAACAGGAAATTCCGGAACAAATTTAGCTTCCTCTTATCAACTTAATCAAACAACCTATGATTTTCCCCCACTCCCAAAGCCTCAACCTCAAGCTCATAAGAGGAAATCAGCCACAAATGGTGAGGTGGATGGTAGCGTGAACGCCCCGCTCTCCCAACAAGAAATGGTAGGAAGCTCTTATTCATCCATGTGTATCACTCCAGGGCAAATATCATCAATGCACTATAAAGACAACTCTGCTTTCTCTCAAACTACCATGAATGAAGATTTTGATCCTACTCTTCCTCCCCTTCCCTCACTGACCCCTTGCCCAATCCCAAATTCTCCAACACAGGAACAAACGGAAACACCCCCATATAAAAAACAAACAACAAAACAACAAACTCTACTCTCCTCTCCGTCTGAAATCCCTACATGGATTTTATCTCTCATTCCGCTGATCATCAAACTTCTCCTCTCCACATCTCTAAGTGAAAAAATAGAATCCATTGTAGAAATAGGTTCCCTCCTGCAGGTGGATTCCACGGTCTCAACTCTCCTCTCTCAGTTGGGCTACACCTCTCTCTCCTCACAATGAACTGCAAAATTATTCAATGGAATATCCGAAGTTTTAGTAAAAACCGTCCTTTTTTCCAGTTAGCAGTAGAGGAACTCTCCCCATCTATTATGTGCCTCCAGGAAACCAGGGTGCCTCCTTCTTCCCCTCTTACCTTAGGCAGACGGACAGCTTCAACTAGATCTGATAGACCTTGTGGCAGCGGGGGAGGTACAGCAATTTTTTCCTTTGAACAGGTCCCAAGGATCATCATAGAGCTGCACACATCTCTGGAAGCATGTGCACTCAAATATGCTTTCAGAGACAGCTATCTAACAGTGTGCTGCATCTATTTACCTCCGGCACTAGATGTAGAAAATCTAGCTCAAAAACTGGAGGACATCATTCACAATTTGCAAAATCCCTATATCCTGTGCATGGATGCCAATGCTCACCATCAGTCCTGGGGATCTACCTACTCAGATCGAAGGGGACACATCATTGCTGAGTGGCTGGAGAAAAATCAGCTGGCAGCTGGCAAGTGGATTTCGCCCCAAGTTCTCAACATCGGACTGTCTTTTCAGATTGGCTCAGCTCTTATGCAGGATGACAGTGTAGTCTCTGTCTTCTTAGATATTTCCCAAGCCTTCGATTCCGTTAATCATACCCTTCTTCTGAATAAACTAGTATCTATGGAAATAGGGGGAATATGTTCCTCTTTGTCAAGGGCTGCCTATCATATAGACGAATACAGGTCAAAAACGGTGGCTCCCTTTCTTCACCCTTCCCCATAACAAGAGGAGTACCACAGGGGTCAGTTCTAAGCCCCACCCTTTTCCTCATTTTCATAGATGATATCTTTGAAAGCTGCTCAGAACAGGTTCAATATTCAATATATGCAGATGACTGTGCACTGTGGGTTGCAAACCATAACATTGATGAGGCTAGAAAAGTGCTTCAAAAAGCCTTAAATTCCATAGCAGCATGGGCCAACAAATGGGGGCTTACCCTATTTCCTGCAAAATCAAAAAGCATGATATTTACCACAAAAAGAAAACTCTCCCCACAAAAATTGAAAATAAACGAAGACCCAATAGAATATGTCGCAGCATACAAATTCCTGGGCATGACACTGGACAGCAAACACTCCTTCAAAAACCCCATCAAGGACTAGCGAAACCGCTGTAAGAAGGACTTACGCCTCCTCCAAATAGTAGCAGCATACAAATGGGGCGCAGACTTCCTCACTCTCAGATCCTTATACTCTTCTCTCATACTCAGCAAGTTAGATTATGGCTCTTTTCTCTTTCATTCGGTGGCAGACTCCACCCTTAAAATCCTTGATCGCATCCAATACGCCGGAGCAAGAATAATGCTGGGGGCCCTGAGATGCACCCCGGTTCTTCTGCTGGAAGCAGAAGCCGACTTGCTCTCCCTGAGGTTTCGTAGGCAGTTGCTGCTAGCAAAATATGGCCCTCGGGTTCTTACCAACAACAACCATTCGGTCTGAGAGGAAATCTGTACTATCCCTTTAACTTTCACTCTATCCAATGCCGGCCACTTCCAATAACAGCAATCTTGCTCAGGCAACTCCAAGAAATTGGAATAAAGATCTCAGACATTTCAGTCATAAACAGAAGCAATCTCTTCTGAATTCCTCCAGCGGAAGTTCATGACTCTCTTCACAAACACTCGAAGCTCTCCATACCAGACGACTCGTGGAGGCAGCTGTATTCGGAACTTCGCGCAAGGCACAATTCGCGCACAGCTGTCTTCTGTGATGGGTCCAGAGCGGGAGATCTGAGGGGTGCAGCAGCCTGGTGTAACCCCGATAGTCTTCTAGCCTACCTTCCAAACCATTCTTCTGTATTAACAACAGAACTTTATGCAATATATGCTGCAATCTCTTTCTTCTCCAAACACAAAGGACAATACATTATCTTCACTGACTCTCTAAGCTCCATCCATGCTCTGCAAAATCTACACAGCTCCTCCCACTTTCTTGCTCTGCTCATATCAAACTCTCTCTTAAAACATCCAAACAAATTCATCGTAGAATGGCTCCCCTCACATGTGGGCATAAGAGGAAATGAAAAGGCCGATGAGTTAGCCAAAGCAGCAGTCAAAATTACTTATATCACCCCAGTAGGTATGTCCTCCAAAGAAAGTAGAAGCCTTCTTCTCAATCACTACCAATCTAAACGGCAGTCCGAATGGACTGCCTCTGCAGCAAGCAGCTGGTCGCACAAACCAAAATTAGGGACTGCACCCTACCTATCCCTGCCACGGCGGGAGCAAGTGACCCTATCGCGTCTCCAAAAATAATGGACAATAAGCCACTTGCTACTGAAGTGTCCGAAACTCGATACTGCCCACAGATCTTTGCTTCAAGCGTGTGCAGATCTAGAAATGGTGCCTACTCTACAGTCCCTGCTAGCAGATAACTACAATCCAAAGTTGTTGATTAAATTCTTGCAAGACATCGGCGCTACCGAATTGATTTAAACATTCCTCAAAATCTGCTGTGATCAAGGCTCCTATGCCCCTGTAGGCTGGGTGCCAAAACTCAAGACTCAAGACTCAAGTTGCGTAAGAGTTGAGACTGAGCATTGGTGTCGTGACTTGCAATTTTTGACTGAGGTGTTTTGACTGGTAAGCTTTCTTTGCATATAAATAGTATAGAGTGTGACATGGTATAGGGTGACTGTGAGAGTTATAGGTATCGCTTTTGTTTCCTTTATTTGATAATCTGATTTTCAGTAGGTTTGGTGAGTGAAGACTTCTTCTGCCTATAAAATTTATACTGAGATAGAAGTCTGTGTTTGATAATGGCAAGAAATAGGACTGGTCGTAGGAAGGGAGGTGCAAGTGGAATGGATGAGGAGATTGAGTGCATGACTTGTAAAGAGTGGGTAGAAATAGATGCATGCAAAGGTTTGAGAGAGATGAGTCGGAGAAAGTTGAATGATCTTGTGTTTACGTGCTGGAAATGTTTGAATGACGAGAGAAAGAAGTTGGAAGAGGAGGTTGAGAGATTTACAATTCTGATGGTTGCTTTAGAGGCTGACTTGAAGGATGAAAGAAAGTTGAATGAAGGAAAGAATGAGAATGGTGAAAATGCAGTGAATGAAGAGGTAAATGGTGGTGCAAGGAGTGCAAATGAAGTGGATGATGGTGCAATAGAGTGTGAATGCAGTAAATGAAGCGAATGGTGGTGCAAATGTGACAGATGAGAGTAGAAGGATGGATGAGCATGATGAAAGAAGTACGAATGGAAAGAGAGTGAAGGAGCAACCTGTTGATATGCCACATGAGGTGCAGGCGCCTGTAGTGGAAGTGAATGAAAGGAAGATGGATGTAAAAAGTGATGCGAGTGGAAGAATTGAACGAAAGAGTAGTATGAAAGGGAGAGTGAGACCCACGATTAGAATATGTGGTGACAGCATGGTTAAGAATGTGGATAGGTTTTTGAGAATGACTGACCTTAGTGGGTGTACGAGCATGAGAGGAAAGGGAGTGAAAGATATTTGTAGGCATGCGGAGGAAGTGATAGATCGAATGGATGAAGGGATGGTTGTACTGCAAGGAGGTGACAATGGATTGCTTGAATGTGGGAGAGAGCGTACTGTGAATGGAATTATGAATGCGGTTGAAAGGGCGCGGAAGAAGAATGTTAGAGTGGCTGTGACCAGCCTGCTGAGAAGGCGGCATGTGATGAGGAGTATGAAAGGGTGCGAAAGGAGATGAATAGGGAGGTGCATGAAAAGATTATGAGTATGAAGGCTGAGAGTATGAGAAAGGCGTGAAAAGGGTTCCAGCTTCCTTGATATGGATAACCTGATCCAGAGTGGATGTTTTCGTAGAGATGGAGTCCACCTTACTCAAGAAAGTGAGATGAAACTCTCTAGGAGATACATCCAGTGGATTGGGTGTACTCATATTGCAATGGAATGGGGAACAGGATGAATGGAAAACTGTGCGAGCAAAAATGAAAAATGTCGTTGTAGTGAAAATATTTCACTACGTGATTGTACCGCGACTGTACCGCTGTTATGTACATAGAGCTCCGTCCTGCGACTGCCTGGCTGAAGCTAAATTGGGCGGCTGCTCGACTGTGCGCAGCCACCTTAACAAGTGGACTCAACTCCCCGTAGTAACGGGCCCTACGGCACACAAATTTATCGGGCACCCATCTGGGGCCTGGTAACGCTGAAATTTAAGATAATTAAGCATAAGCGGAGCGTCATTAGCGGGAGCCTCACCTGAAGGTCTTCAAAAACAATGTTCAGGCGAACACTCTTCACTGTAGCCGGCTGTCTAGGACCCAAAAGTCCTTTGTAGCGAGGGCAGAATGCCGAGTCACGCGCAGCACACGAGAAGAAGGTGCGCTCGCGATCACGGCCGAATTCAATCTGACGTGGCCGCCTTCAGGCGCCGCGCTCTTTGGCTTGCTCGAATCCGTCGCGCTGGCTTAGGACTCGAACAAGAAGATCAAACAAACGTTTCAGTATTTAAGTTTATATTTTTCGCCGTAGACGTGAGGACCCCCGCCATTGCTCCGCTTAGTCGTAAAATTATCAGCGGTATTAATTTTTTAGGCTTATTAGATGGAGCACAGCCTTTGCCCCTTATTGCGGAAGGCCTTTTGTGCCTTATAAAATCCGCAAAGGACCTCAGCGTTCGAGCAATGACTGGAATCTCGACACAATCCCGGCAAGAGAAAAAACGGAGTTTTCATCAGAAATTTCCGTTACATAGATTTAACATTTAAACATTTTAATATATTAATGTTACTTTCCAGAGGAAGCATAGAAAGAACACCAATTACATTTATGCGCATATTATTTTTAAGTGCAATAAAGTAGGAAAGGACATTAGAGGTGACCTCGCCTGATTAAGTTTGCAAGCTTGCTTCGTTGCTAGCGAGCTGCCTGCCGCCTAGGCCGTGCAGCTGCCTCAATTTCAGGTTCTTCGGAAGTTTCCGAGGAGTCTGGTTCCAAAGAATAATGCTGATCTCTAGGGCGTTCAATAGAAAAAGAACTACCCTCACGAGAAAAGGAACTCCCGGGAGGCTCGAAAAAAGGATGTAACTCTTCACTCGAACTTCCCTCTGCGCTTTCCCACCCCTCCTCTGAAGCAGTATCAGAAACAGCTAACTCCAGGGGGTAAAGTAAAGAAATTTTGACGGCAGACTCGGAGTTATCAGCCTTGATAATTTTAACAACTCGTACCTTGCCATCACGTCCAGGAAGCAGGGCGATGATACGGACTAAGGTCCAAAAAAGTCTAGGTTTTATTGGATGCTTTAATAGGACAACCTGACCTACAGACAAGAATTTATTATTAAGAAGTAAAGATTTAAGAGGATATGGACCTCTTAGGGTGATTAAGTACTGTGAGTACCAAAGCTCCCTAAACTTGGCCACCCTGACGTCGCGTCTCTCAAGCGCGGAGAGCAGATGCTCTCGACGTTCATCGTCCACGGTTTCCAAGTCAGGGACCTCATCAGAAAGGATTAGAGAGTTAGACGTAGGGTAAAGTTGAAGGAATTGAATAGTCATGATAGGCAAAATAATGTCCCCCGTCTCTGGGTAGGAAAGAGGACGACGATTAAGATTAAGAGAGATGTCAGAAACTGCAGTGAGAAAGGTAGAGTAAGGATAAGTGCTACGGCCAAAAAGCTTGTACAAACTTTCCTTGATGGACTTAAACAAGCGTTCCCAGATCGCACCAAATTGAGGACTATAGATTGGGATAGTTTTAAATTTAATGTTAAAAGTACGGAAACGTTCTTCATACAAGGAAGAAGTTAAAACTTCTGCCAAAAGGTCAGAAGCAGCTACGAAAGTTTTAGCATTATCGGAATACACGGTGTTAGGGACTCCTTTTTCGTTCGTGAAGCGAATGAAGGCAAAACAAAATTTTTCCAACGTCATGGAAGGAAGAAGCTCTATATGAATAGCTCTAGTTTGAAAACACGTAAACAGTGAAAGATACACCTTTTGTTTATGGCCAAACGGATCCAACACCCAGAAATGAGCTGAAAAGTCCATTCCTGTTGTAGCGAAAGGTCTCACAAAATTAGTCCGACTATCTGGCAAAGCTGGAGGGTCAGGATAAGAGAAAGCCTTAGCGTTCACCCGCTTGCATATTATGCATTTGGATAGAACGCCACGCACAGTACGCTTACAGCGCGGTATCAAATAACCGTCCATTTTAAGTTTTTGTACGGTCGATTCAACACCCTGATGATTTAGAGTTTTATGGGTTTGCAATATCAAAAGATAGGTTAGATCAGAAGAACTAGACAACACAATAGGATTCCTAGTGTTGTAATCTAATTCCTCTGCTAAGACAATGCGGCTTTTAGATCTAATTAAATTATGTGAGTCAAGAAACAAGTTGAAAGTTCTAACAAGCATAGGCGGTCGAGGATTCTTGGTTTCGAAGGCCTCTATCTCGCTGGCAAAATGCTCTCTTTGCATAGAGGAAATGAGGTAAAGAAACGCTCGCAGCTTAGACTCCCCCGGATCTGCGCGCTTCCAGACTGCTACAGCCCTAAATACCTTCTCTACCACACCTAGTAGTCTGGGGTAGGAGGGAAAGCGCTCAATTTCCACAATCGAAGCTTCACCTGGGTGAGCAACATTAACTGCGATACACGTGTCTGATACAAATTGCTGCGGAATGCATCCTAAGTTACCCTTAGGCCACCTATCTCTACTTTCTCTGATCCAAGAAGGACCTTCTAACCATAACAATTTACACTCTAGAAACTTAGATACCTTAATACCCCGTGTCAGCATGTCTGCAACGTTAAACATCGTGGGTACATACTCATAGCTGAAGGCAGCCAAAGTCTCACATTCTAGCTTTTTACGCATGGCTTCTATTTCTTTTATTCTGTTGCTTACAAATACATTTTTTCGAGGAGGTTTACCGCTCAAGAGCCAAGCTAGGGTAACTTGAAAATCAGTAAGAATAGTTACATTAGCCACTTTATAAGGAAAATTAACATCACACAGAAGAGATACAAGACACTGGAAGGCAAGAAACACTGCCAAGAGCTCAAGGGAAGGAAGAGTTTGCTGGCGAGAAGGCGAAACTTTAACTTTAGAGAAAAGTAATGCGCTGCGATCCTCTTGGACACCATAAATACAGGTACCAAAGGCGCTAGCACTAGCATCACAGAATACAACGAGTTGGGTAGTTTTGGTCTCAGCCAAATTCATCCTAGGAAACTCATAATCCCTGAACTCCGAAAACTCCCGACAATAGCTTTGCCATTCCTTACAGAAATCTTCCGGAACATCCTGATCCCAACCTAGCCTTGAGGGCGTCAATTTTCTCAAAATGAGCTTACCTCGCACAGAAAAGGGTAACAAAATTCCCATGGGGTCGTAAATAGGCGCTACTTCAGAAAGAATTTTTCTTCGTGTTTTGCACGATGTAATATCTTGGAATTTCAGCACGATATAAGGTTTACTGAACAGAACTAGTAAATCGGTTTGCCTAGCCGTAAACCAGGCAGCAGGATAGCAAAACGAAAAGCAGGACTACTAATATTGTACTGACTCTGTAGTTCACACAGCTTGCTCTTAAGTCTGTTTCGCAACAATGGACATTTCCTGCGGCGCCGGCAATAGAGGCGCTTCCGACCTATCCGGCGCTCGTAAACGCCAGGCGCTCATCGGCTGTTCCGGCGGATGCCCTATCTATACATGTGACCGTGCCGAGCGAGACTCATAAATCTCCGCAGCCGGAACCCCCATAAATAACACCAGTGCGTCACTATACAACAACTTCCCTCCCTTTAGATGAATATATGACGAAGGGAAGGAGGAACTCAACAACCTATTCGTATTACAGGTTTAGTTATTTTTCTACCTGATCTACGAGGTTCATTTTGCCCGGGTGAGCAGCTAACAGGCTGAAAGGCAGGAGTCTCTGCTGCCCCACTCCCGGTAGATTCCAAACTACTGTGCAACAGCTGATTCGAATGTCTCTTCCAGATTACATTTAATGCTAGTATTTGAACATGAAAGATATTAACAGCAACTTTACTAACAATAATTCCCTTCAGCCACTTGGGACCATTTCTTGAATTCAGAGCGAGAACATGATCACCGACATCAAATTGAGTTACATACATAGGCTTCGACCTGGACACAGAAAATTTAGGATGAACTCTATCTTTGGAAGTAACAAATTTACGATTGTTCAGCGCTACAGAGGGAGCAATTTTTGTAACACTATGCGGAATACAATGCGATTGAAATAATGCTTTTGATAGACAGGATTTGAACGATTCGGAAGAAGAGAGTTTTTTCAACAAGTCTTTAATGACTCTCACCCCCCTCTCAGCTTGACCATTGCTTGCTGGAGAGTAGGGCGGAGGTGTGAGGTGCTCAATGCCGTTGGAAATAAGAAAATCTTTAAAGTCTCGAGATGAAAAGTTAGAAGCATTGTCACTTACGAGCACATCACACAACCCGTTTCTGCTGAAAATCATTCTCAACGCATCGACAGTATCTGACACACTCGTGGATGGGACCACTTCACATTCAATATATTTAGATAATGCATCTACAGCAATGAAAACAATTTTATTCTCGTAGAAAAAGTGATCGACATGAATGCGTTCAAAAGGACGAGAAGGAGTGGGCCATTCTACATTTCTAGACTTAGGCTTTGCTCGATTTAATTGACATTGGGGACAACATTTTACGATGTCTTCAATAGTTTTGTCCATTCCGGGAAACCAAATAACAGCTCTGGCCAACGATTTCATGCCACAAATGCCAGGATGTCCATCATGAAATGTTTCAAGGACTAAACTACGCAATAACTTGGGAATAAAAACCCGTTCCTTTTAAAGTATACAACCTTTTATGATGGTCATCTGAGGTAGCAGGTTCTTAAATTTAGACAAATTGGGATTAGGTTTAGGAGGCATGCCAAACTTTATGTATTGTTTAAGTTGGCATAGTTCGCTATCCATATCAGTATGAGTTCATATATTTTCACACGTGACATGAGTTTTATCGAGAGAGTTCACGGCAAAAATCATTTCGTACGGTTCTAGCTCTTTTACAGTCGTGGGTAGTGGCAGCCTATACTGAGACAATCGCTATTTACGTTACATTTCCCTTTCGAATAGTTGAAAACATAGTCAAGCTGGGAAAGTCTGAGAGCCCATCTTTGAATTCGAGCGGAACAGTTGAGGGGTACACCCTTGTTATGTGCAAAAAGTTTACAAAGAGGTTTTTGATCATTATGGATAATGAACATAGCACCAAGTAGAAATTTTTTGAATTTTTCCACGCCAAAAAACACACTAAGGCTCTCTCTTTCAATGTTAGAGTAGTTTTGTTCTGCATTATTTAGAGATCTCGAAGCACATTGAACCAAACACCAATCATGAGAAGGACTAACGCGTTGCATGAGTATGGCAGCAACTCCATAACCCGAACTATCCGTTTCAAGAAGAGTTTCATGGTTGGGATCAAACAACTTTAGAGGTTTATGCGAACGAAAGATGTCCTTGATTTTCTGGACACTTTCATCCTGTTCTGGAGTCCACCGGAACTGGACATTTTTCTTAAGCAGCGAATACAGAGGATGCATGACATTAGAAAAGTTGGGTACAAAACGACTATAGAAGTTACACAATCCGATGAAAGCTTGCAACTGTTTGAGGTTTTTAGGAACAGGAGCATTGAGAATAGCTTCTACTTTATCAGAGTTAGGGTGAACACCCTTGTTATCGAAAACGCACCCTAGATAAGACACACGATCAGTTAGAAAGGCACATTTAGACAGATTTAAGCGAATTCCAGCGTTTTTTAGGACAGACAGGACCTTGTCAAGAACTTCCAAATGAGCATCATATGAAGAGGTCAAAATGAGAAGGTCATCCTGGTACACAATGATGTTATCGATGCCAGAAAGAGTCCTATTCATGAATGCTTGAAAAATGCCGGGGCTTGCCCGTAGACCATAGGGTAAGTAATTGTACATAAATAAACCTTCAGAGGTGTTAATGGTCGTAACTTTCTTTGATTCTTCGTCCAACGGAATTTGCAAAAACGCGTTAGACAAATCAATTTTTGAGAAAAACTTAGCGTCTCCGACTTGAGAAATGACATCATCAATAACAGGTAGTACAGATTGAACTGAATTCAGAAAATTATTAATGGAGGCTGAAAAATCTCGACAGATTCTCACACTGCCGTCAGACTTTAGAACATTAACTGTAGGAGATGCCCATTGGCTATCATACACTTTGGTGATTTTGCCCATACTCTGTAAGCGTTCCAGTTCGGTTTTGACAGAGTCTCTTAGTCTTACAGGAACCGGGCGTGCTTTACAAAATACAGGAACTGCATTAGGCAACACATCAAGATGAACTGTTTCTCTAACGTTAGACTGTGAATCAGATGATAAATATTCGTCATATTTTAACGACAAACTTTTCGGCAAACTATGACAATCCGTTTTATTTATGGAGTCGTATTTATCAGAAATGACAATGTTTACGTTTAGTTTAGAACAAATATCTCGGCCAAGTAAGTTGATTCTATCCTCTTCCACAATGAGAAACTTATGATTAAAACTCACACTTTGGTACATGACAGTTACTGACGCTTGACCAAGCAGGTTTACCGAGACACCACTGTACCCGAGAATTTTGCTGCAGGTAGGATTTACCACAGCACCAACTTTGATTGCATCTCTTTTACATATAGTTGACACGGCACTGCCGTTATCCAACAGGAATTCAACAGGTTTACTATTTAAGTTGCATGCAATCATAGTGGGCTCTTTAGTAACGGGAATTACAGTGGTGTTTACTCTAAAAAATTAGAATCATTAGGGGAATAATCAGAACATTCATGTAGATGATTACCGTCACCACTTTCGTTCCCAGGTTTTTGCAAAACAGCTTCGTTCTTCTTCTGTAGAGGCATCCGTGAATTCTTCATTAACACGTCTTCTCTTCCGACGTTGCCACAGCAACCGCTTCTTCCCGGCTGCACTGTGTAAGTGCGAGCTGCGTCAAATTCTCCTCGTGTAGGTCCCCTTCGTGTAGGCTTAGCAGAAGGAGGCCGAACTGCAGTTGTAGATTTGCAAACCTTAGAAATGTGGCCTAATTTTACACATGTGTGACATTTCAATTTCAAAGCATAGCAATTCTTTGCAAGATGCTTTTGCTTAGTTCCGCAGCGAATACATATGTGGTTCGGCGGGAGTTTTTCTGTAGTGACAAACGATGAAGATGAATCCCCACGAATAATATCTTGAGCGTTGGAGCTTAATTGTTCCATAAGTTTTGCGTGTTCAACGCATTCGTTGAAGGACTTGCTATCGCACTTCACTTCTGTAGAACCGCGCTGAGAATTTGCGCTGAATGTAGCCCAGCCACAAAGGCATCTCTCAATAAACGATCACGACAGCAATTACCATAATTGCATGCAGATGCTAAGTCATTTAACGTTTTAGCATAACTTTCTATGGATTCATTAGCCTTGTTTTCTATTTAGAAATGTAACCGATTCACCGATGAGGGATTTTTTGATTTCAAATTGCTGTGTTAATTTTTCTTCAAGTTCCTCACATGTAGCCTCAGTGAGTAACGTAGGTTTAATTCTTTGTTGTAGATCAGTGATTATGTTTACAGGCAAAGCTTTAATTAAAATACAAGCTTTTTACCGCTATTATTTCCTGCTTTCTGAAGAGCGTCTGCACTTTGGACTCTCCAGCGCTCTAAGAATTCACTCACTGTTTCCACTTCAACGTCGAACGGAGGACAGCTGACTGTAGAATACGCCATCTTAATTTCAGAGCACTTGTAAAATTCAAATTCACTTAGGAGGTTCAAGTCTCGTCGCCAGTTGTAATATCTTGGAATTTCAGCACGATATAAGGTTTACTAAACAGAACTAGTAAATCGGTTTGCCTAACCAGGCAGCAGGATTGCAAAACGAACAGCAGGACTACTAATATTGTACTGACTCTGTAGTTCACACAGCTTGCTCTTAAGTCTAGTTCGCAACAATGGACATTTCCGGCGGAGCCGGCAATAGAGGCGCTTCCGACCTATCCGGCGCTCGTAAACGCCAGGCGCTCATCGGCTGTTCCGGCGGATGCCCTATCTATGCATGTGACCGTGCCGAGCGAGACCCATAAATCTCCGCAGCCGGAACCCCCATAAATACCACCAGTGCGTCACTATACAACACACGCAGAGTCCAACTTTTTTACAGACAGAGAAAGAAGATCAGTAGAAGAGTTATAGTCATACCCTAGCACTCTGGAGTGCACTTCGGCACTACATTGAGCAGGGTCAATTTGGGAAAGAAGTTCAGAATTATTGGACTTCCATTTGCGCAACGGAAATCCACTCTCCTCAAATACACTATTGGCGCTTCGAAATGTGCTAAGCGCTAGTTCAGGACTTTCTGTCGTAAATACAAGATTATCGACGTACAACTTATTCGCCATAACGTCTCTAACTGTCACATCAGTAATAGTTTGAGCGTGCAATTTAAGTAGATAGTTAAGAATATAAGGCGATGCAACAAACCCGAACAACAGAGTTGTATAACGGAAATACGAAAATTTGCCATCCTTGAAAAGGATGAAGCTAAACTGATTGCGGTCAAAATCACAAGCAAGTTTCACCTGCAGGAATGCTTTAAATATGTCAGAAAGAACTACTGTGTTATTTGCACGGAAATTAACCAACAATCCTAACAAATTGTTTAACAGATTAGGACCTACATAAGAGGCTTCGTTCAGACTGGGCAAACCATTGACTTTCAACGAGCAGTTAAAAACCGGTTGGATTTTGGAAGTTTCAACATGAGTTCTAATAACTGGCCTATGCGGAATCCATTTATGCGCCCGCACATCTGTCCTTTTGACAGAAATAGGTTCTATTATCCCTAATTCAAGCTGCTCAAGGAAGACGTCATTATAGGCCTGTTCAATCCCCTTTTGGGAATTGTCATTCGCTACTTTTCGAACAAGATATATTGCTAACACGAAATTATTAGGTACTCTAGCCAAAAGTTGGCGATTCCAGGGTAAATTGACAGAATATCTGCCTTCTTCATACAGAACACTATCCTTGAAATATTCCAATTCCTTATCATTCTCTTCCTCTTTAGAGGGTATACCAATAAGCTCAAGGTCAAGCAGCTGATCTAGTCCAGTCTGAACTACGCACTGTTCAGAAACGTCTAATAATGATGAACATACTTTTTGAGTTTCAAAAAAGTTGGTAAGAACATTACGGTAACGATTTTCGTTCAACTTACATTTGGCAACTTTCCTTTTAGTTTTCGTTTTAGTTTCGTTGTCAAGAGACAGAGGAGGTTTACATAATTTATTACTGACATTTCCTTCAACGGAAGTTTTAAGATCATTATTTAGCTTCTTATTTTTATAAGCAACAAGAGAAGATAAAGAGGAGTTATAACATTTTAACTCCCCAAAGGGTAAAAACCCGTTAGAAATGCGCATGGCCTTGTAGCTATTTACGTGTTGCAACTCTAACACGCTAAAAGCTTGAAGAGCATCTACACCCAAAATTCCACGTATTGGGATTAGAGATGTGACTCAAAAAAAACCATGCCGTTTTTTTAAAAAAAACACGTTTTTTTTACAAAAAAAACCGAGGCCAAAAAAAACGTGGATATTTTTTTTTTTTTTAATATTTTGTCTGAAAATAACTCAGCAAGAAAAATAACCACATTACATTATTTGTTTTCATGTCAAATTACAAAATAAAACAGCATACTTCTTAATTGATGGTTTTCTATGGTTTTATGAACTTTTTCATTTTCTGCGGTTTCATGCTTTGATATTTCATTTATTTTACAATACATGTGAATGATTTTAAACTCCCAAAATGGTGTGTTATAATAACATATCTTTACTTATGGTCATTGATAGAGATGTGACTAAAAAACCATGGTGTTTTTTTTAAAAAAACATGTTATTTATACAAAAATTATGACTAAAAAACATGGAAATTAATATATTTGTGACCTTAAAAATCCAATGCTGTTTTTTTTAAAACATTGTTTTTTAACAGAAAAATCTTGACTAAAAAAACCTGGCTATTATATTTTATTGGACCAAAAAAGTTTTTTATAAACATTTAAAAAAAATCATGACTAAAAAAACACAGATGTAAATATCAGGAAAGTTAGTTTTCTTTAATCGAATTGTCTTTAGAAACTTATAAACAAAGAATGCTGTTAATATTGAAATCATGTTTATTAGAACTGTACTAGGTCTTAGAATAAAATATCTACATAGAATCTATTCACTCCATAAAACCTTTTGGAGACCAGCTCCATCCTCAGTCATTCTGTAAAATTTGGTCAAATGGACAATGAATTTTCACTGTTCCTTTGAAAAACATTTGACTGAATGACTTACTGAGGATGGAGCTAGTCTCCGAAAGGTTTTATAGAGTGAATAGATTCTTTGTGGATATTTTATTCTAAGACCTGGTACAGTTCTAATGGATATTAAAATATCTTGTGTGACCAAAAAATCCATGCTGTTTTTTGAATGTTTTTGTTACAAAAAAGTCACGACTAAAAAACACGGATATTAATATACTTTATTTAACCATAAACAGCCATGCTGTATTTTTTAAAATAAACATCTTTTTTACAGAAAAATCATGATTAAAAAATGTGGATATTAACATATTTTATATGCCAAAAAAAAACATGCTGTTTTTTTTTTAAATCATGTTTTCTTGACCAAAAAAAATCATGACTAAAAAACATGGATATTAATGACTTTTGGTGAAGAAAACATGGTTTTTAAAATGTCATGTTTTTTTTGGTCAGATAAAATTTAATAACACATGTTTTTTGTAAAAAAATATTTTTTTCAGAAAACATGGTTTTTTGGTCACATAAAATAAATTAATATCCATGTTTTTTTTACAGATTAGATTAGTCATTAGTTTTAGCCTCCCTACCCAGCAACAAATGTGATCCAAAGAGAGGAAGGAAGATTATGAAACAAGATCAAAGTTGAAGAAGACAGTAGTAGGTGCTGAAAAACAGGACAGCAGTGAATCAAAAAAAAGGTGGTCCTTAACATCACAAAAACATATAATTTCAACAAAAAGAAGGCCTACCTAACTCTCAGCTTGGGCCCTTACATTGTCCCCCTGGGAGCGCTAGTTCCCATAGATACAATTATTGTATCCTCCCGAGGGGTGTTTTTTTTACAAAGAATTCGTGACCAAAAAATGAATAATATTAACTTTTTAATAAAAAAACATGTTTAAAAACACAAGGATTTTTTGGTAACATAAAATATGTTAATATCCATATTTTAAGACAAGATTTTTTATGAAAAATACATAAAATAAAACAGCATGGTTTTTTGGTTGCATAAAATATATTCATATCCAGGTTTCCTTATACATCATTGTTTGTAAAAAAACATATTTTTTAAAAAACAGCATGGGGTTTTTTAGGTCTCATAAATATATTCATGTTTTTTTAGTCATGATTTTTTAGTACAAAAACATTTTTTGGGTCTCAAATATATTATTCATGTTTTTTCAGTCATGATTTTTTAGTAAAAAACATGTTTTTTTAAAAACTGCATGGGGCTTTTTAGGTCACATAAAATATATTGTTTTTTAGTCATGATTCTTTGTAAGAAAAAACAGCATGGATATATTTGGTACCAGAGAATATATTAATATTCATTTTTATTAGTCAGAATTTGGTCAATGTAAAGTTTAATGAAATCATGGAAATTAATAATTATATTCCAAACAATCACCAAAGGAACCCATTTAAGAACGTTTTACAGGAACAAAATTCTGCTCGCTGATGCTTTATTTTCGAATCATTGAACTTTGAAGTTGGACTTCCCGAGCCAAAGGAAGCGAGCGTAATTTAATGAAAAACGGAAGCTAACCCCCTGTTACAAACGTAAAGAGGTTGGGTCGTGATGGGGAGGCACAGTTCTTCTAGCGAAAATTATAAATAAAGCTTCTAACCCACCCATTAATGTGACGACCACAATCTTGTTTACATCGGCTCTAAGATGGCGACCACCATGGGCGCTGCCATCTTAGAGCCAATGTCAACAAGATTGCGGTCATCACCCAAATGGGTTGGTTAGAAGCTTTATTTATAATTTTCATTAGAAGAACTGTGCCTCCCCCTCCCCTCCCAACCTCTTTACGTTTGTAATAGCTTCCGTTATTAATTAAATTCCGTTTCACACGCTCGCTTCCTTTGACGCAAAGGCCAACTTCAAAGTTCAATTATTCGAAAATAATGCATCAGCGAGCAGAATGTCATTCGTGTGAAACGTTCTTAAATGGGTTCCTTAAGTGATTCCTGGGATTACTAATTATTATTTTCTGATTGCATTAAACTTCACATTGACCCAGAATTTTTTGTAAAAAAAACATGTTTTTAAAAAAACAGCATATTTTTTTGGTCACCTTAAATATATTAATATCTATGGTTTTTAGTCATTGTTTTGTAATGAAAACATGAAAAAGAAACCATGCAGTAAAAGTGGTGGCAGATAACCCACAATTACCTAGTGTCTAAGAGGTACAGCAGGAGCCACAGAACTTATATTGATGGAGTCAAAATTCAGAGCTTATTATGGTAAATCTGAAGGATATGTCAGTTATTGATTTTCCACTTTTTTGGTGCCTGAACCTAATTAATTGAATCAAAATAAACAAGTTTTCTTCTACGCACCTTCCGTCTCAAATGAGTATTTTACGATTTATAGCGATAAGTTTAGTTTCGTCTTTGATGACGAATGCGCTCGAATAAACAGCTACTCATCGATTTTCGAATTTTTGTTGCTTGAATCATGGTAATAACATCGAAATAAACCAGTTTTCTTCTGTACACTTTTCTTGTCAAAAGAGTATTTAACGAGGTATAGCGGTAGGTTTGGTTTCGTCTTAGATGACGATCGCGCTGGAAGCGAGTGCGCATTGCAGTGTTGCTGTCCGACGTGCTCCTTGAATTACTTGCCGCTTCAAACACAGGAGTTGCAGTAAGTCATTTACCGCTATAACTAATAAAATACTCATTTAAGACGGAAAGTGCATAGAAGAAAACTTGTTTATTTCGATCTAATTAACTATGCTTAGGTTAGGCATCAAAATTTACAAAATCGATAACTGACACATCCTTCAGATTTACCATTATCTCTGCAAAGTCTGATTTTTTTGGTCACATAAAAATAAAATCAGGCATAGTAGAGATAGTAAGCTCTGAATTTTGACTCCATCAATATAAGTTCTGTGGCTCCTGCTGTTCCTCTTAGACGCCTCTAGGTATTTGTGGGTTATCTGCCACCACTTTTACTGTATGGTTTCTTTTTGATGTTTTTATAACAATGAAATGACTAAAAAACATGGATATTAATATATTTCAGGTGTCCAAAAAAAAAACCCAGACATATGCTTAACAAAATTTAGGTGTGCAAAAAAAACCAAAAAAAAACAAAAAAAACACATAAAAAACACGTTTTTTTTGCAAAAAAAAACCGCAATCAAATAAAACCGTTTTTTTTGCATCACTAATTGGGATGCTATCATTTATAACTTCCGGATAGGAAGTCGACAAAGGAAGTTTAGTTTTCAAAATATTGAGTTTATCCTTCAAATTCCTCATACCCATCTGGAGGTTTAAATTTCTTATAGCGAAAACATCAAGCTCATACTTCTCACTGTTTGGAAGCACGAGTTCAATGCTAATTTGCTTACCAATTAAAGGAACAGAAGCACCTACAGTGTTAATGGTTTGCTCCTGCAAGTCTGTATCTGAATAGTCGGAACTTACGGTATCCAAATCAATAAGCTACGACTGACTGCCGCTATCGATTAGAAAATTAACACGCTTAGTTACCCCACCATACTTGGTGGTAAGAGCAACAAGGGGGCACATCCTTAGACGGGCCTTTAACCGTCATGACGAGGTTGCAACGAAGGCACTGGATTCAATAAATTTTGGACACAAAGGGCTAACATGATTGTTAGCTTTACACAAGGAGCACAAGAACGGGAGACCCTTGACTTTGGAGGGACACGCACTAGACAAATGCTTACTACTTAGACAGGTAGAACATAAATTTAATTCACCAGCCCGTTTCACACGCTTTTCGTGCGAATTAAATCGCTTGCACGCGAACGAAGCATGGTTAACCTGGTTACAAAATTTACACACCTTAACATCGGGCGACTTATTAGGTTTAGGTAAATATGTCGTTTTGTCCCTCACCTCAGTACGGGTCACCAATTCTGTTTCCTTACTACGGAATATATGAGACGGTTTGGATTTATTTTTGGTTTCAAGAAGAGAAAGCACTTTGTGAGCATTCTCAAACATCTCCAAAGAAAAGAAACTCGCTTTAAAATAGCGAAGGAGTTCCAACAGGAAAAATTCAGGAAGTTTAGTTTTAATTACAGCAGAAAACAGTAGGTTACCCGACTTCTCATTAGAGAAATCCAAACCCAACTTGGAAAGCTCAAGAAGGCGAAATTTAACCTTAGAGATGAAAGGATTTATTTCGGAAAGACTCTGAACACTAGGACAGCTCAGGATCTCATCAAGAGCTAATGAGATTAATTTGTCAGCGTTAAGAAAATCTTGCTTAAGCAATGCCCAAGCAGATAGAAAACTAGTTTCTTCGTTAGGAAGTCCCTCTATAAGACTGAGAGCTCTTCCCTGAAGCTGATTTTTGAGGAAGATAAACTTTTGTTTCTCACTCATGTTAGGATAAGCCTGAAGGGCATTAGAAAAGGACTCTTGAAAGTGCAAGAAGTTGAAAGGGCATCCCTCATTGTCACTGAATTTTTTCAGTGTCAACTGAGGTGCTCTAAAGATATTCAAAGGAACATCAGAAGTAGAAACCTTAGACACAGAAGGTTCACCGGTAGCACTAGAGTTTAGCACCGGGAAGTGGATATGAGTTTTTTAAGTTCTACCATAAGTTCTATGACCTGAACCTCATATTCCGACCTCCTAACCAGCTCCTCCTCAGAAACCTCACTAACATCTGAAGGAATAGTAGAGGACAGAATTCGAAAGGACTGTAACAGCCCACCTAATTGAGGTACAGCTTCAATAAGAAAGTCCAGATCACAGTTTGGAGTAAGAGATTTTTTCTAATAGATGTAATGCTACACTTTATGCCTCGCAATTTAATGCTTAAGGCTAAGGCAGTACACTTTTCCGTTTCCATAATTAATAATCAAATTTTTATTTCAAGGCTTATTAGAAAAAGTTCAGCTAAACAAAGAGAAGACTACACTTTAAAGTGGACAAGTTATATCCCTTTTAAAAGCATAGAAAAACACATTAATGACATGGAAAATACACAAAAAGTCAAAAGTCAAAAGTCAGGCTAAACTGCTTCCTGAGTATTAATAAAGTGGAAGATTCAAATAAAGCTAAAACATTTATTGCTCTGGTGGGTCCTAAAATTGTTAGGTTAGCTAAGGACCCACTCTCCCCTAAAAGACTTTTAGATGCTACCTATGATGAGATCATGGAAGCGTTAAGACGGCATTTTAAGCCGACACGCAACCAGATCTTTGAAAGGTTTAGGTTCCATAAGCGGAACCAGAAACAAGAGGAGAGCATTGCTGATTTTGTGGCTAGCTTAAAGGCCCTTTCAGACACCTGTAATTTCAAACAGGAAGTTCTAGAGGAAACCCTGCTAGACAGGTTCATACTGGGTGTGGCCAGTAATGATGTTCAAAATTGTTTGCTGAATGAAGCTGACCTCACATGGAAAAAAGCCGTGGATCTGGCAACTGCCAAAGAAACACAACTGAGGGAGACGGTTGTGTTAAGGCAACCTAATTCCATACTAAATGTGGGCCAGCATAGAGTAAAGCAAACTGCTATTAAGCCTCAGGGCAAAACTCAGGCTCAAGCTAGCCCCAAATCAGCATGCAGCGGCTGTGGTAATCTGCGCTGGCGTAGAGATTGCCCCTATAAAGACAGTGTTTGTCATGGTTGTGGCCAAAAAGGCCATCTTAAGAAATGTTGCTTTAAATTGAGAAATCAAAATTCTGCTAAAGGCAACAAAAATAATTTTGTGCATGCTATGCATGAGAAAAGGGGGAGGGAACACCACCCTAACCCTAATAGAACTAACAATGCAACCTGTGCAGACTATCCAGTTGCTAATCTAGGCTGTTATAAGGAGATTTTCTCAATAGCCGAGGAAATGAAACCCCCAATCAAAATAAAATTGTTACTAAATGGTGTGCCATTAGAGATGGAGGTAGATACGGGTGCTGCCAGGTCTATCCTTTCAATGGCCACCTACTCAAAAATACCAGCTAAGTCAAGACCCGAGCTGAGACCTTCTGATGTTAAGCTTAGGACTTATGGGGGAACCCCACTAGTGATTTGTGGGGAGATTAGGGCTAACATCCAGCGTGAATCTGGTAATATGGTTCCTCAGCTAGCAACTATTGTGGTTGTAGACAGGGAGGGGCCAGCCTTGCTGGGTAGGGACCTGATTGATTCCCTTGGGCTAACTATAGTATCAAATAACGTCAACAAATTGACTACCTGCCCTGAAGAGTTAGCAAATAAATTCCCCGACCTTTTTCAACCAGGTCTAGGTTGCTTTAAGGGAAGGAATTTCAAAATAGAAGTGGATCCAGCCGTACCACCAAAGTTTTGTAAGGCCAGGAATGTGCCTTACACACTTAGACCTAAGGTGGAGGCAGAACTTGATAGACTGGTGCAGGAAGGTATCCTCACCCCTGTACAGTACTCAAGATGGGCAGCGGCTATCGTCCCTGTGCTCAAGGCTGATCAAAGCATCCGCATCTGTGGGGACTACAAATTAACAGTCAACAGAGCCACTAGGCTTGATACCTACCCCATACCCAGAGTGGAAGATTTATTTAGCGGGTTAGCCGGAGGAGTTATATACTCCAAGCTAGATATGTCTCAGGCATATGCTCAACTACCCTTGGATGAAGAATCCAAGGAGCTCACCGTGATCAACACCCATAGAGGTCTGTTCGCTTATAATAGGCTAAGCTTTGGCATAGCCTCGGCACCTGGAATATTTCAGCGTGCCATGGAAGGACTATTGCAGGGCCTCCCAGGAGTGTTCTGTTATCTGGATGACGTCCTGGTGAGTGCCACTAATGAGCAAGAGCACAACAAGCGTCTCCATCAAGTCTTATCTAAACTACAGGAGGCAGGGCTAAAACTGAAAATGGATAAATGCCAAATTGGAGTGCCGCAGGTATCCTACCTTAGATACCAAATCGACAAGGATGGATTGCACCCCACTGCAGAGAAGGTAGCAGCAATCCAGAATGCACCAGCTCCTACTAATGTAACTCAACTGAGAGCCTACCTTGGGCTGCTAAATTTCTATAGGAAATTTCTAAAATCATCTGCAACTATGCTGGAGCCCCTAAATACCTTACTGAGAGACAAAACCCCTTGGAAATGGGATGCAAGTCAGGAGAGGGCATTCCAGAAGTCTAAACAAGCCCTCCTGGACTCCCAGACCCTAGTCCACTTCGACCCTCAGAAACCCATAGTGGTAGTGGCTGACAGAAGTGCGTTTGGTGTGGGAGCGGTGCTGTGCCCCCTTATTGATGGAATTGAATGCCCAGCTTATTTTGCCTCCCGAACTCTAACAGCAACAGAACGCAACTACTCCCAGACTGAGAAAGAAGCTCTGGCTATGGTGTTTGCACTCAGGAAATTCCATTGCTACTTGTGGGGACAGGATTTCACTGTGGTTACGGACCACAAGCCTTTGTTAGGACTATTTGATCCGGGTAGAAGCATCCCTCCGATGGCATCCGGGCGCATTCAAAGGTGGGCTTTACTACTGCAGTCCTACAAGTTCACCTTGCGTCACCGGTCGGGCGTGCTGTTGGGCACGGCTGATGCTCTCAGTCGTCTACCTTTGACAACTCCCGAGGAAGCCACCCCTATTCCTGTGGAATGGACGTCCTTAGTAAACTTCCTCGAGTCAGCTCCAGTCACCAGCACCCACATCCGCGACGGCACCCTAAGGGACCCAGTACTTTCAAAGGTATACAAATACTGCCAAGTAGGCTGGCCTTCGACGGTAATTGGTGACCCTGATCTCGCTCCGTATACTAGGAGGCGAGACGAATTGTCCACACAAAATGGCTGTGTGCTCTGGGGAGCAAGAATTATTGTACCCCAAGCTCTCAGACAAGCCATTGTGGACGAACTTCACTCTGGCCATGCTGGATCATCCAGGATGAAGGAGTTAGCTCGCAGCTATGTATGGTGGCTGTGGTGGTTCCATCTAGCTGTGCACGCTCACCACCACACAAGCTCATAAGCGCCACCTCACAGCCACGAAGTGTTCCGGCCAAACAACCAATCAGCGATGAGATCTGGCGCTGGGGTGGCGGACCGAGCCTCTACAAGCAGCGCGCACCGAGCAGCCAGGCAACACCTCTGAACACTCACGTACGCTTAGCTCAGCCTCAACTGCTTCAAAACGCCACCCCGAGCCGGCTAACCAGAGGCTAGCTCGGTTCAGTGCGGCCACCACCAGCCCTATATAAAGAGCTGCGCGCTATGCGCAGTTCAGTTCGCACAGCTCACTCAGTGCACTCGCAGGAACCCTGATATTCACACAAGTCTTCTTCCTGCGAGCCTCATCACTGCAACGGCTCACACAAGCCTTCCAGCGAGCCTCCTCACAGCAGCTCACACAAGACTTCTCCCTGCGACTCTCCGCGCAGTGACTCCGACATTCACTAGTCTCGGCTGCTCAGCAAGCAGTAGCCTCTCGGCCTCCATCGCCACCTCGACGGCACCGCTACGCCACGGCACGCACAAAGATCTAGAAGAAACGACTAAGTCATGCAGCGAGTGCCTGAGCACTCGAGCTGCACCAACGAAAGCTGAACTCCATCCGTGGGAATGGCCTGCGAAGCCTTGGCATCGCATACACATTGACTACGCGGGCCCAATGGATGGAAAATACTATCTAGTGATCGTGGATGCACACTCTAAGTGGGTTGAAATTTTTCCCACATCTACTACAACCTCTAGCGAAACAATCTCGTGCCTGAAACACACTTTTGCGACATTTGGATTTCCAGTAACAATTGTTTCGGACAACGCAACGTGTTTCACATCGGCTGAATTCCAAGAATTTGTGAAGGCATGTGGTATGCGACATATTACGAGCGCACCATACCACCCTTCAACTAATGGACTGGCAGAGCGCATGGTACAAACTTTCAAGAAGAATATACGAAAGTCAACGGAACCCCTACGCCTAGCACTAGACAGGTTCCTGTTCAACTATCGGCTAACACCCCACACGACAACAGGTGTTCCGCCGGCAGAACTGATGTTAGGCAGGAAAGTTCGCTCTCGTCTTGATCTGCTTTGGCCGTCAGAAGCAATCGCGTCCAAAGTTGCTCAACGCCAGGACGCTCAGAAAAGATACCATCCAGGGTCTCGCGCGGTTGACATTCCGCCGGAGTCACCTGTGATGGTCCGTCAATACACGCCGGGTTCCCCAAAATGGACCCCTGCTACAACCATTGAGAAAACAGGCCCGGTATCCTACAAGTGCCAACTGAAGGGGGGAGAGGTCGTTCGTCGACACCAGGACCAAGTTATTACCTGCTCGAACACCATCCCTGAACCCTTGGAACAACCTACGGAGGAAACCGTTGTGTTTCCACAACCTGCTCAAAATTCATACACACCACCTCCGACCAATGAACCTGACTCCGAAACACCTGAGTACCCGATTCCCCCCCAGGAGGCTAGGATGCACGAGCCTCCAAGTGCTAGCATCTCACGCAGGTCTACCCGGGCTCGGAAGCCTGTGGTGAGAATGGACCTTTAGGATTGACTATATTGAATAAGGGGACTGGGGATACAAGGAGGGGTTTCTAATTAAGGAGGGAGGGGTGTAATATAGCGAGTAGTGTAAGTTCTAGTTAGAGACACCAAAAGTTGGCAACGCTCGAGAGAGCAACACTCGCAAGTCAGTCTGCTAGTGATCTCGGGTTCAACAACAAGTAAATGTTGACCGAGTGTGTATATAATTACCTACTGTGGTTGGTATCTAAGTTCTTAAGTTCTAAACTAATGTACTAATTCTATTCTACTCTATTCTATATATTTCCGTCTATCTCCGCTCTAATCTCACTAGCCACAGTACTACAAATTGAGTATTAAGTTAAGATACCCAAGAGGTGAGTGAACTGTTTACCTAACTTGCTGTGTCATTGCACTTGTCTATTGATGTGTTATTTGTACCCATGTGGAACCTATACTGTGCTCTAGTGTAGGGTTACTAGAGTTACAACACCCCACCAGTTAAATTCACAACATTTCTATTTTGAAAGTTTACACTCAAATTGAGTTGAAGAATAATTTCACATATTAATGAGAGAACCTAACAAGAGTTAGACGAGGCTCAAAAAGACCAGAACCTGTAAAAAATGTAAGGTTCTTAAGCAAGACAACACGGAACCTCGCCTAAAATACAACACAGGTTTCACCCGACTTACACCTAAGGAGACTGAAATTCGGCCCCCGCTACACCAGACAGCGGAGCCAATGACGCAAAATTAGACACGATAAATTTCCTCTTAATTTTTGAAAAAAATGAAGAAACAATTCAAGAAGAAAGAAAAAATAGATAGATACCAGGATTTATCCTGCCGAGTTCCAGCCAATCTCTACCATTAACTAGATGGCGCTGAAATCCAGCCGGCTTAATTGCCGTTAAGGCAAACTGCGTTAAAGCAGCACGGCTTAGAACATTTTTAGTTCTTTTTAGATGTGTCTCTTTATGAAAAAAAAGACATCATCTTTTGAATTGAAATTTCGACAATGAGAGTTGAGATTTATGATTATACAATGAAAATTGTTTTCGAATAAAAATTTGTGCGCAGCCACCTTAACAAGTGGACTCAACTCCCCGTAGTAACGGGCCCTACGGCACACAAATTTACCGGGTACCCATCTGGGGCCTGGTAACGCTGAAATTTAAGATAATTAAGCATAAGCGGAGCGTCATTAGCGGGAGTCTCACCTGAAGATCTTCGAAAACAATGTTCAGGCGAACACTCTTCACTGTAGCCGGCTGTCTAGGACCCAAAAGTCCTTTGTAGCGAGGGCAGAATGCCGAGTCACGCGCAGCACACGAGAAGAAGGTGCGCTCGCGATCACGGCCGAATTCAATCTGACGTGGCCGCCTTCAGGCGCCGCGCTCTTTGGCTTGCTCGAATCCGTCGCGCTGGCTTAGGACTCGAACAAGAAGATCAGACGAACGTTTCAGTATTTAAGTTTATATTTTTCGCCGTAGACGTGAGGACTCCCGCCATTGCTCCGCTTAGTCGTAAAATTATCAGCGGTATTAATTTTTTAGGCTTATTAAATGGAGCACAGCCTTTGCCCCTTATTGCGGAAGGCCTTTTGTGCCTTATAAAATCCGCAAAGGACCTCAGCGTTCGAGCAATGACTGGAATCTTGACACGACTTAAGGCCCTTTTACACTGACGGTGTCTTCGCGCTCCACACCGTCGCTCCATCCCGCCAGCCAAATAAGCTCCGCCCACAGCAGAGCAAAATGACCCTTATTGCCACGCTCACGGTAAGGAGCGGCAACATTCTGCATGCTAAATATTTGCGGTGTGCACTTCCAGTAAACCAGGGCTGCCAGTGATAATAATATGAACAATGAACAGTCTCCCCTCATTCACTTTAATTATTTGATAATTATTCTTATATATTCACTTGTGAATTCAGATATTTTTTCCAATTTTCTTCGGCAAAGGAGGCGAAACGCAGAAGTCCTTGAAGAATAAATACATGTGCTGTTCAAAATTAAGCGATGTTAAAAATGTGCGGCAGGCCTAGTTTTCAATCAGTTACAACATTAATACTTTTAACACATCTTCCAGTAATTAGCTTTCAACTTTGAATATTAACTCAACGTTTTAACATGCATAAGATAACGATAAACAGTTTTTAATAAACGATCCAGATAAACGTAGATTGAACATGAAAAAATCGAGATTCGTTAATAAAGAAACGTAGTAGTGTGGTTTTAGCAAGAAAAAAGTAAAAGTTAACATACGTGAGTAGAAACAATGATTCTAATGCCGATTTTATTCCTGTCTCTCCTAATTCTCTTCTGCAGCGCAAACTTCAACATTAAGACGTCTTTTCTATTGTGCAAGATTACGCTGGTGACATACTCTGTTGATGATGATGACGACATCTCTTAACAATTTCGGCTTAGGTTTCCAACTGTGACAGTTTTTTCATTCTTTCCATTAATCATTCTTCTTTGAAAGACTGCGTATACCTCTTTTTAGAGATCGTTTATGGAGGGCTAGCCATTTTGAATACATGTGCGGCAAAAATATGAAAATTTGGAAATTTAAAATAAGTAATTTTTAGATATTCATTTAAAGGAATGCACGACCAGTTTTACGATCAAAATGCGCGTCACCTCACTGCAACGTGCCAAGCTTATCAAAACAACACTAGTGGAGCGCCGGCTATCCATGGCTTGGCTGGGCTTGCAAGTTCGTAGATACTCGTTCGTTACGCGTTTTCAAGGAGGTCGAGAAACATATTGAACACGTTCTACCCCATTCGATAGGCGTGGTTTTGAATCAGATATTCATTTGCACACGGTGTTGAAACAATAATTTTTAACTGCGTTATTAAATTAACTTCAAGGGATAATGAATTCACTGTCTGACTTGAAAAAACACATATATTTAGCAATACATAAAAAATTACCCTACCAACCCAGGAGGAATCGAAAAAAAAATCTGGGTGGAAAAAAAAGGGGAAGCCCTGCGTGACGATTACTGTCTCTCGGGAAGGAGCGTTGTATTGAGCGGCAATGTAAAAGCAAGTTGGTGCGCACTGACGCTCAATCCTCTCGTGGGCGGAGCTATTGCAAGTTCCCTGTCGCTCCACACCGCCGCTCCACACCGCTAGTGTAAAATGAGCTTTAAGCTGGACAGTTGCGTTAGGACCTTCATGGAGTGCACTTGTCTACGAGCAAGCCAATAAAGCTGTTTTGCCTGACATTGTAAGTGCCATGCCCATGTGTCGTGCTTGCTCAAATCCTATGCCTCTTTTATTTGTTGAAGCTTAGGGTGTTTTGCCGTGGTGTTTAGTAAGCGGGAGAGTTACGATCTCGTGTAAGAGAGACTGCTACCGCAAGACATGCCCCGAGACTGTTAATGTCATACTTCCCTTTTAAATATACCCTTTGTTACTTATCCGTGCCGTACCTTAACCTAGCATCTGGGCCCAGGGTTGCCAGATGCAGGGAAATTTCCCTGCTTTAGGGAAATTTTGGGTCCCAAAGGGAAAAAGGGAAAAAACTTCGAAAACCGTATGAAAACAGGGAAATTTTGCTGTGCGGCTTCATTTTCATGTAAAATTATATGTAAGTGATTAGCTACTATGCATTTTGTGCTAAGCTAATTAGTATTTATAGTTTTCAACACTTGTCGAACATGTTCGAACTTTGATACACGTATTGTGCGCGTAGATACTGACTAGGAGCAATCAGAGGCGCCAATGCATCGCAACCGCTCAGCGCCAGTTCAACTTCACGCGGTTCACGCTTCAAAGAGTCTCAGATCCTAATCATCACAGTTGCATTAGTCATTGTAATGATTGTAGCGAAGGGAAATTGAAGAGACGTTCTTCAGCATTACTGAAATTTTTTAAGTGAATTAACGTAATATGTAAAGCAGTGGAATGAAACCCCGCAATCAAAAGTAAGATGTTAACGTTTAATGCATACTCAAAAGTACCTAGAGTTGTGGCAAACTGAAATGAAAATCAAAGGGTGGCTCAGTAAAAATTTAAAAGGAACAGAATATTTCAATGTAAATTATGTGATGTAAATAGATGGAAAAGCTGGCAGATCACAGATTGAAAACCATTCGGAAATGACAAATACAAAAATTGTAGAAATTAGAAAAAACAACAAGAAATTCTTTGGATACGTAGAACGGCAGTAAACTAAGAAAAAATACTCAAGTAGAAGAAGGTGAAATTAGAATTGTTGCATTTTTATATGAGCATAATCTTCCGCATTCTATTGTTGAACATTTAGTCCCAGTTGTGAAAGCAGCTTGTCCTGATTCGGAGATAGCGAAAGGCATCAAATGTGGTGGGACTAAGTGTATAGCAATTATGAAGAATTTTTTAAGAGGCGAAGTTAGTGATAATATTTACGAGCTCTTGAAGAATCATTATTTTTCTCTGATAACGGATGAATAAACATATAAACGAAATACAAAGTATTTGGCATTGGGGGCAAGGGTTGTTAAAAAAGATGTTGTTAAAGATCCATTTTCGACTATCATTCCACTCATTAGTGCTACAACATGTTTGCATGGAAAAATAAAAGAGCTATTCACTGAAATTGCTATACTCTATAAAAGGAATATGATTCTATGTATGTACGAATGTATGTTTAAAGAATCTACAAAACAGGGAAATTTCTGGTCAAAAAAGGGAAATTTTGAGACTAAAACAGGGAAATTTAGGTTAGACCATCTGGCAACCCTGTCTGGGCCTAGCTATTTAGCCTGAGTAGCTAATTCCTGCCTGGTCGGCATCCTGACGGCCGGCTTCCAGTGTCGAAACAAATAGCAAGCTAGTTATCACTACATCGTGAATTGTCCAATAGTGTTGTGAGGTTTGGATGTATAAATGTGCGTGGATGGAATGCAGGAAAGTTAGATGACCTTGTAGCAGAATTTGAGAATGGGGATTAGGATTGTGTTGGTGTAGTAGAGACCCAAATGCATGATAGTCAGTTTAAAATGTAAGAAGAGTAAGTACTACATAATTGAAAAAGGGCGTGTAAGTTGGCAAAAAAAAGGTGGCAGAGTTGGTCTCATTGTAAAAAATGCTCTAAATTCGAAATTAGAAGAAATTCCTGTTGGAAATGAACCTGAGAGTGAAGATCTGTTAATAATAAAGTGTGAAAGAATGCATGCCAGAGAATGGGTTATTGTGGTTGTATGCTATATGACAACTGATGGTATTTTAGCTCATCTAGAGAATGTAAAAAAATATGAAATAATAACAAGAATTGTGCAAGAGCATTACAGATGCCCTTTCACCCCTTTGATTGTGATGGGTGATATGAATGGCCATGTTGGTATACTTGGTGAGCCAGTGAATGCAAATGGACATAAATTGTTTGATTTCTGTGATGAGAATGAACTTGAGAACCTGAATGTAACAATAGGAAATGGCTTGCATACATGGCAAAGCAGGGAATGTAATTCTACAATTGATTATATGATAGTGAATAGTAGAACAAGAATATGTGTCGAAGAAATTTTTGTAGATGAAGGTGATTTTGATATTGATAGTGACCATAAAATGCTTGTAGGTACTAAAATATAATTGGGGTGGAAAGGAGTCAATGCAGAAGGCTAGCAGAGTAAAAGAAAATTGGCGTATAAAAATGGCAAACTGGGAAGAATTTAGATATGAACTGAGTAGATGTAACTGGAATAGATGTGGAAATGTAAATGACCTAAACGGGGAGATTGCAAGTACCTTGTATAATGTTGCAGAGCAAAAGATCGGTAGAATAAAATCCAGGAAAAGTACAGGGAATGCTAGGTGGTTTACGAGTGAGATAAAGGAAGAAGGAATGAGAAGAAAGACTTTGAATAAAAAACAACGCAGTATGAGGAAAATGTATGAAAGAAATTAAATTACTGAGGATGAATGGCAGAGTGCATGAAATGAGTACAAGGACCAGCAGAAGAAAGTAAGGAGAATGATTAATGAGGCTAGAGTTAAAGAGGAGAGACACCAAGTTGAAAATCTAAGAAAGAAAGGTCCGGATGGAATAAAAGATTGGTATAAGTTTATACAAGGTAATGATAGAGGTAGTGAAGTTCAAGTTGATGAATTAGTAGTCAATGGTTGCAGTGTGCAAGATAGGATGCAAATGATGAAAGCAGTTGAAGAATACTGGGAGGACATTGGTGGAATGAATGAGCAGGTTACAGATGATGAACCCGTAAATTTTCTGATTGATGAACGTGAACTGCAAATGGAAGACGAAATCACTTGTAAAGAGATTGCAGGTTTTTTGAAGAAAGTGAAAATGGAAAGGCATGTGGCCCTGATAAGATCCCATATGAGTTCTATAAATGTGGAGGAGAGAGTGTAGTCAGTATGTTGAAATGTTTATATGATGAGATATGGAAGAGTGAAAGAGTACCGGATGACTGGAACAAGTGTAATGTAGTTCTGTTGCATAAGGGTGGACATAAGAGTATGAAAGAACTTTAAAATTGCAGACCAATTGCACTGGGTGACACTGTATGTAAGATCTTTTGTGGTATTTTGAATGAGAGAATAAAAAACTTAGTTGAGGAAGTAAGAGTCCTAGGTCAAGAACAGAATGGATTTAGGCAAGATAGACGTGGGGAGGATAATCTGTTTGGGTAAATCTGAAGGATATGTCAGGTGTCGATTTTCCACTTTTTGGTTCCTGAACCCAATTAATTAAATCAAAATAAACAAGTTTTCTTCCATGCACTTTCCGTCTCAAATGAGTATTTTACGATTTAGCGAAGAGCCTAACCCAATCCACTCTGTCATACGCCTTTTCAATATCCAGGAATGCTAAATATACCTTCTTATCATCCTTCCTTATTTGCTCAATTATTTCCCTTACTACAAACAGGGGTAAATCTGAAGGATATGTCAGTTATCGATTTTGTAAATTCTGATGCCTTAGCATAGTTAATTAGATCGAAATAAACAAGTTTTCTTCTATGCACTTTCCGTCTCAAATGAGTATTTTGTTAGTTATAGCAGTAAATGACTCACCGCAACTCCTGTGTTTGAAGCGGCAAGTAATTCAAGGAGCACGTCAGACAGCAACACTGCAATGCGCACTCGCTTCCAGCGCGATCGTCATCAAAGACGAAACCAAACCTACCGCTATACCTCGTTAAATACTCTTTTGACGAGAAAAGTGTATAGAAGAAAAGTTGTTTATTTCGATGTTATTACCATGATTCAAGCAACAAAAATTCGAAAATCGATGAGTAGCTGTTTATTCGGGCGCATTCGTCATCAAAGATGAAACTAAACTTATCGCTATAAATCGTAAAATACTCATTTGAGACGGAAGGTGCGTAGAAGAAAACTTGTTTATTTTGATTCAATTAATTAGGTTCAGGCACCAAAAAGTGGAAAATCAATAACTGACATATCCTTCAGATTTACCATAATAAGCTCTGAATTTTGACTCCATCAATATAAGTTCTGTGGCTCCTGCTGTACCTCTTAGACTCTAGGTAATTGTGGGTTATCTGCCACCACTTTTACTGTATGGTTTCTTTTTCATGTTTTCATTACAAAACAATGACTAAAAACATAAATATTAATATATTTAAGGTGACCAAAAAAATATGCTGTTTTTTTAAAAACATGTTTTTTTTACAAAAAATTCTGGGTCAATGTGAAGTTTAATGCAATTAGTGTTGTGCTTCTCCGCATAACTGTGTAAGGAACATCGCTAAGGATCCGAATAATCGTCCGGCCAACGACTTATTCATAAATGATCCAAAAGACCGAATATTAATTAAGCCTGATTTCTGCGAGAAAGCATCACATCGTTGAATTCTAGAACAACCGACTCTTCAGGAAAAACGTTCGAACGTCGCCGATACAAGTAGCGAACGATCACGCCAGCCAAAGATGCCAAGAACCTCAACGGATGTCTTCATTTGCTTTAATTAATTTGTATAACATTGTTTGTGGGGATTTTTATATAGTAATGAGGGTAAGGTTAATGATGTATGTTTTCTATTCGATTGTAGGGATATATCACATTCTAATTAGTAACCTTGTTAAGTCGTTATTCAAACTTGGCACCTCAAGGGGACGCCGAACGCGGGTGCCTGAGGGACTCAGAGGGGGAGAGCGGCAGTTGGGGCGAGAATACGATCACGAGCAGTCGCATAGGAGTTTGTTCCTCTACTTTGGTCCAGTTGGACCGAGGTCTTGCCTCTTAAATTCACCACTCAAAGCCATCCTAGAATATTTGTGCCCTCATTCGCTCGAAAGTGATTAACTTCAAGAATACACAACTGCAGTGCCAGCGTAATGTAAATTAGAGATCATCAATCTAGATTGCTATCGGCATAGCCCCAGCCATCAACCCGGTTTCTCTGCCCTCAACCAAAGATGGCGATCTTGCTCCAACGCGCCAGCCAGGCGACACTCAAACGGCGAGACCAATCTCCAAATCTCAAGATAAGTTTCCCTCTGATTTCATGTCAAACCCCAGTCACCACTCAAGCTTCTGAGTATATTAGGATGTGAATGCGTAGGTCGCGTGCGCTCAATTTAGTTTGCGTAATTTCGATGATTAATGTCTCAATATTTCCCGGTGTCTAATAGCGAATTTCTTTAATATCCTTGTGTTCTCCATATCCTTCAGATAGATAGGAAGAGATGAGATAGATTGATTTGGAAAGAAAGATAATGTTTGAAGCCAGGAAACACGGCTAGAATGCACGATTAATTCATGGCCTTAAGCCGGTCGCTACGCTTACCGAAGATTGAATTAAATATTTACTCAGACTTACTCTGAGTTGGTGGCAGCTACCTGGATATTAACAAGTAGAAAATAAAAGAAATGTGACGAATAATCTTGATGTCACGACTAATAATATCACACGGAAAATATCATGCATCGCAACAAAGAATAACGGCAGAGAAAAATGAAGACCGTGACCTCAGCGAGACAAAATAAAGAGGGTCACGACATATGGCGGCTGAGCGTTGGGATTTGAGTTTGCTTTAAATGTAAATGTTACTGTTAAATCTCATGCCTACCGAACTTATACCTCCGAAAAAAAAATATATACGTGCATTCAAACATTCAAATTTAAAAATCGATATTTGGCCGACTAAAAATAATTTCTTTATCTGAATCATCTCGTCTCTCTCTTCCTAATGAATACTTATTTGCAGAATGTCAGGAACGATGAAGTAATGTTGTATTAATATTTCATATTTCAATGTTGTCGATAGACTCATAAGATGTACGAATGTTCAACGTATCCCTTCATCAATTAAATTACCGTATGATGTAACATTTTCTGCACTATCCAACGTTAAAACTATGAGGTAGCAACATGCCATGTTGGGGACGAATGTTGAAGTCGATCATTCTAAGTCCTTAGAAGTGGTGGTGGCTTAGCGCCAGCCGCAGACGCTTACGTCGCATAAACAAAGCCTCGTATCCTCGCCCCAACGACTGCTCTCATGCACACACTCAGCAGCCTTACGAGCTCCTAGACTTCAATAACACAATACGTGTCGTGGACAATAAGTGTCGTGAACCACGAATTTCTTAATTTAGGCATGTAATAGTTACGTTTTTCTAATGAAAAATAAATTTAATTACATGTGAGAACGTAAAAAATTAATTATTTCATCATTACTACGTGTAAGATTTCTTATTCGACGTTCATCAAACAAATTGCTGCGGATACCACGGCATAATCATGTCAATATCATGTGAATTATTATTCAAAATATAAATACTAATGATCTTACACGAAATTTGTCTGAGGATTTACTACGGATGCTAGGAATTGCTATTACAATTTAAAGTCAACGTATAATAAATTTAATCTTTTCCCAATATGATGTGCGAGTTCTTGATCAATTATCTGGGTATTACGTACAATGAATTCGAATCCAATTACCAATGACATTATTCCAATGAGAATGAATGTAAACTGGAGACATTTGTCTGCTATTAGAATTACTAGTGAGTTAAGGTTTGCAAAAATTTAATCACGATTCTTCGGAACAATCTCATTTTGGCGTATAATCTAAAGAATTAGATTTACTATTACTCTTCAAATAATTAACAGCCTGCGAATACCTCACATGGGGACTCTTACTGTCACTGGAACGTAGTATAAATGATGCGCGAACTACTAGGAAAACACAACAACGTATCTGAATAGTGAAATAAATTCAATTCGTGATTTCAAAGAAAAATTTGATACAGCCAGGATTTATTTCTAACGAAAGAATTCAGTCACGACGATCTCATATTGATATGTTTGCTCAAACGTTCTACTGGTCCTGAACGACTATGAATTTCATTGCGTCGAGTTGGTCTAATTTGAATACTATGTATTATTTTGTAATTAATATTTCTGTGTGGGGAAAATAGTTCAATTTTATTTCGCTTTCATGTATTTCGATAATTCCGTAAATGTGTGTGTACTCGTAGGATGTAATTAATTTTAAACTTTGCGATCTATACTTAAATAATTTTTTGAACCTTATGTTCTATTCGTAATTTGCTTATAATAACGTAAAATTCAAACGTAGGATGCTTAAGTCCCTTTGTAAATACTTGGGAGTTTGAGAGGGAAGACTTGGTTGATGTGGTGTAAGAGGGAGACTTGGGAAAAATTAAAGAAGAATATCAGAACAAACACTTAATGGGATTGACCTTCCAGGAATGGTGGATGACATCAGCTGAGCGCGGTTGAACGCACGCGCTGGCACAATCACTCACCACTCACCATGGTTGGTGAGAGCGGCACCTCCACGAACACGCGCTGCACCACCGCTCTCACCGTCGCCCTGCTTGGACGGCATCACTACTACGGGTTGGCCGCGCACACACGAACGTACGCTGCACCACTGCTTCCTACTCCACCATCTACCTCGACGCTTGGAGCACGACGCAAGACGACAACCACCTGAGCTCGCGCACCGACTATCAGAAAACGGCGAGGCGTAGAAAACTTCGCCAGGCGGCAGCTTGCTATCTCGACACGCAGCTGCAGACCTGAGCTCGCACGCCGACTCGTAGAAAACGAGTACGCGAAGAAAACTTCTTATCAGCGGACTGGGTCGACGACCGCAGCTAATTTTCTACTGAGGCACAGTGAATAGAAAACGACGGGCATTTAAAATTTAAAGGACAGCTCAACATAGGGATTTCAATCACGACTTCGGACTTCGGATGGATTCGACGACGACGGCTTCTGATGTGATCAACGACGATGAAAATAATACGGAGGCCCAGATAAAAATCAACGTATCAACTCAAAGATCTCAGCATAAAGGCAGCGAATCCTACGCAACCCCAAAAAGATGATGAACTCCACGAGATAGTAGTCCACTTCGATCGACGACACACGGAATATATTTCGGAGATCTCTATAAGACTTCTGCAAAGTGGTGGAGCAAGTCATGCAGCCCAGGACTATACGACTTGGGTGTATTTGGAAGTGTTCGCTACACTTCCGAGGGTTTTCACTCTCAAGGATTACTGCAGTGATCCACGCAACGGAGGGAGAAGTCGGTGTCATCTATAGGACACGGTTCTGCCCATAGGACAACTATAATGACTCCTTTATTTGACGACTCTAAATCAGCGCTCGCCAGAAGAGCAAACTCCAGTTGTAAGCATCTTGACTCTTCCCATGATCCGCGCATTAAAGGCGTCGGCTGCACGTGTGAGCAACGTCGAAGATAAGCCCTTCGAACACAAGCAGGAGCTTGTGATTTGTTCGGCCACGGGGGATTCTGTTGTGCTTCTCCGCATAACTGTGTAAGGAACATCGCTAAGGATCCGAATAATCGTCCGGCCAACGACTTATTCATAAATGATCCAAAAGACCGAATATTAATTAAGCCTGATTTCTGCGAGAAAGCATCACATCGTTGAATTCTAGAACAACCGACTCTTCAGGAACAACGTTCGAACGTCGCCGATACAAGTAGCGAACGATCACGCCAGCCGAAGATGCCAAGAACCTCAACGGATGTCTTCATTTGCTTTAATTAATATGTATAACATTGTTTGTGGGGATTTTTATATAGTAATGAGGGTAAGGTTAATGATGTATGTTTTCTATTCGATTGTAGGGATATATCACATTCTAATTAGTAACCTTGTTAAGTCGTTATTCAAACTTGGCACCTCAAGGGGACGCCGAACGCGGGTGCCTGAGGGACTCAGAGGGGGAGAGCGGCAGTTGGGGCGAGAATACGATCACGAGCAGTCGCATAGGAGTTTGTTCCTCTACTTTGGTCCAGTTGGACCGAGGTCTTGCCTCTTAAATTCACCACTCAAAGCCATCCTAGAATATTTGTGCCCTCATTCGCTCGAAAGTGATTAACTTCAAGAATACACAACTGCAGTGCCAGCGTAATGTAAATTAGAGATCATCAATCTAGATTGCTATCGGCATAGCCCCAGCCATCAACCCGGTTTCTCTGCCCTCAACCAAAGATGGCGATCTTGCTCCAATGCGCCAGCCAGGCGACACTCAAACGGCGAGACCAATCTCCAAATCTCAAGATAAGTTTCCCTCTGATTTCATGTCAAACCCCAGTCACCACTCAAGCTTCTGAGTATATTAGGATGTGAATGCGTAGGTCGCGTGCGCTCAATTTAGTTTGCGTAATTTCGATGATTAATGTCTCAATATTTCCCGGTGTCTAATAGCGAATTTCTTTAATATCCTTGTGTTCTCCATTGTAACGACTACGAGCCTGATAACGTTAGTTACTGGAAACCGACCTGTCAGGATGCCGGCCAGACAGGGAATAGCTACTCAGGCTCAAATAGCTAAGGCCAGACACGAGGTCAAAGTACGGCACGGACAAGTCAAGAGTATATATTAAAACAGGGGAATGGTAATTTACAGACAGACTCAGGGCGGGTCTCGCGGTAGCCGTCTTTCGTACACGAAACCGTGGCTCTACCGCTGACTGACCACCCCGGGCAAAACACCTTAGGCGTTACCCGGTAAAATAGGCATAGGAATAGGGCAAGCACTACATGGGGCACTTACAAACATCAGGCAACCCGCTTTATTAGCCTGCTTGTAGACCCGTGTGCACTCCATGAAGGTTCCGACGCAACTGACCGCTCCAGGCGAGCGGCCGCCCACTTTAACTGCAGCCAAGCAGCAGCAGGACGGAGCTCTATGTACACGCCAACGGTACAGTTGCCGTACATAATACGTAGTGAAGTCTCCTTCACTACACTACATCCCTCTTAATTCAGTAAGAACTCCCAAATTACCGCACAAGATAAAAAGTTATACATTGAGGAAACATGCTTCTAGCACGTGCCAACTGGACAACTACTAAAAGGTTTACTATGTACATCATTATTCTAAAATTAATAACACTATCCGGTTCTTCTGTCTTCCAAGTTCCCGCCAGTCTTGCAGGTAACGACGAAACGTCCGGCTGCAGATTTGCCGCGTGCCTGCCGCCACGACTGCAGATTGCACCCCAGCGACTGCTCCTCCATACTGCAACCAGTGCTGGGCAGGCTTCACTTTAGCAGCCAAACAGGCGGCAGAAGTCCACCTCCCATGGCGTGCTCAGCTCGCAACAGAGACCGCGATCTCTGAAGAGTATGCGCCTCCGCCCGTCACATCCGACCCGGACATCCAAAGGGCTTCACACCAGTCGGGTTGCGATGGAAGGCAACCATCAGCACCGGCCGCGCCTCAGAAGACATCCGCAGGGTCGGGACGCGAACAGGCAGCCCAGGTCGGACCCTCGCACCCCGTGCTACGTTGGCCCATCGCCTGCAGCAACAGATCCCCGGGCCTGAAACAAAAACAATTCGAGCAGTATCGAAGTAGACACTTCAGCATTTATAATCTAACCTCTTTTTAGGTCTCAATCGAGGCAATATTTCATCTTCTGGCTCCGAAGGTTCCGTTCTCTGCCAAGTATTATCACCGGCACTCACCTCTGTTACCTCCAAACACCCTGCGTCGCTACCCCTTTCGTCACCTTCCTCCACCGGGGTAGAAGTTCGTACCTCTGGGCGCGCTCTCTCCAATGGCGACCACCCCCCGAAACCTGAGAAATCGGAGGTGTCTTCTGCTGCAGCTCCGCTTTCACTCGCCTCTCCCCCACTCAAGACGAGGGGTCCGCTTTCTGCTTCCGGCACCTCCGTTCTCCCCATTCGCAACAGAGGGGGATCCGGGTACTGGCCAATGAACCCCGAAAAGTCGAGGCTCTCCTCACACGGTGGAAGATCTGGGTATTGCCCGATAAATTTCGAGAAGTCCCCGCTCGTGTCGTTGCCCGTCACCTCCTCCTGCTGCATCGCCGGAAATGGTGGTAGCGGATGAATTGGGCGACCCAACCACTCATCCTCTACGGGAGCCACTCGGTCTCCGCCCGCTGCGCCAGTCCCGTCTTCCTTCGGCCCCACTTCTCGACGGGTCCTCTTGCGTGGCTGCCTCTGTGGCAGACCTTCTGCCTCGTTCTTCCTTTCGGGTTGCACTGGCTGGGCCTGACCCACGTCGTTTCCATGATATTTCTTCAATTGCCTCACGTGCACCTTGAAGGGAGCTCTTCGCCGCTGCAGATCCCGTATCTTATAGGTGACCTGGTTCCTGTCAACCTCCAGCACCTCGTAGGGACCCTGGAACTGCGGGGCGAGTTTATGCCTCTCGTCCTCTCGTGCGTAAGGTACCCGCCGCAGGACCAGCTCTCCCACTGCGAACGGTCGGAACTTCGGTCCAGCGGGCCGCCACATCCGGGGTGGCCTTGGCAGATCTGGCACCGCAGCCTCCTTCACGAAGAATTCACTCGGGGCTCGACCGGTCTCACTGTGGGTAAGTCTATTGTACTGGGACATTACTCTTGCTATTTCCAGATCCCAGCTCCCAGGGTTACCAGCGCAGGCCGTGGCGAGTCTCTCCTTGATGGTCCGGTTGAGTCTCTCCACCGCTCCATTGGTATGCGGCGCATAGGCGATCGAGCGCTCATGCCGCACCCCGTACCTGTCCAACAATTGACCGAACAACCTAGCTCGAAACTCGGGACCATTGTCGGACCGCAAAATTTTAGGGGTTCTAGGGCAACTAGCCAATATACCATACTCCAACGCACGCGCAACTCCTGGCGCAGCTTTTGAACGTATAGGTATAGCGTGCCCGAATTTAGAACATAAATCAATACCCACCAATAATCCTATATGTCCTCTGGGAGTACGTGGCAGTTGCATCAAATCAACCGCATAAATATCATACGGCGCCGTGCACTTAGCACTCAACCCATACAGCGGGTAATCTTTTGCACTTACTCCTTTATGCAACTGGCACGTCCGACATTCTTTTATCACTACCTTGATAGTCTTGTATGGGCTGGGATGAAAGTAACACCGCCGGAATGCCTTGCTAACCTTAGTCTGTCCCGCATGTGCTACATGTTCATGAAACTGTCTAACTAAGCCCTTCAATTGACTGTCTGGAATAACTGGTAGGAACTTTTCCTCGCCCCCTAGCTTGTATTTGTAACATATGGCACCGCTATGTATCACTAAGCTATTAAAATGCCGTCGCAAATATCCTAATGCTGGGTCCTTTTCCTTCCTTTCCAGAGCCTCGCGCACCCTCACCAACCTCTGGTCCTGCAGTTGGTGCGGCGCGAACATCTGTATTTCCTCTCCTAACCGAAGGTCAGCCAACTGGCAAGCACCCTCCTGGCTACCTTGCCCGTGGGGCGCTGCTACATTGACCCTTTCTGCTGGCATACCTGCTATGATAACATTAAAATGCACGCCTCCTTTACATTCCAGTTTAACAGTTCCCTTCTCCCCCACAGGATTTGCAACAACCAACCCTCCTGGCTTACAAACTACCTCCACTCTCAAGTCAAATAACTGCGCAAACGCCACGAGAGCCTCCCATGGAGGGAAAACATCAGGATTTTTCCAACTCGAAATCATCCTACGATCCGCGGCCTTACCAGTCCTACCGAATGCTTTGGGTTCCTGCAATAATTTGTCTATCGCCTGCTCTCGGAGCGTCAACGCGTCTCCCAGACCCGAGGCTCGGCTCAACGCCACAAACAAAGAATTTGGGCCCCCCTCCACTTCGGCTACCTGGTACTCCCCACATTCTGGCTCAGGAGCATTCTCGTCTCCCTCTGGAACTGACCAAGGAAAATTCACCCGGGACAGACAGTCAGCAACTACATTAGTTTTCCCGGGCACATACTCGATGCTATACTGACCAATAGCCAAGTCAGCCAACGTCCTCATCAGTCGGTCGTCGGTACGCTTCATATTGTGAAGATATATCAGAGGCTGATGGTCCGTTCGGATCACATATTTCCTACCACTCAAGTAAATTCTAAAGTGATTTACTGCAAACCTGATTGCCGCTAGCTCTTTGTCCGTTGCGCTGTATCTCATTTGGGCCTTATTAAAACTGACCCCGGCATAACCGATCACTTTTTCTTGACCGCTTTGCACCTGAGACAGCACAGTGCCGGCTCCCCATCCGCTAGCATCAGTCGTCAACACGAATGGCTGTCCCGTCACAAAGTCTGGGTACGCTAGAATTGGAGCGGTCACCAATACGGTTTTTGCGTTCTCAAATGCTTGCTGGCACTCGGCAGTCCATTCCCATTTCCCCATGGCTGTCGCCAGGTATAAGGGGTGCAGTAAATTGGCAGAGTCTTTTATAAAACTCTTATAATAGTTCACCATACCCAGGAAGGATCTTAACTGCCGTACCGTTCGTGGCACTGGAAACTCTTGGATCGCCCCTATATTCTTTTCTAGCGGACTCACACCAAGTCTACCGACGGAGTGACCCAAGTAATCGACCTGCTCTTGAAACAAACAACATTTTTCCAAGTTCAGCTTGAGCCCGTGAACTCGAAGCCGGCCGAACACTCTCTCCAGCGCCTGGACATGTTCCGCAAACGTCCCACTGGCGACCAAAATATCGTCCAGGTAAGCTTGCACAGAGTCACTCGGTAGCCCTTTAATTACTAAACTTATTAGCCGTGAGAACGTAGCCGGCCCATTGCATACGCCAAACGGAAGCCTAGTGAATTGATACAGTTCCGTACCAGTAGAAAAAGCAGTCAGTTCTCGCGAAGATTCAGTCAGAGGCACCTGATAATATCCCGACTTCAAATCAAGCGTAGAAAAATAATAATTTCCCGAAAGTTTGTTTATCGTATCTCCTATATGAGGCAGCGGAAAACAGTCTGGTTTTGTCAAGCTGTTTAACATTCTGAAGTCCACACAAAGTCTTAGTTTTCCGTTCTTCTTCCTAACTGGCACTAACGGAGACGACCATGGTGACTTAGATGGCTCAATAATACCTTTTTCCGCTAATAGTTTTACCTCTAGGTCGATTTCCTCTTTCATGGGCCCCGGGTAACGTCTATTTCTTTGTTTTACAGGCGCTGCACCCTGAACATCTATATGGTGCCGCACTGTCTCGGTACACCCCACGTCTGCCTCATCTGTCGCAAAAACATCTTTATGCGCAGTCATCAGTTCAGCAACTATCGTCCTTTGTTCTGCAGTCAGATCCGTACCGTCCAAGCTAAGGTCACCCGGCACCTCGTCCATCTCTTCATCCTGCTCTACTTCTTCCCGACACAAAGCCACCAAAGTACCTAGTCTTGTGTGCTTAGCTAACCTCACATCACTGTCAAATGGGTTCATTACTTCTACTCGAATATGTTCATCGTCTACGACATTTACTGATGAAGCTACCATCAATGGACGAGTCCCATTATCGACTGGCTCTAAATACCCTTCAAATTTATTTGGTGCCCTCTTCACTTGAGCGGACAAACGCAACATCTGCCTAGAAGGTACAGTCACTTCCGCCGCGCTGAAAACTGGAAATTCCGCTCTGCGCGAAGTCATCACCTTCAACCGGGCTATTCTTGTACGATCTTGACTATTTCCTTTCTCCAAAGTCCTATCTGATGCATTCAACGTAAGTTTGAAGCTATCAAGAAATTCCAAGCCCAACACACAACTGAACGACTGTACCGGCATAGTCGTCACCAAAAACCTATGCCTTGGGAACTTAGTTCTGCCAATCGTTACTGCCAAGTATATCTCGCCTTCTATTCGAATCTCATTTCCTGAAATTCCTACAACATTACTAACGGCGGAAGCGCGAAGTTTTCCCTGAACATCCGGAATTCTATGGAGCAGCTCTTCTGTAATTAAAGAGATCGATGCGCCGGTGTCTAACAGGCCATCGACCTGCAACTGTCCAACCTCAACTTTCACCGAGTACGACACCGCTACCTCACGCTTCTGCCGTACCATCTCAATATTTTGAGGACTATCATGACACTGCTCCGGCTGTGCCCCTTCCAAACCGGAGTCACCTAGTTTTCCCGACTGTCGACCTGGTTTATGCGCACACTGAAAACTGCGATGTGTGATTTCTCCACACCAAACACACGCTGCGCATTTCTCCATAAATCCTTGACAGTCGTTCATCAAATGCCCCTTCTTGCCACAATACGCACATTTCAACCCGCGTTCTGAACTAACAACTTCCCCGAATCTGTCTCTATGTGCTACCTGCTGCGTACAGTCCCGCACAAAATGTCCTTCTTGTCCACAACGAAAACAATGCATTGATCGGGCTGGTCTGTGTTCCTGGTGCTCAATGCTATCATTACTTGCTTCTGGCGCGTATGGCGTCGCTAAGTAAATTTGTTCCGCTCGAGTATGATTCCCTATCCTTTCCTCGGTGGCTGTCATATCGGCTTCCAAACTGGCTGCTAGTCGGGCCACTGCACTAAGTGCAATGAACTCCTGCTGGCCAACAAATAACTTAAGCCGGCGTACCAGCTCCGGTGCTAGGGAACTAATAAATTTATTTCGAGCCAAGAGTTCTTTGCCCTCTTTTCCTACACTATCCACTTTTGCTACTAGCCTTTCAAGCCTAATACTATAGCAAGTCAGTGATTCACCCCTATTTCTTTCTGCCCGCAAGAATTCTGTGTACCCATCATCACTTAATTTTTCGTGAAGCTCTAGTTCCTGAATCAACCGATTCTTTACTTCCCCATAGTCAGCTCCCGTTCCGTATGCTTGAACTATATTCTTGGCTTCCCCCTCAAGAAATTCTGGCAATTCCTGAACCCAAGCCGACTTGTTTTCCTGGTACTTAGAACTTGCATAATTCTCAAATTTAGTCAAGAAAATCGAGACCTGACCGTCGCTAGGCTTGCCCGAGAACTTCCCTGGTGGAGGCAACTTGTCGGAACGTAAGCCCTTGATTGCCTCTGTGAGACTAAGCATTACGTCAGCTAACTCAGATTTCGTTTCCATCTTTACTCTTAGCCCAAATTATGCCACAAAAAATGTCTCCTGACAGCAAACGATAATAAGTTTTATTAAAAATCCCAATTTATTGCACTACTCCTTATCCTACCGACCGTCCCCGTATCTGAAGCCAAATCCCACTCCTGACACCAAATGTAACGACTACGAGCCTGATAACGTTAGTTACTGGAAACCGACCTGTCAGGATGCCGGCCAGACAGGGAATAGCTACTCAGGCTCAAATAGCTAAGGCCAGACACGAGGTCAAAGTACGGCACGGACAAGTCAAGAGTATATATTAAAACAGGGGAATGGTAATTTACAGACAGACTCAGGGCGGGTCTCGCGGTAGCCGTCTTTCGTACACGAAACCGTGGCTCTACCGCTGACTGACCACCCTGGCAAAACACCTTAGGCGTTACCCGGTAAAATAGGCATAGGAATAGGGCAAGCACTACATGGGGCACTTACAAACATCAGGCAACCCGCTTTATTAGCCTGCTTGTAGACCCGTGTGCACTCCATGAAGGTTCCGACGCAACTGACCGCTCCAGGCGAGCGGCCGCCCACTTTAACTGCAGCCAAGCAGCAGCAGGACGGAGCTCTATGTACACGCCAACGGTACAGTTGCCGTACATAATACGTAGTGAAGTCTCCTTCACTACATCCATATCCTTCAGATAGATAGGAAGAGATGAGATAGATTGATTTGGAAAGAAAGATAATGTTTGAAGCCAGGAAACACGGCTAGAATGCACGATTAATTCATGGCCTTAAGCCGGTCGCTACGCTTACCGAAGATTGAATTAAATATTTACTCAGACTTACTCTGAGTTGGTGGCAGCTACCTGGATATTAACAAGTAGAAAATAAAAGAAATGTGACGAATAATCTTGATGTCACGACTAATAATATCACACGGAAAATATCATGCATCGCAACAAAGAATAACGGCAGAGAAAAATGAAGACCGTGACCTCAGCGAGACAAAATAAAGAGGGTCACGACATTAGAAAATAATAATTAGCGATCCCAGGAATCACTAAAGGAACCCATTTAAGGACGTTTTACACGAATGACATTCTGCTCGCTGATGCGTTATTTTCGAATAATTGAACTTTGAAGTTGGCCTTTGCTCCAAAGGAAGCGAGCGCGTGAAACGGAATTTAATTAATAACGGAAGCTATTACAAACGTAAAGAGGTTGGGTCAGGAGGGGGAGACACAATTCTTCTAATGAAAATTATAAATAAAGCTTCTAACCAACCCATTTGGGTGATGACCGCAATCTTGTTGACATCGGCTCTAAGATGGCAGCGCCCATGGTGGTCGCCATCTTAGAGCCGATGTAAACAAGATTGTGGTCGTCACGTTAATGGGTGGGTTAGAAGCTTTATTTATAATTTTCGCTAGAAGAACTGTGCCTCCCCCTCACGACCCAACCTCTTTACATTTGTAACAGGGGGTTAGCTTCCGTTTTTAATTATATCACGCTCACTTCCTTTGGCTCGGGAAGTCCAACTTCAAATTTCAATGATTCGAAAATAAAGCATCAGCGAGCAGAATTTCGTTCATGTAAAATGTTCTTAAATGGGTTCCTATCGTGATTGTTTGGAATAAAATTATTAATTTCCATGATTGCATTAAACTTCACATTGACCAAATTCTGACTAATAAAAATGAATATTAATATATTCTCTGGTACCAAATATAACCATGCTGTTTTTTTTACAAAGAATCATGACTAAAAAATAATATATTTTATGTGAACTAAAAAGCCCCATGCAGTTTATTTAAAAAAAAAACAAGTTTTTTACTAAAAAACCATGACTGAAAAAACATGAATAATATATTTGAGACCAAAAAAATGTTTTTGCACTAAAAAATCATGACTAAAAAAACATGAATATATTTATGAGACCTAAAAAACCCCATGCTGTTTTTTAAAAAATATGGTTTTTTACAAACAATGATGTATAAGAAAACCTGGATATGAATATATTTTATGCGACCAAAAAACCATGCTGTTTTATTTTATGTATTTTTCATAAAAAATTGTGTCTTAAAATCATGGATATTAACATATTTTATGTTACCAAAAAATCCTCGTGTTTTTAAACATGTTTTTTTATTAAAAAGTTTATATTATTCATTTTTTGGTCACGACTTCTTTGTAAAAAAAACAACCCCTCAGGGGGATACAATTATTGTATCTATGGGAACTAGCGCTCCCAGGGGGAAAATGTGAGGGCCCAAGCTGAGAGTTAGGTAGGCCTCCTTTTTGTTGAAATAAAAGGTTTTTGTTATGTTGAGGACCACCTTTTTTCGGTTCACTGCTGTCCTGTTTTTCAGCACCTACTACTGTCTTCTTCAACTTTGATCTTGTTTCATAATCTTCCTTCCTCTCTTTGGATCGCATTTGTTGCTGGGTAGGGAGGCTAAAACTAATGACTAATCTAATCTGTAAAGAAAACATGGATATCAATTTATTTTATGTGACCAAAAAACCATGTTTTCTGAAAAAAAGATTTGTTACAAAAAACATGTGTTTTAAATTTTATCTGACCAAAAAAAACATGACATTTTGAAAACCATGTTTTTTTCACTAAAAGTCATTAATATCTATGTTTTTTAGTCATGATTTTTTTGGTTAAGAAAACATGATTTAAAAAAAACCAGCATGTTTTTTTTGGCACATAAAATATGTTAATATCCACATTTTTTAATCGTGATTTTTCTGTAAAAAAAGATGTTTATGTTAAAAAATACAGCATGGTTGTTTATGGTTAAATAAAGTATATAAAAATCCGTGTTTTTTAGTCATGACTTTTTTGTAACAAAAACATTCAAAAAACAGCATGGATTTTTTGGTCACATAAGATATATTAATATCCATTAGAACCGTCCTAGGTCTTAGAATAAAATATCCACAAAGAATCTATTCATTCTATAAAACCTTTCGGAGACTAGCTCCATCCTCAGTAAGTCATTCAGTCAAATGTTTTTCAAAGGAACAGTGAAAATTCATTATCCATTTCACCAAATTTTACAGAATGACTGAGGATGGAGCTGGTCTCCGAAAGGTTTTATGGAGTGAATAGATTCTTTGTAGATATTTTATTCTAAGACCTAGTACAGTTCTAATAAACATGATTTCAATATTAACAGCATTCTTTGTTTATAAGTTTCTAAAGACAATTCGATTAAAGAAAACTAACTTTCCTGATATTTACATCCGTGTTTTTTTAGTCATGATTGTTTTTTAAATGTTTATAAAAAAACTTTTTTGGTCCCATAAAATATAATAGCCATGTTTTTTTAGTCAAGATTTTTCTGTTAAAAAACAATGTTTTAAAAAAAACAGCATTGGATTTTTAAGGTCACAAATATATTAATTTCCATGTTTTTTAGTCATAATTTTTGTATAACATGTTTTTTTTTTAAAAAAAAGCATGGTTTTTTAGTCACATCTCTATCAATGACCATAAGTAAAGATATGTTATTATAACACACCATTTTGGGAGTTTAAGGTCATTCACATGTATTGTAAAATAAATGAAATATCAAAGCATGAAACCGCAGAAAATGAAAAAGTTCATAAAACCATAGAAAACCATCAATTAAGAAGTATGCTGTTTTATTTTGTAATTTGACATGAAAACAAATAATGTAATGTGGTTCTTTTTCTTGCTGAGTTATTTTCAGACAAAATATTTAAAAAAAACCAAAATATCCACGTTTTTTTTGGCCACGGTTTTTTTTTGTAAAAAAAACGTGTTTTTTTTTTTAAAAAAACGGCATGGTTTTTTTTGAGTCACATCTCTAGTAATGACCCAATATGCCTGGGGATGGTGTTTGACACACTGGTTATCCCAGTGATGCCGTCCAATGGCAGCTTCTGACAAGGATTGGTAGATCCTGAGTAGTTTAGTGGACAAGTCTAGTACCTGGCACCAGGGTTGGCACATAAAAAACCCACCCAAAAAAGCCCAAAAAAACCCACATTAAAAAACCCACTTTTGGGTTTTTTTGGGCTTTTTTGGGTTTTATTGGTGCTATTTGAATTTCACTTGTTTTCAAGCTTTATAGAATCAAAATGAGCTAAATATTTATATTGTCAAAAATTTGTCCAAGGCATTTGCATGACTATGACAATGAATATTGTAAAAAAATACCACAATAGAAATAAAATAAGAAAAACCCTAATCACAAAAATAAACTTGAGGGGCTAGTATATATCCATGAGTTCCATTTCCAAAGTAAAAAACAAAAACTAAGAAACAAATGCAGTTTGACTATTTGAGAGTAAAGAGACTTCTGAATTCTTCCTCTGTCTTATAGACTAGACCACTACTACAGTACTACTTTATTTCTCTTTCTACATCCACTGCCATTTTATCGTTGTCATCCACATCATAATCATTTGTAAGGTGGCAATATAATGAGACCAATTTCTGTGCGCATTCCGATCCTAATCTATTTCTTAATTTATTCCGCACAATTCCAAATGTTTACAAAATTCTCTCAACGAATCCTGAACTTGCAAAGCAAGAATGAAGATTGCCTATAAACTTGCAGAAACCCTCTGCCAGTGTTTTTTTAAGAATCTGCATTTTCTGCTGTTTCATGTCTTGAATATCCAACCATCAACGAGGAGTCGTTGTCATAGTGATATTCATGTTGAACATGTGTTTTGGGAAGATGTTGGAGTCCTTCAATTTTTACAAATAAATCTTACCGATCAACTCCGGATTGTACTCAGCCAACCACTCTTCAATATCTGTCTCCTTTGAGAGCTTTGCCGAAAATAAGTCTAACAATTATAGTCAGATGGGGCAAGACACGACCGCAGCCATCACGGGGTAAGAAAGTAAATAAACGACTGGCCTATGGTGAGCATTCAAGCTGCACTGGAACAAATTTGACGATGGAATCTGTTAGAGCATTTATTTCTAATCGTTTTAGTGTTTGTTGCTATCCTGAACTGCAAAAAGTGATTTTTTTTTACAAATTTTTAAAAAAATTTTTTGGCATGTGACTACATGTTGTAACATGTAACAGTGTGGTTGACTGACTTGGCTTGCACTGCTAAGCCCTCCAGCTCACACAATACACATGTTAAGTTGTTAACAGCATGACTGTTAAGTGATGTGCAGCTGTCTTGCTTCAAGTTGCTTGTGATGGTTACTTATGATCTGCATGGTGCTTCCCTCTCACATGACTTGCGTCTGTCTTCTGCTAAAACAACTTACTATGAATTGACAAGCATAGCGATTCTCTTTGCACATCTCATATCTTTACTGACTGCACAGCTATGTCCCTATGCATATGGTAATTGGTAAGTGGTAATTGTGATGGACAAGCTTAATTCGTATATTGTTCATAGAATGTAATAATTCATATAATGATGTAATATAATGTTGGAAATAAAGTAATCAAATAACAATATTTACTCAATAAGTGTATATAAATCTGGAAAAGAGGCAACTGGAGCTATGTGAATATCTCTTTTAAACAAAAACGGTATTACAAAAAACCCAATAAAGCCCAAAAAAACCCAATAAAACCCAAAAAAACCCTATTTAACCCAAAAAAAACCCATGTGGGTTGGGTTTTTTTAAAAAACCCAGGGTTTTTTCCATCCCTGCCTGGCGCTGAACTCTTTGTGTGAAAATAGTGGAGGGAATGGTAGGCCGTTACAAAGGCCCCGACTCTGTTGGCCCTCAATTTCAAGTTCAAGTTCAAGTTTATTCTCAAGACTATTTTTTAGACGTGGGGAGGATAATCTGTTTGTAGTGAGTGAAATAATTGAGCAAATGAAGAAGGATGATAAGAAGGTATATTTAGCATTCCTGGATATTGAAAAGGTGTATGACAGAGTGGATCGGAACTTGAACTTGATCTTGAAATTGAGGGCCGACAGCATCGGGGCCTTTGTAGCAGCCTACAATTCCCTCCACAATTTTCACACGAGTTCAGCGCCTGGTACCAGACTTGTCCGCTAAACCACTCAGGATCTACCAATCCTTGTCACAAGCTGCCATTGGATGGCATCACTGGGATAACCAGTGTGTCAAAACACCGTCCTCAGGTATATTGGGTCATTACAGCCCACTCTACCTGACTGGCTAATTCCAGTCACTGTCTCTTTCTCCAGGCACGCACAAGAAACATTTTCATAGCGTCAATGATACTCAAATTACACTCCTGATCCAATCTAGCAAGGCAGCTCATACCACAATCATCTCCAGCACATCTGGCATACCACTGATTCTCTCCATACTGCTCAAACACCACATTCATGAAACTTTGTTTCTCTTGCTCATACTTACTACATTCCAGCACAAAATGCTCAATTGTTTCCTCCACTCCGCTATTACACTGCCGACATAATCTGTTATTCTCATTCCATCTCCATATGCGTCTGTTCACACTCAATGACTTACATCTCACAGCAAACAAGAGTTGGTTTCCAAAACTACCATCATAGAACATCTCAAACTTAGGTGCTTCCTTTTTCATATACAGCGGTACCTTGGTACTCAACTATAATCCGTTCCGAGGTGGTGGTCGAGAACCGATTTGTTCGAGAACCAAAACAATTTTCCCATAAGAAATAATGGAAAGTAATTTAATCCGTTCTTACCATTGAGAAAAATACCTAGAACATTAAAAGAATGTGTATCTAAACAACAATGAAGACATAAATGTGCACAAGCAGTACATGATAACGATTTTTAAATTTGAAGAGCTTTTTTGCAGATGAGAGCTTCACTAATGCTGTTCCCTGCCAACATCTTTTCCTTGATGAAGATAAGAAGCAACTTCTCCATTTCTTCCATTATCTGAGGCCTTTGCTTACTAATTCCTGTCACTCCCATTGCAACATCAGCTTTCTTTAACACTTCCTAATGCTTCAAGATAGTGGAAATGGTTGATTTCGCCATTCCGTACTGCAATGCGAGGTCGGACACTCGTACACCACTTCCATATTTTGCAATAATTTCCTTCTTCAGTTCAATAGTGGTCCTCACTATTTTCCTCTTTGCCTTCCTCTTATCACTGTCTTTTTTTAGACCCATAATTAAGGGCTAGAACAACTCGAAAACGTTTAAATCTGGAAAGAAATACAGTACTCGAAAAAACTGCGTACGTCTTGCTCCGCTCAGGGTCAGAGTCTAAACTGACGCTTACCTGCTGGCCGAGGAGCGTTTTTTTGTAGACTCGGCTAGTCGAGTACCAAAAATCTGTTCGAGATCCGAAGCATTTTCTACTCGAATTTTTTGGTCGAGTATAGAGGTGGTTGAGAACTAAGGTACCACTGTATAGTTAAGTGTAGGCTTCCGCATCGTGCTAAGCTTCCACTTATTCAATCCATATGCTTTTGTTTGCCTCTCGATCTCTCTTTTCCACCTCTTGCAGTCCCACTCAGGCCCTACACCTCCAACATTTATTAAACTCCAATCATCCACAGGTCTCCCAATTTCAGCATGAATAATCTTTTGCATACTAAGTTTCCTTGCATGCCCCCAACACACTTTCTCCCAATAGCTTACACTCAGGTTCCATTCAAAAATTTGCTTGACCTACCTGCTATTCTGCATTCTTTCAATTCTCACCTTATAATTCAGCACCGTTTCCATCATTCTTTCTGAAAATAGGCTCCACCCTAGGTCACCTCTATTGGCTTCTGTAGCTGTCCATTTTGGAGCACCCAATGCTAAACGTCCTACGTTTTTTTGTATTACATCCAGCTTTTCAAGATCACTTCCATTCCAGGCAAGAGCACTCATACCATACATGTCACTAGGTACAGCAACATACTTCCACATTCCTCTCACACATTCATACTTGTTTGCTCTGTATCTGGCCACACTACTTAACTGTCCACTCCGCTGCATTGCTTTTGCCACTTTCTCACCCTTAGTTCTAGTGCATCCATCTTCACTTATCATACAACCTAGATATTTGTATTCTTTTGTTCTACCTATTCTGATTTCTCCAATATTCCACAGTCTGTCTTTATCAGCCTCATCACTATTTATAACCATAACCTTACTTTTGTCGACACCAAAGTTCATTTCGAAATCTGTACTATATCCATTCACAATGTCAAGCATCCTTTGCAGTTCATGTCCACATTCAGTAACCACAACCACATCATCAGCATACAACAAACAACTCAGTCTCTCATTACCAACTTTCAGTCCTAAGCCACTCATTCTCAGTCAAACTGCTAATTCTTCTACAGCCCTATCTCACTCCTCTAACACTCCTCACTTGCCCTGTTTCCAAATTTCCTAACCTGTAGATAGCGCTTGTGTTCTCATGCAGACTTTGTACAATTTTTACTATTTTTCTGCTATTTATATTTTGTGCACAAAAAACGCTTTCAAACTAGCACAATCGTCATCATAATATGGCTCAATACACTCAAACAGGGTCAAAGAACACCCGCCTCACACACCTGTTACAATACCAGCATCTTTCAACTGATGTTTCTCTCTACAACGTGAACAGTATTAAAGTTAAATAACTCTAAAATAACGCATCAGCAAGCAGAATGACATTCTTGTAAAACATTTTTTAAATGTGTTCCTTCAGTGATTCTTTGGAAGGGAATTCTTAATTTCCATGAGGCACCTAAAATACATATTGACCCATTTTTTGTATGTGCCTGGAGTAAAAGACAGTGATTGGTGTGAGCCAGTCATATAAAGTGGGCTGTCATGACCCACCATTCCTGGGGATGGTGTATTGACGTACTTGTAATCCCAATGATGCCATCCAATGGCAGCCTGTGACTAGGATTGGTGGATCCTGAGTAGTTTAGTGAACAAGTCTGGTACACAGGCGCTGAGCTATTTTGTGTGAATATTCTGAGTATTGTAGAGGGATTTGTAGGTTGTTACAAAGGCCCCGGGCCCCCAGCTCTGTTGGCCCTCAACTTCAAGTTCAAGTTCAAATTAAATCAAAGCTTGCTCAAAACAAGTTTGCTCTTTTAAAGAGAATGTTTGGCTGTAACAAAAGTTTTGAATGCCTTTGGCTTCTCTTTCACCTTGGAAACCCAGGACCTGCTCAGCTAGTACAGTTTTAGATTGTTTTTTCACTTTAGTATCTTATGTTTTTGTTTAAATATTTATATTTTTCATTTGTAATTTTATTTTGTTGTAACATTTGCCTTGTTTCAAAATTGAGAGGCTCAAAGACTTCTTTGTTACCGAACCAATGATCTTAACTTGCAGTAGCAAACGATTAGGAATTATGTGTTCGAAATTTCTTGATTGATGTTCGAGTGACTGAGCCAGTTTTGAGTTATTTATGGATTACATAGACCAGTAATACAAATTTAATTTTAAAAACAGTTCCTAAATTGCATTGCTTTAATGTTATTCTCCAATTCACAGTAGTTTGTGTAATTAATTTTTTTCATTTTCATGAAACAAAAACATAGAAAAACATTCCTGTAACTCATAGAAATTTTTATATGGAATTTAACATCTGATAATAAAATATGCAAAAATGGCAAATGCTGAGCCATCTGCTGTGCAAGTTTTATGCCGTGCAATTGAGCTGGAGAATGAGAAAAAATATAGTGAGTCCTTGACCTGTTATGAACAAGGCATCAGGCTGCTCATGCAAGCAGCCAAAGGTGAGTAGCATGACTTGCTCTATATGCTCACAAGATAAATATCAATCCAGAGAACTTGAGAAACCTCAACTGCCTGTCAAACTAGAAGATGCTGGTTAGATTCCATATGAGCATCAGCAGCGCATTATTTAGGCTCTTCATTTCAATCTGTAGAAATTAGCAAATGTATTTGTGGTTTGTCATACAGCCATGTTGGATTGTTTGGCAGATGATGTTGCATTAATGCACTTCTCCTGATTGTTATTTCAGTATTTTTGCATTTCAGTTGTGGAGATAAGTTACTAACTTGCCATCATGTACAACATCTTGTTTTTACTTTGAAACAAAGCAGTTTTATCTGTACTTACGTGCAAGTTTTGTAGGCATGCTTAAGATGCTAGCACTTATGACAGATCTTTTGATTTTCTGTTTGACTGCTTGTGTATTTTGTATTATAAGCTGTATTCCAACCTCTAAATTAAAAAAGTTGATCGTGGTTTTGGAGACTTGAATCATTGAATGTGTTTTTATTTGCAGAAGTACAAGATTCAAAAAAGAAAGAGCACTACAAGAAGAAAATTGGAGAGTATTTGGATAGAGCTGAGGCCCTGAAGGAGTTGAGTTTGCAGCTCAAAAAGCAGCAAGAACACATGCAGGTGAATGTGAACAAAATCTGTTAAAACTTATGCTGAACCTGCAGAGTATTGAAGTGTTTTAACACTTTGACTGTGACTGCTAAATATTAAGTTCAATGTCAAACTCAATTTTAAAGTCAATTGTAGTAAACTATTTTGAAAATAGCAAACATGAACTGGATTGTGCCTTCATTTAGCTTTGATATAGTATTTATGAAAATTGAGTTTGGGACGATTGGTCATTCATCAGAATTATGAAAATTACCTCCGTGTACCACCGGTGGTGCACGTCGCAGCCAAAGTGTTAATATTATTTGCCACAATATTTTCTTTGATGTTTTATATTAATAATAAATAGAGACTTATGTTTTTCATATTATTTTTCCTTCCAGATTCAGATCCCTGAAGGGGACACAGGGTACAGCTACAGTCGCTTGTTTGGCCCTTACCTGGACGAGTCTCTCACCTCAGTTGACGTCAGGGATCCCTATATTCGTTCTACTGGACAGGTTGCATTGCCATTTCCAACCAAAGATTATTTTGTATTCTTTTATCTTATTTACTTGATCATTGGTGTGTATTTTAGTGATAAAGTAACTTCTAAATGTTGCATTTGCAACAAAGGGAACTCATTTTTGTGCTTTTCTGTCAATTATTTTTTGTTTCAACATTTTGCAATGGTATTACAATACCAGTGTGTTATTATCAGTTGAGGATTATAATGTTAAGGAATTTAAAAAAACCAATGTTTCAACATTTCATGTTTTTTCTTTATTGGATATGAACTGTTTCTTTCTTTCTTTTTTTTGTTACAGACAAGCAAAAAACAAAAAAACCTGCGTCAATGGAAGGTTCTCCTTATGCTGTTCTTTGAAATGCTTCAGGAAATGGGATGGTTTTTTCTTTTTGCTATTTTTTGTTTGTCACACGTCCCTATCCTATTTGCTTTCCATAATTTATGATAGCAAAAAGAATATAATATGAAAAGTGGCTAATTTTATAACAATCTAATATGTAGAAATGTAGATCATCAAATTTTATCACCATTATCTCAAACTACAAAAGTAAGGTTATGGAAAAGTTTTTTGTTCAAAGCTGTTTTTTTTTCCTTCAATCAAATGCAATTTGAAGACATTCAAGGGTTTGCTTTACAACATCATTGTCTTTATTCTGAAGTGCTACCCTTCTGTGTTGCTTAAACTGTTTCAAATGCTTCAATATTTCTTTCAACTGAGTACAAAAGTTGTTGGTTAGATGTGTTATTTTTTGTATATATAGAAGTGCATGAAAGAATTAATTGAACCATTGTATAGTTGATTGTATGTGCATATGTCCAGTAATAAATTGTGCTTTGTGTAGAGGTTTTGAATTGAATTTCTGTTTTATTTGCAGTTGTACAACTTGCAAAGATTTTGTGAAGCTGTGATACTTGGAGCCCCAAATCTTCAGACCATCAGCCTGTTGACATCGCGGGACCAGACCAAGCCGAGGTTCGTGTCCCAGCTACAAAACAACATCCTAATGTTGACTCATTTTTGGGCCAATTTGAAAATCTCAATTGTTTTTCTAAGCTTGCAATTTTTCAAGCTGTATAAAAATTTTTGTAAACTTTAATGTGATAATCAGGTGAAAGTTTAATAAATGGTTAATTACTTGTGGAAAATAATGATGACCCGGTATCTCTACATAGCGCCATGATTGTTTGTTTTTGTGAGCAACTGAAGGATGGAGAGCCAATTCCATCTCATTAGCTGCATGATGGCCCAGTTTGTACAACTGCATCTCATTAATAATTAATTAAATAAATTAATCATTAATGCAGTTTGTACAACTGCAAGACTGAAATATTTCAAGATATTTTATTAGAATACATTGCTGGATTATCATGGATTTTAGCTCAATAAAATTTCTAGAGACCAACCATTTCTCAGAGCAATCAGCTCATTTGAAAGCATATTGAAAGAATAACCCCTTGTGAAGATTAACTTCAATAATAATACCCTGTACCCCTCAGGGGGATACAACTATCGTATCTATGGGAATTGGCGCTCCCAGGGGGACTATGTGAGGGCCTGAGCTAAAGTTAGGTAGGCTTCCTTTTTGTTGTAATAAAATAGGTTTTTGTTTTGTTACGGACCATCTTTTTTCGGTTCACTGCTGTCCTGTTTTTCAGCACCTACTACTTTCTTCTTCAACTTTTTTCTTGTTTCATGAACTACTTTCCTAGCTTACTGTTTCTGTGCACCTCGTGTATAGATTCCGCGTTCCCTCAACTCCATACTAAATGGTGCCTTCTTCTTTCCTCTCTTGGAACATCTTTGTGGTGGTTAAGGGAGGCTAAAACTTTCTTGTAAAATAATAATAATAACAATACCCTGTATGAGCTCAAATTTTTGAAGCATTGATTTTGGTGACAGGAGTTCCTACAATAATGACTTCTGTTAACAGCGCACCACGCCAGGTTGTGAAGTTTTGCTGTTTTGAGCAGACAACTTTGTGGAGTTCACCTGAATCTATGCTAAGTGATGCCTTAAGAAGGCCTGTTTACACGATCATTGAGTGCGTCCGTGAGCAGTGAAGAGAGGCGCAAGCCCCGCCCACTTGCTCTCACTTCAGGCGCATTTACTGCTCAGTGACAGTGTGGGCTATGCTTGTCTTCATGACGCTGGCCAGAGCTTGTCAGTGTCATTACAGCCACACTGTCATTGAGCAGTAAATGCGTCTGAAGCGAGAGCAAGTGGGCGGGGCTTGCGCCTCTCTTCACTGCTTACGGACGCACTCAATGATCGTGTAAACAGGCCTTTACTCTCTTTGGAACGCATTTATTGAGGTTAGGTAGGCTCAAACTAACTTATCTAATGTGTAGAACAAAGAAAAAATCCAACTCCACACACAAGAGCACCAAAGCCATAAATCCTAAGTTTCTGTTATAGTGTATTTTGGAGGTGATATGTGTGGTATTATTTATAAGTCTTGTCTAGGTTTCACTTAGACATTATTACAACAGTACAGAAAACTTTGGGACAAATTGTAGATTTGAGGTATTCTTTGAAACTTATACGTAGCACATGATGAAGATCAATTTTATGAATGCCTCATTGTAATCAGAACTTGATTTCAGGTTCTCATAACTATTTACATCCACCTGAGAGCTCATAGGTGCAAGTTGCATAGATTTTGACCTATAGATAGTAACATCATGACATTGTTTTGCCCCTTTACTGGGGGGGTTGTGCTGCAAATGGTGTAGTACCTACACTGTGACCCAAGTAAACAATTTCCGTGCTTCACCGCCGATCTTATTCTGTATTGTCAGGCTTGCGACCCCGGCAGAAACGTACTTGTAAAATTATCATTATTTTGTGTGATAGATTGTTTTGTGTGTCAGAGAGGCGCAGAAGCAGCATGCAGGCCTGGAGGAGCTGAGAGCAGCGCTGGCGCAGTGCAAGGTCGCGTTCACGTTCAGCTTCTCAGACTCCCTGCACGACCGCGACGTCAGGTATCCTGCCTACCAACGCTATACTTAAGCGGCCCATAGACGGTCAATTGAATTGTCAATATTCTTCTTTGTCCATTTTATTGACAAAGAAATTGATCGTCTATGGGCCGCTTTACGCTCAGATCTCTTGACGTTGCCCACGGTAAAAAAAAAACAAGGTAGGTTCAAACCAGTCTATTCTTCGTTGACAGTGTGGTTTTGCTGACGTCACGACAACGAACCAATCAATAGCAGCGCTTATATTGCGTCTGGTAGCACTGCTACCCCCAAATCTGGCTCCACTATTGGCCTAACGACGTGGCGTTTTGGTGACGTCATAAAGTTTGTTTGAAATAAAGCCTTTCTCTTGGCTAGCCGAACAAGAGGAGGTGTATTTTCTCCCATAGAAATGACCCTACCTTGTTTCCTCTACCGTGACGTTGCCTCCTATTTCAACAGACTGCGGCAGGTAAAACTGAAGTTCAATATTCAATTCAAATTTCTAGTCAATTGCAGTTAGCAATGTTGAAAATAACGAATATTGACTGTATTGTGCCTGCATTTAGATTTGATTCAAGTATTTACAGAAATCGTGTTTGTGACTGCTTGTCGGTTTGCAGCATTATGAAAATTGCCTCCTTGTACCACCGGTGGCTCACGTTGCAGTCAAAGTGTTAAGTACATTGTTTTTCCTATTACTGAATTTTATGTGAGTTAGGCGTCAGAGTACATGTTTCTGCAGGTGTTGTATAGACGATGTGATGAATGTTACCGGTGTATATTTTTTAAAATGTGGGAGAGAATATTAGTCACATCACTATGAAATCACAAAACTCAAGATGGGTGTGCGTATGAGCTGACAATTTTCAGGAGGATACATAGTCGAAATTAGTCATTTTAGTCATTTCAAAGTCGAAATTTATAGTCTTGGTTTACGTTATTTCGATCGAGATCAACCAACTGTGGACTTGAATTGTGCTACCACTTGGGGTATTCAAGGACGCTTTCTCAAAGTTTCTGTTTTATTTTTGTGTTGAAACTCCATGACCAGATGCTTACAATGAGTGGAGATAGGAAGTGTTGTCAAGGCTTCCTATGCATGCGATTTTACAATTTTAAATGCCCTTATTATATTTTCTGTTGCAAACATTTCCATACCGTATACTTGAGAACGGAAACTTCCCAACTATAATTTGTTAGAGTAAATGATCCCGCACTTCAGACTTAAGAACGGAAACATTTCAATTATCATTTGTTAGAATAAACAATCCCGCACGGCAGACTGGACAACGGCTGGACGATCCAGATCGGTCGCGGGCTGGACTACTTCCAGCGTCTGGGCGGCAGCCGCTTCAGTGTTGGCTCTGGCGACTACAGCCTCCGTCCCTGTCGTGAGACCACCGTTGACATCTTCCATTCCTCCTCCCTCACCAGCTCTTCCAGATGATATTGGCGCTCATCTCTTAGAATATGTTTTTTTAGACTCAGTGTATTGTTCCTCGACACTTTGACTGCGACGGGAGCCACCGGTGGTACACGGAGACTTTCGTAATGCTGACCGACCAGTAGCTACAAATTCTATTTTCAAAAATGCCCAATCAAAACTAAATGAAGGCACAATCTAGTAAATGATTGTTATTTTTAACATTGCTTATTACAATTGACTTCATATTTGAGTTGAATGTTAAACTTCGGTTTTACCTGCCGCAGTCAAAGTGTTTGACTTCTTCTTTCGTGACGTACGCCTCACGACTTCAATGCTCAAAGTAGCATTTTAAGTGAACGTTTATTGTCCTTTGTTATGTGTCGTCCGAATTATATCAAGTAACATGTAAGTGTCCCGTGAGGCTGATAGCATACTTTGAGCTTACAGTACTGGAGGCGTTCATTCGCGCTGGTTGTATTCCGCAGCAGAAGTGGCGTGTGCATGTCGTTTCCATCTGAGCTTTTTTCGTACCACAGCGATCAGAGAGAGGAGGAAGTGGTAGGAACTTCGTGAAACATCGTTTGCATATTTTCGTCAGATGTACGCGTTGCTCTGCACGAGTACGGTACTTACTATATGTACAAATAAAAACAGGTGCCGAAATATGTTCCATTTTGATAGCTGTAATATTCTTTTGGGAGGTTTGAACATATAGATTCACGTCGTATTGGTGGTACGTTAATTTTGAACTAAGATCAAGATTTAATGGCAGTTTTATCGCTCCACTATTGTTCCCGACTCTTAGTCGCTATTATTGAGAGGTGTTGGTTATTTTGGCAGAAGGTATTCCGAGTAGTGTCTGCACTCAAGGAACTTCTTAACTGGCAACTCGTTACCCATTTAAAACTTGTGTTCCACAGCCCTCATTGTCTCAGTACAAATTATAAAACCTTGCGATTTTCTGCAAGAGAGTAAAGTCTGTATATTAGTTTTACTTTTTAATTTAGTAGGTAATTTATTAAAATTTCAATTCATGATGGTTTTTTCTTGACCTGAACCAGTCATAAAATCGCTCCTTATTTTTGTAGTCCAGCGGCAAATATTTACTAATGCATTATTATTTTCTAATATTTTACTCAGAATTCCCAGACTTTAGTGTCAGTTGGACTGCTGAGTTAAATGATTAGATATAAGACATGAGCCTCTCAATGAGACTAAACGATAGGAGGTGGTCGGTTGTACGGTACTCTGCTCCCAAGACAAAAACAGCAAATTAAAGTGTGTTAAAAATAACCTCAACCTAGCCATAAATCTAAACAGACTCCTGCTACGCGTGTTGCTGATTCCGCAGTGAGTGACGTCTGCAGCCTCTGAAGAGAGCCATTTTTCAGAGCTATGCTAACGAAGACAGACACCTTCAGCATACTTGAACCTGAAAGTGAGGGCCGGCAGTGTGTTTGCCTCCTACAATTCCCTCGGTAATAATCACGCAAGAATTCAGCGCCCTGTGCACCAGACTTGTCCAATAAACTGCTCAGGATCCAGCAACCCCTGTCACGAAACCCTGAGTGTAGCTCACGTCTATCACACGTCTTAAAGGGGCGCAAACTGCCCTAGAGTAGGTACTCTTTGGAGAGAATCCAAATGTAAAACAAAGTCCATTATAATGAGACTGATCTGTAGATTGATGTAGGAGTTGACATTTCCAACCGATTTTCGCTATAAACAAGCTGAGATGAGATGGCTTGAAGTGTAAAAAAATAGCTATTTGAAGGTCATTTTTTCACCGGGAAATTACCTTTGTTAACTTTTGAATGTATGCGTGACAGTATTTTGAACCGGAAAATTTCAACACATGTTACAAAAGGCCAGTTTTATTAGCAGAACTGATATTGCGAACTTAACACTAGAGTAAATTAAATTATTTACATCATATAAAAACCAGCGAGGGCGATCGAAGTGAACTCGATACACGAGGTACAATAGACGTTTCGCTCAGCCTTATTGAACAAACTTGAATCCTCGGAAGTATCACATTATAAAAGTTATTTTTGAATTTGAGAAATTAAAGAAATTCGGCATGCCATACCGTTGCACAAGTCTATCAACCCATAGACAGGCGGAGGTATTGTCGCCACACACACGACCCAAATTTTTTAGCTCATGACAAATGACTTGAAAGATCTACCACAGGTCGTATCCAGGCAACAAAGCTAAGTATTTAATTATTATTGGATAAAAGCAAATTTAGAGCTCAGCTCTTCAATGATCTTGTGTGTTGCGACCGTCTTGGAGTGCACATAGAAAATTATAATAAATGTAACAGAAAATTATAGATAGATTATTAGTTATTTTAAGTCTCCCTATCCGCAACAAATGCGATCCAAAGAGAGGAAAGAGAAAGGCACCATTTAGTATGGAGTTAAAGGGAATGCGGAATCTATGCAGAGAGTGCATAGGAACAGTAAGTTGTGAAAGATAATGAAACAAGATAAAAGTTGAAGAATGTAGTAGGTGCTGAAAAACAGGACAGCAGTGAGCCGAGAAAATATGGTCCTTTAACATAGCAAAAATACTTCACTTCAACAAAAAGAAGGCCTACCTAACTCTCAGCTCGGGCCAATAGAAAATTATCATAGGTATCTACATTTGGTAATGAACGCTCACTCGACGATTTGACCCGCGTCCCTTTCATCAGCGCAACATTCTTTTTAGCTGCAATGATGCTGGATGAACATGGTAGAGGAAGACTTGGGCATTGCACTACGAGCCTCCTTCAAAATGCCCAATTAGAGATAAGGTGAACCATAATGCTACTGAACACTCGTTACCACAACTGCAGGAACATAATAATTCGGTGCACACCACAGTTCTATAAGGTAAAAGCAGCGGAACACGTATTAGTCCTGTTTTCTATCGTTCTGTTCTACAACTTCAAATTTGATTCACTTGCAAGTCATAAAGTTCATTGTCATGTCACCCTCGCGACAAAACCAAACCGTAACGTTGAAATATATTTACAAGTCTCGTCAGTAGGTAAGCACAGCCTTTGATACCGTGAACGGACGAGACTAAATGCCTGTGAACTGAGAGTGACATGAAAGCTACGGCGCTAATTTTCAACCTCCCTCTCGACAATGCAGGATAGTGGGAAGGTATTGTAACCGTTAGAGGATATGTTTTGCATTTAACGAGCATAAAACACGAGCCAACAATGACCCACTCCCACATAGCAACCATGTATAATACTGACACAGAGCATCCAAATGAGCAGACAACGAGGCAGCCGCGCGTTTGCCTGCGGTAATGTTTGATGCTGTGGCTGAGAGAGTTGTTTTCGTGAATGACAAGTCTAAGCTAGGGAACGCATTGCACAGGGAACAAATTAATATTTACAATGGAAATATCAAGAGTGATCGGTATGTTCATAAAAGTCAAGAGTGATAGGTATGTTCATAAAAGTCAAGAGTGATAGGTATGTTCATAAAAGTCAAGAGTAAGAGGAACATTCAGTCCAGAACAACATTTACACATCAAAAAATGGCACTGAATGTAAGAAACCACCAAACATATTAACAATGTTACCCTTGAACATATCAGGAACAAAACAGGCCTCACTCTCTCTCTCTCTCTTTTCAGCACCAAAACCAACAAAAATTGTGTCTAAATTTCATGGCATCTGCTCATCGCGCAGTTAAAATAAGTAAAAAGATTTCACAATGGCAAGCGACAGGCCAATTGAGAGCTTTACATCACTCAAAAACTTCGCTGTTCATTAGATATTATTCAAAATTGAAATGAATAAGAAAACACAACCTTCACCTGTACTTCTCAACTCTACTCGTTATCTACCATCGCCTTTTTTGCTTTGCAAAATCCTGAGTATTTTTTTACAATATCATATGATGAACTCATAAGACCTAAATTATAACTATTGAGATGAACCTGGAGGACATGTACCGATTGACTCAGCTTCCTAACCTCGTCATGAACTAACACGTCACGCAGATGACATGGCATCAAAAGACGTGCGTTGTACTGCGAATATCGAAGTGGTTCACACACCTCATTTCGAGTGCAGATCTGATCACAGGTGGAAAACAGGACACAGGTGTTTTCCATACAGGAGGAATACAGGACACAGGTAAAAACCGATGCAGATGAAGAACAAGGATGAGAACACAAGATGGAGGAACAGCACCTCAGAGGAGCGGGCGCGGCACCAGCAGCAGCGCAGGGCCGCTGGATGTCAGTCTAGTGTCCAGCCAGGCAGCTCGCTCCAGCGGCATCTGCGAGACAAAACCTCCTGTAGTCGTAACACCAGACATTATTTCGTGATTCTTACGCGGACCAGAATAAGTTAGACTACACATATGTATGTTTCACTGATGAGATATAATTGTTACAAGCGTTTAGAAAAGCGAGTGTAATGTGCAAGACATAGAAAACATGAATAATTACTCTTCATGTGAAAAGTTCACTGTTACTTTTAGTTGAACGTACCAACAACGTTGCATTGAAGCTTACCCAACAAGCTCTACGCATAGAATGGTGAAGGAGGATCTGGATTGAATGGTTTCTCTTCTAAAGCAGCCCAAATACTCACTAGTACTTGGATGCGCTAGCACTACAGATGTTGCATCCACAGCTGTAACTCATCTCTAGTTGAGGCTCCAACTCAGTTCCTAGATGCCAGCAAACAAGGCGCCATCGCAACCTGCACTCCATTACGTGTTATGCTTTGTTTCCAATTTTTCTAGAACTCATATTAATAGAATTAATGAGCATCGCGATAAGACATACATGAAACTCACCAGTGCGGGTGGTTGCCATTGCTCCATCACCAAGGAGATGAACAAGTGATGGTTACAGGGAGGAATAAATTACTGCACACACACGCCACAGCCGATGCACCTGATCATGGAGTTACAAGCACGGCACACACTGGACATTCCACAAGTCGCTTTTGTGGAATGAGACGCGCTGGCTAAAATTATACATAAAAGAAGGAAAACGAAACAGAGAGTCACCGCTGCTCAAATTGAAAATATGAATAGGAAATAAATAAACTAAAACAACCTGTCTGGCTTTAGCATAGCCTGATGCAAATAGAGAAAATGCAACCGGCTTTAGCATAGCCTAGAGCACTGAGAGAGAACATGCAAGCACCCACCAAAGGAGCGTCGACTCTGAAGTCGCTCTTGTGGAACGAGACGAACTGGAGCTGGTCTCCAGTGACCTTCAGCCCGTAGTGTTGGCAGGCGCGTCTGGCGGCGTCTGCGTCAGGCAGCGCCAGCTGAGCGGCCAGCTCCGACAGCGGGTACCGGCACGCCGCGCTGCTGTGGCCTGTGCTCAGTACCTGCGCATGTCCAGTGTTTTGTGGTGAGGTGAGCAGTAAACAGTTTAAGTGAGTTGACTCTTTAGCAAAATAGTCAAATACTTTGTAGCAAGGTCAGAAATAATACCGAGGTGAAAAGTCAACAGTTTAAAGGAATTGACTGTTTAGCAAAGTAGAGTGACAAAAATGTTGTGATGTATAGGTACACTGTGGTGTATTTATCTCGATCTAGGAAGGTGGCACTTTGAGATGGTGCATTATCAAGATTAAAACAATCTCACATCCCTCGTCTATATTTTTAAGCATCCTTGGTGCCTCTCCAACATTAGCGTTTGAAAAGAGGCTTCAACTACTTCAATAGCAGAATAACAGTACTACTCCAGTAACAGAATAACAGAACTACTCCAATAACAGAATAACAGTACTACTCCAGTAACAGAATAACAGTACTACTCCAATAACAGAATAACAGTACTACTCCAGTAACAGAATAACAGGACTACTCTAATAACAGAATAACAGTACTACTCCAATAACAGAACAACAGTACTACTCCAGTAACAGAATAACAGTACTACTCCAATAACAGAATAACAGTACTACTCCAATAACAGAATAACAGTACTACTCCAATAACAGAATAACAGTACTACTCCAGTAACAGAATAACAGTACTACTCCAGTAACAGAATAACAGTACTACTCCAATAACAGAATAACAGTACTACTCCAATAACAGAATAACAGTACTACTCCAGTAACAGAATAACAGTACTACTCCAATAACAGAATAACAGTACTACTTCAGTAACAGAATAACAGTACTACTTCAGTAACAGAATAACAGTACTACTCCAGAAACAGAATAACAGTACTACTCCAGAAACAGAATAACAGTACTACTCCAGAAACAGAATAACAGTACTACTCCAGTAACAGAATAACAGTACTACTCCAATAACAGAATAACAGTACTACTCCAGTAACAGAATAACAGTACTACTCCAGTAACAGAATAACAGTACTACTCCAGTAACAGAATAACAGTACTACTCCAGTAACAGAATAACAGTACTACTCCAGTAACAGAATAACAGTACTACTCCAGTAACAGAATAACAGTACTACTCCAATAACAGAATAACAGTACTACTCCAGTAACAGAATAACAGTACTACTCCAGTAACAGAATAACAGTACTACTCCAGTAACAGAATAACAGTACTACTCAAATAACAGAATAACAGTACTACTTCAGTAACAGAATAACAGTACTACTCCAGTAACAGAATAACAGTACTACTCCAGTAACAGAATAACAGTACTACTCCAGTAACAGAAATAGCTTGACACCGTCACCAGTACACGCTCTCTTCACCATCGTCTGACCAGGAGACAAAGAGTGTGAGCATAATATTTGGACTTGATTTCAGGGCGGTTACCATCGTATGTAAAGTATATTATTTAGTACGAGATGAGTGAAGGATGACTCACTCTCAGTTCCTTGGGTTTTGAGACACAGCACATGCCACAACAGCATGAAATTTGCTTGTTTTGTGAGTTGTTAGCGACCTCTTTGTGAGGGTCATAATGCTGCCTATAGAGCCCAATCTTCTCAAGAAAAAAGACAGTCTTTGTAAAAACAGTACCACTAAGTATGACAATGTATACAGGAGTTCATGTCTTACATGCAAACCAAAAGGATGCTTATTTCCTATATGACAGGGATACAAACCAGCTAACAAGAACTTACCTGCAGAACCTTGCGCTATACTTTGGCAAACCAGCCAACAAGAACTTACCTGCAGAACCTGCGCTATACTTTGGCAAACCAGCCGACAAGAACTTACCTGCAGAACCTTGCGCTATACTTTGGCAAACCAGCCGACAAGAACTTACCTGCAGAACCTTGCGTTATACTTTGGCAAACCAGCCAACAAGAACTTACCTGCAGAACCTTGCGCTATACTTTGGCAAACCAGCCGACAAGAACTTACCTGCAGAACCTTGCACTATACTTTGGCAAACCAGCTGACAAGAACTTACCTGCAGAACCTTGCACTATACTTTGGCAAACCAGCTGACAAGAACTTACCTGCAGAACCTTGCACTATACTTTGGCAAACCAGCTGACAAGAACTCACCTGCAGAACCTTGCGCTGTATTTTGGGCAGACTGAGATAGAGGGTAGCGCTGAGCAGGGGTGGCACAGCACGCAGGAGCCGCAGCAGCGCAGTGGTGTTACCGGCGCTGTGGTAGGCCAACACGGCTGGCAACACACGGCTCAGCGCCGTGCCTTCCTTCACGAACGACGGCAGCTCCAATGCGTGCTCTACTGCCTCTGATTTGTCGTAATTCAGGAGCAGATAAATGCACTCTATTTCATCTCGGTCACTCACTGCTTCTGATGAGACAGGAGGCTTATCGCTACTGATTGTGCTGCCATTGTTTCCTTCCAGTGAACTTGATGTGGAGTGGTTTAAGCTGCCATTGGTTAGATTATTCATATTGAACCCCTCATTGTTCACGATCTGATTAGAACTGCTATCAGCTTCACATAAACTAGAACTGCTGTCAGAAACAGATTCACCCTTGGATTCACAGTGCTCTTTTACTTGCTCTCCAACAACTTTATTGAACCTATTTTTGTCGTCTTTAGAATGTGCGTGAACTTGAGGTGTAGAGTCAGCTGGTGACTCCCTACCACCCAAGTCCTCGAGGCCCATGGCAGATATTCTGGTCATAACTCGAGACACTTCATCGTCATCAGAGCCTCTGTAGCTCACAAAACTGGCAGCAGCACCGCCACAGTTGCTGCCATTCACAACACCATCACCGCCCACAAAGCCACTGTCATCAGGGTTCTCTGCGCTGGCCCCCACAGTCGCACAACCTTGACCATCAACGCCTGACTCGACTGTCATGGCGGCATTGCGAGTGCAACTGCCTGAGGTTTGTGCCTCACTCCTATTAGAGTCGCTGCTAACACCACTGCAATTATTGTCTCCAGTGGAATTATTTGGTCTTCTATCATGAACTTTGCCAGTGTTGACATCAAATTCAAAGAAATATTCTTCCTCATCGTCATCGTCCAAGTCAAAAGAGAAAGCCGGCGGTGGAGGCGGGGGCTGGTTGGAGTGATCCTTGTACAGCCGCACAAGACAGGCCAGCGTCTCCTGCAGCTGCTTTATGTCCAGGAACGGGTTGTACTCCGAGGCCGGCACTTCGCACATCCTGAAAAGTGAATAAAGCCATTACAAAATGCTGGAACACATGTTCATGTTTTCCACGATGAAGTAAAGCACCAGATGTAAAGTACAGCACCTTTGTGAAGTCATATATGAGAAGAAATCACTTTTCATTGCTTGGAACCAAATTTGGCCACAGCAGCAGACTCCTAACGTACACTGTCCTGTTGAATGCTAACGCCCTATGTATTGCGAGTCTCGTTTGGCCCTTTAATTGAAGGATCCAATAATTCAAAATAAAGCATAAAAACTTGTTATTTAACAGTAATTTTAATTTTTGTAATGTATCTATGGTTAATTTTGCCAATCACTTATGATACGTAAATTGATGGTGACCTAAATCTATATTCTATCTTAGTTGAGTGCCATTCAAACCAATAGATTAGATTTTTAGTTAGTTTAAGCCTCCCTATCCGCAACAAATGCAATCCAAAGAGAGGAAGAAGGAAGGCACCATTTAGTATGGAGTTAAGGGAACGCAGAATCTATGCAGAAAGGGCATAGAAACAGCAAGGTGAGAAAGAATTTCATGAAACAAGATAAATTTTGAAGAAGAAAGTAGTATGTGCTAAAAAACAGGACAGCAGTGAACCGAATAAAAGATCGTCCTCAACATTACAAAAGACATTTTATTTCAACAAAAAAGAAGGCCTACCTAACTCTCAGATTGGGCCCTCACACATTTCCCCCTGGGAGTGCTAATTCCCATAGATACAATAGTTGTATTCCCCAGGGGAGATTCCAACCAATAAGGTATCATGAAAAAACACAGGAAGATGTATCTATGTACAGCAAAATGTAATCTTTTAAAGCTAATCCAATCTCAAAGATTTTGCATTTTACACAAACATCAGATTGAAATCATTTAAATGAAGACTTGAAATACAAAAAAAAACTTAGTACTAGTCATGCGCTTTACCAACTTCATGTTCTCCTTCACTATTTGACAAGAATAAAGTCTTTCTAAAACGGAAAATCGGGACTTGCTTTCAATAAGGAATCAAAAGCTATTCTAAGACTTCATCTGTCAATGGCTCAATTCTGTAAATTGTATTTGTTTTTTTTCCTTTGTATAATTTTATAACCATGAGGAAGACCACTTGTAGTATACCGCCTCACCCAAACAATGTTCAACTACTTAGTAATTTCCCATTTTTCTAGCAACGATATGGAGTGCAAGTGTCTTTAAATACTTTTTTTGGTAATAGTTATATTAGCAAATTTAAATTCTTGGTTCTAGGGATTAAGGCACAAATGCCCTCAGAGCATAAAAGATTAAATTTAAGACTTGCACAGCAAGATACCATGCAGGAACAATTTTAAAACAATGCAAGCAAGCCAACATAGTACCCAAATTCACAACTGATACATTTAAGCAGATGTTCCAGCTAAAGCAGGAGAATAAATAAGTTATTGAACATTAACAAGATCTCCACAATTCCGCTGTTGTTAACGGTTGTAAGTAGCAGTAGATATCAACTTCACACATTGAATGTACTTTTATCCTTCTTGAGAACTTATGGAAAATGCAATTGCCCAATCACTTTCCCCTCGTATGACAACAGTTATTTTTTGAAAAGGTCGACTTCACTTACACTGATACATGAATGAGCCCTGTACCTTGCAATACACACATATAAGCAGTACACATATAGCCCAATACACAGAGAATGCGTTAAGGACACAAGCGCACCTGTAGAGCTGAAGAGCAGCGTAGCGGACAGAGGCAGCCAGGAGAGGAGCAGCTCTGACAGAGCTCATGAGGCCCTGCACCGCCAGGTCCTGGCGCACGGCCCGCAGTCTGTTGCTGATGAACTCGTGCACCACGCTCGCGCTGCAGTCCTCTCGCTTGTACGCACTGCACAACACTTCACTTATTGGCATGCATCCTTGACCCTTAAACGTCATACTCAAATTACCTACATTCTGTACTAATGTAAATGTCAATTACATTTTGCACTCGTATTACCGTTATCGCATCCACCATCACTAAACTGGCACTGGCATCATGTAGCCACCAACATTACAACAAATAAGGGACTGCCACTTGACAATTAACTTCAAAGATGACATTAGGGCACAAATTTCAGTTAATGAAAGTGAATTTTGAAATCCGCTATGACGGTAAAAAGTTATTGAAAATGCTGGCATCCAGTTATCTATTCAAGGGGGTCACCAACCCCTCAAGGCAAGGGAGAAATTAGCGTCAGTTAGCCAGAGAGTGACGGTGGTGTGGCATCAAGGAGTGCTGTAGTTTGAGAGAGACATCAGGGGATGACAAAGGTTAGAAAAGGAAAACCTACTTTATTGAGTCCAACAAAGTGCTGAACTCTGAGTGTACTGAAATGTCTTCACACTACAGCCCATTTTGAAGAATAAGTTAACTCTGATGCTATAATGCACATACATAGAAGCTATGCAAATTAGATTAGATGTTATAAGCCTTCTTACTTGCAGCAAAGGCATTCCAAAGAGACGAAGGAAAAAAAATGACCGTTTAATATGGAGATGAGGGAATGCAGAATCTAGGCACTAGGTGCATGGAAACAGTAAATTGAGAAAGAAGTTCATGAAACATGATAAAAGTTGGAGAAGAAAATAGAAGGTGCTAAAAACCAAGACAGCAATGAACTGAAAAAAGAAGATGGTGCTAATTCCCATAGATACAATAGTTGTATCCCTCTGAACAGAGAAGCTACCTAGCATCTAAAAGAAATTAACTTGAATGTGAATCATACAAAAACACGCACCTGCAAATAGCACCCATTTTCCAAACAAACTTTTAAACAAGAATTCTAAAAGGATTCTTCCACTGACACACCAAACTACAGTGGCTAGAACAGAGTTTAACACTAAATATTAACTCGCAGCACTGCGGATACGCACTCAGTGAGGAGGTAGCGGACAGTCCGCACTAGCACGGGCAGGGACCGCACATCACACGCTCGTATCTCACGCCCTGCGGACGACCGCGCAAACTCCTTCACGAAGTACTGGGGGTCGCCCTTCACCCCGCTCTTTTTCTTGCCTTTTTTCCCTGGAGGTGCTTTGGACGTGCCTGTAAAATGTGCAGTATTAGCATGAGGAGTTTCCTGGTGGCTTTTGGCAGCACCTAGCTTTGGACACACGTGGAAAATCTGCAGTATCAGTCTGTTGCAGTATTAGGAATTAGACTGCAGTTTCCTGATAGCTTGTAGCCCCTATAAAAGCATAAGATCCAAGCTGGGGAGTTTGAAGCAGGGTTGTGGAGTTGGGGAATAAATTTGCAACTCTGACTCTACAACCCTGGTTTGAAGAAAGAAATGCAATGGTGTATGTAGATTTAATAGAACTTTAGTGATGGTGAATTCAAATTATTTTAGAACATATTCAAAAATACGAGACACTATAATGAGTTTTGAACAAGCTCTCATAACATACCAAGGAATTACTGTAGCAAGCATCTTCTTGAAATTTATGCTCCATGAGTTTTACAAGAAAAAGATGGTGCCTGTTCTCTCATATATGACATTTCTTTTTAAATTAATGGTAATTGATATGTACTACTACTACAGTAGAAGGGACTTCTAGATGAATTTCTTAGCCAATATGTGCCATTGGAAAATACCTCAAATAACTGCTCATTTTTAATTCATACAACATGCAATATATAGTACTACCTTATCCAATTTTTCAACTTTTTGAAACAATTCAAATTCAGCATGAGTTAAATTGTGGAGAAATTCACTCGACATTTTGTATTGGAACACTGTCAATTGTTGAAAATTTAACACCTCTGTAGTCCATAAAAAGCCATTTTTCAATGTACAAACATCATCTTTTTATAGACTGCAGAGGTGTTACATCTTTAAAGATTGAGTGTTTCAATAAGAAAATGTTGAGTGAATTTCTTCTCAATTTGGTACATACATACTACCATTGAGCACTTGGAAGTGATGTACAATTGAGTGCATTTTTATCAATTTTGGGGCTGGCGGCATAGCTGGATGAGCTCAGCCTTTGCTGTTCATGGGAGAGGTGGTGAGCATTTGACGCAAGTTCAGCAGCTAACAATATTAAAGTTGGACACAAACTTAGCTCACATATTTGGACACCAAAGTTGACTGGTTGCTTTAAGGGGGAAATTCAATTTCTATTTCTGTAAGCTGCAGCATTTTATGGTTATCAGCAGGTAGGAGATGAGAGTTTTTTAATTTTTAATGAGCTTTTTGTATAATACATAATCAAATAAGAATAGATGACACAGGATTCAGTATCAAGTACTAGCTTAGAAATACTAAAGGTAATTTTTGAAGTTGATATACATCAAATGCAAATGTGATAGGGGAAAGTGTTAGGAATTGGGTTAAAGTTTTGTGGTTTAAAACGGTGCGATAGTGAAGTTTATTTTATAATGTATAAGAGAAGCTTTAAGGCTTAGACAATGGTCAGTATATTCCTAGGTGCACTTGTTTGTCTTTCCAAGAAGATGAATTAGCTAATTTTAAATGCATTCACTTCCTGACATTTCAATTTTACAATAATTCCCAAAATCATGATATGCAAGGTGGGAAAATTCAATTCAAGAGTTGAAAACAGAAATTCAGGTTTCAGACGATACTTACCTTCGCACTTGGATTGTTGAAGGCCAATGTTAGGAAACGGCGGCCTGCACTCCAGTGGGTGGACCAGGCCTTCACGGTTCCGGCTGAGAAATAAGTATATTGAATTATCAAGAGATCACTGAAACCAAGCCTACATTTTGGTATACCATCTTACCTAACATGGTTTGTTCATTTATTTATATATTTGTTCAGTGTTCACATTTTTTGTCTCTCTATGATGCTCATAAGGATACTTAATGACCGTATCTGTGATACAAACTTCACCAACGCCCAAGTACAAGGATATTTTAATCCTGGGTACTATTGGGATGGATATATTTCTTTGTTACCAACATCTGGATGATTTATTTAAGGAAACTATTGAATCCCGTCATTTTTTGACAAGCCATCTACACTAGTTTTAGATAAAAACTAGTACAACTTTAGAATTATAAATGGATTTTAGGCTGTCTTTAATATTACAAAATTTACTCCAAAAAATTCTCCATCTCTAGATATTATTGCATAGTTGTCATTAGTCACATCTGGATGTATAATATGAGCAATGAATGAGTTAGAGTAGGTCTTGACAAAGCTGGAAGTGCTTTTCTTTCTAAGATTTACTAGCTACCTTCATAAGATCATTCAATATTTACTTTCTCTGTATGAAATGCAAGTTTTCTGAACAGATTCTTCAATGACAACATATGTTATTTATACACCACAGTTTTGATGATGAGTTTGTTCTATGGCATAACTACTCTAGTTACTCTTAAAGGTTTTTGTTAAGGAGAGGTGCCGAATCAATTTTCAAATATTTGTTGCTTGTATCATGGTAATTAGATCAAAATCAACAACTTTTATTCTATCCACTGTCCGGCAGAAATGAGTTTTTAAGAAGTTATAGTGGTAGGTTATTCCATAGCAATTTCTTTGTTTTGAGGGGGAGACTTTGATGGAATCTCTGTTCTGTCAGCTCTAACATGCTCTAATGAAAGTTACACTACATTAGGTTGGGTTTGGTTAGATTAGTTAGGTTACATTACATTTGTTGAGTTCAATAATCTCCCGCTTACATTATTTATTTTCAATCTTGTTATATTGCATTTGTATTCTGTATTGAATACTTTCTAATAGTTATTTATCATGAATTAAATGTAAACTAAGATATGCGAGTTACTCCAGTAATATCATGTAGGTATGTTTGTTCGTGTGTTTTGAAGCAGTTGATAGGTTCCTGCTGGCCTATTAAACTTCCTCTTAGTCAGAACGGAATAGACGCTGTAAAGTCGTCGTGTGTGTTGTTTCTCTCCGCCTTTCTGATAAGCTTTCCTGTGTATTTGGGGTTAACCAATTCAGATGTCAGGATGACTGATGCAGCAACGTCAATTACGTTAAGTTACTGTAAAAAACTCATTTGTGCGGGAGGATACATAGAATAAATGTTCTTCATTTCTATCTAATTACAATGATACAAGCAACAAAAATTTGAAAATCGATGTCACCTCTCTTTAATAATTACCCTCTAGATATTTGCGGAATGTTTTTGTAAGATGCACCAAAAATAGCATTATCATAAAGTGATGTTCTGGCACAAAGGCAGTTTTAAATAACTGTAAAAATATTCAAATTGATACTCATGATAGAAATAGTCAATTCCATCATAATAAAGTAGGAGAGATGAAACAAATTAACAAGCAAGAAAAAAAATTAATCTCTGCTTTCTAATAATAGATATCAGACATTTAACAGAATAAAAATATTATACCCTAATTGGTCTAACTACAGGTAAAAAAAATTTCCAAATCTTGAGTTAAAAATTAAATTCTCATTGGTTAAACATATAGGCTACATAGTTCAAAGCATAAAAGGTAAATGTTGAGGAGTTGACCGTAATTGATATTCGACTTTTGGATGCGTAAATATTGTTAATGAGGTCAAAAGGAACAACTTTTCTTCAATGCACTTTCCGGGGCAAATGAGCATTTTAGAAGTTAGAGCGGTAAATGAGTTACCAAAATAAAGGAAGCAAACATCCTATTACAAACGTAAAGAGGTTGGGTCTTGAGGGGTAGCCACAGTTCTTCTAGTGAGAATTATAAATAAAGTGAAATTCTGGCATGCATAAACAGAGTTACATTTACCAATTGAAGCGGGAAAAATGCATAAGCTTCACCGCTCCTACCGCTATGTAAGCTCCAAGATGGCGACCACCATGGGCGCCGCCATCTTGGAGCCGACTTAAACAAGATTGCGGTCGTCACCCTAATGTGTGTTTCAGAAGCTTTATTTATAATTTTCACTAAAAGAACTGTGGCTACCCCTCACGACCCAACCTCTTTACGTTTGTAATAGGATGTTTGCTTCCCTTATTTATTTTTTCCCGCCTCAAACACTGGAGTTCCAGGAACTCATTTATCCCTCTATAACTTCTAAAATACTCATTTGCCCTGGAAAGTGCATTGAAGAAAACTTGTTCCTTTTGATCTCATGAACAATATTTATGCATCAAAAAGTCGAAAATCAATTAAGGTCAACTCCTCAACATTTACCGCATAAAATATTAGATACCTACTAGATGTGGAAACGAATAAATATTCACTTGGTGTCAAGAAATTGTTACTTACAGGGTCATTTCACTGGGAGGACACATGCTGAGGCAGCAGCCCTGTAGGACTTGGGAAGGCATTTTTGATGCCATGTTGACCGTAACTTTATAAATGAAAGGTATTATACTTTACTGTTTGATCAAACCCAGGATTTTGCATCTGATAAATTTTTCATAAACGACAATACACATGCCCATTTGATGAAAAAAATTAAAACAAAATTCGAATACTACTTGAGTAGCGCGAGGAATCAGGCTCTCAATTTTTAACACTACTTTGACGTTAGTAGTATTCGGCCTCCGTCTACCATGGGCTCCGTTTTACTCGAACTTGAACTTGAGGGCCGACAGTGTCGGGGCCTTTGTAACGGCCAACGATTCCCTCCACAATTTTCACACAAAGAGTTCAGCGCCTGGTACCAGACATGTCCACTAAACTACTCAGGATCTTCCAATCCTTGTCGCAAGCCACCCTTGGATGGCGTTACCGGGACAGCCAGTGTGTCAAAACACCATCCCCAGGCACATTGGGTCATTACAGAACACTTTACCTGACTGGCTCATTCCAGTCACTGTCTCTTACTCCAGGCAAGCACAAGAAATACTTTCATAGCCTCAATGATACTCACATTACACTCCTGCTCCAATCCAGCAAGACAGCTCATACCGCAATCATCTTCAGCACATCTGGCAATCCATTCATTCTCTCCATACTGCTCAAACACCACATTCATAAAACTCTTTCTCTTGCTCATACTTACTACATTCCAGCACAAAATGCTAAATTGTTTCCTCCACTCCACTATTACACTGCCAACATAATCTTATTATTCTCATTCCATCTCCATGTACGTCTGTTCACACTCAATGACTTACATCTCACAGCAAACAAGAGTTGACTTCCAAAACTACCATCATAGAACATCTCAAACTTAGGTGCTTCCTTTTCCATATACCAGTTAAGTGTAGGCTTCCGCATCATGCTAAGCTTCCACTTATTCAATCCATACTCTTTTGTTTGCCTCTCAATCTCTTTCTTCAACCTCTTGCAGTCCCACTCAGGCCCTACACCTCCAACAGTTATTAAACTCCAGTCATCCACAGGTCTCCCAATTCTAACATGAATAATTTTTTGCATACTAAGTTTCCTTGCAGGCCCCCAACATACTTTCTCCCAATAGCTTACACTCGGATTCCATTCAAAAATTCGCTTTACCCACCTGCTATTCCGCATTTTTTCAATTCTCACCTTATAATTCAGCACAGCTTTCATCATTCTTTTTGAAAATGGGCTCAACCCTAGGTCACCTCTAATGGCTTTTGTAGCTGTCCATTTTGGAGCACCCAATGCTACACGTCCTACCTTATTTTGTATCACATCCAGCTTTTCAAGATCACTTCCATTCCAAGCAAGAGCACTCATACCATACATGACACTAGGTACAGCAACATACTTCCACATTCCTCTCACACATTCGTATTTGTTTGCTCTGTATCTGGCCACACTACCTAACCGTCCACTTCATTGCATTGCTTTTGCCACTTTCTCACCTTTAGTTCTAGTACATCCATCTTCACTTATCATACAACCTAGATATTTGTATTCTTTTGTTTTACCTATTCTGATTTCTCCAATATTCCACAGTCTGTTTCTATCAGTCTCATCACTATTTATAACCATGACCTTACTTTTATCGGCACCAAAGTTCATCTTGAAATCTGAACTATATCCGTTCACAATGTCAAGCATCCTTTGTAGTTCATGACCACATTCACTAACCACAACCACATCATCAGCATACAACAAACAGCTCAGTCTCTCATTACCAACTTTCAGTCCTAAGCCACTCCCTCTCAGTCGAACTGCTAATTCTTCTGTGTACAATCAAAACAACAGGGGGGACAGAGTACAGCCCTGTCTCACTCCTCTAACACTCCTGACTTGCCCTGTTTCCAAATTTCCAAACCTGTAGATAGCACTTGTGTTCTCATACAGACTCTGTACAATGTTCACTATTTTTCTGCTAAAACCAACTTTACTCAAAATTTCAAACAGCCTAACCCGATCCACTCTGTCATACGCCTTTTCAATGTCCAGGAATGCTAAATATACCTTCTTATCATCCTTCTTCATTCGCTCAATTATTTCACTCACTACAAACAGATTATCCTCCCCATGTCTATCTTGCCTAAAACCATTCTGTTCTTCTCCAAGGACTCCTAATTCCTCAACTAAATTTTTCATTCTCTCATTCAAAATACCACAAAAGATCCTACATATAGTGCCGCCCAGTGCAATTGGTCTGTAATTTTGAAGTTCTTTCATACTCTTATGCCCACCCTTGTGCAACAGAACTACATTACACTTGCTCCAGTCATCTGGTACTCTTTCACTCTTGCATATCTCATCAAATAAACATTTCAACATACTGACTATACTCTCTCCTCCACGTTTATAGAACTCATATGGGATCTTATCAGGGCCACATGCCTTTCCATTTTTCACTTTCTTCAGAAAACTTACAATCTCTTCACAAGTGATTTTGTCTTCCATTTGCAGTTCACGTTCATCTACCAGAAAATTTATGGGTTCATCATCTGTAACCTGCTCATTCATTCCACCAATGTCCTCCCAGTATTCTTCAACTGCTTTCACCATTTGCATCCTATCTTGCACACTGCAACCATTGACTACTAATTCATCAACTTGAACTTCACTACCTCTATCATTATCTTGTATAAACCTATACCAATCTTTTATTCCATCTGGACCTTTCTTTCTTAGATTTTCAACTTGGTGTCTCTCCTCTTTAACTCTAGCCTCATTGATCATTCTCTTTACTCTCTTCTGCTGGTCCTTGTACTCATTCCATGCACTCTGCCATTCATCCTCAGTAATTCTGTTTCTTTCATACATTTTCCTAATATTTCGTTGTTTTTTATTTAAAGTCTTTCTTCTCATTCGTTCTTCCTTTATCTCACTCGTAAACCACCTAGCATTCCCTGTACTTTTCCTGCATTTCATTCTACCGATCTTTTGCTCTGCCACATTATACAAGGTTCTTGCAATCTCCCCATTTAGGTCATTTACATTTCCACACCTGTTCCAGTTATATCTACTCAGTTCATTTCTAAATTCTTCCCAGTTTGCCATTTTTATACGCCAATTTTTTTTTACTCTGCTGGCCTTCTGCATAGACTCCTTTCCACCCCAATTATATTCTAGTACAAGCATTTTATGGTCACTATCAATATCAAAATCATCTTCATCTACAAACATTTCTTTGACATATATTCTTGCTCTACTATTCACTATCATATAATCAATTGCAGTTTTACATCCCCTGCTTTGCCATGTATGCAAGCCATTTCCTATTGTTACATTCAGGTTCTCAAGTTCATTCTCATCACAGAAATCAATCAGTTTTTGTCCATTTGCATTCACAGGCTCACCAAGTATACCAACATGGCCATTCATATCACCCATGACAATCAGAGGGCATCTGCAATGCTCTTGCTTAATTCTTGTTAATATTTATTTTTTACATTCTCTTGATGGGCTAAAATACCATCAGTTGTCATATAGCATACAACCACAATAACACATTCATGAACATGCTTTCTTTCACACTTAATTACTAACAGATCTTCACTCTCAGGTTCATTTCCAACAGGAATTTCTTCTAATTTCCAATTTAGAGCATTTTTTACAATGAGACCAACTCCACCACCTCTTTTCTGCCAACTCACACGCCCTTTTCCAATCATGTAGTACGTAGTACTTACTCTCCTTACATATTAAACTGACTCTATCAAGCATTTGGGTCTCTACTACACCAACACAATCCAAATCTCCATTCTCAAATTCTGCTGCAAGGTCATCTAACTTTCCTGCATTCCATCCATGCACATTTATACATCCAAATCTCACAACACTATTGGACAATTCACAACATTTTTCATTTTTGCTCTGACAGCTTTCCATTCATCCTGTTCCACCTTCCATTGCAATATGAATACACCCAATCCACTGGATGTATCTCCTGGAGAGTTTCATCTCACCTTCTTGAGTAAGGTGGACTCCATCTCCACAAAAACATCCACTCTGGATCAGGTTATCCATATCAAGGAAGCTGGAACCCATTTCACGCTTTCTCATACTCTCAGCCTTCATCCTCATAATCCTTTTATGCACCTCCCTATTCACCTCCTTTTGCACCCTTTCATACTCCTCATCACAAGCAGGCCTTCTCAGGAGGCTCGTCACCGCCACTCTAACATTCTTCTTCCGCGCCTTTTCAACCACATTCATAATTGCATTCACCGTACGCTCTTTTCCCCATTCAAGCAATCCATTGCCACCTCCTTGCAGTACAACCATCCCTTCATCCATTTCATCTATCACTTCCTCAGCATGCCTACAAATCTCTTTCACTCCCTTTCCTCTCATGCTCGTACACCCACTACGGTCAGTCATTCTCACAAACCTATCCACATTTCTGACGTCCGCATCCCGTACTTCGCCACCCTTCTGTTTTGCCATAAATTTTTCAAGCTGCTTATTTATATATAAAACTGAATGCTACGACAGAAAAAAAATATTAAATAAATATTATAGCATTTTTTCAATAAGTTGTTCAACTATCCTTTGTCAAAACACGGTAGAAGACAGATTTTAAAAATGGTTTCTACGAGCCACTAAAAACATTAACAAGCGTATTTCACACGACGCGGAATAAACGGACGAAAAGGACCGAATCCTTTCACGCGAATCTATATTTTTCGTGTCGTTTATAGTTTTCGCGTCAAATTCAGTGTTTGAACGGTTTCAGGTGTGTTTGGGTGTTATTGTGTCAAAGTAAGAGTGAAATCAGAGGTATAATTAAGTTTTAGCAAGAGTTTTTTGCCTCTGGCGAAACACTGTGTTATAAATAGGCGCGATTGGCGGAACAAAGAATGAAAATATTCCAAAACAGGAGAAATGAACATTACTTATCTAAACACATTGCCGTTCGTTAAAAGCAAGTTACACTTGAAAAAAAAAGATTACATGATAGTAGACACTGGAAAAATAATTTAGTATATTTAATATGATTTAAAATGTAATTATGTATTGAATTAATTAGGGATATTACGTATTTTGACAGGCTAACTGACACGGTTCTGACGGAAGTGGTAACTTAACTGCACTATGGAACATCGACGAGGGCAGAAGCACGGCCAGTGGCACCAAGAAGATATGCTGAAAGCTCTTCATGCGTGCCGCAATAATGGGATGAGCACAGCAAAAGCCGCTCGCAAATTCAATGTTCCACGGAAGACCCTCTCTGACCGTTTAAAGAATAAAATTGATGAGAACATCAAAGGGGCAGGTAACGCCACGTACTTGACTGCTGAGCAGGAAAAGTCTCTTTGTAATTACATTGAATATATGGCCCAAAGAGCATTCCCACTTACCTTACCATCCGTCAAATTCTTAATTACGCCTGGTGTATTGACAAAACGTCAGGGAAAAAATTTGGTCCCAATGGGCCTAGTGAGACTTGGTGGACTGGATTTAAAAGCCGGCACCCAGAGGCTGTCAAATTAAGAAAACCCGATTCTCTGGACCGAGGGCCAGCACTGTATGGAACAGGGAACAACTTGCGCCACTATTTTCAAGTGCTAAAAAATTGTCTTGCAGATGGAGACTTCAGCAGCCGGCCACAAGACATTTATAATGCTGACGAAACAATTGTAGATCTAAATAAATCTACCCAGAAAGTTGTGGTGCCACGTAGAATGCGCGTGTCGCATTCCAGACAAGTCGCATCATCGGAACACATAAGTATTCACTGTTGCGCCTCTGCTGCCGGATACGCAATTCCTCCATTCATCATTTTTAAGGGCTCTTTTCCTGTTGGCAATTACACTGTTGGTGGCCCAGATGGTGCAATCTACGGCAAACAGAACTCTGGGTTCATGGATAGTGAGAGACCAGAGAAGCCTGTCCTTCTGCTGCTTGATGGACATTCATCACATTGTTCAGTAGAAGTTATTGAAGCAGCTAGAGAAAACAATGTGATGCTCTTAGCGCTGGCCCCCCATACAACCCATCTCTGTCAGCCGCTCGATGTTGCGGTGTATAAGGCATTTAAAATGCAGCTCTTGAAGGAAATGAAGTTGGGGCAGTCCCTTCGTGGAGACATTTGGATCTCTAAGGGAAATGTGCCGAAAATGTTGAAGCAACCGTTTGAAAAGGCAATGTCAATTCAGAATATCAAAAGTGGCTTCAGGAAGTGTGGCATCCACCCTTTCGACCCCAATGCTATAGACAGGAGCCATCTCTTCAGGAACCACCTAGTTCCGCATGAAGACATTGACCTTTCAGTGCCACCAGAAGACGATCCTGATGTTCCTGCCCACGAAGAGCCAGAGGACCCTGTTGCTGTAGTTCTGCAGCAAGCTCGTCGCGCAGAAGTTGAAGGGTCAGAGGACCCTGTTGCTGCAGTTCTACAGCAAGCTAGTCGCACAGAAGTTGATGGGCCAGAGGACCATGTTCCTGCAGTCGCACAGCAAGCTAGTCGCCCAGAAGGTGCTGACGTGGACTCTGCTATGCAGGTCACAAGTGTGGGTGAATCTTTCCAGTGTCAGCACATGCACATCAGTTCCTTCTGAACAAGATCTTGATGGAAATAATAATTCTAAATTTGCTTTAGACGTCTACTCTGGTCACCAGGAAGATACATCATTTGCGGTTGACATCTCAAATACGCCAGGCGTTTGCGTTATTGAGCAAAAAGCTGTCATTAAAGTTACGACTGGCTTTGCCAGCACTGTTCCTGCCCACCAATTTGGTCCCAACGAGAGCATTCCAGTAACTGCTGAAGACGTCTGTACATGCGGAGGACTACGGAGAACTCCAAACAGAGAAAATCCACTTGTGGCTGCAGGGATTGTTTCTCCTGACTTGGCTAGGATTTTTTATCCACCAGATGAAACTATTCCTGCTGGTAGGAAACGGCCACTGCGTGTCAAGTCAACGGCAAGGGTGATGACAGGCAACAATGTTTATGAGGACATCAAGCGTCAACAAGACTTGCTGGAACAAAAGCAGCGCCGGCAGGCAGAGAGAAAAGCTGCAATAGAAGCAAAAAGAAGAACGACTGCAACTACTTGCACCGCAACTACTAGCAGGAGATCTGTGCGACGGAGAAGGCACCGAGATGTTTCACAACATGATACTTCTTCTTCATCTGAGGAAGAAAGCTTGTGCACTTCTTGCGAAGCTAATTACTTCGCGCAAACTAAGCATAAACGTACAAAATGGGCTGGGTGCGACAGCTGTGAGAACTGGTTTTGTGAGGAATGTTTGCCAGACAATTTCAATTATAACAATGCATTCAAATGTAGCGAATGTTAGAAAACCTTTCTCTTGCTCTGCCTTTTGAGTTATTAGTATTTTTTTGAGTCATTAGTGATCGTTTAGATTATTAGTGTTCTATTAACGGAATTTTTTTTGTCATGGCTGATTATTTCAAACAGGCTTGCTGCATGATTATATTTCTGTTTAGTTACTTAGCTAAAGAAAATAATACAGTATAAGCAGGATGCAGATATTATTTTAAGAAAAATTAATTAATCCTAGTTGTTCTTTAGTTACGTAGATATGGAATGATTTACTTCACTGTGATATTAATAGCCAGTGTCTATCGATAGGAACATTACAATTTTTACAGGATATTGTTTAATACTTAGTAGATTGCAAATGATACCAAATAGCTATTTAGAGTCTCCTTTGAGTTAACAGCAAGATATTGTCACGTGTTATATTTCTTTTCTGTTCAACAGTTACGAGAATCTAAAATTTAGTTCATGATTCAATAAAACAAAAAACCAATTATTTTTTTTATTTTATCCAATAGTATGAATACAAATTGACCCCTTTATAATAACCTGTACTTTTTTCGGTCAATATTGAATATAATGTTGTCAACGAATTTCATAATTTCGTAGGTATAGATGGGTAATATAGTCGATTTTAAGACGTTTTACACGAATGACAATGTGCCCGGAAATGCTTAGTTTTTGAGTTATTTAAGTTTGAAGTTATACGAACGGCACTCCTGAATGGCCATTTTAACGCAAAAACAGTCATTGTTTTAGCAATGAAAATGGAAGCTAACCCCTATTACAAACGTAAAGAGGTTGGGTCGTGAGGGGTAGCAACAGTTCTTTTAGTGAAAATTATAAATAAAGCTTTCCAGTGACGTTTGTTTACATCGACTCGAAGATGGCTGCCGCCATGTTCAGCCGGTTGGCGCCATGGCGGCAGCCACCTTGGCGTCGATGTAAACAAACGTCACTCGGAACCTTTATTTACAATTTTCACTAAAAGAACTGTGCCTACCCCTCACGACCCAACCTTTTTACGTTTGTAATAGGGGGTTAGCTTCCGTTATTAATTTAATTACGCTAGCCCCGCGTACTTCCATGGCGCGCACAAGCCAGCTTCAAAGTTGAATAATTCGAAAATAACGCATCGCCGGGCAGAATGTCATTCATGTAAAACGTCTTATAATCGACTATATTACCCACCTATACCTACGAAATTATGAAATTCGTTGACAACATTATATTCAATATTGACCCTTTTTTCAGTAGGTTAGTACTATTGTAATTAGCGTCACACATATAAATCAAACCACTAAGCATGTAATTTACCGATAACCACTTCGTTAGGCGAAACAATATGGGTTAACTGCATCTATTGTTGTTTCGCCATTGCAATGGCAACATACAAATGCGTGGCAAAATAGGTCATGGTGAAACATGACTGGCCTATGTGCTTCGCCACAAATTTGAACCCCCCGCTAAAATGTGTCGCTGTGTGTCTAGGGTAATGTTAGCGGCATGTACGGGAATTTTTTACCAGAATGCCCTAAAGATTCTGATCTTTAGGATGAAAATGGTCAGTTGTTTTGTGGAATAGGTGTTGAATGGTGGGTATGTAAAAATTCTCCATTTCAAAAGTGGCAAAACTGGGTATGTTGACGTTAACCATGTTGGCACCACATATTTGAATTGTAGGTCTCCCTCTCCCTTTCATACTACTCTTTTGTTCAATTCTTCCACTCACATCACTCTTTCCATCTATCTTCCTTTAATTCACGTCCACTACAGGCGCCTGCACCTCATTTGGCATATCAACAGGTTGCTTCTTCACTCTCTTTCCATTTGTACTTCTTTCATCATGCTCATTCAACCTTCTACTCTCATCTGTCACATTTGCACCACCATTTGCTTCATTTACTGCATTCACACTCCTTGCACTATCATCCACTTCATTTGCACTCCTTGCATCACCATTTATCTCTTCATTCACTGCATTTGCACCATTCTCATTCTTTCCTTCATTCAACTTTCTTTTATCCTTCAAGTCAGTCTCTGAAGCAACTATCAGAATTGTCAATCTCTCAACCTCCTCTTCCATCTTCTTTCTCTTGTCATTCAAATATTTCCAGCACGTAAAGACAAGATCACTCAACTTTCTCCGACTTCTCTCTCTCAAACCTTTGCATGCATGTGCATCTATATCTACCCACTCTTTACAAGTCATGCACTCAATCTCCTCATCCATCCCACTTGCACCTCCCTTCCTATAACCACTCCTATTTCTTGCTATTATCAAATGCAGACTTCTATCTCAGTATAAATTTTATAGGCAGAAGAAATCTTCACTCACCAAATCTACAAAAAATCAGATTATCAAACAAAGGAAACAAAAACGTTACCTACTACTCTCACAGTCACCCTATACCATGTCACACTCTATCCTATTTATATGCAAAGAAAGCTTACCAGTCAAAACACCTCAGTCAAAAATTGCAAGTCACGACACCAATGCTCAGTCTCAACTCTCACGCAACAAAAGAACTACTCGCACGAGCACTCCACACAAAGTCACACACTGTACTCACGTGAATATACAAACTATACCAGTTTTTCAGCAACTTCACATTAATTCACCACATTTTTCGTCAGAGGATCAGAAGCCCGTGCACACACCAAGTGATCCAAATGAAAAAAAAAACTGTTTACTGCACAGAAAATTTGATTCAAAGGTCTTTGCACGATGCTGTTCATGACGGACGTATGAAACACAGAGTAAAGCCGCACCGACGGACAAACGATACAAGGTTGGAATGTATATTGTGGTCAAATGAATTAGGTTTTTTAGGTTCTATCAGCAGTGCGGCCATTCGAGTGCACGTGTTTCTGGGTCCTCCGACGAATATTGTGGTGAATTAAAGTGAAGTTGCTAAAAACTGGTATAGTTTGTATATTCACGTGAGTAAAGTGTGTGACTTTGTATGGAGTGCTCGTGAGAGTAGTTTTTTTGTTGCGTGAGAGTTGAGACTGAGCATTGGACTTTGGTGTGGTGACTTGCAATTTTTGACTGAGGTGTTTTGACTGGTAGTTAAGCTTTCTTTGCATATAAAGAGTATAGTGTTTGACATTGTAGAGAGTGACTGTGAGTAGTAGGAAACGTTTTTGTTTCTTTTTTTTTTTTTTGATAACTTGATTTTCAGTAGATTTGGTGAGTGAAGACTCCTTCTGCCTGTGAAATTTGTACTGAGATAGAAGTCTGTGTCTGAGGATGGCAAGAAATAGGACTGGTCGTAGGAAGGGAGGTGCAAGTGGAATGGATGAGGAGATTGAGTGCATGACTTGTAAAGAGTGGGTAGATATAGATGCATGCAAAGGTTTGAGAGAGATGAGTCGGAGGAAGTTGAATGATCTTGTGTTTACGTGCTGGAAATGTTTGAATGACGAGAGAAAGAAGTTGGAAGAGGAGGTTGAGAGATTGACAATTCTGATGGTTGCTTTAGAGGCTGATTTGAAGGATGAAAGGAAGTTGAATGAAGGAAAGAATGAGAATGGTGCAAATGCAGTGAATGAAGAGGTAAATGGTGGTGGTGCAAGGAGTACAAATGAAGTGGATGATGGTGCAAGGAGTGCAAATGAAGTGGATGATGGTGCAAGGAGTGCAAATGAAGTGGATGATGGTGCAAGGAGTGTGAATGCAATAAATGAAGTGAATGGTGGTGCAAATGTGCCAGATGAGAGTAGAAGGATGAATGAGCATGATGAAAGAAGTACGAATGGGAAGAGAGTGAAGGAGCAACCTGTTGATATGCCACATGAGGTGCAGGCGCCTGTAGTGGAAGTGAATGTAAGGAAGATGGATGGAAAGAGTGATGTGAGTGGAAGAGTTGAACGAAAGAGTAGTATGAAAGGGAGAGTGAGACCTACGATTAGAATATGTGGTGACAGCATGGTGAAGAATGTGGATAGGTTTGTGAGTATGACTGACCGTAGTGGATGTACGAGCATGAGAGGAAAGGGAGTGAATGAGATTTGTAGGCATGCTGAGGAAGTGATAGATGGAATGGATGAAGGGATGGTTGTACTGCAAGGAGGTGGCAATGGATTGCTTGAATGTGGGAGAGAGCGTACGGTGAATGCAATTATGAATGTTGTTGAAAGGGCGCGAAAGAAGAATGTAAGAGTGGCTGTGACCAGTCTGCTGAGAAGGCCTGCATGTGGTGAGGAGTATGAAAGGGTGCGAAAGGAGGTGAATAGGGAAGTGCATAAAAGGATCATGAGTATGAAAGCTGAGAGTATGAGAAAGCGTGAAATGGGTTCCAGCTTCCTTGATATGGATAACCTGATCCAGAGTGGATGTTTTCGTGGAGATGGAGTCCACCTTACTCAAGAAGGTGAGATGAAACTCTCCAGGAGATACATCCAGTGGATTGGGTGTACTCATATTGTAATGGAAGGTGGAACTGGATGAATGGGAAGCTGTCAGAGCAAAAATGAAAAATGTTGTGAATTGTCCAATAGTGTTGTAAGGTTTGGATGTATAAATGTGCGTGGATGGAATGCAGGAAAGTTAAATGACCTTGTAGCAGAATTTGAGAATGGAGATTTGGATTGTGTTGGTGTAGTAGAGACCCAAATGCGTGATAGAGTCAGTTTAAAGTGTAAGGAGAGTAAGTACTACATGATTGGAAAAGGGCGTGTAAGTTGGCAAAAAAGAGGTGGTGGAGTTGGTCTCATTGTAAAAAATGCTCTAAATTGGAAATTAGAAGAAATTCCTGTTGGAAATGAACCTGAGAGTGAAGATCTGTTAGTAATAAAGTGTGAAAGAATGCATGCCAGAGAATGTGTTATTGTGGTTGTATGCTATATGACAACTGATGGTATTTTAGCTCATCAAGAGAATGTAAAAAAGTATGAAATATTAACAAGAATTGTGCAAGAGCATTGCAGATGCCCTCTGATTTTAATGGGTGATATGAATGGCCATGTTGGTATACTGGGTGAGCCTGTGAATGCAAATGGACAAAAATTGATTGATTTCTGTGATGAGAATGAACTTGAGAACCTAAATGTAACAATAGGAAATGGCTTGCATACATGGCAAAGCAGGGAATGTAAAACTGCAATTGACTATATGATAGTGAATAGTAGAGCAAGAGAGTGTGTCAAAGAAATGTTTGTAGATGAAGATGATTTTGATATTGATAGTGACCATAAAATGCTTGTACTAGAATATAATTGGGGTGGAAAGGAGCCGATGCAGAAGGCCAGCAGAGTAAGAGAAAATTGGCGTATTAAAATGGCAAACTGGGAAGAATTTAGAAATGAATTGAGTAGATGTAACTGGAACAGGTGTGGAAATGTAAATGACCTAAATAAGGAGATTGCAAGAACCTTGTATGATGTGGCAGAGCAAAAGATCGGTAGAATGAAATGCAGGAAAAGTACAGGGAATGCTAGGTGGTTTACGAGTGAGATAAAGGAAGAACGAACGAGAAGGAAGACTTTAAATAAAAAACAACGCAGTATGAGGAAAATGTATGAAAGACGCAGAATTACTGAGGATGAATGGCAGAGTGTATGGAATGAGTACAAGGACCAGCAGAAGAAAGTAAAGAGAATGATCAATGAGGCTAGGGTTAAAGAAGAGAGACACCAAGTTGAAAATCTAAGAAAGAAAGGTCTAGATGGAATAAAAGATTGGTATAGGTTTATACAAGGTAATGATAGAGGTAGTGAAGTTCAAGTTGATGAATTAGTAGTCAATGGTTGCAGTGTACAAGATAGGATGCAAATGGTGAAAGCAGTTGAAGAATACTGGGAGGACATTGGTGGAATGAATGAGCAGGTTACAGATGATGAACCAATAAATTTTCTGATAGATGAACATGAACTGCAAATGGAAGACGAAATCACTTGTGAAGAGATTGTAAGTTTTTTGAAGAAAGTGAAAAATGGAAAGGCATGTGGCCCTGATAAGCTACCATATGAGTTCTATAAATGTGGAGGAGAGAGTGTAGTCAGTATGTTGAAATGTTTATTTGATGAGATATGGAAGAGTGAAAGAGTACCGGATGACTGGAACAAGTGTAATGTAGTTCTGTTGCATAAGGGTGGACATAAGAGTATGAAAGAACTTAAAAATTACAGACCAATTGCACTGGGTGACACCGTATGTAAGATCTTTTGTGGTATTTTGAATGAGAGAATGAAAAATTTAGTTGAGGAATTAGGAGTCCTGGGAGAAGAACAGAATGGTTTTAGGCAAGATAGACGGGGGGAGGATAATCTGTTTGTAGTGAGTGAAATAATTGAGCGAATGAAGAAGGATAACAAGAAGGTATATTTAGCATTCCTGGATATTGAAAAGGCGTATGACAGAGTGGATCGGGTTAGGCTGTTTGAAATTTTGAGAAAAGTTGGTTTTAGCAGAAAAATAGTGAACATTGTACAGAGTCTGTATGAGAACACAAGTGCTATCTACAGGTTAGGAAATTTGGAAACAGGGCAAGTGAGGAGTGTTAGAGGAGTGAGACAGGGCTGTACTCTGTCCCCCCTGTTGTTTGGATTGTACACAGAAGAATTAGCAGTTCGACTGAGAGGGAGTGGTTTAGGACTGAAAGTTGGTAATGAGAGACTGAGCTGTTTGTTGTATGCTGATGATGTGGTTGTGGTTAGTGAATGTGGTCATGAACTACTAAGGATGCTTGACATTGTGAATGGATATAGTACAGATTTCAAGATGAACTTTGGTGCCGATAAAAGTAAGGTCATGGTTATAAATAGTGATGAGACTGATAGAGACAGACTGTGGAATATTGGAGAAATCAGAATAGGTAGAACAAAAGAATACAAATATCTAGGTTGTATGATGAGTGAAGATGGATGTACTAGAACTAAAGGTGAGAAAGTGGCTAAAGCAATGCAGTGGAGTGGACGGTTAGGTAGTGTGGCCAGATACAGAGCAAACAAGTACGAATGTGTGAGAGGAATGTGGAAGTATGTTGCTGTACCTAGTGTCATGTATGGTATGAGTGCTCTTGCCTGGAATGGAAGTGATCTTGAAAAGCTGGATGTGATACAAAATAAGGTAGGACGTGTAGCATTGGGTGCTCCGAAATGGACAGCTACAGAAGCCATTAGAGGTGACCTAGGGTGGAGCCTATTTTCAGAAAGAATGATGAAAGCTGTGCTGAATTATAAGGTGAGAATTGAAAGAATGCAGAATAGCAGGTGGGTAAGGCGAATCTTTGAATGGAATCTGAGTGTAAGCTATTGGGAGAAAGTATGTTGGGGGCATGCAAGGAAACTCAGTATGCAAAAGATTATTCATGTTAGAATTGGGAGACCTGTGGATGACTGGAGTTTAATAAATGTAGGAGGTGTAGGGCCTGAGTGGGACTGCAAGAGGTGGAAGAAAGAGATTGAGAGACGAACAAAAGAGTATGGATTGAATAAGTGGAAGCTTAGCATGATGCGCAAGCCTACACTTAACTGGTATATGAAAAAGAAAGCACCTAAGTTTGAGCTGTTCTATGATGGTAGTTTTGGAAGTCAACTCTTGTTTGCTGTGAGATGTAAGTCATTGAGTGTGAACAGACGTACATGGAGATGGAATGAGAATAATAACAGATTATGTCAGCAGTGTAATAGTGGAGTAGAGGAAACAATTGAGCATTTAGTGCTGGAATGTAGTAAGTATGAGCAAGAGAGAGAGAGTTTTATGAATGTGGTGTCTGAGCAGTATGGAGAGAATGAGTGGAATGCCAGATGTGCTGAAGATGATTGCGGTATGAGCTGTCTTGCTGGATTGGATCAGGAGTGCAATTTGAGTATCATCGAAGCTATGAAATTTTTTCTTGTGCGTGCCTGGAGTAAGAGACAGTGACTGGAATGAGCCAGTCAGGTAGAATGGTCAGTAATGACCCAATATGCCTGGGGATGGTGTTTTGACGCACTGGCTATCCCAGTGACGCCATCCAATGGCAGCTTATGACGAGGATTGGTAAATCCTGAGTAGTTTAGTGGACAAGTCTGGTACCAGGCGCTGAACTCTTTGTGTGATAACTGTGGAGGGAATTGTAGGCCGTTACAAAGGCCCCGACGCTGTCGGCCCTCAATTTCAAGTTCAAGTTCAAGTTCAAGTTCAGGTTAAAGGTTAGGTTAACATCGGCATCTTTGGGATGCTTTATTACCAATCAAGCCTGATACATATGATCTTAGCATTGGTTTTTCATATGTCTTATAACTAACCCTATATATAGGACACCATGACGGTTCCCCCGTAAAGCCGGTACCCATTTCCGACACCTGCGTTGAGTGGGGTATTGTGCTTGCGCTTTCCCTTATACCCGTTAAGCGTTAATTAATCAAACATTAACCATAATCATACTGAATTGATGCTTGCTCAAATTTTACAAAGTGAATGATGATATACTAGAACGCTTGAAGTACGACGTGAGATACCTGTGGCTACAGAGAGAATTTTCATAATGACGCCGAGTAACCAATTGTACAACACCCTATTTTCACGAATCTTTATTGGAGACAAAATTAAAACAGAATACTTTTAATTTTTTCATTCATGAAATTTATAACTAAAATAATTTAATTTGAGGTAAATGTGTAGTTTTGATTGTCCGCTGGGGTGAATTGACGGGCAAAGACTACAACATCTCTCGACAAGTAAATTTGAGCGACTATAAGAGGGATAATGAATGACAATTTTTGGTTAACTCAGCTTTTTCCTGCCGTGTAGTTTATTGAAGGAAAACCAAGGAGAACTGGCTTGGATCTTGATCTCGGAGAGCTTGTCTAGGTGGGCAATCCATGCCGGAGAGCCAGGCTGGCGTTGGCGAAGGCCGTCACGCGATGGAGTAGGCAGGGTGAGTGAGTTGTATTTGGGAACTTGAATTAGGCAATTTGAGATGATTGAGCGAGGGTCAATGACGTAGTTCAGGTAGAACTAATGACTCAAAATAAGGTGAGGTGTGAGTGAGCAAGTTAAATCCGGCTCATGTGAGCAGAAGCAAGTCGGCACATTAGCACATTAGCACAGTAGCAGGAGCAAGTTAAGTTACTGCTCATATTAGCATAGCATACTAGGATACTAGTAAGCCCAGGTCCTTAGCATTTAGCATATTATGTCACAGCTCATATTGGTAGGAGCAAGTTAAGTCACAGCTTATGTGAGAATAGCATTTAGCATGGCACTCAGGAACGCAGGGAGATTCAAAACTGTGAGTGTTGTGTGTATGGCGATGATGTAGAGGTCAAGGTGATGTTCGCACGCTAGCACGCCACAAGAAAGAGTGAGCAGTTCAAGCGACGCGCTTGAATGTTTCCAAATCGGGGTGCTTAAAGGCTCGAAATGTCGATTGATTATTTGGTCTCTCATGTATTTACACACAAACTTCAATGATTACGAGTTAGAAGTAGAAAATAATTAATAATAAATTATAGTAAGATTTTTAATGCTAATGATTAATTTATTTCAGTGAGAATGGCAAATTTCTAATTTTTACGCTTATGTAGCGGTATGCTACATTACCCCCAAGGCGCAGACCGAAAGGTCCACCCGCTGCAATCATCTGTAGCGGGAAGGAGGGCGAACTACGCGACCCTGCCGGGTTCGGCAATTGGCAAATGATACTGAGCGGGGAAGTTTCACCAAACGGGTCTGCAAGTTTAGATCAGCAAGAGTCCTAGGAACAGGAGTTACTGCAGCGGGCTCGTCTGGTCTCTCCAGACTTGTCGCTGTGTCAGTAAGAGGGCTAGAATTAGAGTCTACGATAGGCTTAGGGATAGGGTTTGAATGTACAGGCACGTAGAAAGGGTTACACTCAAGTTGACTAGGCAACATTGCCGCCAACTGAGGAAGCTGAGATGGTAGATATGATCGAGTCTCAGTGGGAAAGGAATTCTGTGGAGAGAATGATGGTTTAGCAGTTACACTATGATCGGAAGTGTACGCGACTTTTAATCGATCAATGCTCACAGGGTCGTGTGAACCCGATCTTTCAAGGATGAAATATTTGGGCGTGCGTTTGATAATTTTGAACGGACCATCATAAGGGCGCGTGAGTGTAGGTTTGATGGCGTCGTTTCGGACATACACATGTGTGCAGTCTCGCAATGCAGGATCGAGTTTGTCCTTAGACTGCGGCATTCGTGGAGCAACATACTCAATCTTACGCATGCAGTCTTTAAGGCAGGTTACATAGGCGAAACGGTCAGCGGATGAAAATTCAGGCAAAGGTTTTGGGTCAACAATGTCGCCGGGGAGACGAAGTGTCTGACCATAGAGCATCTCTGCTGCTGTGCACTGCTGATCTTGTCTGTACAGATTGCGGATGCTCAACAATACAACTGGAAGTCTGTCAGTCCAATCGTGACTGCAGTTCAAGCAACGTAATGCAGCCTTCAAGTCCCTGTGGACTCTCTCAATAAGTCCATTTGACTGCGGATGGTAAGAGGTCGTAGAGGTGTTAGTACAACCTAAAGCATTGCTGAGCTCACTCCAGAATTTTGAGGTAAATTGTGATCCCCGGTCATGCGTGACCTTTAAGGGGACACCAAATCTAGAGATCCAGTTGGACATGAAAGCGCGCGCTACAGTCTCAGTTTGGGTATCAGGAAGAGGGACAGCCTCAACCCAACGTGTGAACTTATCGATGATGGTCAACAAATAAGAATAACCGCGCGATAAAGGCAAAGGACCCACCAAATCTAGGTGGACCGAGTCGAACTTGTGACCTGTGAATGCACAACTCTGCAGCGCTGCACGATTATGTTTCACCACTTTACTACTCTGACATGCATGGCAATTTTGTACAATTTGCTTGACCTCCTTACGCATCGCTGGCCAGACGTAACGATCAGAACTCAAACGCAATGTACGGTTAATACCAGGGTGAGAGAGAGAATGGTAATGCAGGATAGCTACTCTGCGGAGAGTTGCAGGAAGGTACAAACGAGAAAGTCGCTCGGCATCACGGTACACGCCGTCAACCAAGGTTAACTTCAGAGAGGAAGTGTTAGAAGGTTTGAGAAGGTCCTGAAGTTCAGGATCCTCCTTCTGCGCTCTTGCAATGTTGCCGAAGGTGATTTCACCACTGGTTTGGACAGTGTTGATTCTGGAAAGACAGTTAGCGACAGCATTGTCCAACCCTTTTATGAAACGGATGTCAGTGGTAAACTGACTTATAAACGACAAATGTCGCGCCTCTCTCGGGGAATGTCTTTCAGAAGGCATCTTGATCGCTGAGATCAGAGGTTTGTGATCTGTGTAGATCACAAACTCCCTCGCCTCTAGAGCATAGCGAAAGTGTCTTACAGACAAGTAGATAGCAAGAAGTTCCCTACCGAACGCGCTATAAGCACGCTCAGTGGGCGACAGCTTTTTGGAAAAGAAAGCAAGAGGAGAGATATTAGTACCTACTTGTTGTTGCAACACAGCACCTACGGCGGTACTGGATGCGTCCACAACGAGGCTGAAGTCAGCATTAGCAATAGGGTAGGATAATTCAGTCGCGGAAGCTAACTTGTGCTTGATTGTCTCAAAAGCTTTGCGCGCTTCTTCTGTCCATTTTACCTCAATAGATTTGCCTTTTCGTTTCGGTTCGAGGAGGTCAGACAAGGGCGCTAAAGTTTGAGCACAGTTGCGTATGAAACGATGGTAGAAGTTAACAGAACCTAGGAACCTTCTTAGTTCCTTCTGGGTCTGCGGAAGAGGAAAGTTTTTGATCACTTCTACTTTGGAAGGTAAAGGCTTTAGACCTAGGCTAGAGATTTCATGACCTAAGTAAATCAGTGATGGCTTTCCGAGCTCACATTTTGCAGGATTTACGAGGAGTCCATTGTCGGACAATCTTTGAAAAACGACCCTAAGATGGTCTTTGTGCAACTCCGGGGTTGTGGATGCCACTAGGATGTCGTCTAAATAGACATAAGCGAAAGTGAGATCAGAGAAAATTTCAGCCATGTGCCTTTGGAACGTTTGAGGAGCGTTCCTCAAGCCATATGGCATCTTGAGGAACTCAAAGAGACCAAACGGAGTGATTACCGCGGTCTTAGGAATCGCAGACTCATCCAAGGGAATTTGATGGAAGGCAGACTGCAGGTCTATCTTAGAGAAAATTTGTGCTCCCTCTAAATTTGCACTGAAATCATGAAGGTAGGGAATAGGGTATCGATCAGGTAAAGTAACGGCGTTCAACCTGCGGAAATCCCCGCACGGTCTGAATTCACCGTTAGCCTTGGATACTAGCAAAAGAGGGCTAGCCCAAGGGCTTTTGGAAGTGCGAATGATGCCACTTTCGAGCATCCTAGCGAATTCTTTCTTAGCTAACGCCAATCGATCAGGCGGCAGTCGCCTAGCACGGGAGAAAACTGGCGGACCTTGCGTCTCTATGAAGTGCTTTGTGCATGTTTGCATGTTATTAGAAGCTAAGTTAGGGTTTGTTAATGCTGGGAAATTTTTAAGTTCTTGTTCAAACATGCACTCCTCCTTGAAAGCAATCGAGAAGGAATGCAAGACATTTGCTCTAGTTATGCTACAAGCGGGAATTGAGATCTGTGTCTCCTCGTCCCTAATTCTACGGTTCTTAATATCTACAATTATGCCAAACTTGGCTGGGAAATCAGCACCTATGATGGGCTCTTGGACTTCAGCTACCAAGAAAGTAAATGCTAATTTTCTCCTCAATCCCAGACCGCACTCTAAAATTCTTTCACCGTAACAAGGAATTGGCGTGCCGTTTGCGGCGCGTAATGTCGCCAACAATGGGTTGTTTTTGTCTTTTGCCGTGGCTGGGATAATTGACACACTGGAGCCAGTGTCTATTAAAAATCGATACTTGGTGACGGGATCGAGAATAGTAAGGAGGCGAGTAGTCTGGGAATGAGGCAACGCAGTACTCGCTACTATGCGTCGCTGTTGGCGTTTCCCGAAGTCATTTCGGTATAACGAGGACAGTATCTAGAGGCACAATTGCGAGCTTGGTCACCAAATTTCATGTGGTACCAGCATAAATTGCTACTAGTATCACGAGAGCGCGACCTGAAGCGGCGGTCTTGATTTGACCTATCATAAGTTCTACCTCTATCAAAGCGTTGAGGAGGAGGAGAAGGATAGTTTGAGTGATAGTCATAGGGATAGTCGTAGGCATTTTGGTGGCTTTGGAATCTCCCTGGGCCTTGCTGAATGTGAGCTACGCTCTGACCACTCTGACCTAACTGGCAATTCTGGAGAGCTTGCTTTATCTCAGCGATGTCTTGCTGCATCTTATCTATCATGGCTGAGGATTGATTCTGAGTATTTGCGGGGCTAAAATTTGCAGCAGCTGCGTTTAGGGAAGTAACTTGCGGTTCTCGTGACAAATTAATATTGCGCATCACCGTCTCAGTGGACTCCGCCAGCTTTTCTAACGTTTGATCGGGGCCTGCTAGCGATAGAAATGGACGCACATTCGGAGGAAGCTTAGTCATGAAAACTTCCTTCAGAAATCCCTCAGCTACGGCAACACCCGTAGCGAGTTTTCGCAGTTCTTTGACTAGCGAAGTGGGAGAGAAAGAACTAGAGACAGAAGGAATAGTTGAGGCGTCTACCAAACTTCGGAATTTGTCCGCATCGGACATCTGCAACTTCTGCAGAATCTTCCTTTTTAAGGTGCCGTACGGGTCAAAGGCGGGGGGGTTCTCGAGCAACTGATTTGAATCATTTAACAATTTTGTGGGGGCTGCGGACACTAGAGCGTAGAATTGGTCTGTGTTATTAGTGATTTGGTGATACCTAAACATGGCTTCACACTGTTGAAACCACGTGTGAGCGTCCTCCGGGATAAAGGGGGGAAGCCTAATGGGTTTTGTGGGCGCTCGATCTTCATTATCTGAGTCAGGCATGCCAGCAATCTCTTTGAGGATGCGCAATTAAGATATCAATGCCTATGCTTGGAATTAAGTGGCAAGGATTTGTGTTAATTCTTTACCTACTCAATCATTCAAATTAAGTTGAAACAGAAATATGAAATTGGAAACGAGAAAAAATTATGCGGTATGCGGCAATTTTTGCGTAGGCACAAAAATAAAGCAGGTGAGAAAAAAAATTATTTTCCTACCTACTCAATCAATCCTTAACGTTGAAAAAAAAACGGAAAGAGAGAGAATGGAAGCGAAGATTTTCACGGTAGTCAGAAAGAAATGCACAGCACGGAAATAGGAGAAAAATATTTTTCCCACCTACTGAGGCACGAAAACAAACAAAGACAGGAAAACAGCATAAAATTTTTTAGAGCTGCTCAGAGAAAGATTAGCACAGTGACATCTATAGAAAATTCTCAAAGACTACGACATGGGAAATTTATCACTACAATGACATGCCAAAATTATCCTCTCACAATCTCTCAAACCTTATCGAGTTGAATTGTTTTTAAGTTTTTTTAAGAAAGTTTTGGGTTATTTTAACTGGGGTCACCAGTGTGTAGTTTTGATTGTCCGCTGGGGTGAATTGACGGGCAAAGACTACAACATCTCTCGACAAGTAAATTTGAGCGACTATAAGAGGGATAATGAATGACAATTTTTGGTTAACTCAGCTTTTTCCTGCCGTGTAGTTTATTGAAGGAAAACCAAGGAGAACTGGCTTGGATCTTGATCTCGGAGAGCTTGTCTAGGTGGGCAATCCGTGCCGGAGAGCCAGGCTGGCGTTGGCGAAGGCCGTCACGCGATGGAGTAGGCAGGGTGAGTGAGTTGTATTTGGGAACTTGAATTAGGCAATTTGAGATGATTGAGCGAGGGTCAATGACGTAGTTCAGGTAGAACTAATGACTCAAAATAAGGTGAGGTGTGAGTGAGCAAGTTAAATCCGGCTCATGTGAGCAGAAGCAAGTCGGCACATTAGCACATTAGCACAGTAGCAGGAGCAAGTTAAGTTACTGCTCATATTAGCATAGCATACTAGGATACTAGTAAGCCCAGGTCCTTAGCATTTAGCATATTATGTCACAGCTCATTTTGGTAGGAGCAAGTTAAGTCACAGCTTATGTGAGAATAGCATTTAGCATGGCACTCAGGAACGCAGGGAGATTCAAAACTGTGAGTGTTGTGTGTATGGCGATGATGTAGAGGTCAAGGTGATGTTCGCACGCTAGCACGCCACAAGAAAGAGTGAGCAGTTCAAGCGACGCGCTTGAATGTTTCCAAATCGGGGTGCTTAAAGGCTCGAAATGTCGATTGATTATTTGGTCTCTCATGTATTTACACACAAACTTCAATGATTACGAGTTAGAAGTAGAAAATAATTAATAATAAATTATAGTAAGATTTTTAATGCTAATGATTAATTTATTTCAGTGAGAATGGCAAATTTCTAATTTTTACGCTTATGTAGCGGTATGCTACATAAATGCCGAATTTTAGCACGCCGCTGTCAAATTATTAATTAAACCAATTCCTAATTAATAATCAACTTATGCTTTCTTCAAGATGTAGTGGCAAAGTGTTCAAATATTTATGAGAAGGTCCTGAATTCAAGTTTGATAATTGTGCTATACATCCGTCCGAACAAGAAGTTTCCCCGGTGAAAAGAGAGAAAACGAATAAGAAAACTCATGGAGAGAACCTCCTACTCTATGAACTTGAACTTCACTCCTCCTCAGGTCAAGTACCAAGAACCATTGTAATTTTGAAAAGGCCTACAAATTGAAGCGATCAATCATGTTGTTTTAAAAGGCTGAAGTACATGAACGCAACACGAGGTGTACCGCTATTAATCTTAGAGAAAACCTTAAGGGATTGTAAAAATTGAATTGGAATACATAAAGTATATAAATAATTTAAATTTTTGAATATGATGCTTTCTGCTCTGTTCATATTATTAAACTCAATGCTCTTGTATGACTTCAAAAAGTGACGCACTTTAATCTTCGGATAATATTGTTGAAATAATTATTTCTTACTCTTTATTATTATTGCAAATTTTCAATATATTTCAATTCCAACAAGTATGGTATTCATGTGAATTAATTATTTACGTGTTTTTTCATCCCCTTAAAGTAAACGCGCTTTGGGAAGAGCTATCACGTAAAGACATTAGTTCTTGGTTCGAGCCAAAGCTTTTATAAAACACATTTCTGTGATGTTCTGATGTTGCCCGTTTAATTGAAATTATCAAGTAAAGTTTTAGTACACCAGTGGATGTTCTGGAGTCGTCAGCAAGGCTTAAGGCATTCGATAATAACGGGTCACCAGTCACCGGAGAAGGCGACACTTCCTAGATACATGGAGAAATATCTGACTCGTCCTCAGAAGGAGGTTGGTATGGTGTTCGGACGCGACTACTGGCGCCTCTAACTGATCAAAAGAAAGCCCATCTGCCAAAACTCGAAAGGTCAATGAAATGTCAGTTTACGCTCGCCTTGGGGGTTTTTTATTCCCTATTGATGGAATGCTGAAGCGAAGCGGTATCCGTGGGATCTTGAGGCGTCCTCGAGGATCTTCTCTTTGAAGGCGAGAACTCCCGTCGCTGCGCTCCAGGGTCCGTCTCGTGGCGTGTAATTAGGAGCGTTATGTGGAAATGCGTTTGGGGTTTGCGTGACGTGTCGCCATTGAGTGAATTCAATTGTTATGAATGGTGCGGCGGACAACTGTCACCGTTAGAGGAAGAACAACCGGTGAGCAAACACGGTTTGGGTGATAATTAATGTGAAGTGAGAACCGGACAGGATTCGAAAGACGATCCGGCAGAAGTATTTGGGAGAGTTGGAAGTATTGGAACTTGGAAGAGGCAGTATTCTTTTAGCCGTTGTGATGGTTGAGTGGCTACACTGCGGGAAGGTGCGAGTAAAGTGCTATATATCCCTAATTGTTTTAGGGATGGGTTGTGTTGTGATGAACTCGTGGGTCCTGTTCGGAACAAGACGCTGGGTTACTGTGCACAGATGAACAAGCACTGACACACGAGCAAGACTGCCTCACAATGTGCTTACATGGAAGAACTTGACAGAGGTCTAGTACTCAAGGTAAACTAGGCAAACTACAACTCGGCGCCTGAGCCGCAGCCTAGCCTAGTTGGCACCTAAAAATCGGGTGTTTTTCTAAAGACCCTCTGACAAGTCCTAACCTAACATCACTCGCAGTCAATAAGTTTATGGTCATTAGAATTGGTAATAGTACAGTAATAGTAATTCTGCATTAGCAGAATTTGCAACTAGGTCATGGAGGTTGACTCTGTACAAATAAGGGCTACTGGCTGTGCATCGATAGAAAGGAGACTTTATTTCCCTAAATCTAGCAAGTCACTTCCTCCTAATCTGGGTTACATTTTATTAGAATGCACAAGTGCTTTTGGGTTGGCCGTTGTGGTCTTAGAATGGGCTGCCAGACCACTAAGAACTGTCTGCAATAATTATACCTAAGTTAGAAATTAACTAGGATCAAACAATAGCAGGAATAGCCGCACAACTTAAAATTTAGAAGTTGGCTTAGAATTATTGAGGTGCTTGAGTAAATTGTTCATTGTAAATAAATTATTTAAATTGTTTAAATTGTTTTTGAGTTAGCTAAATTGATTCAAGTTGATAAGGGAATGGGAATCAGTATGCTTGACACAATGAGACTCTGAAACCTACCTAACCTATGTAGCACATAAATTCAGACAACTTTTACCATATTCACCCGGCACAAGGAAATTAATGAACCTAGCTTAGATAATTTCTAATACATTAATAAGTGAAATAAGAACTCTGCGCCGGGTGAAGGTTCATACCTTAATTAATAATTAATTAACTTTAGCACATGAAACACTGAACCAAGTGAAACACATGGTCCACATGACACATTAATTATGAGCCTGGAAAAATTAGAACTTTGAAAAATTACTAACTAATTTTGCAAAAGTGAGGGTACCTATTTTACAAAATACATATTGAAATATTTATCACTAATTTTATAGCACTCAGAAGCATGACAACTGAGATATGAGCAACCTTCAGCGCTATATCCTTAACAACTATTGGCATGTCTGAATTATTTAAGAAATGAGAATGACTTGCAAATTAATAGGGATTTGGCAATTTCATACTTCTGAAAATAATGACAAAGATGGGCACTGAGCTTGAAGCTTGTGCCTAACTAACACTGGCACAGAGAAAATATAGTGCATGTTCCTAACCAGTTACATGAGTAAACTCTAATTTAACAGACAAGTCAATAAAATATAATGAAACACTTAACATTAACACTTGATACTTACAAATGCCCCTCTGGGGCCCAAGCACTACACAGGAGAATCTCTACGTAAATGAAACTCTGCCTCGACGACTGGCTAACGGGAGCTTGCGAAATGGTTCTACGTAATGTTTCCAACGGAAGTGACGGGCGGAAACGTGATCGGAAAATATTTTCGAAACACATTTTTGGTAAAATTTTGGGTTTTAACGAATAAATTCGGTCTTGTAAATTTATAAAAATAATTACATTTGTATAATTTATTTTTAAGATGTTAGTTTTTATTGTTTATGAAATTAGGCTGAAGTGTGGCCGAGGCGTCCACCACATGTCTGTAGCGACAACTACGCGTTAGCTATATAAAATATTGATCTAAATTTTGTCGACTGGTTTTAGAGTATTCCTGGCCCGCTAGTAGACGGCTCCTAGTTTAAGTTTGGCGAAATACAGTAAACAGTATCCAGTTTACTGTAGCCTTCCATAGACTCAGCAGAAAAGCTCTGCTCTGGCCACCTGTCCTAATCATCAGGAGATCATAACTACCGGCAACTGACTCTGGGTGTAGCGCTTCCCTGTCGCCGCAGGTTTTACGTGGTTTAGCCGTAGGGCTAATTTACTCCGATCCTGTGTTTGGGTTCAGATGCGACTTCCCTGCAACGTTTTAAGGCGAACAGGCGACGAGAGGATGAGAGGCTAAGCCCTCCGTTACCGCGCTGCTTCGCTCCGCCTTCGCTCTTCTGGTTGTCTTGGGCTGGAGCTGGGAATCTCATGCATCGACGGACGTCAGGATGGTGCGTTGCCGAAGCTGTGAGCCGTACACCAGCACGACTCCTGCAAGCTCGCCCTAACCATCTGTCGGAGGAGGAGCACCCAACTCCATGGACATTCGAGGTTCGTCACTCTTGGGCTGGGCGCATGTCTGCTAGTGAGTTGGTGTCCATGGAGCCTTTAAACCAGTTGACCCCCACTTTTTTCCTGGCAAATAGGTTAAATTTCTATTAGCGTACCTATTATTACTGTTCGGGCTTTCGCTCTATCATTACTGTTCGGGCTTTCGCCCTATTATTACTGTTTGGGCTTTCGCTCTATTATTACTGTTTGGGCTTTCACCCTATTATTACTGTTCGGGCTTTCGCCCTATTATTACTGTTCGGGCTTTCGCCCTATTATTACTGTTTGGGCTTTCGCCCTATTATTACTGTTCGGGCTTTCGCCCTATTATTACTGTTTGGGCTTTCGCCCTAGTATTACTGTTCGGGCTTTCGCCCTATTATTACTGTTCGGGCTTTCACCCTATTATTACAGTTCGGGTTTTCACCCTATTGTTACAGTTCGGGCTTTCGCCCTATTGTTACGGTTCGGGCTTTCACCCTATTGCCCTATTGTTACAGTTCGGGCTTTTGCCCTAGTGTTACAGTTCGGGCTTTCGCCCTAGTGTTACAGTTCGGGCTTTCGCCCTATTGTTACAGTTCGGGCTTTCGCTCTATTGTTACAGTTCGGGCTTTCGCTCTATTGTTACAGTTCGTGCTTTCGCCCTATTGTTACAGTTCGGGCTTTCACCCTATTGTTACAGTTCGGGCTTTTGCCCTATTGTTACAGTTCGGGCTTTCGCCCTATCGTTACACTTCGGGCTTTCGCCCTATTGTTACAGTTCGGGCTTTCGCCCTATGACTAGGTTTCGTACCTTTCAATATACTAAAGCTAACATACTTTTCACTTCGCCAGGTGACGTTAAGCGGCAGTTGGTGGGAGAAGACTGCGCCGCTTTGGTCTTCTCCGAAATTCGTGGCCGCCTGGAGCATTTATACCAACATCAGCACCTAATCTCATTTCTGTCGAAAGAAATTTCGTGCTTGTACCTAATTTGCATTAAATGCTCTCTGCCGCTCGATTTTATATTCCTCCCCAATTGTTTATAGTTTTTCGTACTAGCAGCATGTAAGCTCCCACACTTTCTGTACGAGGTGAAATACAACTGTTATACCGGGTGTCCCACAAAAATGTCCGCTACAGTTTAATAGCTTATATCTCCGCTTTAAATAAACATATTTGAATTGTATTTTTTTCACAATATTGTAAATTTTGTTTCCTTTTCAAATAATTCAAGTTTCTGAAAATCGTTTAATAACCACTTTAAAGTGATCGATTTACTGAAAGTGATAGAAAAACTGATTGTTCAAGGGAAAAGTTTTTAAAACAAAATTGATATTCTTCCTTATTTTGTACTTTCCAAAAAAACGAACAAACAAAAATTTAAAGGAGTAACGAATCATTACCTTGAGTAACGTTTAAATAAAAAAGTAATTTAGTATTCTCCAACATACCCTCCATTTCTCTCAAGGCAAGTATTACTTCTATAGCAGCCGTTGAATAATTAGTTATTCTACCCCTTTCAGTAAATCGTTCACTTTAAAGTGGTTATCGAACGATTACGAAAACTTAAATTGTTCAAAAAGGCAACAAAATTTACTAAATTGAGAAAAAAAGACAATTCAAATACGTTGACTTAAAGCGAAAAGATAATGAGTTAAAAAGTCGGGGACATTTTGTGGCATGTCTACAATTATACGAATTTACCTATGACCTGTTATGTGTATGCGCATTATGTAGAGTATATACGTATATTAGGACATGCAAAATTAAATGAATCTTCCCATGAAAACCGCTTAAAAACATCTGAAACATTCAAACGATGATAAGGAGGCTTCATCTACAATAGAACATATCTAGAAGATAAGACCAGTACTTAGGTTTAACCACAAATGTGCATGGGATTACGTACTGGAAATTTCAGGGCAGTATTAGGCCAAAGGAAAACAGCATCTCTTAGCTAATAGCGATCTGAGGGCATAAAAAATAGAAGCTGATAATACGTCAAAGCTCTGATTAAAACCCGAATAGTGTGTGTTAAAAACTTAAAACTTGAAATATCAACATTTTTGCTCAGATCATTTAGTATCAACTCCAAAAATGTTAATTAGAGAAAACGAGATGCTGTACGTTTCTTTCCGGATGCAACTCTTACATAGCGTTAACTTTAATTTCATTGTAGTTTTTGATGCTATTCAGATGTGGGATAAAAGCAGAAAATTAAGAAATTAAGTGAGGACAAAATACCATTAGTTTGATGCAGTTTTAATGCTGCAAACCACTACTGTAAAATTATGCCTTAAGTAATGCTGCTCAGGGAGGTTTGGTTGGATTGAAAATGGGTATGAACACACAATTTGGGTATGAACACACAATTTGGGTATGAACACATTACTTAAAATTAGAATGGGTATGAATTAAAATTAAAATGGGTATGAACACAGTATTTCAGTGTCTCAGTGTTGGGTCGAATGTAGAAATTGAAAAGAGGAAAGAAAACACGCTTATTTCCAAAAAAGTTGATACATGAGATGTATTCCATCACATTGGGCTCTGAAAATTTATTAATATAAAGGTCCTTAATCGATAGACAAACCAAAACGAGGCGTACTATAGCCGTGTTGGGGACTAATTATGTTATTGAAAGAAACAGTCGAAATATCCCAGGTAGCAAGAAATTATTAGGCCAATATTGGGTTGATAATTTTTTATTGACCTGATATTGGAATCTTGGATTACAATATTAGGCAATAACAAGACAATATCAAAAAAATATATTTTTATTTATGATATCAACTTGTTATTGGGACAATGTAGTAAATAGTTTTATTTCTAATATTAAACTAACAGTGTATATATATATATGTACGATACTCATATAAGTGGAAACTATCTCATAATAACCAAAAATCTCGCAATTTAATAAAATTTGTTAAAATATAAATTATTATTGCCCAAATATTGGGTTGATATTGTACGCCAATAATACGGAGTAATTTGTTTAAGGAAACACCTCAATATCAAATCAATAGTGACACAGTAATTAGCTGATACTGGGTTAAAAATAAGTTATTATTGGGAAAATATATTCAACCAATATCCACTTGATGTCAGAAAATAAGTATTGGGCCTGTAGTACTCTACTTTAGTTACCCCTCAAACTCAGTTCAAGTCAGTATGTGTTCAGTAATACTAATACGTGTAAATGTAAAATTATCAAAGAAAAGTGGTATAAAAAAAAAATTATTCCCTGTAAAAACTTCAGAAGAAGTTGGAGCTTATAACTCGGGTGGCGGTTTTGCCTGCCGGAAATGAAACCCGGTTGTTACAGCAGTAACAACTCCAGGCCTTACATGCCTATAAATCTTTAAGGTACACTTCAGTGTGAAGTCCATAGTGACAGAATATTTAGCGTTGGGTTAGTGAAATTATCATTATCGGTGCCATATGTTTTAGAAATATCAACCTATCAGGAATTGAGTATTAAGCTAATATTATTGAAGGGAACACTTCATTATCAAGTCAATATTGACACAATATTTTATTTAGTTGATTTTGGGTTAATGATAATATTGTTATTGGGCCAATATATTTTTCTAATATCAACCGAATTTTCCAAAATAAGGTATTGCCCCCAATGTTTATTTTGAATATCCAGTTAATATTGAGACTGTATATTGGCTCAATATTAGGTCAATAAATTTTGCTACCTGGGATCATCTCTTAGAGACGACAAATTGGCGAGGTGATTTCTGTATATGTTTCAGTTACGTAGTAGGTCAGAGGCATGCTGAAGACCAAATATTACTTCCCAGTACTGAGTGAGAGATTTCTCTCGTAGATAAAAACTCGAAGCAGTAACTTGCCCCGACCTCTTCGTGAAGCCACTCGCAGTTTTGTCGTGAATTTCTAAAATCTCGATTGGCTGCTGCTACTTTTTTATTTTGTTTTTACATCGTGAAGTTTAAGTAACGGTGTCCATCAAATTTCCTTTTAAATGAAATTTCGAATTGTATTGATATTTATTAATAGAATATTTCATGCAGTATTGTTTCCTTATGGGGTTTATATTGTGTCTTCTTAGTTACTCGTATTTATGTATATGCAAAAAAATGAAAAGAAGAACCAATATAAAAGATATTCCCTTTTATATTGGTTCTTCTTTTCTTTTTACGTATTAGATTTACCCGAAATCACCCTTTTGATTCTATTTATATGTATTGTCAGAATCAGATTAACGCAACGAAGGGAACGCATTTTCAATGTTTTCTCTTAATCATTTGTTTCGATACCCATGTGTGAATATCAGCTAAGGATCTTAACAGTAAAATGTTTTAAAACCCAATTTTATACATTCTATGTATCAACTTAGTTTGAAAGAAACGGTTTTTCCTTTTTTTGTATGTGTTATGTTGAATGACTTTGGCGCGTGTACTGTACGCCTTCCCTACACAGTATTCAAAGCTGCGTCACACCTCACAGCTCCATTTAAATGTCCAGCTTGACTTCGCTAGTATGCAAATTAAAAGGAACAAATAACAACAATCATCAATTATTTCATACTCTACGAGAAAAATTATTGTTAAAATCCAATGTTTATCATTTGTTCTTGATTTGCGTTTTTCTTTCTTTTTTCTGCTACCTTCGCGCAACCGAGAAGCTCTTACGGGGCTCCCACTATGAGTAAATAAAAGTTTATTAGTATGTCTTAGAGATTATTTATCGTTTCTGCCCTGGAATCCGCGTTTCGAAAAATTTCACGGTGGTGACAAACATCTGCGGTTGGGCTTTGAAATTGTAGGCCTATCTCTGCTTCTGAAGGTGACCACCAAGGAGAAGCAATGCAAACGCTGTAGGAACTGCAGACAATAGTTTTCAAATTTATGCCAGTGAAAAATTAATAAAACTATGATATGTTTTTTTACCTCTAGAATTAAATTTTTATACAATGCAAAAAAAATGTTCTTATTGTCGCTGCTTGGAGAGTTCAACATGAACTGCCTCTCAGCCTGCTTGAGACCTTTACCCTAACCTCAAAATTACTCTAAATCCAGGGTGCTTAACACATTGACTGCGACGTGAGCCTCCGGTTGTACACGGAGGGAATTTTTATAGCTGTGCTGCTCACAGACCAGCAGTCACAAACTCAATTCTCATAAATTCTTAATCAATGCTAAATGAAGGCACGATCCAGTTAACGTTTGCTATTTTCAACTCTGCTAACTACAATTCACTTTAAATTTAAGTTGAAAGATTAACTTCAGTTTTACCTGCCGCAGTCAAAGTGTTAACTTATACATATTACGCAAGCTGAGTGAGTGAAGGATGAGTGAGCCCTGGTAGCGAGCGCGGCAATATTGCTACTCGGTGAGAGCGAAAGAAGAAGAAAGAGAAAAAACCGTTCATATATCCAAAAAAATTGATACATGAAACGTTCTGCAACACATTGTTTTTTCAAAAATTCTTAACATTAAGATGCTTAATTGATAGACAAACCATACGAGGTGTGCTAATTGCCGAACCATTCGAAGTGTATTAATAGACTAACCACACGAGGTATAGCAATAGACAAACCATACGAGGCATGCTAATTGGCAAACCATACGAGGTGTACTAATAGACAAGCCATTTGAGGTGTACTAATTACCAAACCATACGAGGCATGCTAATTGGCAAACCATACGAGGTGTACTAATAGACAAACCATCCGAGGTGTGCTAATTACCAAACCATACGAGGTGTACTAATAGACAAACCATCCGAGGTGTGCTAATTACCAAACCATACGAGGTGTACTAATGGACAAACCAGAGTGATCATACTGCCCCACGATTGATCCCGTCAGTCTACTCGAAGTCTTTCCCCAGTTCTCAAAATGAGAGCAGCCCAATTGCGTGCAGCACGCGAACTTGGTGAAATGTAAGCTAGCCCTCGTTGTGAGTGAGACAGGGTCACGCAGTGTAGCTGTGTCGGACCTGCAGCATCCTTGATCTAAATTAGGCACGGCAGGGCAAGGTGCGTCGTACGTCGGGTAACCGCAGCTGCGTCATGCAGGCGGTGGTGGTTGTGCAGTTATAAAAGAAAAAAATAAAAACCGTTTATTTCCCAGAAAGTTGATACATGATGTTTGTGCAGTTACTAAAGAAAGAAAGAAAGAAAGAAAAAAACGTTTATTTAAAAAAAATGATACCTGAGATGCATGAAAACATAGTAGGTTTTTGAAAAATCTATACTATAATATGAGCCGCGTCCGTCCGTCCGTCCGAAGCCCGCCTGCAGTGTGTGACGAGCGTATCTATGATACAAGCTCCAGCCCTATATATTTTGACGGGCCGTGTTCACGCGGCCTCATCAACTCTCGAGAGATTGTAATTTTTTATTTCTTACGGCCTTTCTCTCATTTCGCCCTCTTTTTTATTTCAAATAAAGGGGGGTGGACTAGTTTCTTATAAAAGACGTAGACGATGCATGTGGTCCAGAAGAACTTGCGGTCTGTCTGGACCCCACTATATAGACTAGGTGTGAATGCTTGTGATGCGAAAAACCAAACTGTACAGTAAATGCGTGGAATTGAGCATTTTAAGTGTCTTTGTGTTGCAGTGTTACAGTCTAGTCTAACAGTGTTTTACGCTGAATTTCTCATTAGGTACATTAACACATTTTACAAAAGTTACAATGGGAGAAAAATTAAGAGGCCTATTTGTAACATGAATATAGCACTATGTATTAAAAAATTAGTGCCCTTTAAAGAAGCAAAACTATTACTTCGCACAGATCTATCAGTGTCTGCAATTCACGGTATTTAGTTGGCCATTGTCCCAGCGAGCGTCAGGAATCGCTTGCAGTGCCACAGTCTGCTCCCGATGTAGAGACGAGCGCCAGACTGGCCATTGAGTGAAATTTGGGACTCACTATAAGCGAACGAGTATCTATTCTACGCTGAGGCAGAGGAGTATTTAAGACCTGTTTTTTGGAGACTTATTTAAAGGGTGATGGTAAAAAATACTCGCGTTGAGAAGTTGGCAAGGTATAATTTACCCCAAAAGATATTGAAATGTTATTTGTTTTGTGTTCCGTCTCGTCACATTTAAGTTGTTTCAAGCTCTGTCCTAAATCATAAAATCCTTTTAGTTATCACCCGCACTTTGAGCATTAATTCATGTATGTTAAACCTAAATGTGTCGTGTAACTGCCAAAGGCTACGTCTTCTCGAAATGAAGTGTTGATGCTTGTTTACGTGTTTAGTGCACGGTCTATTAGTAGATTTGATAATGGCTCGGTAAAATTAGGACCAAGCAGCTTTACAGGGTTGTTTGGGTTACACCTTCTTTGAATGATATCGCGCTCAAATAGATACTGCAGTTCACATAGATGAAGTACCGATCAAATTTCTACAAGATGATTTCGGTCTTCATGAGCGAAGTCGAAGTATAACATTATAAAGGTCCACGTTTCCTGAAACCAAACTCGTGAAAAACATGAGCTTCATCAGTTTCTAATCCCATAAGCATAATATTGTTTCAGGAGGATTCGAATGCATTTTTTCGTGCTTTTTCTCAATCATTTCTTTCGTCAATTGACAAGGGTATCACGATACCCTCGTATGAATGTCAACTAAGGATTCTTAATGTTAAGATATTTTAAAAACCAATGTAATACATTTCATGTACCATCTTTATTGGAAATAAATTATTTCATTTTCTATCTTTCGAAACGAAAAAGTGGCAAATTTTGTCCGTCGCTCATGAGCGGTGAACCGCCCGTCGTCGCAGCGTTGCCAAGTCGCTGTTGCCACGCTCTGGCGCTGTCTGATCTTGGCATTTGCGCTCAATTCCTTAATTTCCTTTGGGATGCCAGCTCCAACATGAAGAATTCGAAAAAATTACACGATATCATCAGTTAACGATCCTTACTTTGAGACATTTTAAAAACCAATGATGTACTTTTCGTATCATCGTTTTTGGAAATAAACAGTTTTTCTTTTTTATTGATAATATGTGGTAACACATCTCTGCATACTGCTGCTACAAAAATTAAGGGTCGCTGAAGAGGAGGGAATGTACATGTGGAGTGATAATAAGAGAACAACGGAATAAATGTAATCACGTGAAACATCAATATTTGTGCCCAAATCAGAAGGAAGAAAGATACACAGCAAAACAAAATCGATCTGTCTATCTTTGGAGCACAACTTCTTATAGGCTATTTGAGATCCACGACAGATTGAGGTACTCAAAATACCGTATACTGTTAAGGTATTCTTACTTCAGTTGGCAAACAAACAAACATTTTGATTACCAGATCGAGATAAAAGCACGTCTCTCTCATACCGTAAAATTTTCACAGATTAAATGCGCTGAACAAATGACAATGGGGCCAGAATTTAATTATGTATTCAAGTTGAATTTTCTGCCTACTCTTTTCTTAATTATGGTGAGGCAGGGAATTGCAACAAACATATGCAAATATTCTTGCTCCCATATCTTTTTGACATCCAAGCTTGCTGTATTACACGGGAATGATGCTGATTTGCCACTATATGTAGCGATTATGTCACTATATACGACATTACGGGCGCATGTTTTTTAAATTGTCACTACATGCAGTAACTATGTCACTATGTACAGCATTACTGGGCATATTGCTAAATTATCACTACATGCTGTAACTATGTCACTAGTCCGGACCTGACTGAGTGTGAAAGAAAATACTGAAAAAATATAGTTTTAGAGGCTTGCAGTTTGGCAAGTTTTAGCCCGCATGCTATATGAAAATGACACGATTTTTTTGCAGTGAAGCCCGAAAAAGAATGACAAATTAACTGATTTGTACTAAAACTGCAGGATAAAGATATAAAGAAAGATAGAAAGGATGTTTTATTCCAAATAAACCTGATGCACTTCATCTCGTACGTTGGTTTTTCAAATGCCTCGCACCAGGGCGCAATGACGATTACACCCGGTCAAGCCCCCTCCATTTCCGACACCTGGGCGGGGTGAGGAATTATGGCTGAGTTTTCTTTGTTCCCAACGGGGAGAATCACCGGGTGGCATTACCGGGAACTTGAACTGGTGACCCTTCCCGTGAGAGGCGTGGGCTCTTAACCACTCGGCCACGGTGACCACGAAAGAAAAGAAGGTGCTGAAGTCGAGCTGTCATTTCTAGACCGAGTTCCTGAAGACAGTCTCTATGGCCTGCTCCACATAATTTTCTCACTAATTCTAGATTTCAGTTCCCTTATTGCGTACTGTAATTAAAATTTATTCATTGTTCTATTATATGTACCATGACCTTTATTAATCCACCAGAGACGTCTTTTATCACGACTATTGTAATAAAAGGTACTCGGCGAATAATTATGTCTCAATGTGTATATCATTCTCTTGTCACAACAGTTTGGATGTGTCAGAGTATGAGGAAGGAAAAATTGACTACGTAAGACTTCCCCACATCTATCTATACTTACCTTTGGCGGCAGGTGTATACTCCCAGCAGTGTGCCAAGATTGACGCACGATTGGCATATTTCCTCTTTAGCCTCACCTTTCTACGCAATTAAAAAGCCCCCTGAGGCAATATTTCATTTATTTTTCTTCAGAGAAAACGATTCTAAACCGTTTCAAATGGGATAATTGATTAGTTTTGGGTTTTGGACTGATTCTTATCTCCACCGCTAGAGGACAAGCGCGATCTAACGTGATACTCAGGCCTAACAATAGTTGGAAACGTCTCAGACAAAGTCCCAGCCTCAGTCTCGTACTGAACTTTGTGTGAGCGAGTTAGTACTGTGCGTCTGAACAATACACGTGCTACCGGCGTGGAGCCGTTCGGAGAAACACTTGCCTTTTCTTTGCGTTCGAACGTTCGGTTGCGTGGATCAATTCCGAGAACGACCTGCGCGGAACCGACTTCTGTCAAAATAATATGGCTGATTTTCTCATATGTGGCGGCAACAGTTACGTGCCAGAAGATGGCATGACGGGCGCTCAAATGTTCGCGTGTGGAGAAGGCCTAACATATCAGTAAGATTTACTTCTTTTTTAAGTCTGCGCATCAGTGAAGCATGGTAGCGACTTTCGGTAATAACTTATGTTCTCCTGTATGCGGCTGTTTAGGACTGGAAATTTTGCTAAGGAAGTGAGCATTTTAGTTAACAGAATTCAGTTGGTGCTTGTTGTATGCATATATAGTCGTTGATATGTTTAATAAATAATTAAATTTATTACATGAGCTCGTTTCACTGTGTGGACTTCAGTTTTCTTCAAGAGATTGTATTCCCAGTTAACTAGATTAAAAATCCTAACTTTCCATCTGGTTGACGTATTTCGGGTTCACGAGATGAAATCAGTTAAGTGATTAATTATTACTTCTCTGCGGATGACACATTCTCTGTAGTTAACTTGCGATGTCAGAGTACAATTACCCAATCTCAAGTATATTATTATTTTTTTTTTGCGAGCTATTGCAGTCAAATAAGATTTGCCCTTACCTAAGCATTGAGCCTCTTGGTATTCCTTTGTTCAACTAAAATTAAAAGAAAAATTATTTTTTATAAATAAAATCTAAATAGGCTAACTGTTCAATTTTATAAATTTTAATTGGTTCTTTTGAAGAAGATGATTATTTTTGGCCTCTGCTAGATTGCTCTCTTTAGAACCACATGCATTTCTAACAAATTTGTTTATTCATTATGAATTTTTTTATAAATTTTTGGGTTAATATTTACTTCAATGTTGTCAACAATTTTAATAATTTCGATGCCAAAGATAGGTAAAATAGTCGATTTTAAGACGTTTTAAATGAATGACAATATGCTCACAAATGCTTGGTTTTCGAGTTATTTTAGTTTGAAGTTATCCGATTGGCGCTCCTGAATGGCCTTATTTGTGCAAAAGCAGTCATTGTTTTCCAATAGAAATGGAAGCTAACTAGCCCCTTATTACAAACGTAAAGAGGTTGGGTTGTGAGGGGGAGCTACAGTTCTTCTAGTGAAAATTATAAATAAAGGTTTCTAGTGGCGTTCATTTACGTCGACTCCAAGATGGCGGCCGCCATCTTGGGTACCGGGTGGCCGTCATTGGAGTTGACGTAAATGGACGTCACTAGAAACCTTTATTTATAATTTTCACTAGAAGAACTATGGCTCCCTCTCACGACCTAACCTCTTTACGTTTGTAATAGGGGGTTAGCTTCCCTTATTAATTAAATTATGCTATCGCGCTCACTGTCTTGGCGCGCAAAAGCCAACTTCATAGCTGATGAATAATTAAAAAATAACGCATCAGCAAGCAGAATGTCATTCATATAAAACGTTTTTGAATATGTTCCATTATTGATTCTTTGCAACGAAATTATGAAAATCGTTGACAACATTAAAGTAAATATTGATCAATTATTGTATCTAAGTTTGAATTTTAAATTGTTGTTGATTTTTTTCTCAAAGCATATCTTCACTATGATCACTAGGCAAATCCAAGTTTTAATTTTATATTGTGAATTTTCATAAAGATTACACTCCATGAGTCATTGAAGTCAGAGTAGACTATTTTATCCTGAGCTATTCATGCCCTAGTTTCAATAATTGCAGACCATTTATTGTATCTTTAATAAAAATATATCTCAAACCCATATTTTTATTTGCTGCTTATACATTTTATTTCAATCTTCAATTCTACTCTCAATTTCTATTTGTCTGAAACTGAAGCATACAATCTGAAAGTGAATCTCATATATGATTGCTCATAGTAAGAAAATCAAAGCTAGCCATTTCTTTTTAAATTTGAACTTTCTTTAATGCATTTGCTTTTGAAAGAAACTTCATTTTCTTTGGAGGTGTCAATTCAAATACAGTGGTACCTCGGTACTCGATCATAATCCGTTCTGAGGTGGTGGTCGAGAACCAATTTGTTTGAGAACCAAAACCAATTTTCCCATAAGAAATAATGGAAAGTAATTTCATCTGTTCTTACCATTAAGAAAAATACCTAAAATATTAAAAGAATGTGTATCTAAACAACAATGAAGACGTAAATGTGCACAAGCAGTACATGCTAACGATTCATAAATTTGAAGAGCTTTTTTGCAGATAACTTCACTAATGTTGTCCCCTGCCAACATCTTTTCCTTGATGAAGATAAGAAGCAACTTCTCCATTTCTTCCATTATCTGAGGCCTTTGCTTACTAATTCCTGTCACTCCCAATGAACATCAGCTTTCTTTAACACTTCCTTATGCTTCAAGATAGTGGAAATGGTTGATTTTGCCCTTTCGTACTGCGACACGAGGTCGGACACTCATACACCACTTTCAGATTTCGCAATATAATTTCCTTCTTCAGTTCAATAGTGGTTCTGACTATTTTCCTCTTTGCCTTCCCCTTATCACTGTCTCTCTTTAGACCCATAATTAAGGGCTAGAGCAACATGTAAAAGTTTAAATCTGGAAAGAAATACAGTACTCGAAGAAACTGCGTACTTCTTGCTCCGCTCATGGTCAGAGTCAAACTGACGCTTAACCGCTGGCCAAGGAGCGCGTTCGGGTCGACTCGGCTAGTCGAATACCGAAAATCTGTTCGAGATCCGAAGCATTTTATACTCAAATTTTTTGGTCGAGAACCGATTTGGTCGAGTATAGAGGCGGTCGAGAACCGAGTTACCACTGTATTAACATGCCAATAGCATAAAGTAAGAAGCAGACATGTCTCTACTGCTAAAAACATGGGTAAATGTGTAGCGTTGGGTAAGAATTGATTTACAACTTCTCGGTGCTTAAACATTGTTAATTATGTCAAAATAAACAAATTTTCTTCTATTGCACTTTCTGTCGCAAAGGAGTACTTTACGAGTTATAGCGGTAAACAAGTTACGGCAACTCTAGTGTTTGAAGCGGCAAGCATTTCTTTGACCGCGCGTCTGGCAACACTGTCATGGACGCTCTGATCTGACACGCTCGAATGCTCAAGCGGTTCCCACCATCGACGACAAAAGTTAACATACTGCTATAATTCATTATTTTTAGATGATAATTTCTATTGTGTTATTAAATAAAAGAATTTAGAATTGAGTTCAGGCTCCACAAGCTCCGCAGGGTGAGCTAATAATAAATTACAAAGTATTCATACGTACTCTAACAGCTCAATCGCGCAAAAAATTATACCTACCGCTCAACTCGTAAAATACTTATTTGCCACAAAAAGTGTATAGAAGAAAAGTAGTTTATTTCAATGTTATTACCATGATTCAAGCAAAAATTTTTGAATTGATTAGTAGCTCTTTATTCGAGCGCATTTGTCATCAAAGACGAAACTAAACCTACTGCTATAACTCATTAAATACTAATTTGCGATGGTAAGTGCATAGAAGAAATCTTGTTTATTTTAACCTAATTAACTATGGTTAGGCCCCAAAAACTGGAAAATCCATTCTTGCCAAACGCTACACCATTACCAAAACATGTTATATTTCTCAGCATTGACAGCCATTAAGTACTTCTGCAATGATTTCCTAAGATATCTTTTTCTATATAATTGAACAATAAGGGTTACTCTTACCATGATTTTGTTTTGTTTTCCAGTGACTTCATCATCCTGCCTGGCTTCATTGACTTCACAGCTGAGGAAGTGGACCTCAGCTCTGCCATCACAAAGAAAATATGCCTGAAGGCGCCTCTTGTATCTTCCCCCATGGACACTGTCACAGAGTCAGAGATGGCTATAGTTATGGCTGTGAGTTGTCCCTGCTATTTGAAGGTTTTCCTTTCATAAGGTTTTGCTTATCAAGGTGTTTGTGCTATTCATTTTTGATGGATTTTCATTTAATAAATAACTGTGAATTGGCACTTCATGTTTGTAATAGTTTATTGTATACTTTGGTTCAGATGCCTAGGGTTGCAGTTGCAGTCTTTGCTATGGTGCACAATAAAGGTTAGTGTCATAGGTCAAAATGAACTCAGTTGGTGGAAGTTGAGACACAGAAAAGTTTAATCTTGTAGCAATATTTGTGGCTTGGGGTAAACTGAGAAAAAATTTTGTACAGGATAGTTGACAAGGAAGCGCTGTACAGGTAAAATTTAGCACAGATATTTGAAAAGCATAGCTGAAAAATGCCGATTTTGTAATATCTGAAAATGGAAGAACTGCAGAGGCATGTGGTAATCTATTAATTAGGGGGATGAATATTTTTTGGTAGGAAGTGCTAGTTTAAGGAAAAATTTAGGAATCTAGAACAGCAGCAGAAGAAAGTGAACAGCAATAAAATTTCATATGTGTGTTAGTTTTTGAAAATATTTAATAATAACAGAGGTAGAAAGTGATCAGGAATAAAGTTACGTGTGTGTGCACAGCTGAGCGGGGGCATTGGCATCATCCACCACAACTGCAGCCCTGAGGTACAGGCGCAGGAGGTCATGAAAGTCAAGAAGTACAAGCACGGCTTCATCAGAGACCCCGTTTGTCTCACAGAAAACCACAGGGTGAGTTAAGACTTGAAGTTTTCTCCAATTTGTTACACAAAAATGGGTGAGATTGAAAACTGCATAATAATGAAGTATTGATTTACCACTGATGTATGAAAAACATCAAAATGATGGGGTATTAATTTGTCACTAAAATTTGCAAAACAGCATAATGATGTAGAATATCTTATCCCTACTGTGAGTTTTTGATGCAGGTGAAATTATGCCAAGTGAAATTATGCCAATTTGTGAGCTGTGCCTCTCATGTCCGCGGTGTTGCAGGTGTGCGACGTGTTTGAGGTGAAGCAGCAGCACGGGTTTGCAGGCATCCCCATCACGGAGACAGGGAAGATGGGCTCTCGGCTGCTGGGCATTGTCACCTCCAGAGACATTGACTTCCTCGAGCCCAGCTCCACGAAGCTGCTCAAGGAGATCATGACTCCTTTTGAGAGCCTCGTGACCATGCCTGCTGGTGTCAGTCTTGACAAGGCTAATGAAACACTGCAGAGGAGTAAAAAAGGTATTGCTGCTGGCTTGTGAGTTTGGTTAGAGGTGTCAGTGGGAAGTTTAATTCTATTGCCTGTTTTTTTTTTTACATTCACATCTCAGGTCTTGTGAGTTAGGTTAGAGGTGTATGCCAGCAAGAAGTTTAATTCTATTATTTTTTTAGATGACAGACGTGTTTCAGATATTATGGTGTGGGGATGGGTGGATGGATTGTGCTGTGTTTGTGAGAGATTTGAGAAGATGGTGAGAGTCAGAAAGACAATCCAATTGACTCACGTGGCATTTCCTGTCATAATATGAGGGAGTTTACCCTATAGAGGTTACTGATGTGTATCCAATACTGTCCATGTACTCTGGGTGTTAGTTACCAGTTGTGATGTTTTTACTTGCATCCAAAGTATAGATGTTTACGTCTTGTTTTGCCAGCTTAGTGAGCTGTGCCAATCAAGTTAATCAAATTTTACGTCCTTGTAGTGATAATCACTGCAATAATAACTTAACTTGATGCATACATAAGCCAAACCTTGAATATTTGATTGAATAAGTCCTCGTTTGACACGGTAATTGTCACTTAGTAGTAGGTTTACATGATATTTTGCGATATCACAGTAGCTTAGTCATGTGTACCTGAGCAGTTAGGCATTTAGCAAAGTGGGTAGAATTCTCATAAAATTAAAATATTGCGTACAGGATGAATTTCAATTTGTGAAATTCATTAGAATTGCTCGCATTGTTAAGGAGGTCCTGTATGTACCCATACCCATATATGAAGGTACCCATATATATAGCATTTTGAAACTGTGTGGTCAATGCATTGTTTAATGACAGGGAAGCTTCCTATCATCAACGACAACGATGAACTGGTGGCGCTCATTGCTCGGACTGACCTGAAGAAGTCGCGCAACTTCCCAAACGCCTCGTACGACGCCAACAACCAGCTGCTGGTCGGGGCTGCCATCGGCACGAGAGAGGCAGACAAGCACAGGCTCGAGCTCCTGGTCAATGCTGGAGTCGACCTTATTGTATTGGTGAGTGTTCAGCTTCAGTTAGACTTTGGAAGCACGTTTTTGTTACGCAATTTACTCGTCGTGATTCACTTTTGCTACGCTAAAGATGTTCTATAAAAGTAGAATTCATTATAGTAGGTAAGGGTAAGGATGCATAATATCTTTTGTTCATGATTAACAATTTCTATTTTTGGCGGTATCATTTTGTTCATGATTGGGCATCAACTGGAAATATGTGGGTTGTATCATGTCGATGATACTCTAACTTGAGTTTGTGGAAATCCTTTTTTAAATGATTTTGTAAAAATGGCTTTTAGGGAAGATTAGTTGAATTGAAATTTTTTCACTTATTTGTATTTCATACGTTTTTACTTGTTTTGAACCGGTTCTTTGTAGTGTTATGTAGTTGTCGTGTCTCTTCAAGGACTTGAATCTGCACCACAGCGATAATATTTGCATTCTAGTTCACTGGTAGCTGCAAGTTTGTAATCAAATGTGTACCGAAAGTTTACCTGTCCCCAGGAGAATATTCCTGAACAAATGTGTACAGAAGGTTTACCTGTCCCCAGGATAATATTCCTGATCAAATGTGTACTGAAGGTTTACTTGTCCCCAGGATAATATTCCTGATCAAATGTGTACTGAAGGTTTACTTGTCCCTAGGATAATATTCCTGATCAAATGTGTACAGAAGGTTTACTTGTCCCCAGGATAATATTCCTGATCAAATGTGTACAGAAGGTTTACCTGTCCCCAGGACTCGTCACAAGGGAACAGCATCTATCAGATCAACATGATACGCTACATCAAGAACACGTATACTGAGCTGCAGATCATCGGTGGTAATGGTGAGAACATTGTCTGCTTCATTTCAAACATCTAATGAACAACATCCTGGCTTTTATTAAAGTTACTGGTTACTAATTACAAATGACCCTATTACACATCAAACTAAAGCCTAATGGGTGTACATGGCTGCTGTCGTCTTGTGAGAGACTGAATGTGTAGGAACTCACGTGCGCATCTCGACGCCTTCTGTGTGTTGGCCATGTCTCTCTCTCTCCATGCACGTGAAGCTGAAGTGAACTTAAATCAGTTCTCTTGGGAAAAAAAATTAAGGAAATAGTTGCTGTGAAAATAATTGCGCAAACTGGTGCTGATATGAGCAGTTCTGTATGTTGAGTCGCTCAATTAATGAGAGACAGCTCGTGAAAATTTTACTTAAAGCAAATTTTAGATCACGGCCAAAAAAGGATAAGAACCACTGCTTCATTAGGCATAGTGTACATAGTTATCTGAACTAAAACCTATGTATCACAGTCTGGTCGGGTGTTCCGTCTTTGTATATTTTCAGGAAAAACACTTGAACAGCGCTGTATCTGAAGTTATTGTACTTTGAAAAGAACTTGGTTGTTCATTAACACATTTCCTGCGAAGTGACCCACCGGTGGTCACTTAGGTGATTTTCATGGTGCGGCTGACCCACCTGCAGTCACTAACTAATTTTCTATTAATACTCAATGAAAGCTAAATGGAGGCTCGATCCAGTTAATGTTTGCTATTTTCAAAGGTGATTATCACAATTGACTTTGAATTTGAATTGAATATTGAACTTCAGTTTAACCCATGGCAGTTACTGTGTTAAATGACAAAATTAAGAGTAATTTGATCAGCTTCTTTGTGTTCTTCGTACTAGAAAGCCACATTAACAAACTGAACTTGGAGTGTCACTGGACGTTTGACTGCATAGTTGAGGTGTTCATTGAGCGGAGCAGGCAAATAAAAGGAAGTGTTGCAGTAGGGATGAGAGGCACTAAAGATTAAAAAACATAGTGTTTAGGTTGCATCTAACCTTTATCGGTTGCATAATTTTGGTTAGACGGTATCAGGCTTGTAAGAGGGACTTTGTGTTGCAGTTGGGACGGGGGACAGGGAAGATATACAATTCACAATATAGTGTTACTGGAGAGGAGCAGGAATGTAAGAAGGAGTGGATTGTGTAGATAGTTACCCATGTCCATATATTTAGGTACCAAGATGCATAGCTTTGTGGGGAAGCTTACTAACATCAACGAGATTAAATATCACCATCCTCAGTAGTGACGCAAGACATTGAAGTTTTATCGAAATATAGTACCACACGATGCATATATAAGGTTTTACCAGAGAAGATCAGGACTGTAATAGAGCGCGTGTGTTGCAGTGGTGACGGCGGCGCAGGCGAAGAACCTCATAGACGCGGGCGTGGACGGCCTGCGGGTGGGGATGGGCTCTGGCAGCATCTGCATCACGCAGGAGGTGATGGCTGTGGGCAGGCCCCAGGCCACCGCTGTCTACAAGGTGGGGCCTTACACGCTTCCTTTCCAGTCATCACTGGGGATCACTCGGCCTCACACTCCTCCTTTCCAGTCATTGGCAACTCGAGATCATGCACGCCCGCTTGTAGTTCTTTTCAACCCGAGAGCCTTTGAAGGCCTTTTGTGATTATCCTTGATCTTGACTTATTAACCTTTTTGGTGGGGTTTTATCGCGTTCTTCATTTGGTATAGGCCATTTTATTGTGTAAGATAAAATTGTTTTTAATCAGCCCTCCATCCTCAGAGAATACAACTATTGTATGTATGGGAATTAGCCCTCCCAGGAGGAAAATGTGTGAGGGAGGCTTCAACTAACGTCTAATCTATGATGCAGGTGGCGGAGTACGCGCGACGGTTCGGCGTGCCTGTGATGGCGGACGGCGGCATCCAGACCGTGGGGCACATCATCAAAGCCCTCGCCCTTGGGGCATCCACAGGTCTTTGTCAACTCCTAATTGCTAACTAAGTTAGGGGGCATTTATTTAAAATAATGAACTCTGATTCTGTTTATTGCCCATTTCTCTGGAATAATGATGAATCTTGACAGGTCTGCTGCTCAGTCTAATTTTTATTGTTAACTATGTTAGGGAACATTATTGGGGAATAATGAATTTCAATTCTGTTTATTTATTGCTCATTTCTTCAGAATAATGAAGAACCTTGATTTTGTATGGGGCCCATTTTTGGGGAATAATGAAGATCGTTGACCGGTCTGCTGCTCAGTCAACTCCTTATTGCTAACTATATTAGGGGTCATTTGTTTGGAATAATGGAGAACCTTGACTCAGTGTAGGGAGACTCTCCACTCTGTATAGGGAGACTCTCCACTCTGTATAGGGAGGCTCTACACTCTGTATAGGGAGGCTCTACACTCTGTATAGGGAGACTCTCCACTCTGTATAGGGAGACTCTCCACTCTGTATAGGGAGACTCTCCACTCTGTATAGGGAGGCTCTCCACTCTGTATAGGGAGACTCTCCACTCTGTAAAACCTAGTAGAACCTATAGGCTAGTATAACATTTCATGGCTTTGGGATGGCGTGTGTGCAGTGATGATGGGGAGCTTGCTGGCGGGCACCACGGAGGCGCCGGGCGAGTATTTCTTCAGTAACGGCGTGCGGCTGAAGAAGTACCGCGGCATGGGCTCCCTCGAGGCCATGGAGAAGAAGAACAGCCAGGGTGCCGCCGCTGACCGATATTTCCACGGGTGAGCCGCGCCTCTTGTGCTCCTGCCTCCATACAATGTGTGGCCGGCCCTGCTTATTGCAAAGGGGATAGATTTAGTTTCATTCATTGTCTTGAATAGCCGACCGCTTTTTCCACGGGTCACTGGCGCCTCTACTGCACCTTTGGGGCCGTCTTCTGTCCTGTATTCCTACCTCCATACATGCAGGTGTAGGTCAGCTAGGTTGGGAAACGTTGAAATGGGGAAACGTTGAACTTGATGGTCTCATTCCGAGACTACTACCCTCGGATAAAGGCTGCAGTGAGAAGTTTGTGGCATCAGGAGTGGGATAGAACAATTAATAATAAATTAAGAAGTATTAAACCCACCGTGCGTGAGTGGATATCTTCTAGTTGTCGCCCTCGTCGGATGGAGGTGATACTCTGCCGCCTCCGTATTGGCTATACCCGTTTGACGCACGGGCACTTGATGGAGCGACAGCCACAGCCACGATGTGAGCGGTGCCACGTTCCTCTGACTGTCAAACACTTTCTTGTTGAGTGCCCTCGATATGCAGCTGCCAGGAATGTGTGTTTCCCGAGACTGCGAGGTCCTGATGAGGATGTAATGATCGGAATGCTCAGGGAAATTTTAAGCTCAACTTTCGATGTATCAGCGCTTAAAATGTTCCTAGAGAAGTGTAATCTGATGTCAGAAATTTAACCAGAGAAAGAACAGCGTAAGCAAGGAACTTCTTCACATCTGAGATGTGGAAGACTAAACTGCAATATGGCCGGGCGCGCTGCGTAGATGCCTCTGGGGGTTTCAGCGTGGGTAAGGCGCCCGGCCATAAATGGGTGGGCAGCTGAAATCCCCTATGGGGCCTTTGGCTGCCCGTGCTAACAAAGTGTGCGTGGATCTGTGGATGATCTCTTCAAAGATCAACTGGGGCTCTTATAAGATGACAAAATGTGGGTGGAAGTTAAAACGGTTTTTGCGATGGATGTTGCTATGTCTCCATAATGGTAATTGTGACAAACTTTGAATAGAGATTATATAATGTGCTTTTGCTGAAATGATGTGAATGTTGTATTTTTTGAACTGTGAGACCTACGGCGCGATATAGTACGAATTACTGAAGCGCTAGCAAATCGATGCTAATACTACTACTACTACTACTACTCAGCTAGGTTTGTTTATCGGAGAATAGGTAATAAGTTAAGGTTAGCTAGGTTTTTTCATTGTGCACTGAGCCCACAGTGAAATACTGTTAAGTTATCTCAGCTGTAGAAAAGTCTTAGGGAATTCTATCTTTCCTGCCTACTTTGATTCCCTCAGTTTCTACGCTCAGGGGACTTTGTGTGAGAACACACCTTGGTCGTAGATCTCTTATACTTTTTGTCCGTACTAAATGGTGTTTTATTTTCCATCTGAGAAAACATGTTTCTTATAGAAACTGAGCCCCAAACTGTTTGCTTTTCTTTGTACTTCTCTGATGGTTCTTCTGTGCTCAACTTTGTGTCATTATTTTTTTTTCAAGCGCCCTGCACAGATTTGGTGTAGCTGTGTTGCTGTTTTGGTCTTCAGGTCAGTCGTAGAGCCCTATGCAATACTAAATCTGCACCAAATCTGTGTATTTAATTGTCAGAGTAATCTCGTTCTTGCTCTAACTTCTATCAATAGGTGGTGGATTGCTATGTGAAAGCCACGCTCGTTGTTGTCTTAGAAGCGCATGTTCGGAAAGAATTTAATAAGTTTGGTGTATGTGTCAGAGAGAAGGACGGCATCAAGGTAGCGCAGGGTGTGAGCGGCAACATCGTGGACAAGGGCTCCATCATCAGGTTCTTGCCGTACCTCATCTGCGGCATCCAGCATGGCTGCCAGGATATTGGGGCCAAGTCTTGCTCCATGTTGAGGTGAGGGGTGAATTTCTGGCGCTCTTTTGGTCGTCAAGTCTTGCTCCATGTTGAGGTGATGGGCGCATTTCTGGCGCTCTTTTAGTAGTCAAGTCTGGCTCCATGTTGAGGTGAGGGGTGCATTTCTGGCGCTCTTTTAGTCGTCAAGTCTGGCTCCATGTTGAGGTGAGGGGTGCATTTCTGGTGCTCTTTTGGTCGTCAAGTCTTGCTCCATGTTGAGGTGATGGGTGCATTTCTGGCGCTCTTTTGGTCGTCTAGTCTTGCTCCATGTTGAGGTGATGGGTGCATTTCTGGTGCTCTTTTGGTCGTCAAGTCTTGCTCCATGTTGAGGTGATGGGTGTATTTCTGGTGCTCTTTTGGTCGTCAAGTCTTGCTCCATGTTGAGGTGATGGGTGCATTTCTGGCGCTCTTTTGGTCGTCAAGTCTTGCTCCATGTTGAGGTGATGGGTGCATTTCTGGTGCTCTTTTGGTCGTCAAGTCGTGCTCCATGCTGAGGTGAGGGGCGCATTTCTGGTGCTCTTTTGGTCGTCAAGTCTTGCTCCATGTTGAGGTGAGAGGCGCATTTCTGGTGCTCTTTTGGTCGTCAAGTCTTGCTCCATGTTGAGGTGAGGGGTGCATTTCTGGCCCTCTTTTGGTCGTCAAGTCTTGCTCCATGTTGAGGTGAGGGGCCTGCACCACTACTATTTAATGAGTACCAGGTTACTGTGAGTGTATGGCATATTCTCACAGAGTGATAGCTGTACTGAGACTAACGGGACTGTGGTCACAGTGAGATAGCGATGAGTGAGTTGCTGGGAGACTCAGGCCCGGTTGAATTAAGGGATCTTAATAGGTTGGTCCGAGAAACAGATGTTCTCTATGTAATCTAAGCTCACATCAGTTGTAAAGTGAAAAACAATGTACATTTATAGATGATACCATTTACAAATTTACAAACTCGCTGTGTGTTTGGCGTACTTCTGAACTGAAACTACTTGACGCACGGGTCACGGGCAAATATTTGTACCTTTTAGGCGTGCCCAGGCGGGCGAGTGAAATGAAAAAGCCAGAAATTGAACGAATGCTCAGCCCATAGCGCCGCTGCAGGTGCGGTGGTAGTGAGACTACCACGCTCTGTGCGTATTGCTGGTTGGTGGCAACGGTGGTTAAACAATTACAATAATAGGAATAATAGAAATAGTAATAATAATAATAATAGTAATAATGTAGTACAATGTAATACAGTATAACACAATATAATATAGTAGGATAATAAGAGTGTCACTCTGTGCAGGTCGATGCTGTACAGCGGCGAGCTGAAGCTGGAGAAGCGGACGGTGTCCTCTCAGCAGGAGGGCGGCGTGCACAGCCTCCACAGCTACGAGAAGCGCCTCTACTAGCACGCCCTCTCCCTGCCAGAGTAGTCTTTCAGTCTGTCAATGTCAGAGTAATCTGTCAATATGTCAGAGTAATCTGTCGGTCTGTCAAAGTAATCGCGATATATCAAAGGTTGACGATGATCAACTTTTGTGAGTTTCGGCTCAATGTGTGGTTAGTTTGCAAAGGGCTAGCTCCTTGCCTTGCTGTACTCACTCTTGACTGCTCTGCTGCTGTCTACCTGAGCTTGCTGGTGCTGCTCACATCGCGTGCTGAGCTCCCGCTATTGGTTGGTGGTAATACAACATGAGCGCTGCTATTGGTTCATTGCCATGACGTCAGCATTGTCACACGGTCGACGAAAAAAGACTGGTTCAACCCTACCTTGTTTCCTCTACCGTGCCTTGTGCTGAGCCCTCGCTATTGGTTGGTGGTAGCTGAGCTCATGGTGTGAACGGTGCTCTAGCACGCCGTGTGTTGGTGGCCTGTGCCAGCTCTCTTTTGTTGGGCTCCATGCGAAGTTATTCCACGTACTGGAGTGTTTTCCTCCGTTGTCATGTTCGTGTGTGCGCGTGTATGTGTGTGTTATGTGCGTGTGTTATTTGTGTAGGTGCGTTTGCGACCAGTCCTGAGGTTTGGCCGCGCGCGTCCAATCGGTATTAAATTTCTCTATTTTCCAAAGATATTTGATCTTTAGCATTTTACTATGAAAACTAAGAATAAAGATAGGTGTATCTTTTCAATAAAAGTGAACCAGTCGCTGCTAATTTTGGGCGTGATGCTGTTTTGAGTTGGGCATTGAATAAAGTGTGTGGCATTCTTATTTTCTGCGTAGTAATGTCTTGGTGTGAGGTCGGGCGGTGCGGTTGTCGCTCTCGCTGTTGAATTCTGTTGCATTGCACAGGTCTCGGTAGGGTGCATCTGTTCAGCGAGGTCACGTGGTCTGCAGTGACCTGTAGCAATTGTCTACTACTGCTACTCTGTAGTGACCTGTAGCAATTGCCTACTACTGCTACTCTGTAGTGACCTGGTGACGTCATACCTGTGTCCACGTGTTGATTTTATCAACCCCTTCATCATTATTATTGTATTGCGTTCACGTGTCCAGGGGAGCGTGTTAGCATCTCGCAATTTATTCTCCAGGCTGTCCACGCTGAAGAATGGGTGGTGCTTGTGTTGTATTCAAACTTACTGTGTGTGTGTGTGTTGTATTTATCACACTTAGCTGACCAACGTACGTGACTCGCGTGAACCTAATTTCGTAAGTTATGATCTTTACATTCTGCCCTAATGCATACGCTGAGCATTTGTTTTTACTGCTGACCATGTAGAAGTCGCTTTCTTTTTGCGCGGTGACTTAGCTCGTTTTTCACAATTTTATATTGAATTTTTTACTTTTGAAGATTGTGGTTCGTCAATTCTAGGTCTGTTTCCCCACAATAGACTTCCTGCTCTGAAAAGTGCAAAGGAGGTCACTGCAATGTGTCGTAAATGCGTTTTTTGTGAGGGAACTGTGCTTTGCTACGGGCAAAATAAGCATCGTCCTACAACATTGGGTCATTTCGACTGCATTCACTATCTGCTTAAGGTTACTCACTATATTTTTTACGATGCGGTGAATTCCGTCTGCACTCACCATTGGCTAAAGGTTGCTGTCTGTTTCATAATGCAGTGATTTAACCATGACATGATACACTGACCACAACTCTCGTCATGGTTGTTAGTGCATCATGTCTTGACTGCCTCACTGTGAGTGAGTGCGAGCGAGCCCGTGGTGATGACAGTCGAAATAGCCCAGTGTATCTCAGTGTCACGCAGTGCCCACTGTTGCAAATGAGGTCAAGTCTGAAACTCGCATATTACTGACGAGTTGTGAGAATACCGCGTGCGTCTGTGTCTTGAGTCTTCGAACCTAGACTTGTCAATGTGCCAAGAACATTCTGCGAGTTTGCTAGATGTTTTCGTTTATTCATTTCTGTGATGGCATTTACAGCTTCATGGGAAGTTGGCTGCGCCGCTCACTCCCATGGCATTTATTAGCACAGTCCTGGAAGCACAACACACGTTCTGGAAGGTGTAAGTTGTGAAGGTGTTGTTGCTGACTACGAAGGCGTGTGTGAACTCACATCTGATCTTCCTTAGGGGCTGCAATGGGCTTAGATCAGAGAAGCGATTGCGTTGGAGCTTTTATACTTGTAACTTCTCTCATGATATGCTGCTCTTATCATCTTCATCTTTGCCCAGTCAGCCCAAAGTGAAGCGCTTTTTTCATCAAGGGAACATTCATTTTTTTGGTTTCATGAGTTGACTGGAAACGCAGATGGGGATGCTGCGATGGTTACTTCGACACCTGGCTTATATGCGTCGTGAGCGTCGTGCTGGCAGTGAGGTCTGCATTACCGTACAGTGATGTGGACATATTTCAACAATGAAGTCTGCATATTTTTGCAATATGTCTGAATATTTCAAAAAATGTCTGCATATTCCGACAATGAATGCTGCGTATTTTAACTATGATGTCAGCATATTTTAACTATGATGCCAGTATATTTCATCAATATTCCTGCATTTTTTACTATGATGCCTACGTATTCTAAGAAAGTTGTCTGCGATGTTTAGATGATCCATATCTCGGTGGATAAGCTGCACATCTTGTTCATGTTTGCCAACAAAGGTGCCTGCTTTGATGGCATCCAACACAATGCTCCTCCACTTGCTGAGTTCAGCAGGAATTGTAGGGCTCGTGGTTCTCTTGAAATACTGTCGCAGTTGCCTAGCGCATCGTGACATGTCAGACCCGCGAGTGTGCGGTGGTTGCCACGTGTCGTGGGATCTTTCCCTTGCTGCTGAAGCTCACCTCGTATTCCTGCGGTCCACTTAATTTATTCTTCACATTCTCGCACCTAGATATTATTCACAGCTACATGCTTCTTACAAGCATTTCATTTTTGTTGCGGTGTTGTACTTCATAACAGTTTAGAAATACGTGTGTCGAAATGCAGGCCATATTTTGTAAGAGCTTCTCTTCGTATTGAAAACAGCTGTTTCGGCCGTGTTTTCTGGCGCAGCCAAAAGAATTGCGGTTTTAGGCCCTTTAATTTCTATTAATTGCTTTGTCGGATGCTGTCGCTTGGTCACTCAATGGAGCACTTTCATCCATTCTTGTATTTCATAGGCACACTTCTTGTGGTTACCCCTGACTTTGAACATTTATATGTAAATGTTGCTTACACTTCAATGTTATTTGATTGTACCCGTATAGTTTAGTAGTAGCTTGATGTTGCCCTGCAGTACTTACTTACATGATGGCGGTCAGACGAGTCACGGAATGTTTATTACTCGATATTGTTTCGTGTGACGTGCAAACTGTGGGTGCTAATAAAGCGCTTTCACATTGATGATGCTTTCCGTTGCGTTTGGCAGGTTTCCGAGTCAGTTCGGACGTCTTCGTGATGATGTTGCTACGATCTCGAACTGTAAACTTTTGCTGACGTTTTGAAATTGTTTAAAGGTGTCCACTTTGCTTTGCTTGAAAATCCTGGCACGGTAAGAAGCGCTCGCATGCATCTTGTTTTAGCGCTGATGTTCGCATCACCATTTCCTTGATGCCTGTGATGTCATGGTAACTGATCTTGGTGTTACCGTGCTAACTTGGCTACGTGGTACTATGCTGAATGATGAACCTGGTATGCCATGCTAAATAACCAGCGCGGTACCATGCTACATGATAAACCTGGTACCACGCTAAATAACCAACCTGGTACCACGCTAAATAACCAACCTGGTACCATGCTAAATAACCCAACGTGGCACCATGCAAACTAACCAACAGATACCATGCTAACCAACCTGCGCGTTTCCGCTAGCTGCCGCTGCAAGACCAACACCGTGGGGTTGTCTGTACACAAGACCGCAAATTAGAGACACTTGACTAATGTAATCCATGGTTGTGATATTAGCTTAAGGTTTTAGCTTGGTCATCTCTGTGTGCGAGCGAGTCTTTGACGTGCGGATCATTCTAGTATTAGTTCGTGTCTGATGAACATGCGTGCCAATGTGCTAGCTAGGTAGACTCGGACCCGCATTCCGTGTTATCCCCTCAGCCCTCGCAGAAACTAGGTAGATTTTTCCTTCTTCCTCCGCCAGTGTGCTTGCTGTAATGATTTACGCGTCAGTGTTAGGGGTAATGGGTGTCTAGCTTCGTCATTGCTCGCAGCTGCTTTAATGGATGCGAGATGCTGCTGCCTCAGCAGTCTGGTCCGTTGGAGCGTGCAAGGAATAGCGTAGTGACGTAGGCATTATTTGTACTTTCTTCGTACCTATTGGGCCGCTCCCAGGGGGACTATGTATGGGCCTGAGCTAAAGGTTAGGTAGGCTTCCTTTTTGTTGTAATAAAATAGTTTTTTTTTGTTATGGACCATCTTTTTTCGGTTCGCTGCTGTCCTGTTTTTCAGCACCTACTACTTTCTTCTTCAACTTTTTCTTGTTTCATGAACTTCTTTCCTAGCTTACTGTTTCTGTGCACTTTGTGCATAGATTCCGCGTTCCCTCAACTCCATACTAAATGGTGCCTTCCTCTTTCCTCTCTTGGAACATCTTTGTCGTGGTTAAGGGAGGCTAAAACTTTCTTATATAATAATAATAATAACGTACCTATTGGGCCTTTCATTCTGACGTCCTCTTGTTTGTTTGTACGAGTATGTTTGCTTTTGTTCGGCAGGATTTTGTTTGTTATTTCTCATCTTCAGTGAGGGATGTTCCAGCTATTAGACTGCGTCCTGTTCTTCAAAAGACGAATTGGAAATTTGTGCAGAATCTTATTTCACTTCATTGATTTAAGTTCACGAAAAATATCTTAGTATTTATTCATTGATGTTGAATATTATTTAGAACTTGTCTTTTCGTTTTTGCTTTCGATGTGTAATGTGTTCGTGTTGAATGTATTCGCTAGAGAAAATCGAATCTCGTATTTTTGGAATACCTTTCAAACTTTTTCAGAAAATCGGAGGTTCAAACTCCTTGTCAAGGACAATAAACGGATTCTGAGTGCGTTTTCTCGTATTATTTCATCGAGACGAACATTTCGGCAGCAACTATTCTACGGAATCTAATCTCACATGGGTTGAAAATCATAAAAGCGATGTACATTAATAGATGGTGTCATTTGAAAATTTGTATTGAATTGTACTTGAGATGTTATTTGCTACTGCGTCCCAGAGTGCGGGTCGCTTGTTAGTGTTAACGGTGGTTAACTAATTACAACAATAATGGTAGAAGTAATTGAGGCAGGTTAAACGATAAAAATTAAAGTAGTGATAATAGTTATTGAAACAGCAGCAGGCGTGGCGTGAGAGCGTCGTCACGTACAGCAGTGCTGCCTGCCTGTCACCTCACCACGTGCTGCAATTGACGTTGTCATATGTACTAATTTGATGCTTCCGCACACTGTGTCAGTTTTGAACCGTGAGTTTGTTAAGTGCAACCTGTTTTTGAACAAATTGAGTCTAATTAAAAAGCGCATGAGTTGTGAATAAAAAAAAAGCGATGTCAGTTTACAAATGTCATTTAAAAAAATGTTTTTAATTGTGCTTGGAATCTAATCTGATAGTGCGTCTCATTGTACTAATCGTTTCTTAGTGTAACGGTGGTTGAATGATAACTATAATAATGATAATACTCTGATTAAAAATACATTCGCTCCCTGTGATCGTAGATCTCAGTGAACGTTCTTGTGAAGTTGTGACTCATTAATTTTCCCTTTTTTGGATGGGTTGTGTTCTGAGTTGCTTTACTTCGACGTTCTGGTGTGAGTTGCTGCTCGAAGCAAATTTCGAGCGGCTGCTCCGCATCCCAATCTCTATTCAAACACTCAACTACTGCATGAGAGTATTCACCATTGCATCGCCTTCGTGGCGTCTATGATGGGTAAAAAATAATAATAAAAATGATATTTCCGAGTAGTTTTTGTGGCGATCTAAACGCACGGTCTATGAGCGTTGGCCCCGTCATTGCCCAGATTTTGGTGATACTAGCGAAATGGTAATATTAATCCTGATACTAGCGAAATGGTAATAATAATCCTGATACTAGCGAAATGGTAATAATAATCCTGATACTAGCGAAATGGTAATATTAATCCTGATACTAGCGAAATGGTAATAATAATCCTGTTACCAGCGAAATGGTAATACTAATCCTGATACTAGCGAAATGGTAATATTAATCCTGATACTAGCGAAATGGTAATATTAATCCTGATACTAGCGAAAAATTAATATTAATCCTGGTACTAGCAAAATGGTAATATTAGTCCTGGTACTAGCGAAAAAATGATATTAATGATAATGATAATAATCCTGGTACTAGCGAGTGCCGAATGTTCTTTGCCTGGATTGTTGTCCGTTTGCTGTGCCACTAACTCGCCATATCACGCTCCCGTCACAGCTGCCGAGGTCGCGGTTCTCCCTGGCGAATTTTTAGACCAAATTATTTTGGTGGCGGCGTAGGAGCGGCCTGTGCTCGCCTATGACCTGTCAACGCTATTTTGTACTCTCTATCAAAATGTATCAACTATTCTCCCAATATCCGCATTGTTTCATTCACCTTGTCCATCTAAAATACTCATTGGTAATAGTAATACTCACAGGGCGAAGATTTGAGGTCACCAGATGAAGGTTAGAAAAGATTGCTTTTGTTTAAATGAAATAGTTTTTTATCCTTGTTACGGATTTTTTTTTGTCGCTTCACTTCTGTCATGTTTTTCAGCATCTATCGCTTTCTTCTTCAACTTTTATCTTGTTTCATAACCTTTCTGGAAATTTCACTGTTCCCTTTACCAATTTTACTGGTACCAAGTGTATTTGTTTATATGTGTGGAGGGAACATTGCTGAATATTGACAAGGATTTGATAGAAGGTACATTCTAACTAGAGTGTATCTAGTCGACCTGCACCTTTACGTGGTGGTACTATTAGTATACCTACTTGTCTTTGAAATACATTAGATAATTAATGTAAAATAACAGGCTGACCTCATAAAATTATTCTTGATAGCTTGTTGTAGGTAGAACCAACGCAGGCGGCCCCCCCTCCATCGGGGTTTTGTATTATTTTGTTCTATTATGTAGATTATTAAACCAATATCATCTGAGGAGCTTGTAAGCAGTTACAAGGTGCCCCCTAGCGATTGTGCTAGGGGGAGCCAACCGGGGTCTCCCCAGTACGCGATGGAAACCCATCAATCCCTACCTGCCGCTGACGACCTGGAAACTCAAATGGATACTGTTAGTTCTGCTCTAATGCAGACTAACGATTTGCCTCCTCTAAGTGTGGACCCCACACAAGGAGCGAGTGCCGAGACTGAGTTGAATAATGGAAAAAATCAGACGAATGAGAGAAACTTGTGTAACGAAGACGTTTCAAAGACCAAAACAGTGGAAGCTGAGGCAACCCGAGAGCCTAACAATGATGAAGAAGCTGTGACCGGAGATGAACAGAGCATCTGGAAAACGATGAACCGTCGACAGGTGAAGAGGAGACGACGAGATGACCGGCGAGCGCGTCAGATGCTGAGACTGGAAGGAATGTTCGAGAACTCCATACCATACTATGTCAAATATTATACTGTACGATTCCCTGGGGTCAATATCTCCAGAGATTTGAACGTGTTGCTGGCAGAACGCGACATTACTAAGACGATTGGTACTCCAAAGAAAATTGTAAAATCTGGCTATAACAGTCTCCTCATAGAGACAAATAGTGTGACCCAATCAGATAAACTGATGAAACTGGACCGCATTGGCGGAAAGGGAGTAGTAATAGAGCCCCACCGGTCACTCAACACTGTTCGTGGTGTAGTCCGAAGTAAGACTTTCGGACAGTGTTCTATGGAAGAACTGAAGGGCCACCTAGCTGACCAGGGAGTGATTGACCTGCGGCGAATAGAGCTGAGGAGAGATGGCGAGAAAGTTGTTACCGACACATACATCCTGACATTCCAAAAGCACACGGTGCCAAGAGCTGTGAAATTGTCATCTTGGCACAGTGAGCTCGTAGAAGAATATCAAGAAAGACCGCAACAATGCTTTAAATGCCAACGCTATGGCCACGTTGCAAAATACTGCCGCAGAGAAGCGGACACGTGCTCCCGATGTGGGCAGGAAGGGCATCAAAAGAGCTCCTGTCCTAATGCCGTCCGATGCTATCATTGCGGGCAGCCTCATTACTCAAATGATAAACAATGCCCAAAATATCAAATTGAAAGTGAAATTTTAGCCACTCAACAGAGATTGAAGACCTCTCGCTCAGAAGCCATGGACCTCGTTTTGGAGAAACATCCGGAGCATGAGCGGATGTATAGCGCGGTAGTTAGGGGAGATACAAGTACCCCTGCGGAAGAACCCAACCCTGCTGCTCCTCAGGAATATATGCCACAACAGCCGACTCACACTGAACAAGAACCTGCAAAACCAGAAATAAGGCCAGTTCAGGCAAAAAACAACAATGAACAACCTCCTAACCAAACCACTGCGTGCACTGATTCCACTCCTCGCAACGCTAAATCCACTCCAGCTACAGCTGATGTAAAATCGAAGACCACCGATTCAATTAGTACAAGCTCAGGAACTCCAACAGTAGCCGTATCCCAACCCATCATTTCACCGAAAAGGACGACGCAAAAAGAAATAAATAACGCCACACTCTCTAAGCCCAAGGTGCCTACAGTCTACAACCGACAACGAAAACAACTGGAGCCAAACGGAGAACCCCCTAAAACAGGGAAAGGCCAAAAACCTACGCCAGCTTCTCTCACCAAATACTCTTTCAAGCGGAGGGAGGCAACTTCCAGCCTTACAAACCTCCAAGGCTATGGAAGCGACGATGACGATGGCAACTCCAGTAGAAACTCAATGACCTACAAACCAAAGCCTACTGCACCAACCAAGAAACAGCGGACGACATCGCCACCATCAAGAAGCCGAGACCGAGCATCGAGATCAGCAGAAAGCCAAAAAATTCAAGTGATCGGAACCTGAAGGAAAACAAACCAGTACCTCTATTTGTAAATGAATTTTGATTCATTTATTCAATGGAATTTAGAATCGTTTCGAACCAAATTCTGTGAACTTAAACAACTCCTCAATCTATACCACCCTGCATGTGTCTGCCTTCAAGAGACCATGCTCCGGGACAGAACGGTGACACCACCCACTCAGTACTCTCTCTATACCTCTGGTGTGACCCGCGCTGATGATCACGAGCGGGGCGCTGCGATATTGATCCACAGGACAATACCGCATCACCGGATTGACTTGCGTACCACATTGCAAGCAGTAGCACTACGTATTAATCTGCACCGGACATACACCATATGCTCGGTCTACTTGCCGCACATCAATATACAACACCAAGAAGTTGAAAATTTGATTTCCCAGTTGCCTACCCCGTATATTATAATGGGGGACTTCAATGCTCGAAACCAACTATGGAATGACAACGTGGTAAATGATAAAGGACAACTCATGGAAAGAATAGTAAGAGAAAATAACATCTGTATCATGAACGACGGACAACCAACACATTTTCACAGGCAGACGGGATCCCTCTCTGTCATCGATTTAACACTATGCTCTCCTGACTGCTATCTGGATTTTAAATACCATGTTAATGCAAACCTTTATGACAGCGATCACTACCCTATCCATCTCGATCCTGTCCATCCTCAAAATATGCAAGCCAGATATGAACGGTATGACCTAAACAAAGGAAATTGGACTCTGTTTAGCAGACTGACCCAGTTGTCAAGTGAGGATATCGACCAGCTGAATGGAAAGAATGTTGAGGATCACACAGCTACTTTGACCAACATCTTACAGCAAGCTGCTGATACATCCATACCTCGCAAGAGCGGCTCTCTACCGCGACCACCGGTACCGTGGTGGAACTCTGAGTGCGAAATTGCAAAACGAGAGCGTACGCGAGCTGAAAGAGCCTTGGAAAGATGTAACAATGCGTATAACAGGATCCGATACAATAGAGCAAAGGCAATCTGCCGGAAGACCTTCCTGACAAGTAAACAAACATCCTGGAAAGCTTTCATCAGTAGTATAAATACTAAAACCAGCCTAAACTTAGTATGGAAAAAAGTCCAAAAGCTGTCCGGAAAATTTAAATTGACTCCAACCCCAAAATTGAGAGATCCCCGTACGAACAACCTGACTGAAACATTGCTGGAAGCTGCGGAGATGCTGGCGGGACACTTCTCATCAGTGAGTGAAAACGCAACCGTCGACGCGTCCTTCACGCGATATAAGGAAAGGTGGGAAGGAAGACCGCTGCGCTTAGGGGGAGACAAAGAAGCATACAATAGCCCCTTAACCATGTCAGAACTTAAAACTGCCCTACGCACAACCAGCGATAGCGCTGCTGGCCATGATGACATCTCGTACAACATGATTAAAAAAGCCCACGAAACCTTCCTCCCTGCAGTACTTTCTCTCTTCAACAAAATATGGTCCCAGCAGGTATTTCCAGCAACTTGGTCACTGACGATAATAATAGCAATTTTAAAAACTGGTAAAGATCCGACATCTCCAAATAGTTACCGTCCAATTGCTCTCACCTCATGCTTAAGCAAACTGCTTGAAAAAATTGTTAACAGGAGACTAGTCTGGTTTTTGGAATCAACTAGAAAAATAGTAAATATCCAATCTGGCTTCCGGAAGAACCGAAGTACCACCGACCATTTGGTGACGCTGTCATCACACATCGCTTCGAGTATTACTTCAAAGAATCATCTTATAGCCGTCTTCTTTGATCTACAGAAAGCATATGACACCGCATGGACATACGGAATCCTACTGAAACTTCAGAAATATGGTATACATGGGCACCTTCTTGCTTTCCTAAGCAACTTCATGAATAATAGAAAAATTAGAGTCCGTCTCCAGAATGTCCACTCGTCAACCAAAAGCCTCCAAGGAGGAGTCCCTCAAGGAAGTATCCTCAGCTGCGTGTGTTTCCTTATTGCCATAAATGATATCGCTGATGAAATTCCGCAGAGTGTCCAGCGGCTTCTATACGTAGATGACTTTGTCATCTATGTGTCGGGCAAAAAACCGGAGTGCCTAAAACGGCAATTGCAGATCGCTATTAACCACCTCACGCAATGGACAGCAACCACTGGATTTCAATTCTCCCCATCCAAAACAGTGACTATGCATTTCTGCTGTACTCGTGGCTGTCTGAAAGCCTCTCCCGAACTTCATCTAAACAATGCAGTGTTACCACATGTTGAGCAATTCAAGTATCTAGGATTAATCTTTGACTCGAGCCTTACCTGGCGGCCCCACATCCAATCCCTCAAACGAGCATGTTCACAACACATAAACCTAATGAAAGTCATATCCCATACCCAGTATGGAGCAGATCGGCAAACCTTGCTCCGTCTTTATATGGGTCTACTAAAGCCAAAATTGGACTATGGCTCAGAAGCTTATAGCTCTGCATGTGCTACCCTAATGAACTCATTGCACACTGTGCAGAATTCTGCCCTTCGTGTGGCCACTGGTGCATTCAAAAGTTCACCTATCTTATCACTCCATGCAGAAACCGGAATAAAACCTTTAGCATATTACCTGGAAATAAAGATCGTAAACTACTACCTTAGACTGCTCACTGATCCTGCTCAACAAATTCTCTCAAAAATTCGCTGTGCTTCGGGACGCCTGCATGCAAACGAAGGAAACCCCAAACCATTTTATGTTCGCCTGCAAACTATACTAAGGAACTATGACATCTCACTGGAGTGCGTGGCTCCGGAGAGCGTCTCCCCCATCGCGCCGTGGGTCTCTCCCCCAGTAGCTGTGTGCAGTGAACTGGCTGACCTGCGTAAGCGACTGCTTGGAGCGGCCCCATCCAGAGCCCTCTTCCTCGATCACTTCGTACGTCACTCTGAAACAGCTGTCTTTTTTACCGATGGATCTAAAACTGAACATGGCACAGCATATGCAGCCGTCCATGGGTTAAACATACTAGCGGTCAAACTCTCATCAGTGGCTTCGGTGTTCACAGCTGAGTTGTGTGCAATACTGTCCGCGGTGCGCGCATCTCGAGCGGTGGATACGAGTATGATCACAATCGTCTCCGACTGTCGTAGCGCCCTACAAAGTATCATAAAACCCTGCAACACCCATCCTATAATAACGCAGATCTTAAAGCTGATGACTGAGATCGGAAAAAATTATACATTGTGCTGGGTGCCTAGCCATGTGGGTGTGGCGGGAAACGAGAGAGCTGACGAGGCTGCACAGTCTGCCACCCAACGAGAGCGCCAGATACGCAAAGGAATGCCTCGCGGAGACTTCGCATGTGTCTTTAAGAGACTCGTCCATCAAAACTGGAATCATGACTGGCGTGAAGTGACTGAGAACAAACTCCGAGAAATTAAGGACACGACACAACCCCTCCGAACAAGCTGCTGGACCAACCGGGAGTGGGAGATAAAGCTGTGTCGCCTCCGTATTGGACATACACTTCTAACGCATGAGTATTTGATGAACAGGACTGCGCCGCCGCAATGTCACCAGTGTCAAGTTACTGTGAGTGTAAAACACATTCTCACCGAGTGCCAACGATATGCTGCACTAAGACGCCGTTACTTCGGTCAGAGCGAGGTGGTGATGAGCGAGTTACTGGGAGACTCTGGCCCGGTTGAATTGGGGGGAGCCCTCTATAGGTTCCTCCAAGAAGCTGACTTATTCTATGTAATCTAATCTACCATGAGTTGTAAATTATAAAGACCATGTAAATTAATAGTGATGCCATTTACAATTTTAGTTTAAATTGTGCTTGAAATGTAATACGCTACTGCGACTCACTGTGCGGATCACTTGTTAGTGGTAACGGTGGTTAAACAATTACAATAATAATAATAATCATAACCTTTCTTAATCTTCTGTTTCTATGCGCACGAGATCCCTAGCGGTACCACCCCTTGAGCATAGATTCCACGTTTCCTTAACTCCATACTAAATGGTGCCTTCATCCTTCCTCTCTTTGAACATCATTGTTGTGGTAAAGGGAGGCTAAAACTAATTTATAATCAATGAATCAATCCCGACTGAATTTCAGGTGGTGGTGGTGCCAAGAGAATACCGGATGTTAAGTAGGAAATTTCACTGTTCCCTTTACCAATTTTACTGGTGCCGAACTGTATTGTCATAATTTGTATCGTAAAGGGAGCAGTCTATAGACAAGGATATTTGATAAGGATTACTTGTCCATAACAAGTATTCCAGCCCACCCACACCTTCCCGTGGTGGTACCGTTAGTATACCCACTAGGAGTTGCAACTCATTACATATCGTTTATGTAAATTGGCAACATAGTGATCATAAGCTTATTTATACGAGTGTTGTCCGTGGGTCGAACCGACGTGGGGGGCGCCCATTAACATCTGTTTTTTTTTGTTAGCTTTGCGTATTTATTTTCATTCTGTATCTCGTAAGGGAGAAACAAACTAAAACTAATAAAGTATTATAAGTAAAACACGTGATCCTGGTCCCGGGGGGTCAGTGCCTCGAGGACTAGGGAAAATGGCAAGGGGCGGCAGAGGATCGCGACCCAACCAGAGGAGCTCTGCGGGGGAACGAAAGACGACTGCGGGGGAGCAAAAGAAGTCATCCGCCATACCCAACGAGGTAAAATCGATCAGGACGCCAGTAAAAGGACATGCAAGTGGACCAAAGAGCAGCACACCCCTTAGTTCGACCTCTGCAGCGGGCGCAGGCCGTCAGACTGGGAAACGGGAGCACGAGGGGGGCATGTCTGCTCGAATCACCGACATCGAGAACAACATCGACGAAGTCATGGAGTGCTTGGATGGGGTGCTGCCGGAGCGTAATGTCGCTAGGGTAAATACAACGAGCCATGCCTCTGGTACGCCCAACCTAATCTCCAATGAAGAAAGAATCGAAAAGCTTGAAAACACCATTAAAGAAATTACAAAATTACTATCCTCCTTATCTTCTTCCGGAGGACTGAAGAGCTCAATCAACCCTCCAAGACAGAAAGAAAAAATCAAGTTCATTCCTTTGGATACTACGAAACAGCCGCCACCACCTCCAGTATTCACGCGCTTTTACAGCATGAAGTTTGCACAGGAAACAAAGCGTGCAATTGACCCTTACTCGATTAAAAAATTAATATTTGCCCTGACAAAATTGCCACCGGAGTCCATAACCACCAGCGGAAAAGACAGCTTTACCCTTGAAGTAAGAAACGAGAGCCAAGGCCAAACACTCATGACTATCACACACATAAACTCAACACCATGCAAGGTCCTCCCCCACCCAAAACTCAACAAATCAAAAGGACTTATCTACATTAAAGAATATAACATGGAAAACTTCACTGAATTTGCAGCCGGACTGAAAGAAAACAACAACATTAGCGATGTAATAGACGCAACCTTCATCAAAACCAAATACGAACAGACCAGCGCCCTAATCATAGAATTTAACTCTGAAACTCCTCCCGATTACATATATATATACCGGGTGAGAGGTCCGATACAAGGGTATATCCGTACATCGAGAAACCCATGCAATGTACAAACTGCCAAATGTATGGACACACCAAGAAACGGTGCACCCGAGCGCTCACTTGCGGAAAGTGCGGAGTGGAGGGACATAGCAGCGACCAGTGCCTGGCAGCGGAAGCTGTGTGCTTCCACTGCCGAGGTTCCCACTGCGTCAAGGACAAAGCATGCCCGAGACAAGTTGAAGAAGAGCAGATACTTGCCATCCAGAACAGCCACAAGGTTGGAAAACGCCGCGCCAGACAAATGCTCGACGGCCCAACGAACGTGCCTGAAAAATCTTCACTTCTACATCCCACACATTTCAAATGCCCATTGGATCCGAAAGAAAAACGTAAGATGTCTCCGTGGGTTCTCGAAAAATGCCTTCAGGTCGAGTTGGGCGACAAGCCCAAGCGAATTACCTCCCAAGATGAAAACTCTTTTATTATCGAGGTAACCGGTAAACAGCAAAGCATCCAAATCTGTAACATAACATCCCTAAACAATATCCCAGTCTCCATATCTGAACACCCACACTTCAACTTAGTCAAAGGACTCGTGTATCTGTACGAGTATGATCTATCTGACTTCGACTGCTTTCGAGAGGGGCTGATAGCGGACTACGGACTGTACGACGCGGTGAAAGCAACCTGGATCCGACCTAAGAACCCTCTTTCTCAAGCACTTCTACTCACTTTCAGACAGGACCTCCCTGAGTACATTACCATCCCTGGTGAACAATCCCAAACAAAGGTACTCCCATACGTGCCACGTCCCATGTTTTGCAAAAAGTGCCTCGAATACAACCACACGCAGAAACGATGCCCCAGCAATGTAGTGACCTGTGCTAGGTGCAACAATGCAAACCACGATAGTGGAGATTGCACCAACACCAAAATAGAATGCCACAACTGCAGCCAAGATCACTACTCAGGATCTTACAAATGTACCGAATTCAAATATCAGCAGGAAATTCTCACCATTCAACACAAATACAAACTAACCAGAGCCCAAGCAAAAGTTAAACTGGACTCAGAACAACCAAACTATCGCCACAGCTATGCTGCTGCAGTAACGTCAAACAGCTCAGAAGCACCCAACCGACAGCCACCCGTCTCTCGGGAACAAGAAGCAGTAGCAGCTCCCACAGCTACCCCATCCGGACCCTCTAAGCCCCAGAGGCCTATAATCTCCACACGGAGGAAGAGAAAAAACTCCGAGGATCAAGAAAAACCTACCGAAAAGAAACAAGTAACTGAAGCAGTTTGTGTCGATCCATCCACTGGAGAAACGTATACAACCCCTATCCAAATCATATCAAACTACGACTCTGCAATGAGTGATAGCGAAATCACAAGCGAGAACAATCCGACCGTAAGAAGTGTAACAAGAAAAATCTACCAACAGTATCAAATGGAAACTCAACTAAACCAAAATGAATAGTGGAGCTGGCGCGATGCAGTGGAACTGCCAAGGTGTTCGGGCCAAAAAAGACGAATTATTACAACTAATCAGCCTTCATAAACTGTTTGTAATTGCTCTCCAAGAAACCAAACTGTGGCACAACTGTAACTTCTCAATACCTCAGTACGTTCTGCTCGCCAAGCATGGACACTTCAATATCACACCCCATGGAGGAGTTGGCCTTTTAATCCACGAATCCATTCCCTTTCAGGAAGTTCCCTTGACTTCAACAATGCAAGCCATCGCAGCTACCGTCCAACTCACTCAGCGAATAACTTTTGTCTCGCTTTACAGCTCAAGAAACCACACCTTATCTTTACAATTGTTGAACGAGTTATTGGTCCAACTGCCTCCTCCAATCATTTTGATGGGCGACTTCAATAGCCACAACACAATCTGGGGATGCCAAACTACAGATGCCCGGGGCCGTCTGGTAGAAAACTTCATCAGCCAACATAACCTGACTTTACTCAACACGGAAACTCCGACTCGAATATCGTACAACTCTGAATCTGCAATAGACCTGACCATAACTTCTCCTCGCCTTGGTGCTGACCTATTATGGAACGCATCCGAATCCCCAGAAGACAGCGATCACTGCCCTATTGTACTGAAACTAATAAACTCACCGCGCAACGAGATGAGACGCACCGTGTGGAACATCAGGAAGGCAGACTGGACGTCGTACAAGGCCCACCCTAGGTGGGAGGAGCTCCAGATACCCGATGAAGCTACATGTGCCGAAGCCCTTGAAACATTCACCAGTACATTGACAGCCGTAGCAAATGAATGCATCCCTACAATCGAACTAACAACCTTTTTTCCGAAACCCTACTGGAGTGCAAGACTTACAGAAACGCGCAATAACAGAGAACGCCTCTACCAAAGATATAGACAAACAAAATCCGTGCGGAACGCCCTGTGTTGGAAAAGAGCTAGAGCCATCCATAGAAACCTACTGCGAGAAGAAAAACGTAAAGCATGGATTTCACTCGCCAATACCTTCACAAAAAAACACACCAATCAGCTCTATATACGAAAATGTCAGAAAAATCAAAGGAAAACTGCAGCGGCATGTATCAATTTTGAGAGAAAACAATGTGACATACTCGACAGTACCAGATATAGCAAACAAACTAGCAGAAACTTTTAGCCATATCAGCAGCACGGCCAACTACCCTCAAGAGTTTATACAAGAAAAATTACGAGCAGAAGCTAGCGAAATCGATTTCTCGTCTCACAATAGCGAAATGTACAACGAAGTATTCTCCTCTGCCGAACTCGACGCCGTTTTGGACACGACAAAGAAAATATCACCTGGAGCAGACGGAATCTCATATGAGATGGTGAAACACCTCCCAAAACAGGGCAAAGAAAGTCTCTTGTCCCTCTACAACAAGCTGTGGCTCCAAGGTTACTTCCCACCCAGTTGGAGAGAAGCAGTAATCATCCCATTTCAAAAACCCGGAAAGTCTCCCTACTCACCATTAAACTACAGGCCAATTGCATTAACAAGCTGCCTCTGCAAGACTCTAGAACGACTCATCAACAATAGACTCCTTGACCATTGTGACATGCACGGCTACCTGACCAATATTCAATGCGGCGGCCGCCCTAACCGATCCACAATCGACCACCTAATCCGTCTGGAAACTACTATCCGAAAATCCTTCATGCACAACGAGCACTTCATAAGCATATTTTTTGACCTTAAAAAGGCTTACGACACCACGTGGAAGTACGGAATTATGCGAGACCTCTACAATCTACACCTCCGTGGACGACTCCCTTCCGACATAAAACAGTTCTTGCAGCATCGTACCCTCAGAGTACGGCTAAACAATCACCTATCGGACCCATTTCCACAAGAAGAAGGTGTCTCTCAAGGCTCCGTCTTATCAGTAACCCTCTTCATCATCGAAATTAACAATATTGCCTCCATGATCCCAAAAGATCCACGGTATCACGCATCGCTATACGTAGACGACTTCCAGCTCGGGTACCACCACAGCGACCCCAAAATTGTTCAAGCCAAACTCCAAGAGTGCGTCGACAGGGTGGCGCTCTGGACCCGAACTAACGGCTTCTCCTTTTCAATGGATAAATCCAGAGCTGTTCACTTCACTTCTCTACCGGGCATTCATTTATCACCGTCACTCAAAATTGGAAATCAAAATATAGAATACACCGATGAAATAAAATTCCTTGGGCTAACATGGGACCGCAAACTGACCTGGAAGACCCATATCACCAACATAAAAGCAGGCTGCCAGAAAAGCTTGAATATGCTTAAATCTATCGCCTCGCACGAATGGGGTGGAGACCAAGCAACTTTGCTCCACCTATACCGACTATTCATCCGGCCAAAATTAGATTACGGTTGCATAGTTTACTCCTCTGCTTCGTTATCTATACTCAAACAGCTTGACCCCATCGTGAATGATTGCCTACGACTAGCTACAGGCGCATTTAAATCAACACCGATTCCTAGCTTACAAGTAATTTCCGGCGAGATGCCCCTCAAGCTGCGAAGACAGCACCTCTCGCTAAAGTATCTCTACAAAACAAAAAGCCACCTGCCAAACCCAGCGCGCAACTGTGCCATACTGCCTATCGACAGAAGACTGTTTAATAATAAACAATACTCACCGCCTTTTGCCGTTTGCACTGTCGAGCTCACAGAATCTCTCGATCTCCAGGAGGCCCACATAAAGCCTGCCTTCTCGTATCGGCTACTGAGTATCACTACACCCACATGGAAAACCACCCTCGCCGAAATAAACATAGAACTGACTTTTTACAAAAAGGAATCTACCCATCCAGCCTTGTACATCAAGGAATACCAGCGACTGCGGCGCGAGGAATATCAAGAGCATGTCCCGATCTTTACCGACGGTTCAAAGTACGACGAAAGAGTCGGCGCCGCGGCACTGTGTGGCGGTACGAGGGAGATGATGTCCCTTCCCGGAGTTGTATCAATTTTCACTGCAGAACTCCACGCTATCGAAATAGCTCTACAAATTATCCGCGGCCACAACAAAGAGAGATTTGTAATCTTCTGTGACTCCTTGAGTGCCCTCACAGCACTGCAAAATAAACGCACCCCCCATCCCCTTGCGCGGCATCTCATACATCAAATCGATAAACTAACCCAAGACCACAAAACAGTCAAACTCTGTTGGATCCCGAGCCATGTCGGCATCGAAGGCAACGAGGCAGTTGACAAACTCGCTAAAACAGCTGCACTTCGACTCGCAGAAAATGTCATGACCTTCTATGGAGACTGGTTCCCAATCATAGCTAGCAAAATACGTGCCCTATGGAAAGAAAACTGGCATCGGGATAGAAACTTCTTATTCAGCATTCAACCGGATCCCAATTCCTATAAACGTGAAAATCTAACCAGAAGAAACGAAGTAGTACTGAACCGCTTGCGATGTGGACACACACATCTCACACACGGATACTTAATGAACAGCACAGTCCAAGAACCCCCGCTCGGTTGCCCTCTTTGTTTGGGGGCTCGCCTCACCGTACATCACATCGTCATTGATTGCCCAGCCTTACACAGCGCAAGACGTCGTCACATAAGTCTATTTGCTGCTGACCAACACCCGCCTCTCTCAATCAGACACCTGCTGGGTCATGACGCCCCTGTCGCCGAACTTATGGAATACCTTCGCAAAATCAACGCGTACGACCTAATATGAATTATACATGCTCCTGCCAGATGAGTATACTGCAAACCGGCTATTACCATCGAGTTTCAAGCATATGGAACTACACACCCGTGGACCTCTAAGAGTCAACTATCGCACTAATTGCCCCATTTCTCATGTGTGCTGAGACGAGTGCTGGACACCACACCGACCGAGAACACTAACATTAATTAATCCAGTTGCCTGTAGCAAGTTTCGTCACTTATAATGTGATCGCCTAGCCGATGTGTGATTACCTAGCTAAAGCTAGGGAGGTCCATAGTTGCAAGTTGCTGGCGACCTTGGTGGAAACGTAACCCTAACTTATTATTATTTGGTTTCATGAGTTGACTGGAAACGCAGATGGGGATGCTGCGATGGTTACTTCGACACCTGGCTTATATGCGTCGTGAGCGTCGTGCTGGCAGTGAGGTCTGCATTACCGTACAGTGATGTGGACATATTTCAACAATGAAGTCTGCATATTTTTGCAATATGTCTGAATATTTCAAAAAATGTCTGCATATTCTGACAATGAATGCTGCGTATTTTAACTATGATGTCAGCATATTTTAACTATGATGTCAGTATATTTCATCAATATTCCTGCATTTTTTACAATGATGCCTACGTATTCTAAGAAAGTTGTCTGCGATGTTTAGATGATCCATATCTCGGTGGATAAGCTGCACATCTTGTTCATGTTTGCAAGAAAGGTGCCTGCTTTGATGGCATCCAACACAATGCTCCTCCACTTGCTGGGTTCAGCAGGAATTGTAGGGCTCGTGGTTCTCTTGAAATACTGTCGCAGTTGCCTAGCGCATCGTGACATGTCAGACCCGCGAGTGTGCGGTGGTTGCCACGTGTCGTGGGATCTTTCCCTTGCTGCTGAAGCTCACCTCGTATTCCTGCGGTCCACTTAATTTATTCTTCACATTCTCGCACCTAGATATTATTCACAGCTACATGCTTCTTACAAGCATTTCATTTTTGTTGCGGTGTTGTACTTCATAACAGTTTAGAAATACGTGTGTCGAAATGCAGGCCATATTTTGTAAGAGCTTCTCTTCGTATTGAAAACAGCTGTTTCGGTCGTGTTTTCTGGCGCAGCCAAAAGAATTGCGGTTTTTTGGCCCTTTAATTTCTATTAATTGCTTTGTCGGATGCTGTCGCTTGGTCACTCAATGGAGCACTTGCATCCATTCTTGTATTTCATAGGCACACTTCTTGTGGTTACCCCTGACTTTGAACATTTATATGTAAATGTTGCTTACACTTCAATGTTATTTGATTGTACCCGTATAGTTTAGTAGTAGCTTGATGTTGCCCTGCAGTACTTACTTACATGATGGCGGTCAGACGAGTCACGGAATGTTTATTACTCGATATTGTTTCGTGTGACGTGCAAACTGTGGGTGCTAATATAGCGCTTTCACATTGATGATGCTTTCCGTTGCGTTTGGCAGGTTTCCGAGTTAGTTCGGACGTCTTCGTGATGATGTTGCTACGATCTCGAACTGTAAACTTTTGCTGACGTTTTGAAATTGTTTAAAGGTGTCCACTTTGCTTTGCTTGAAAATCCTGGCACGGTAAGAAGCGCTCGCATGCATCATGTTTTAGCGCTGATATTCGCATCACCATTTCCTTGATGCCTGTGATGTCATGGTAACTGATCTTGGTGTTCCCGTGCTAACTTGGCTACGTGGTACTATGCTGAATGATGAACCTGGTATGCCATGCTAAATAACCAGCGCGGTACCATGCTAAATAACCAACGTGGCACCATGCTAAATGATAAACAAACAATTTAAATAATTTTAAACAATTTTTAAACAATTTATTTACCACAGGAGATACAGAGGTAGAATGTTTCTTAAGTCTAGTACAATGGACAAGTTTGAATATAGCTACCTGTGGGCCCGAATAAGTTCAGCGACTTCTGGGGCATCCTACCATCAACATTATTCTAAGGTGTACATTAATGTTTAACCTAATTCACTTAACCTAGTTTTGGTACCTGGTACCAACCTGGTACCAAACCTGGTACCATGCTAAATAACCAACGTGGCACCATGCAAACTAACCAACAGATACCATGCTAACCAACCTGCGCGTTTCCGCTAGCTGCCGCTGCAAGACCAACACCGTGGGGTTGTCTGTACGCAAGACCGCTTGACTAATGTAATCCATGGTTGTGATATTAGCTTAAGGTTTTAGCTTGGTCATCTCTGTGTGCGAGCGAGTCTTTGACGTGCGGATCATTCTAGTATTAGTTCGTGTCTGATGAACATGCGTGCCAATGTGCTAGCTAGGTAGACTCGGACCCGAATTCCGTGTTATCCCCTCAGCCCTCGCAGAAACTAGGTAGATTTTTCCTTCTTCCTCCGCCAGTGTGCTTGCTGTAATGATTTACGCGTCAGTGTTAGGGGTAATGGGTGTCTAGCTTCGTCATTGCTCGCAGCTGCTTTAATGGATGCGAGATGCTGCTGCCTCAGCAGTCTGGTCCGTTGGAGCGTGCAAGGAATAGCGTAGTGACGTAGGCATTATTTGTACTTTCTTCGTACCTATTGGGCCGCTCCCAGGGGGACTATGTATGGGCCTGAGCTAAAGGTTAGGTAGGCTTCCTTTTTGTTGTAATAAAATAGTTTTTTTTGTTACGGACCATCTTTTTTCGGTTCACTGCTGTCCTGTTTTTCAGCACCTACTACTTTCTTCTTCAACTTTTCCTTGTTTCATGAACTTCTTTCCTAGCTTACTGTTTCTGTGCACTTTGTGCATAGATTCCGCGTTCCCTCAACTCCATACTAAATGGTGCCTTCCTCTTTCCTCTCTTGGAACATCTTTGTCGTGGTTAAGGGAGGCTAAAACTTTCTTATATAATAATAATAATAACGTACCTATTGGGCCTTTCATTCTGACGTCCTCTTGTTTGTTTGTACGAGTATGTTTGCTTTTGTTCGGCAGGATTTTGTTTGTTATTTCTCATCTTCAGTGAGGGATGTTCCAGCTATTAGACTGCGTCCTGTTCTTCAAAAGACGAATTGGAAATTTGTGCATAATCTTATTTCACTTCATTGATTTAAGTTCACGAAAAATATATTAGTATTTATTCATTGATGTTGAATATTATTTAGAACTTGTCTTTTCGCTTCTGTGTTCGATGTGTAATGTGTTCGTGTTGAATGTATTCGCTAGAGAAAATCGAATCTCGTATTTTTGGAATACCTTTCAAACTTTTTCAGAAAATCGGAGGTTCAAACTCCTTGTCAAGGACAATAAACGGATTCTGAGTGCGTTTTCTCGTATTATTTCATCGAGACGAACATTTCGGCAGCAACTATTCTACGGAATCTAATCTCACATGGGTTGAAAATCATAAAAGCGATGTACATTAATAGATGGTGTCATTTGAAAATTTGTATTGAATTGTACTTGAGATGTAATTTGCTACTGCGTCCCAGAGTGCGGGTCGCTTGTTAGTGTTAACGGTGGTTAACTAATTACAACAATAATGGTAGAAGTAATTGAGGCAGGTTAAACGATAAAAATTAAAGTAGTGATAATAGTTATTGAAACAGCAGCAGGCGTGGCGTGAGAGCGTCGTCACGTACAGCAGTGCTGCCTGCCTGTCACCTCACCACGTGCTGCAATTGACGTTGTCATATGTACAAATTTGATGCTTTTGTACTCTGTGTGGATTTTGGGCCGTCAGTTTGTTTAGTGCGATCTGTTTTTGAAAAATCGAGTCTAATTAAAAAGCGCATGAGTTGTGAATTGCGAAAGCGATGTAAATTTACAGATGATGTCATTTAAAAAAATGTTTTTATTTGTGCTTGAAATCTAATCTGATAGTGCGTCTCATTGTACGGATCGTTTCTTAGTGTCACGGTGGTTGAATGATAACTATAATAATAATAATAATCTGATTAAAAAGACGTTTGCTCCCTCTGATCGAAGAACTTGGTAAACGTTCTCGTGACTCATTGATTTTCCCACTTTTGGATGGGTTGTGTTCTGAGTTGCTTTACTTCGAAATTCTGGTGTGAGTTGCTGCTTGGAGCAAATTTCGAGCGGCTGCTCCGAATATCCCAATCTCGATTCAAACACTCAACTACTGCATGAAAGTATTCACCATTGCATCGCCTTCGTGGCGTCTATGATGGGTAAAAAATAATAATAAAAATGATATTTTCGAGTAGTTTTTGTGGCGAGCTAAACGCACGGTCTATGGGCGTTGGCCCCGTCATTGCCCAGATTTTGGTGATACTAGCGAAATGGTAATATTAATCCTGATACTAGCGAAATGGTAATATTAACTCTGATACTAGCGAAATGGTAATATTAATCCTGATACTAGCGAAGAAGTAATATTAATCCTGGTACTAGCAAAATAGTAATATTAATCCTGGTACTAGCGAAAAAATTATATTAATGATAATGATAATAATCCTGGTACTAGCGAGTGCCGAATGTTCTTTGCCTGGATTGTTGTCCGTTTGCTGTGCCACTAACTCGCCATATCACGCTCCCGTCACAGCTGCCGAGGTCGCGGTTCTCCCTGGCGAATTTTTAGACCAAATTATTTTGTGGCGGCGTAGGAGCGGCCTGTGCTCGCCTGTGACCTGTCAACGCTATTTTGTACTCTCTATCAAAATGGATCAACTATTCTCCCAATACTCGCATTGTTTCATTCACCTTGTCCATCTAAAATACTCATTGATAATAGTAATGCTCACAGGGCGAAGATTTGAGGTCACCAGATTAAGGTTAGAAAAGATTGCTTTTGTTTAAATGAAATAGTTTTTTGGCCTTGTTACGGACCATCTTTTTCGGTTCATTTCTGTCATGTTTTTCAGCATCTATCGCTTTCTTCTTCAACTTTTATCTTGTTTCATAATCTTCCTTAATCTTCTGTTTCTATGCGCACGAGATCCCTAGCGGTACCACCCCTTGAGCATAGATTCCACGTTTCCTTAACTCCATACTAAATGGTGCCTTCATCCTTCCTCTCTTTGAACAGCATTGTTGTGGTAAAGAGAGGTTAAAACTAATTTATAATCAATGAATCAATCCCGACTGAATTTCAGGTGGTGGTGGTGCCAAGAGAATACCGGATGTTAAATAATGGAGAATAAAACGAAGTAGGGAAACCCAAAAATAAAAATTATAGTAACAAAATAAAGCATTACCAAAATGGTGCGATGCTGTCACGCTGCCTCATTGGTAAACTCAAAAAGTTGAGCGACCTTCCGGAGGCCGTCGCTCGGTTTTAGGTCTCATGAATTTCCCGACAGGAAATGCATGCATTCGTTTATTTGGACTCTACCACGGGCTCTTAATTCGATACCGCATATACTTTCAATAGTTTTTACAACTTGGAATTGTTCATTGCGCCTCTATACCGCATGTTACTGGATATTATTCCCGGCTTCTGTTCTCCCGCATAATATTCTCTCGGAGAATTCGCATTATCTAAAAGGAAATAAAAACATGAAAATGAAATTAAATACACAAAAGGTGTAAGAATAGGTTGAATATTTACAGAGATGTGCGAATAAACTTCTCTTGTATAAATGCCACTGATGTCTTGATGAACTATCCCGGATGTATCAATCGCCCCCACACGAGCTCGGATGCTGAGTGAACGCGTCTTTTTGATTGTCTTCTTGTAGATGCACTAGACAAAACTTAAAAAAACTAAATTGTATTAGATTACATCAAATTCTGCGTAAATACAAAACCTAATGCATCAAATTAAAGCCTAAATCCCATATACAGAATAGTAATTAAATATTCTCGAACCATGGTAAAAAAGACGAATTGCTCCCAGAAAGGGGATTCCATTATTTAATAATAAGCTTCATTCTCAAAATAAAGAACTATCAAGAATTGTAATGCGCTGCAGCATGGCGAGTGGGCCTCAGCAGCAGCGTCAACCACAGCAGCACAGTAAGCAGTGTAGCGGCAGGCGACGTCTCATAGGCTGCAAGAGAAAACCGAGCTAAGCACACTTTCGTATTATGGAGCTGATGCCCTTCCAGTATAGGTAAATACGAGCCGAGCCCAGAAGATTGTTACTGACTTACAGTTGAGCACGAGGCTGTAGTGTTCTCCCTCATGCTGCTTTACACTCCGGGCAGACTTTGTGAATATCGAAAGACTTGTGAATTATCTTTGCCCGAAGTGAGTGCCTGAGGTGCAAACGAACCCGACAGGATAAGGAATACACAACTGGAATAAAGGCCGTATTATTGAGAAGATCGCCGACAGTATGGCACACGAGGTAAATGATTACAGGCGGTAGTATAGTACACAAGGACGACTTGGAGGACCGACGGTTGTTGGTAAGTCGCGTCGTGCGTGCCGTGGCGTTCCGGTGCGCCGTCGAGGTGGCGATGGAGGCCGTGAGGCTACTGCTTGCTGAGCAGCCGAGACTAGTGAATGTCGGAGTCACTGCGCGGAGAGTCGCAGGGAGAAGTCTTGTGTGAGCCGCTGCTGTGAAGAGGCTCGTTGGAAGACTTGTGTGAGCTGCTGCTGTGAGGAGGCTCGCTGGAAGGCTTGTGTGAGCCGTTGCAGTGACGAGGCTCGCAGGAAGAAGACTTGTGTGAATATCAGGGTTCCTGCTGTGCGACTGACTGCTTGGCTTGGCTTGGCGATGCTTATAGAGAAGACGGAAAGAGAGTTTGACACAGAGTGTGTCGGGAAGAGAAGGGGTGAAACGGAAAAGGATAGATAGGGAACCAATAGAGATGCGCTTTACGCATATGATGCTAGTGTTGTGGGTATTTTTTGTAGGTATTTTAATTAAGGGTGGTAGAAGTTAATTACCCGTTAGGGCTTTGTATGGGTGGATCTTTAGTTAGTAGGCATTTTTAGTACTGGACGTGGGTGGGTAGGCTTGCCGTATTGGTTAAGTCTCCTCTATCACAAAATATTCACAGGAGTCGGTTGTGGTCCGTCGAGTCTGTCCGTCCGTCTGTTCGTCCGACGTTAGTGTCGTGTTAAGTGTATTTTGGTCTCGGTTGGGGTGCGAGTGTTTTCATTTTTGAGCTCTGGAATTGTTTGTGTGGTATTTGTGTAATGTCTTGCGGGAATGTGAGTTGTAGGTAGAGTTGTGGGTACATGTCGTGAATGTTGTGCCAGATTCTTTTTGCGTGTTTGAGGAGTATAATGTTGATTGGTTGCAAGTTTGCTCGGCGATGTAGTTGTGCAGAGGTGGAGAAATTTTGCCATTCTGAATTTGTTATGTATCTCGTGGCTCGGTTTTGTACTCGCTGAAGTGTTGAGATAGATGTTGGTGGAAGTGTGTGTGGGGGAATGGTTGGGTAGATGAGAGTGGATCTAACTAGAGCGATGTATAGTTGGCGTTTTACTTCTGGGTTCAGATGTCTGAATCGGTAAAGGCGTGAGAGGTTTTGGTGTGCTAATGCTGCTCGTTGTCTGGTGTGGGGTGCATATCTGGTTGTGCTGATTGTGAGTCCCAGAACTTTGCCTGAGTTTGTGTAGGGGTGTGGGGTGTTGTTGATGTGCACTGTTGGGTGTTTGCGACGGCTGATGGCGATTATTTTGAATTTGTTTGCATTGGTTTGGATTTTCCATTTTCGTTCGTAATCGTTGATTTGGGCGATGGCTCGTGTTGTTAGAAGAGCTGCCATGTTATATGAATGGTTAGCGGATGTAATTTGTGTGATGTCGTCTGCAAAAGCTATGTAGTCAGTATTGGGTATTGGTGGGGGAAGGTCGTGTGTGAAGCAGTTGTACAGTGTTGGGGAGAGGACTGCTCCCTGGGGGACACCTGACTTGATGGAGAAGGGTGGGCCAGTGTAGTTTGCGATTCGTATGGCTGCGGTGCGGTTAGTGATGAAGCTATACAGGATTTTTGTGAATAGGGCGTGAATTTGTAGCTGTGACCGTTTGAATTTGAGTCCTGTGGGCCAGACTTTGTCGAAGGCCTTGCTTACATCTCGTAGAATGATGTCTGTTTTGTTTCTCTGTGTTTGTTTAATGTGGAGAGTCTCGTGTAGCGTGGCAAGTGCGGTGTGTGTACCTCTTCCGTGGCGAAATCCGTGTTGGCGGCTGTTGTAGATGTTGTTGAGGGTTAGGTGGTCTGTTAGCCTGTAGGTTAATATCTTGTCTAGGAGCTTAGCGTGGGTGTCGAGTAGGGAGATGGGGCGGTAATTTTGCACCTCGTGTTGGGAGGTGGAGGGCTTCGGTAAAAAGATCATTATTGCGTGTTTCAGTTTGTTTGGGAAATAACCCGCTGAGAGGGCGTTGTTATATATGTACAGAAGGTACTGGAGCATGTTTTGCAGTAGGTGTTAGAGGTGGTGTGTGGTTATTTTAGTTGGTCCTAGAGCTTTTTGGGAAAACGTCCGAAGTGCGTTTTTGAGTTCTTCGATTGTGATTGCTGGGTAGTGGAAATTGTGAAGGTGGGAAGTGTCTCCTGTCTCATGTGGTTCGTTTTGGGGAGCGATGTCGTTCATTTGTGTTTCTATGGTGTGTATGTATTCAGCGTCAAAATCGTTGTTGGGCTCATCAATACCCGAATATATGTTTGACCAGTGTTGTCGGAACAAAGGTTCTTTGGGTTGTGGTGAGTGGTAAAAGATGCCGCCTTCTTTAATGTAGGGGGTGCTTTGTTTTTTATTGTTGCCTGACATACGTTTGATGGCGGACCAGAATTGTTTGGGATTGTCCATCTTTTTGATGTTAGCGATGGTGTTGTTCCATGTTGCCGAGTAGATACGTTGATATGCAGTTTTTATCTGTTGTCTGAGGCTGAGGAGTTCTCTGTATAGGTGGGGTGAGTGGCCGTGTCGTTGGAGATGGTCGTAAATGTGTTTGTGTCTCGTTTGAAGGACGAGTATGGCATGAGTGGGTTTGATGCCTGGTGTGGTTCTATGTGTGATAGTTGGAATAGATTGGTTGGAGGTTTCGTTGATGTGGGATTCCCATGTGATTAGGTGGTTGTCTATGTCCTTTAGTGTAGGGCTTAAGTCTTGCGGTATTGTGTGTTCAGCGAGAAGGTTACGGTATAGTTCGCAGTTTGCATTGTGGAAGGAGGGTCGTGGACGGATGGGAATTTGTATTGGGTTGGCTGATATTGTAGCTATGATGGGGATGTGGTCGGAAGGTGTTAGTGGACCTGGTTCGAGTATGATGTTTTGGAATGTTTGCGTGTTTGTTATTACGATGTCTGGGCTAGTACACGCACGATGAGTGATTATCGTGGGGAAGTTAGGGCCTATGTGGAGACATTTGTTCCTGTCTATTAGTGAGTGGACTTGTCTCCCCTTCCTGTTTGCGTATGTGTCTCCAAAGGCATTCATGTCGGCTATTGAGGTAAGTGGGGTGTTTTCGGTTAAAGAGAGTGTGCATGTCGATGTAGTTTATGTAATCAATGCGTGGAGGTATGTAGGTTGTGGCAAGTGTGATTGGGCCTTGTGGTGTTTCTACTGTGATGGCAAACATATCTGTGTGGAAGGTATCGTGAAGCTTGAATGGGAGGTCTTTGCAAATTGCTATTGCTACTCCAGCGTGATTTTCATTTGCTTCGTTTGTGGTATATGTGTTATAATTCCAAATTTTGATGAGGGTGTCGTTTCGCATGCAGTGCGAGTTTAGCAGAATTATGTGTGGATTGTATTGTCGGTAGATGTTGCACAGGGCGATTTTATTATTTTACCAGTGTTGGACGTTGTGTTGGATGACGGTTAGTGTTTTGTTCATATTGTGTGTGTATCCATTATGGAGTTGAGTGTTTGGGTTTCTTGTGAGGGGTTTCAGGTTTTGAGCATGTGTTCATCATGTCAAAATGTTCGTGTGGGAGTGTGGCTATGGGTTCGTCTTCGAGGTTGAATTGGCCGTCAATGATTTCTTTCCAGATTTTGTCCGGGTGTGGATGTGCGACGGCGATTTTGAGGCCAGGGGGTTTTGCGGTTAGTTCTTTCACTATCTGATCGTTGGTGGGTTTGCTTGGAATATGCCGTGAGTGCGTGTCGCTGCGGAAGAGTGTAGCCTGGATTGTGTCGTCGTGTGCAGCGGATTCTTCCGAGGAGGGTTTTCTCTTTTTTTCCGTTGTTTTGTTTTCTTCTTCGGGCTGGACTGCGTTCTCCAATTTTCTTTCAAGTTGTCATCGCTGGTTTCGTCCTGGGTTGAGTTCTCTTCTGTTGAGTGGTGGCTTGTGTCCATTCCGTCTTCGTTGGGGTCAGTGCTTGCTTGTTTTGCAGGTGCCTCCGTTGTGTCTGCTTGGGGTAGTTTGTCGGGTTGCACGAACATGTTGAAGATTTTTCGGGAGTCGCGAACAGGGAACTTGGTGTTCACGTCAAAATTGTCTTTGAGGGATTTCGATAGGATTGATCCGAAATCCCCTCCTTGTGTGAGGCTTGCGATGTGCGCCTCAATGATGATAGCGGCCAGCTTTATATGCATCTCGCTGGTAAGTGTGAGTGTATGTTCTGTTTTTGCCGTTTGTTGAATGGCCGTTTTTGCGATTTCGATGTATGTGCTCTTGGTTTGGTCTGTTACTTGTTTTTGGAGTTCGTCGTTCTTCTTGCGGATAGCTTCTTTCCTGTGTGGGCAAGAAGCTGCGGGGGTGCGGTGGTTTCCTTGGCAGTTGAGGTACTTCTTGTATGGTGAATTGCACTGTTGGTAGGTGTGGTCGTGAGCAGCGCATTCAGAGCAGTTTGGTGTCTTGGCAGTGCATTGATGTGTGGAGTGGTCCTCAATTTTGTAGCATTTGAAGCAGATCCGTAGGTGAGTGTATTTTTCAAGTTCCATTTTGCGATGGTGTGATCTTTGTGTTGAACATGAGGAGCCCATTCTGGAGAGCGCGTTGTGTCGTGGCAGTGTCGGTGAAGGTTATTTTTATTACGTGGGTGTAGTTTTTGATTTTGTTCATTTCCGTTATTTTTGCCCATTGTTGTACTCGTGTTATTTCTTCTTGAATTTCTTGCGGTTGGCGTTGGCCAATGCTGCTGTCCAGTTGTCTTATGAAGAACGTTCTTTTGGCTCGAAGATCTGGGGGGGGGATGATGGTTGTCAGATTTATTTTCTGGAAGTGTTTGGTGGCTTTGTCCGATGTCAGTTTATCAATGGCAGTGATGTCATCAGATATGGCGTAGAATCCACTTGGGTTGCTGGTGAGTCGTATGAGAGGGGCTTCCAGGTGTTTGAATGTAGTTTCAAAGACTTGTTGTCGGTCTGTTTGTAGCCTGGGGTCGATCTTGCGGAGTTGGACTTTGTAGGTAGTGTTGGATTTTTTGGCAGGCTGTGCTGGGATGGTTGTGGTAGTTTGCTTGGTCGTTCGTGGTTGAGTGTTGTTGCCAAGGGTGGCGTTGGTGTTATGTTGCATAGTGTTAGGTCTTATATGGGTGGGTGTTGGTAGTATGGCGCGGGAAGACTGGCTATAGCCAGCTCTCCATGTACCTCGACTTCCTTGGTGGGGAAGCATGGTGTTAGTCCTAAGTGTTGGTGTATAGTCTCAGGCGTCGGATTTGTCCGAAAGGCGGCTGGTGCCCTACTTGTACCCGCTCCCCCTACTATAATGGGGTTTGCCCAGATGGTCTGGGGCCTTTCGGTACACCAGACTCTACTACCTTCCGGCGACGCTCAACGGTCGGTAAACGTAAGAGCGAATTAAGAAAAGGCTACTCACACTCGCTTGAGAGGCTAGGGCTCGGCAAGCGAGGTAGGAAGTCGGCTGCTGTTGTGAACTCTTGGTAGTGAGAAGGTCGGTGCTGAAGGTTATATGCTTTTAAGACGGTTTTCACTGGTGAACTCGACTGACTGCGCTTACCGCGCAGCTCATTATATAGGGCTGGCGGCGGTCTCACTGAAGCGAGCTAGCCCTCTGGTTAGGGGACTCGCGGTGCCGGGTTGTCGCCGTCTGTGCTGTGCTAAACGCACGTGGGTGTATTCAGATGTTGCCTGGCTGCTCGGAGCGCGCCGCTTGTAGAGGCTCGGTCCGGCACCCCAGCGCCAGATTTCAGCGCTGATTGGTCGTTTAGTAGGATCACTTCGAGGCTGTGAGGTGGCGCTTATGAGCTTGTGTGGTGGTGAGCGTGTACAGCTAGATGGAACCACCACAAGGCCATGAGGTTTCAGATTACAGATTACAGATAAGGGATTACAGCTTCCTACATTGGGCGCGAGGCCACGAGATTACAGATTAAAGATTACAGCTTCCTACATTGGGCTCGAGGCCACGAGATTACAGATTAAAGATTAAGACTGAAGCTTACAGCTTCCTACATTGGGCGCGAGGCCACGAGATTACAGATTAAAGATTAAAGATTGAAGATAACAGATTTCTACATTGGGCGTGAGGCCACGAGATTACACAGACTCCTAAGTTGGGCGCGAGGCCACGAGATTTAATGATAAAGAACACGATAACAAAATTGAATTAAGTTTCAGGGTTCATCGGTACAGATCGAGCAGCGAGCCACATATCAGAACGATACTAAACCTAAGCTAAGGACAGTCGGCAAACGTTGGAGAGTCCATCTCACCTTAGGCCAGGCTCATTGAGCTCGACGACGTCAAGCGAGGGGCGCAGCCATCGAAGTGGAGTGCAGCCATCGAAGTGGGGCGCAGCCATCGAAGTGGGGCGCAGCCATCGAAGTGGGGCGCAGCCATCAAGGCATCCCTCCGCCCAAAGGACGCAAGCCGGCCAGAGTGTCGCCAGTTGCCGCCACCTAATTCTTCACACTATCATCTTAGGTTGATGGAGAACTAATGAAGAACCAATAAATAGACAGATGAATAATCGTCCACTTGAGATATATTCCACTACAGAGTGGCCGACTTGCTAATACTAGCGAGTTCAAGAAAATGTGGCGGAGGAGTTGCTCGCTTGCGCGGCGCAGCGTGAAAAGAGCCCTGCAGATAAAGGGCAAGTCAGGCTTACTTTAACTTGCTCGCATCTAAGAAATGTGGATGGAGCTCTCAATGTTTGCCGACAACTATTTTATCACAAACGGTATAAAGATCACAGCAACGAACTTCCAACAAAGATTATTTAATACATTTAGGCTCACTTGATAGAGCTAAAGAAAATTCAACACTGGCAAAGAACATTAAACACAGGCAAAAAAAACCCAAATACATGGGAACACGAAAAGCATGCGTTTTGTACATCCCATCAAATTCTGCCTGAATATAAAACCTAAATTACATTCAATGCTTCCGTCATTACTGAATGTATGGTTTGTCCAAGACTGCTGAGTAGCATCCAAGATCGTTATTCGAAGACTTGTCTAAGTGGATAATCCAAGTGCACGGGATAGTTATTCTCAAAGATCACTTTAAGCCCATGGCAAAAGCAACATCTCGCGGTGCTAGGGAGCTAATAATACAAAGCTATCGTCCTCAGCTCTGGTTAATGGCTTTGCAGCGAGGGCCAAATTGCAACTTTTTGTCGCGCAACAAAGGTGCAATGAGCCGAGCTTGCGATGGCGCGGAAACTGAGCCTCCGGCCACGTCTAACGGAACCCAAGTCGTGCGTGAAATGTCTTGAATTGGAGTACAAAACTTGCACAAACGACGCAAAGTGAAGCACAAACGACGCAAAGTGAAGCACAAACGACGCAAAGTAAAGCACCAACCCTGCTGATGCGGCGTAAAATGAAGCACCTTTCGAAGCAAAGCACATTGGGAAAGGAAAAGAAAATGTAAAAAATTAGAAAGATTTAATCAATATTTGCGAGCACTGAGCTTATTTTGAACAAATCTGCAAAATGCAGTGAGTCCAATTGCAAAAAATATAACGCCACAGTACCAGCGTCACTAAAAAAATGGATGTAAATGATTAGGTCACTATTTTTAGAAGATACGTATTCTACCTATCATCAAGAGGGAGCTTTGCTGTGCAGATGTACCAAGATTATAAAACAAGGGGCTGCAAGACAACAGAGTTTCACGCTTCAAATTTATCTAAAGTTATGTTTCACTTACACTTGAACAAAGCGCTTTTGTGCTACAATGGGTCCGAGTGCATCGGATATTCCGAACGGAGACAGCGTTTTCAGAAAAACAACCGTGATTTAGCTCACGAAATGTGATGCACAACACGCACAACGGAAGTTATAAATGAGATATTTATTCAGTAGCGCAGCCAGCCGAACATTTCTGGGGGGGGGGGGGGGGGGGGGACCAGGATCCCTAACAAATAATGTCAGGGGCATCAGACAGTAATTATTAGCAATTTTATTATTATTTTACTTGAAACGGCGACTGGAACTGGCCCCCAGCTCAACATTTCGGGGCGAGGGCCATGGCCTCCGTGCCCCCCCCCCCTGGCAGCGCTACTGCTTACTAGATTTATCGCTTTTCGTACGAATGAGTGCGTCTTAAGCCCTGCCTTGACATCATGCCTCAGGTGTCGGGAGGCACGTAAGAAAGAACATCATCGCTTCAACTCGCTGCTTTTCTCTGAAACAAGATTCTCAGAGTTGTTCTTGTAGCTATATATCAACCTTGCGTGAACATCTACTGACGATCAGAAGGCATGGAGAGTAAGGGCATTACACCAAAACCGGCCAGAAAATTACTCTTTGTATCGAAGCGGTGGTGCGGTAGTAAAGGTGATTATGATAGTGATGGTGATAGTAGTTACTGCAATGCTAGTTCGTTTTCCTAAACCAAAAGAAAAAACAGGATGCTTTATTCCAATCAATCAGTAAAGGTTGTCAAAAGCGCAATTTTCTAACATCCACTGAGCTGATTCTTCGTATGCAGCAGTGTGCACAGTTCAACTGTGTAGTTAATCACGAAACTGAAAAAAGTTTGTTGAGTTTCGAGGAATATAAACAAATCCAACTCAGAAAAAACATATTACGGGAAGCAGAAATTGAAATTTTCCCGATAATCAGTCGACTTTTATATCGAGGCGAACAACTTCTGACGATGTATTTTTTTTATGAACACAGCTGTTGTCGAGACTACTCACACTACATGTGGATGCCCCTACATTCTCATCATTACAACTTTTTCTCATGATATTCTTAGCCACGTTGGTTTTCATTTTTATCCTAAAAGTGAGACTTCCTAGAAATCCTAGAAATCAATCTTTTTCATTTACTCGTACCATTACCGTCTACTAATGTACGTCCATTCTCCTACGCCATGCATTGCATGCGTATCTCCATCATTAGACTCCCACCACCACTGCTCAGCGTTGCTGGAAATGTCCATGTGGTTACATCAGGGTCAACGTTGCGCCCGCTGTAGTCACCACGGCCGAGTGGTTAAGAGCGCGCCCTTCACGGGAAGGTATTGCCGGTTCGAATCCCGGCAGCGCCGCCCGGTGTTATCTCCCCGTCGGGAAAAGGGAGAACTCAGCCACAATTCCCCACTCTACCCAGGTGAAGGAAATGGGTACCGGCTTGACCGGGGGTAATCGTCATGGCGTCCTGGTGTTAGTTATGAGGCATTTGATATACCAACCGTCATGGCGTCCTGGTATTAGTTATGAGGCATTTGATATACCAACCATCATGGCGTCCTGGTGTTAGTTATGAGGCATTTGATATACCAACCGTCATAGCGTCCTGGTGTCAGTTATGAGGCATTTGATATACCAACCGTCATGGCGTCCTGGTGTTAGTTATGAGGCATTTGATATACCAACCGTCATGGAGTCCTGGTGTTAGTTATGAGGCCTTTGATATACCAACCGTCATGGCGTCCTGGTGTTAGTTATGAGGCATTTGATATACCAACCGTCATGGCGTCCTGGTGTTAGTTATGAGGCCTTTGATATACCAACCGTCATGGCGTCTTGGTGTTAGTTATAAGGCCTTTGATATACCAACCGTCATGGCGTCCTTGTGTTAGTTATGAGGCCTTTGATATACCAACCGTCATGGCGTCTTGATGTTAGTTATAAAGCCTTTGATATACCAACCGTCATGGCGTCCTGTTGTTAGTTATGAGGCCTTTGATATACCAACCGTCATGGCGTCTTGGTGTTAGTTATGTGGCCTTTGATATACCAACCATTATGGCGTCCTGGTGTTAGTTATGAGGCCTTTGATATACCAACCGTCATGGCGTCTTGGTGTTAGTTATAAGGCCTTTGATATACCAACCGTCATGGCGTCCTTTTGTTAGTTATGAGGCCTTTGATATACCAACCGTCATGGCGTCTTGGTGTTAGTTATAAGGCCTTTGATATACCAACCGTCATGGCGTCCTGGTGTTAGTTATGAGGCCTTTGATATACCAACCGTCATGGCGTTTTGGTGTTAGTTATAAGGCTTTTGATATACCAACCGTCATGGTGTCTTGGTGTTAGTTATAAGGCCTTTGATATACCAACCGTCATGGCGTTTTGGTGTTAGCTATAAGGCCTTTGATATACCAACCGTCATGGCGTCTTGGTGTTAGTTATAAGGCCTTTGATATACCAACCGTCATGGCGTCCTGGTGTTACTTATTTTTATTTAAACATTTCTATTCATGAGACATTTACTTGCTGGTACGCAGGGTTGTTTAAAAACAATCTATGGAAAAAACGATTTTTTCCTTGGATTCTGTTGAATTCTTGACAATCCTATACAGGTTTGGACAATTTTGGGAATGCATTTTATCGAAGCATTATATTTTTAGGAAAGTTTCAATTATTATTTGAATTTTCTTTTTCTCGACTAGCTGTCGTACACACCAATGCATGAACACGACCGGTTGCTGGGACCGACCATAAATAATTCATTGATAGGCCTAGGGTTTAACTAAGTTAAGTGAATTAGGTTAAACATAATTACCCACCTTAGAGTAACGTTGGTGGTAGGGTGCCCCAGAAGTCACTGAATTTATTCGGGCCCACAGGTAGCTGTGCTCATTTGATCACTGTACTAGACGTAAGAAACAATCTGCTCATGTATCGCTTTTTAAAACTAAATTGTTAAATTGTTAAACAATTTTATTAAATTGTTTAAATAGTTTATATGGTTCAAATTTTTCAAATTGTTTAAATAGTTTAAATTGTTTTGTTTAAATTGTTTAAATAGTTTATGTTATTTTATTTAAATTGTTTAAATTGTTTAAATTGTATAAAATGTATAAATTGTATAAATTGTATAAATTGTATAAATTGTATAAATTGTATAAATTGTATAAATTGTATAAATTGTATAAATTGTATAAATTGTATAAATTGTATAAATTGTATAAATTGTATAAATTGTATAAATTGTATAAATTGTATAAATTGTATAAATTGTATAAATTGTTCAAATTATATAAATTGTATAAATTGTATAAATTGTATAAATTGAATAAGTTATATTTATTGTTTTAATTGTTTAAATTGTATAAATTGTTCAAATTGTATAAATTATATAAATTGTATAAATTGAATAAATTGTATTAATTGTTTTAATTGTTTAAATTGTATAAATTGTTCAAATTGTTTAAATTGTTCAAAATAGTTCAAATCCCTCCGTACCCGTGTGTGGGGTGTCAACACTCAGCTGGGCCAGCGTCCAGGTTCACTTCGGTAGCAGACATGGCTCTAAAATTCCAGCGGCAGTTTTATGCGTAGGATGAAATTCATTTGGACATTTCTCTAAAGTTCTATCACTTGAAAGACGTACGTAGGATATTAAGAACTAAGTTTTTGTTGCCAAATGACACTTTCATTCTCTTATTTTAACTACAAGCATCTTTTGTTGCCAAATAGTACTTTTATTCGCTTATTTTAACTACAAACATCTTTTGTTGTCAAATGGTACTTTCATTCTCTTATTTTAACTACAAACATCTTTTGTTGCCAAATGGTACTTTTATCCTTCCATATTACATAAGAGTGAGCTGCTACTATCGTGCTGCCTACACAAGATATATTCCTTCAATTCGCTGCTGAGACGCCGGTGCTGGGATGCGTCTTGTTCTTTGTGGAGGTTAATTAGATAAGCCAAGTCGTCGTGTTTAAACAATTCCTCTACTTCTGTATTTTTCTCTGACTTCTTTCATGGCGAACAATATTTTTTCAATTTTGATGTCATTATTATAAAATGATTACCAGGGTGAGCGTAAATTAAGAAACATTTCCCACTGAAGAGAAAGCTTAATACCGAATATTTTTTTTACTGAATTTGAACATTAATTGAGCATGTGATACACAAACTTGAAGCTTGCGAGTATGATCCGTCTTTGAAATGAAAGAAACGACATCTAATCATAACCGAGAAAAAATTATCACAAAAGTCCACCGAGAATGCTCCGAACATTTAACTATCTCAGTAGAACTTTAACGAAGAAAAATTCTCACAAAAATCCACGGAAAATGCTCCGAGCATTTAACTATCGCGGCAGAACCAAAACCCAAGAAAAAATCTTCCAAAAGTCCACGGAGAATGCTCCGAACATTTAACTATCTCGGCAAACCTGAAAACCAAGAAAAAATCTCCCAAAAGTCCACGGAAAATGCTCCGAACATTTAGCTATCTGGGCAGAGCTAAAAACAAAGAAAAAATCTCCCAAAAGTCCACGGAGAATGCTCCGAACATTTAACTATCTTGGCAAACCTGAAAACCAAGAAAAAATATCCCAAAAGTCCACGGAGAATGCTCCGAGCATTTAACTATCTTGGCAGGGCGCCAGCAGCAGAGCAAAGGTTGCAGGTGAGCCGCGCTGTGTTTGCTGTTGTAGCATCTGCGATCGAAACATGCAGCTGCGGAATGCTAGATAAGTTTTAGAAATCAAATTAATAGCGCACAGCTTTAATTGAAATGAAAAAACTGCAAGGACTGATTTCAGCAAACTCATGCCGCGAGAAGAATAGAACGCAACGAAAGCAAAAGACATGAATAAGATAAAAATTAGATTATTTAAAGAAATAGTAACTATTTTCTTTGAAATTTTCAAGTGAAATTTGCTAAATTGGAAGGTCATACGCAATTTTTCCTAATTAACTTTTTTGTTTTTGGTTATGTAACACACTAAATATGTAGAAACAAGAAAAATTTGGTTCTCCTAAAGTTAAAGCAAGTAAAATTACTGAGAAAAAGATATAATGCTTATATTCTCCTGAGATGAACTCATCTCCCAGAAACACACAAAGTTGGCGTGAAAATTCACCTCTGAGATCATTAAAAATAATGAATCAACGTTCTGACGGGAAGAAGTACAAGGGCCTCTTGAATATTTCTCGCAAATTCTTCATATTAACACTTATCATTTATTTTTTTATTTTTTACAAAAGAGTAATTATCGTAGGGAATATTAAATTTAAAATGCTTTTGAACGAGTGTAATTATTTCGCTTGAAAATGGAAAATAAAATATATATACATAAAATCGATGGGGCTTAGCACATCTTCAGAGAGCTCAAAGTACTTCATTGAGGAACATTTTAGAGTACATATAATGTACCTCGTAACTGAGCATTATTTGGATGTGTATTCGATGCCAGTTAAGCGAAGCAAATCTGTGGTAGGCATGGATGGTTGTTTCATAGTTCACTGTTACTGAAAAGTACCGTTAAGTATTAACTATTAAACAAATAAGCATGAAAGTTCACAATTGCGAGTTTAAATTATAGTATTCTCATACCGTAGACTGCAAAGTGACACACTTCAAAGATCCGTTCATAAAAGACTGTGCTCTTCCAAAAGAATGTCCATTGAGCGGTTGTATGATAGCTGCAAGCCGCGACATTCAAGGACAATTGAAATTGCTTCCGGAGCGTACGCCTGCCAGACGTACTTCCTCTGGCAGCTCTGCGGCGCGCTGTTGTCGTACACTTGTCTCTCACTTCTGAATTTCACAAGTAGGTACTCGGCGGTCAAGAAAAAAGGTAATTTTTAACTTCGATCTCGATGCTTTGAGAAACTTCATGCCTGCGTTTTGGGAAGTTCCTGGACATGTAATTTTTAGACCGCCTATTGAAATTGAAAAAGCGTGAGGCTTCAATTTCATCTCCAGTGGTTCGAAACGACTTTTAATAAAATCCCAATAAATTTTACACAATCAAAAACATTCTTTATTATCGAATGTCATAGAATAGTTTGATGAAGTGATGCACAAAGAACATTTTTTATGCTTTCACTCCTTCCACCTCGAAGTACCTCGCACGATTGCTTCATTTCGTACCCACCCCGAGTCTCTAATCAAAAAGCTGTTCGAATTGGAGAGCTCGAAATGCAGGCGGCGGTCATAACTCACCTACTTTATTGTGCTCACTTTCAAACAGTCTTTTCATGGGCACAAGAAGCTCACACTGGTGTACAATGTGCGTGCTTGTGCACATTCATTGGCACGTATTCCCCGCCGTGTGCGAGCGCTGGCTGGCGCACGCACACGGCGCTTAAAATGGCTCTAGCCTCTGTAGCGCCTGGCGGTGCAATGCCTCACCAGTGCCTTTTGGACCGTGGTGAGGTGAGGTGCTGCTCGCCAGTGCGCCGGCCCACTCCTTTTATCGTCTTCCATCATTTTTGGGGGCATGGAAGACGGCCATGTCGGCAGCTCTGTAGCTGGCTGTAGTCATGTGGGAGTAACATATCGGCTAGTGACCAGTTAAGCGGACGCCAGTGTCGGCTACTGAGATCAAGAATAACTCGCAGGAGACACCGCATGTCGCTCCGCTCATCTCGTTTGCCCTCTACTGCTTGCTCCAATTTAGGCCGCATGCTGTGTGGGGCAATACAGCCTACCCAAGTTTGCATAATTACACTTTAGACCTCATGTTATGTGGGGCAATTCAGCCTACACAAGTTCGCAGAATTAGACTTAGGCCACATACTATGCGGGGCAATACAGCCTACCCAAGTTCACATAATTAGACTTAGGCCACATACTATGTGGGGCAATACAGCCTACCCAAGTTCACATAATTAGACTTAGGTCACATACTATGCGGGGCAAACACATAATTATAATTAGATTTAGGCCACATACTATGTGGGGCAATACAGCCTACCCAAGTTCACATAATTAGACTTAGGCCACATACTATGTGGGGCAAACAGCCTACCCAAGTTCACATAATTAGACTTAGGCCACATACTATGTGGGGCAATACAGCCTACCCAAGTTCACATAATTAGACTTAGGCCACATACTATGTGGGGCAATACAGCCTACCCAAGTTCACATAATTAGACTTAGGCCACATACTATGTGGGGCAATACAGCCTACCCAAGTTCACATAATTAGACTTAGGCCACATACTATGTGGGGCAATACAGCCTACCCAAGTTCACATTATTCAACTTTAGACCGCATGCTGTGTGGGGCAAACAGCCTACCCAAGTTCACATAATTAGACATAGGCCACATACTATGTGGGGCAATACAGCCTACACAAGTTCCCCCGATTTAAAATCCAATGGTGGATTTTTGCATTATATTTATTGGAAATAAACTGTTTTATTTTTATTTCTTTTCTATTGGACTTTAGACCACAGCTATATGCGGGAACACAGCTCACTCACACACAGCCTACACACATAGAGCTCTCGTGCTTCTCTGCACGTGGCCCCACATATCTAAAGAATTAAACCTGCATACTTCAGCCCGCACAAAGACTTCGATGATTTATAGAAAATTAATTTCCAATCGGAAACAAAATTTATCCCAAGGTGCCTTTCAATAGCGGCAAACATTCAGATTCTCACAACAATTTATTGCAAATTAATGTTCACATTCTTCATGCGTTGTCATTTTTTATAGTATTCATCCTGTACTCTAAAATTTATATGTAACATTATAAAATTTTATTTATATAATTATATTATATAAAATAATATTATTCATCGAATATTATAAAATAATAATATTCATCCTAGGTAACGCTAAGGTAATTTACAAGAGAACGTAAGACACACACGCACATTAACCTCTTGAGGGCTGCCGATAACACATATCATTTACCTAAATTTCTCCAAATAGAACCAAAAAATACTAAAAAAGAAATGGCTGAAGTCGGTCAGGTAACTGGGTTAAAAAACTGGAAACAATTCCCGTGGTTGAGAGAGTTAACTTATAATATCTTATAACCGTTAACAGGTTATAAGCTAAAAATAATGTTTCTAATTCATCTAGAAAATAAGTTTACAATTAGACTGTAAAATTCAGTCGAAAAGAGTCTCTATTTTCCCCTCATAATGATGGTTACACGATTAAATTGTATACTAGACATGAATGTCTAAATTACTGTTGTCAGTAACTTTGATCAGATGTTGTACTTCAATAACGTTGTATAATTATGCTATCATAAAATATTATTATATCATTATTATTCTATGATATTGTAGAAAATCAATTAGAACTTAATGCTATATAATATCAAGTTCCAATTGAGGTAGAGTAATTTCAGGAGTAAGCGCAATTCCCGCTCTGTCTCAGGTATAGTTACGTACCACAACACAACATTTCTCTACAAAAACTTTACGACAGTTAGTTGTAAACATACTTTCACAAATTATATGCTTGCAGTACACATACATTCAATACATACATGCTGAAACGTGACGAGTCACTCGTACATTTTGAATTTTTTTCTAGTAAATAAAACACCACAATTCGGATATTATATTTTAAGATACGGAGAGTAATCAACCGTGTGCACGCAATGCTTACATGTTGAGCTCCAGTTAAGGTCAGGGCAATGTGTTCAATATTTTTAAAAATATTAATCAAAATCTCATACATATTTGAGTACTAACTATTTTTTAACTTGAAGAAACTCAACCAAATCATTTCTTCTAAGTAATAACATTTAGTTGTTCATTGTGAGTTAATGTGAGAGTGACTTGTACGTAGCGTGGGTGTGAGAGTAACTTGGACGTAGCGTGGGTGTGAGAGTAACTTGGACGTAGTGTGGGTGTGAGAGTAACTTGGACGTAGCGTGGGTGTGAGAGTAACTTGGACGTAGCGTGGGTGTGAGAGTAACTTGGACGTAGCGTGGGTGTGAGAGTAACTTGGACGTAGTGTGGGTGTGAGAGTAACTTGGACGTAGCGTGGGTGTGAGAGTAACTTGGACGTAGCGTGGGTGTGAGAGTAACTTGGACGTAGCGTGGGTGTGAGAGTAACTTGGACGTAGTGTGGGTGTGAGAGTAACTTGGACGTAGTGTGGGTGTGAGAGTAACTTGGACGTAGCGTGGGTGTGAGAGTAACTTGGACGTAGCGTGGGTGTGAGAGTAACTTGGACGTAGCGTGGGTGTGAGAGTAACTTGGACGTAGCGTGGGTGTGAGAGTAACTTGGACGTAGCGTGGGTGTGAGAGTAACTTGGACGTAGCGTGGGTGTGAGAGTAACTTGGACGTAGTGTGGGTGTGAGAGTAACTTGGACGTAGTGTGGGTGTGAGAGTAACTTGGACGTAGCGTGGGTGTGAGAGTAACTTGGACGTAGCGTGGGTGTGAGAGTAACTTGGACGTAGCGTGGGTGTGAGAGTAACTTGGACGTAGCGTGGGTGTGAGAGTAACTTGGACGTAGCGTGGGTGTGAGAGTAACTTGGACGTAGTGTGGGTGTGAGAGTAACTTGGACGTAGCGTGGGTGTGAGAGTAACTTGGACGTAGCGTGGGTGTGAGAGTAACTTGGACGTAGCGTGGGTGTGAGAGTAACATGGACGTAGCGTGGGTGTGAGAGTAACTTGGACGTAGTGTGGGTGTGAGAGTAACTTGGACGTAGCGTGGGTGTGAGAGTAACTTGGACGTAGCGTGGGTGTGAGAGTAACTTGGACGTAGCGTGGCAACATGTCTAACACACTAACAACACAGTTAAGGCAGACGCAAGACCTCGTCTCACGCTAAAGCTTTTCTCACTCACGTTACTAGAAAAATAATAGCAATTTTGCGGCTTGATTTGTTGGGCAAGTTTTGGTCGGCGAATTGGATTTGTTCGAAGACCATTTTCGTTGCTGATTTTTTGCATTCTAATTTTTGGGTATCGTTTTGAATCAAGGTTGGTTACAAAATTCAAATTTATTCCCCATTTAAATTTCTCATTACGCTTTACGATATCATCGACATATATAAACGATAAAAATTTATTATTAATTTTGGAACTATCATATGAAAATTCATCAAACTGGTCAACCTTACGCATCTTTAAGATATCACCAATATCGTACACTGATTTTGAAGAAATAACAGTGAGCAATCAGTGAAGACTTGGCTCTGAAAGCTTCAGCACAGCCACACAACACCTCAACACCGCTGGGAGACTCCTCTTCCTCAGGGCAGAAGGTGGATAAAAGGATAAAGTATGTATTATTCCAATCAATCCTAATGCATATCATCTCGTACATTGGAGTTTCAACTGCCTCACAACTAACACCAGGAAGCAATGACGGTTACCCCCAGTCAAGCCGGTACCCATTTCCGACACTTGGGTAGAGTGGGGAATTGTGGCTGAGTTCTCCCTTTTCCCGACGAGGGGAAAACACCGGGCGGCACTGCCGGGATTTGAGCTGCCGACACCTTCCCGTGAAGGGCGCTCTCTTACCACTCGGCCACGGTGGCCGGGGTGGAGTCGAGTTGTGGTACGTAAGCTGACTCACGGTACTTTTGCTGGACACCGCACTGACTGACTCACTCATGAGTACTTGGGATCAAGCGTGGGTATTCAGAGTGACGCACCACACACTAGACACAAATATCTGTACACGCATAAGTTACCCAGCCAAATGACGCGTTAGGACGCACTGAGGGGGCGGCGTAAATTCGACGTGTCCGACATTATGTACGTCAGACATACGATTGCAAAGCGTACGTCACTGCGCGTCATGCTGACACAGACCAGTAACATAAATATGTATTTATGTACAAGCCCTTCGAATTACTGCACTGGATGATGTAACATGGAACACTACTTGAATTTAATTCATGTATAATTTTGAACGTGGGTGATCACAGCAGGTCAGGTTAGATGGGAGACGTGCGGGTTTTTGAAGCATATTCATTACTCGTCATCGCAATCTTTGTGTAAGCTTTATGTAGCTGTTCCCAAACTTTTGTGAATTTCGAAGTTAACAGAATATGAAAGTGCACATATGTGCCTTAGACTCAAATCGAATATGTTAGTCAACTATCAGAGCATGGGGTTCTGTTGGGTACGTGATAGCTTATTTTGAATGAAGGATTACTTCGTTCGAACTTTATTTTCTACGTAGTAGTTATGTGTATGATTTCACATTCCTAATTATATCAAGTTCCATCAAAAAGTACGGAATTACAATGTTCGAACAAACATTTCTCTTCAGTGTTTATAGAAACCAAAAAGTGCATCGCACGGTCTGGCTCAAAGACATAAACAGCTCGAGGCTCCAGCTCGCATGTTGCAACACTGTCACGTCCTCAGCTTTTGCGTCTCCAATTATAATCGACCTCAAAAATTCATATAAAAGACATTATTTCGTAAGATATAAAAAGTATGAATTAAAACTCGTTTTAAAATGCCTTAACATGAAATTCTTTGGGGTAGATTTTTTCGTAGTTTCGTTGATAATTTACTTGATGTTTAGATATAACCCAAGGTGTCATACATCGCCTTCGCTTATCTGAAAAAGATATCCCCCGTCGACTGAAAACAAAGTTTGAAAGCAGAGTTTTACTCCAAGGAATTTGGGTCTGTAAGCTGCAGAAGTATAGTAAAATATGGACGATATTTTATATTTGTGAGAACTGTTTTCTTCTTTTGTCACATCTAACTTCACCTGCTCCTTTGCTGATTTTATGAAAATTATCACAGTTTTCAACCCTGATTTTAAAAGTGGAAGTTTAGGTTTGGAAATTTCAAAATTGCTTTACTGGAAGTTAAATTTACTTGTTTCTAATTTTTTGAAAAGCTCGTTAACTACTTCGTGTAGTTACGCCAGATTTCAAATGTGGAATTTTCAATTTTAAAAAACTCAAAATTGCAACGCTGTATTTTTGACGAACTCGCTCGTCCACAGCTTTTGTGCAGCATCTAAAATGCGTGGGCGAGTTTTCATGGACGGGAAATTTCATTTTTTTCTGCTAACGAGAAAGAGTTAAACTTTATATAGTAAAAATAAATAATGCATGTTATGCCAGAAAAGTATTAGAAACACGTGGACCATCACCAACGTTTGGTTGTAGACCTGAGGAGTGCGAATGGCGGCTACGCCCCAAAATAGACCCGCAGCGTCACACTCGGCAAAAAATGCGACCGTTGTCAATAGCAAACCTGCGACTTGGAGGAAGCTCTTTATTCTTATTCATGATGTGAGCATAATGAGAGGATGCTTTATTCAGCAACGATGCTGCACGCAAATGATAGGAAATATTACCGAAAAAAATGATAAGATATATTGCCGGAAGGAGCGAGTGTTGCGTTTTGCCTTAGTTGAGTTGGGTGTCGAAATTTTGAAGTTTTCTTTAATAGACGTCCCTGTTTGTATCTGTACAGCATCGTCAGGTCCTGCATCTCAGGCTTTGAAATCCCATAGAAAAGAATAATGTCTCCATCTGGTTAATGGTATGACGCGATAGTTCTTTTTCTGTTTTGTTTGTCCTGACGTGAGAGTTTATAATTTTTCTTTATAAGTACCACGTTTTGTTTTAGGCTCAATTCTCCCATGTTGGCAAAGTATTTCGGTGGAGAAATGAACATTTTTGAACGATACGCCCTAATTTTGTCATTTATGGAGCGATGTTGAAAAAGTTCAAAGTCGCGATTCACTTCTGAAAGTTTTAAATTATATCTCGTGTTCTGTCTTTTGATAAACGCTTTCTAGCAACGCAAGCAGTGCTCTATCATGAGCGGGAGTGAGCAGGGGGTGAAGAAATCTGAAACGGTTAATAGCGACAATTTCACCAGGGTTGAAGTTATTGGACGCTTGCTGGTCAAGTTGAAATGTTGGAATGTCGAAAGCGCAAGGAGTGGGAGCAGAACTTCTAATTTAGATCGGATAGCTAAATCCATTTAATACCAAGAGTACATCATTCTAAGTAGAACATTTTGACTTTACGAGAATTTTTTTAACAAATTAAAATAATTTATAGTTACAATTTTAGAGAATAAAATATTTGAAGGCAAAGCCACGCCACTTCAGGAAACGATAATATCGCAAATAAACATTTTCCCATGAGCACCTATTACGTAGAGTTAGAAAGTTATGTATATATCTACTTCAGTTACAGAGTGGCACTGAGAATGGCAGAGTTCTAGGGAATTCGAAATGAAATGCGAGTGTTTCAAATCAGTTCTGTGAGGTGGTCCTTTCCTTTCAAGCCCGCTGTCCACGACTTCAGCTAGATAATGCCTGCAGTACTCAAACTTAATATCACATTCTAATTAGCTAAAATTGGAGTTTAACTCAATTCATCAACAAGGTTTTTGATGGATCCCAAAATACTTGATTTGAGAAAATGGCTCTGTACGCTCGTTCATCATTGTATGAACTTTCTAAGTTAACGTTGTTTTATGAATGGAAATGTATAGATTGTTGGTAGCAAATAAATTAATACGTTGTAAAACATATCTAGAATCAACTGTTGATACAAGGCAACTTATGCGAAAATATAAAAAAGATTTATAGTTCTACTTATAACTCATGAAAAATGCAATCAATTTCTTACTGAGGTAAATTATTCGCTTTGGTTTTTTAAAATTTTATTTCGTTACGGTCATTGTGTATCATAAGTAGTGATTATTTAAAATGAAAGGCAACATGAAGGCTGGGTGCGATCAACATATATTTGAAAAAATTTTCAATTTGTACTCGTGAATGAAAGATTTCGTGAAATGAACTTTGTTCAGCGCAAATTTGGATATCGACCTTAGAAAATAATAGGGTAAGAGAATTTTCCTTCATTCATTCATTCATTCATTCATTCCAAGAGGATACATAGAGGATACCCATTGGAGATATCAATAGGATATAAGATAGATAAGTGTAATTATTTTCTCGGTCACTCAGAACCATCGTCGATATGATGGTGAGCGTGACGGCATGGAGCGATATGATGGTGAGCGTGACGGCAGGGGGTGATATGATGGTGAGCGTGACGGCATGGGGTGATATGATGGTGAGCGTGACGGCATGGGGTGATATGATGGTGAGCGTGACGGCATGGGCGATATGATGGTGAGCGTGACGGCATGGGGTGATATGATGGTGAGCGTGACGGCATGGGGCGATATGATGGTGAGCGTGACGGCAGGGGGTGATATGATGGTGAGCGTGACGGCAGGGGGTGATATGATGGTGAGCGTGACGGCATGGGGCGATATGATGGTGAGCGTGACGGCATGGGGCGATATGATGGTGAGCGTGACGGCATGGGGTGATATGATGGTGAGCGTGACGGCATGGGGCGATATGATGGTGAGCGTGACGGCACGGAGCGTTCGAATGGTGAGCATGATAACATGGGGCGATATGATGGTGAGCGTGACAGGAGTGACCACTGAGTGTGCTGAGTATAGTCGCATTTAAGGGCTTCATTAAAATCTTCAGGTTCAGGTCACTCTCTCCGTTTGCACAGAAAATGTGTGGGTCAGGCGTAAATAAAACATTTGCATGAAAAATTTTATGCTTCGTGTTATGTATATTTAGAGAACGCGAGAGTTCACGTGATCTAAGAGAAAATACTTTGATGTGTTGAAGATTTTGGAATGAAACTTGATTTGACGTGATGTAGTTTTGACGGTTCGTTGGTGGAGCTCGAAATATATTAAATTTATTTTATCTGCCCAAATGACAGTTGTTTGAAATTGTGACTGAATATTCAAAATTGCTATCGCAATCTTTTTGGGTTGGATGTTATGCTATTTTCGAAAAAAAATTCGTTCGCATTTTGAACAGAAGCTTTCGGTGCAAGTTGTGCGCACATGCCACGTACAACGAAATGATTTCCTGATTTGAAGCTATCTCTCAACTTCAGTACCAAAAATGGCTTATTTTTGTATAAGGCCCGATTTATATGATGTGCTAAAAGATTCATGCTCAATGGCAGCTTGCATCGCCCCCTCAAACAATTGCAGCGGTCAAGAAGGGAGATTATAGTCATGTTAGGGGAGTCAACGACGACCTTATACACCAATCACACCCCACACTTCTAGTACCTTTACGTATGTAGGTCATACAAAAAAATTAGATTTCAAAAATAATTATCTTATAACATCAATTTAAGCGTTGCTAAAGTTATAACTTAATTCTTTTTGGCGATTCGGACCACTTTCAAACATTGCCCTAAGTCAATATGTTGTATTTCTAATTTAATTTGTTCCCTAGTGTGTTCTTTGGAGTTCACTGCCGAGTGGCAGCTCCTTCCTCATTCTAATGTTGGTCACTACCTGATGCCAGAGTAAGTCTAATGATGGTGGTTATGATAACGGTAATATGAGTAGCAAAATGCTGACGTTAAAGGGAGAAGGAGTGCGCGCGCTCGTTCGCCGGTCAGCCCCAATTAATTTTTTGTCGATGTAACATGCAGAAGTGGAGTTCAATGTACTTTGGGTTAGCCGGTACTCATTTCCGACACCTGGTTGTATTGGGGAATAAGGCTTAGGTATTCTTTTTCCAAGCGGGGAGAAAACACCGGGTGGCGCCGGGATTCGAACTGCCGGCACCTGCCCGTGAAGGGCGCGCTCGCAACTACTCGGCCACGGTGACATTAACTCACGAGCTGCGGTAGAAGCAAGGAATGCCAGGCTTGTCACGCTCAGGCATCCACTCAGGTATTTAAGGTGAAGTAACATTCTAGAAGCAGACCATCGGAAAGGCTTATTGTAGTTTTATTTCAGTCTGTGATTCTGTTCAGCTCCTCACAGACAAAAATTTTGTTTTAAATTCGCGATTCCTAATGGCCGCAATATTTTTTGTGAGTACGAAAATTGAATCATAAACGGAAAACGAAATGTATAATTCATGTGTTTAATTCGTCGAACCAGAAATTATCGATGAAGGTTGATTGGAAATTTTAATTTAGCCCGTAGGAAAAATTTTCTTTGAACAAATCCTGTCTGAAGTACTGAACGTTTGTGTGTGCGTGTATGTGTGTATAGACTCCAGGGCGCGGCAGGGTTTCACTTTCTACTAATTGTTAATTAGTTCTATTTACTAGGCATTAATTTTTACTTTATGTCGATCTCCGTGTAAATTATTTCAAGATAATAATTCTGAGGAGAATCTGTGATATGGAATTTTATCACGCGGCCTCAAAGTTAGAACGATCGAATGCCATCACGCTACATTACAGTGTATATTATCGTAAAGCGGCCTTTACACAATCAATTTTATTGTCAATGTAATTGACAATAATGAATTTTGACAATTTAATTGATCGTCTGTGGGCTTGATTGGTGACCGTCAAATAATTGACTTAGTGGGCAAAAAAAATCTCGTCAATATATTGAGTCAATGATATTGACAATTAAATTGATCATCTATGTGCCGCTTAGAGACTGTCAAGTGGACGAGCCAAGGGAAATGTACCGGAAGTGGTGCTCTGGAAGTGTGCGTTTTGCTGTGCGTTTTAATGCCTCGTTTGTTCACTGAAGTGAAATGTATATGTGGAAAATTGATGCAACATGTCTCGCAAAAAGCTGTAAGCCCTTGTCATTTGCCTCCCGGTTTCAAATTTGGGATTGTTGTCCCGGATATTCACAAGTCACGGTAGACGCAGCATCACCGAGCATCTAAGCACATTTTCTGGCAGCCACGAGACACGGTTGAGTTTGAGCCTATAGAATTTAAAATTTATTGCATAGTTTCAAAGGGCACGAAACGCGTACCTATCCATCATGGTAGCTGTGATGTAAGAAGACCTGAGGACCATTAGCGATGGTACAACTCTATTTAGTTGCTAATGACGATAATAACTTTTGATGTAAATTTTCGTGCTGGGTTTAAGGTCTCTCTTGTTCTAAGCACCGCAATGTGGGACGGTGGTTACCTCAGGAAATATCGGCATGGCTGCTGAAGAAAACAATGGCTCAAATCGCAAATGAAGAAAATATAGGCATGGCTGCTGAAGAAGACTATGGCTCAAATCGCAAATGAAGAAAATATAGGCATGGCTGCTGAAGAAAACGATGGCTCAAATCGCAAATGAAGAAAATATAGGCATGGCTGCTGAAGAAGACTATGGCTCAAATCGCAAATGAAGAAAATATAGGCATGGCTGCTGAAGAAAACAATGGCTCAAATCGCAAATGAAGAAAATATAGGCATGGCTGCTGAAGAAAACAATGGCTCAAATCGCAAATGAAGAGAATATCGGCATGACTGCTGAAGAAAACAATGGCTCAAATCGCAAATGAAGAGAATATCGGCATGACTGCTGAAGAAAACAATGGCTCAAATCGCGAATGAAGAAAATTATAATAACTGTACCTTGACAGCCAGCTTCTCAAAGGGCAGCGAGAGCGTGTAGTACCTGCTTCTTGGTGCGTTGTGAGGCTTGTGATGCTGGTGGTGGCAAGATCCTCACATGCTGTGTTGCTGGTGGTGGTGGTGCGCATGGTGGTGCTGGTGGTTGTGGTGGTGTTGACGGTAGGGTTGGTAGTGCCCATGGTGTTGCTGGTGGTGGTGTTAGTGGTGGTGGTAGTGGTAGTAGCGCCCATTGATTTGGTGGTGCCCATGGTGTTACTGCTGGTGGTGGTGGTGGTAGTGGTGGTAACGCCATCGTGTTGGTGGTGCCCATGGTGTTACTGCTGGTGGTGGTGGTGGTGGTAGTGGTGGTAACGCCCATTGTGTAGGTGGTGCCCACGTTATTACTGCTGGTGTGGTAGTGGTGGCAGTGCCCATTGTGTGGTTATGCCCACGGTGCTACAGCTGGTGGTGTTGGTGTGGTAGTGCCACAGTGTTGGTGGTGCCGGCACCACCAACACTGTGGCACGGTGCTACAGCTGGTGGTGTTGGTGTGGTAGTGCCACAGTGAATTGGTGATGCCCACGGTGCTACAGCTGGTGGTGTTGGTGTGGTAGTGCCACAGTGTTGGTGGTGCCCACGGTGCTACAGCTGGTGGTGTTGGTGTGGTAGTGCCACAGTGTTGGTGGTGCCCACGGTGCTACAGCTGGTGGTGTTGGTGTGGTAGTGCCACAGTGTTGGTGGTGCCCACGGTGCTACACCTGGTGGTGTTGGTGTGGTAGTGCCACAGTGTTGGGGGTGCCCACGGTGATACAGCTGGTGGTGTTGGTGTGGTAGTGCCACAGTGTTGGGGGTGCCCACGGTGCTACAGCTGGTGGTGTTGGTGTGGTAGTGCCACAGTGTTGGTGGTGCCCACAGTGCTACACCTGGTGGTGTTGGTGTAGTAGTGCCACAGTGTTTGTGGTGCCCACGGTGCTACAGCTGGTGGTGTTGGTGTGGTAGTGCCACAGTGTTGGGGGTGCCCACGGTGATACAGCTGGTGGTGTTGGTGTGGTAGTGCCACAGTGTTTGGGGTGCCCACGGTGATACAGCTGGTGGTGTTCGTGTGGTAGTGCCACAGTGTTGGTGGTGCCCACGGTGCTACAGCTGGTGGTGTTGGTGTGGTAGTGCCACAGTGTTGGTGGTGCCCACGGTACTACAGCTGGTGGTGTTGGTGTGGTAGTGCCACAGTGTTGGTGGTGCCCACGGTACTACAGCTGGTGGTGTTGGTGTGGTAGTGCCACAGTGTTGGTGGTGCCCACGGTACTACAGCTGGTGGTGTTGGTGTGGTAGTGCCACAGTGTTGGTGCTGCCCACGGTACTACAGCTGGTGGTGTTGGTGTGGTAGTGCCACAGTGTTGGGGGTGCCCACGGTACTACAGCTGGAGGTGTTGATGTGGTAGTGCCACAGTGTTGGTGGTGCCCACGGTGCTACAGCTGGTGGTGTTGGTGTGGTAGTGCCACAGTGTTGGTGGTGCCCACGGTACTACAGCTGGAGGTGTTGGTGTGGTAGTGCCACAGTGTTGGTGGAGCCCACGGTACTACAGCTGGTGGTGTTGGTGTGGTAGTGCCACAGTGTTGGTGGAGCCCACGGTACTACAGCTGGTGGTGTTGGTGTGGTAGTGCCACAGTGTTGGTGGTGCCGGCACGGTACTACAGCTGGAGGTGTTGGTGTGGTAGTGCCACAGTGTTGGTGGAGCCCACGGTACTACAGCTGGTGGTGTTTGTGTGGTAGTGCTACAGTGTTGGTGGAGCCCACGGTACTACAGCTGGTGGTGTTGGTGTGGTAGTGCCACAGTGTTGGTGGAGCCCACGGTACTACAGCTGGTGGTGTTGGTGTGGTAGTGCCACAGTGTTGGTGGAGCCCACGGTACTACAGCTGGTGGTGTTGGTGTGGTAGTGCCACAGTGTTGGTGGAGCCCACGGTACTACAGCTGGTGGTGTTGGTGTGGTAGTGCCACAGTGTTGGTGGAGCCCACGGTACTACAGCTGGTGGTGTTGGTGTGGTAGTGCCACAGTGTTGGTGGAGCCCACGGTACTACAGCTGGTGGTGTTGGTGTGGTAGTGCCACAGTGTTGGTGGAGCCCACGGTACTACAGCTGGTGGTGTTGGTGTGGTAGTGCCACAGTGTTGGTGGAGCCCACGGTACTACAGCTGGTGGTGTTGGTGTGGTAGTGCCACAGTGTTGGTGGAGCCCACGGTACTACAGCTGGTGGTGTTGGTGTGGTAGTGCCACAGTGTTGGTGGAGCTCACGGTACTCCAGCTGGTGGTGTTGGTGTGGTAGTGCCACAGTGTTGGTGGTGCCCACGGTACTCCAGCTGGTGGTGTTGGTGTGGTAGTGCCACAGTGTTGGTGGTGCCCACGGTACTACAGCTGGTGGTGTTGGTGTGGTAGTGCCACAGTGTTGGTGGAGCCCACGGTACTACAGCTGGTGGTGTTGGTGTGGTAGTGCCACAGTGTTGGTGGAGCCCACGGTACTACAGCTGGTGGTGTTGGTGTGGTAGTGCCACAGTGTTGGGGGTGCCCACGGTACCACAGCTGGTGGTGTTGGTGTGGTAGTGCCACAGTGTTGGTGGTGCCCACGGTACCACAGCTGGTGGTGTTGGTGTGGTAGTGCCACAGTGTTGGTGGAGCCCACGGTGCTACAGCTTGTGGTGTTGGTGTGTTAGTGCCACAGTGTTGGTGGTGCTCACGGTGATACAGCTGGTGGTGTTGGTGTGGTAGTGCCACAGTGATGGTGGTGCCCACGGTGATACAGCTGGTGGTGTTGGTGTGGTAGTGCCACAGTGTTGGTGGTGCCCACGGTGCTACAGCTGCTGGTGTTGGTGTGGTAGTGCCACAGTGTTGGTGGTGCCCACGGTGCTACAGCTGGTGGTGTTGGTGTGGTAGTGCCACAGTGGTGGTGGTGCCCACGGTGCTACACCTGGTGGTGTTTGTGTGGTAGTGCCACAGTGTTGGTGGTGCCCACGGTACTACAGCTGGTGGTGTTGGTGTGGTACTGCCACAGTGTTGGTGGTGCCCACGGTGCTACAGCTGGTGGTGTTCGTGTGGTAGTGCCACAGTGTTGGTGGTGCCCACGGTGCTACACCTGGTGGTGTTGGTGTGGTAGTGCCACAGTGTTGGTGGTGCCCACGGTGCTACACCTGGTGGTGTTGGTGTGGTAGTGCCACAGTGTTGGTGGAGCCCACGGTACTACAGCTGGTGGTGTTGGTGTGGTAGTGCCACAGTGTTGGTGGTGCCCACGGTGCTACAGCTGGTGGTGTTGGTGTGGTAGTGCCACAGTGTTGGTGGTACCCACGGTGCTACACCTGGTGGTGTTGGTGTGGTAGTGCCACAGTGTTGGTGGTGCCCACGGTACTACAGCTGGTGGTGTTGGTGTGGTAGTGCCACAGTGTTGGTGGTGCCCACGGTGCTACGGCTGGTGGTGTTGGTGTGGTAGTGCCACAGTGTTGGTGGTGCCCACGGTGCTACACCTGGTGGTGTTGGTGTGGTAGTGCCACAGTGTTGGTGGTGCCCACGGTGCTACAGCTGGTGGTGTTGGTGTGGTAGTGCCACAGTGTTGGTGGTGCCCACGGTACCACAGCTGGTGGTGTTGGTGTGGTAGTGCCACAGTGTTGGGGGTGCCCACGGTGCTACAGCTGGTGGTGTTGGTGTGGTAGTGCCACAGTGTTGGTGGTGCCCACGGTACCACAGCTGGTGGTGTTGGTGTGGTAGTGCCACAGTGTTGCCGCGCCGCAGTCAAATATTCAGAGCCTCACCGCTGTGGGTCAGTCAACGCTCGATCGATGAGCCGCCGCTCGCTTCACTTCGCTCACTTCTGCTTGTGCTCCTAATTGGCGCTCTGTGCCTGCGCTCACGTCAGTCTATACGTGAGGTCCTTATGAGCGCAAGTCTGTACGTCATAATATTGCGCCTGTACATACAGGAAGCGTCGGGTGCTTTAAAACCTTGGGATGAATGGAAGTGTAATAGCTAGTAGTTGGCGTTTTAAGTCGTCAATGGGGGCTTTAACACTGTGACTGCGACGTGAGCCACCGGTGGCCACGGAGGGGATTTTCATAATGTTGCTGACCGACCAGTAGTCACAAACTCAATTTTCACAAATACATTATAAAATCGAAATGAAGGCATGATCCAGTTAATGCTTGCTATTATCAACACTGCTTACTACAATTGGCTTTAAATAGAGTTGAATGTTATACTTCGGTTTTAGCCGACGCCGGCAAAGTGTTGAAAATGTTCAGCTCGACTGAACCTAAAGCTGTTTTAATTCCTCTTTTTAGTCGCTCATAAAATGATCATTATGGCCTTGTTTCGCTTCGGGTAAGTGGTCATAGAACCCTAGGCCAGGGGTTCTCCAACTTTTTTCAACCAAGAACCACTTTTATTACACAAAATAAGCTGAGGACCCCCTCACATGTGTTCCTCTCAAGAACATATGCATACATACATCGTACGCACTGTTTTCACTATACCAACAGTCACGGAAAGCGGTAAATAAATACCTTAACTGCATCCACTGTTAAATTCATTAAATTTTATGGATCCCTGTCAAAGTACCACGGATACCACGGACCCCTAGGGTCCGCGGACCCCACTTTGAAAACCCTTGTCCCAGGGGGATGTGGGGCTTGACTTCGACCGATGAGCTGATCTCACGAGAGCTTTGGTTGAGTTTTCATTGTAATTCTGTTGCATGGTAACTCGAGAGGGAGAGAACCGGCAAGATTCTTTCCCACATAAATGCTTCTTCAGCGGGACAGCTCTATGGTGTAAAACCTGGGGTAGTAAAGCATAGGGTAGAACATGCAGTAACACATGGGGTAGGACATGGGGTTAAACATAGGGTAAAACATAGGGTAAAAAATGGGGTAAAAAATAGGGTAAAACATAGGGTAAAACATACAGTATAACATGGGGTAAAACATGGGGCACAACACGGGGTAAAACATGGGGTACAACATGGGGTAAAATATGGAGTAAAACATGGGTTAACAATGGGGTAAAACATAGACAGATCGTAAAGTAATATAACGCTTGACGAGGAATCAAGGAGGAAAGCAGATAGACAAAATAAAACGTACTGTTGAGGTAACTACTTTGTTTGTTTTCTATGCATGTTTTTAGCATTGGAAAATGTATAGTTACCGGTAATTGGTATTTCAAACATAAATGGTACTTCTAAATGGTAATTGGTACTTCTGAATGGTAATTGGTACTTCTGAATGGTAATTGGTATTCTAAATGGTAATTGGCACTTCTAAATGGTAATTGGTACTTCTAAATGGTAATTGGTACTTCTAAATGGTAATTGGTACTTCTGAATGGTAATTGGCACTTCTAAATGGTAATTGGTACTTCTGAATGGTAATTGGTACTTCTGAATGGTAATTGGCACTTCTAAATGGTAATTGGTACTTCTAAATGGTAATTGGTACTTCTAAATGGTAATTGGCACTTCTAAATGGTAATTGGTACTTCTAAATGGTAATTGGTACTTCTAAATGGTAATTGGTACTTCTTGAGTTTTATTGTCGTAATTAGAGAGAAGCCGTCACGTTGCCTGCCAATGCTACACCTACTGGGACACTTGTTTATTTACGTATATTTCATTACGTAGCCAATAAAATACTTGTTACTCAAAATTATCATTAGTCTTCTGTTTACGCAACGTCATGATTATTTATCAAAGGACATTTTTGACATGTTACATATGCGTGCGTGTGTGTGTGTTTGTGTGTATTCATTTGAGTGGGTAAGAACGTTTGGAACTTCATTTGTTGATTAAAAGAAACGATGGCAGCCGATCTATGTAAATTTCAAGTTAAGAAAAGTGTGTAGAAACGACGAGAAAGTCTCCGGCTATCCTGTAGAACTGGACTGGGCGACAGAGAGGCAGCAGTACGCTACGTTGCATAATAGTACAATTTTCAGAGGAAAAGCTTTACATTCCCAACTTTAAACGGTACAGGGAAATGTTTTAAGGGTTTAAATGGTGCACGCAAATATTTTAAGGGTTTAAATGGTGCAGGAAAATATTTTAAGGGTTTAAATTGTGCAGGAAAATGTTTTAAGGGTTTAAATGGTGCAGAAAAATGTTTTAAGGGTCTAAATTGTGCACGAAAATGTTTTTAGGGTTCAAATTGTGCAGGAAAATGTTTTAAGGGTTTAAATTGTGCAAGAAAGGGTATCCAGTGCTTTAAATGGCTCAGAAAAGGGTCAAACGCTGAGAAAGTTTGCAACCATCCTGCAGAATGGGAAGGCGCGCGAGAGAGGCAGCAGTACGCGACGTACAGGGAGGCATTTGGCAGGCGGTGTGAGTGAGGTGTGCAGGGCCTGTGGTCCCGATCTATTTGTGTAGGAGCATGAGCAGCCCAATACCTGTAGCTATTGTACACCTCTACCTACACCTGCTATTTACACCTGCTGCTCGCGCCGCTCGTGGTCAACTTTTGGTGCGCGCCGCGAACTTTGTTTCGGTGGCTAGAGGGCCGGCCGTGCCACGGGCAGATGGTCTCGACCACTCCATGTTCATCCTCAAATCCGAATTTTTACCTTAGATGCCACGCACTGAAGTAAAGCCAAAGTTTCATTTTGTTTATTAAACATACATTTTTGGGCACGATGTAGAGTTTAGAGGCAGGACCTTATAGAGTATGTAGAGTGTCAGAGTTTAATTTTGAATATAAAACATGAATTTTTGGGCAGGATGTAGAGTTTAGAGGCAGGACCTTATAGAGTATGTAGAGTGTCAGAGTTTAATTTTGAATATAAAACATGAATTTTTGGGCAGGATGTAGAGTTTAGAGACAGGACCTTATAGAGTATGTAGAGTGTCAGAGTTTAATTTTGAATATAAAACATGAATTTTTGGGCGGGATGTAGAGTTTAGAGGCAGGATCTTATAGAGTATGTAGAGTGTCAGAGTTTAATTTTGAATATAAAACATGAATTTTTGGGCAGGATGTAGAGTTTAGAGACAGGATCTTATAGAGTATGTAGAGTGTCAGAGTTTAATTTTGAATATAAAACATGAATTTTTGGGCAGGATGTAGAGTTTAGAGACAGGATCTTATAGAGTATGTAGAGTGTCAGAGTTTAATTTTGAATATAAAACATGAATTTTTGGGCAGGATGTAGAGTTTAGAGACAGGATCTTATAGAGTATGTAGAGTGTCAGAGTTTAATTTTGAATATAAAACATGAATTTTTGGGCAGGATGTAGAGTTTAGAGGCAGGACCTTATAGAGTATGTAGAGTGTCAGAGTTTAATTTTGAATATAAAACATGAATTTTTGGGCAGGATGTAGAGTTTAGAGACAGGACCTTATAGAGTATGTAGAGTGTCAGAGTTTAATTTTGAATATAAAACATGAATTTTTGGGCGGGATGTAGAGTTTAGAGGCAGGATCTTATAGAGTATGTAGAGTGTCAGAGTTTAATTTTGAATATAAAACATGAATTTTTGGGCAGGATGTAGAGTTTAGAGACAGGATCTTATAGAGTATGTAGAGTGTCAGAGTTTAATTTTGAATATAAAACATGAATTTTTGGGCAGGATGTAGAGTTTAGAGACAGGATCTTATAGAGTATGTAGAGTGTCAGAGTTTAATTTTGAATATAAAACATGAATTTTTGGGCAGGATGTAGAGTTTAGAGACAGGATCTTATAGAGTATGTAGAGTGTCAGAGTTTAATTTTGAATATAAAACATGAATTTTTGGGCAGGATGTAGAGTTTAGAGACAGGATCTTATAGAGTATGTAGTGTCAGAGTTTAATTTTGTATATAAAACATGAATTTTTGGGCGGGATGTAGAGTTTAGAGGCAGAATCTACATAGAGTGGAGTGCCAGAGTTTAATTTGGTTGCTGAGCTCAAAGTTTTGAGCAGGATTTAAAGTTAGATCTCAGCGCGTGAATGATGGCGGGGTACCGTGATTCATGATAATGCTGGAGTGACAGGAATGACGGAATATAAATATGTTGACTGATACAGAGCGCAAGTCGAGGTGAGGTTGACAGGTGCGTGTGAAATGCATTTCTAGGGTAAAATAAGTTCATCATTAGACTACCAGTTTCAGTTTCACGATCAAAGAGTGGAAATTCACTCGTAAGATCCCCAAACTTTTATTCACTCAGCTCTGGGGCAGATCACTTTTTATGAGCTCGTAAAATTATTTTAAAAATATAACAACATTGACAGTTGTTGTGTTTCAAATGATGAATGGAGCTGCTAGCTCTCGATTGGGAAACACTGAACATCTAAAACTTCAATGGTGCCCGGTAACTTGATTAGGATAAGTCGGAACATCTGAGTATCTCTAGCTCTTAACTAGGAAAAATTAAAAAAATGTGCGCCTAAAAAAGTTGCGATGTCCGGTAGCTCTTGATTAAGAAAAATTAAAAGAAACTGAACATCTACTTGATATTGATATTTTACTGATACTTGGCACTGATATTTTTTGCTGATATTTTACTGGTATTTTTTATTGATATCTTACTGATATTTTTTACTGATATTTTAATTTTATTTTTTACTGATATCTTACTAATATTTTTTACTGATATTTTACTGGTATTTTTTACTGATATCTTACTGATATTTTTTACTGATATTTAACTGATATTTTTTTACTGATATTTTTTACGGATACTTTACTGATGTTTTTTACATACTTTAACGAGATGTGTACGTTGCTGTGACCGCTGTACATAGAAACCTCTGAGTCAGCTCTCGGAGGCGGGAGGACAGCCATTGTGAAGTACATCCGCGAGTGCGGGGCCGTGCCAAAGTTATTTTTTTGTACCGGAACTGTCTTCTATGCCAGCGCTGGTCTCAGTCAAGTCCCGGTGTTTCTAGCGTCTCAGCTATAAATTCCCGGTGTTTCTAGCGTCCCAGCCATAAAGTCCTGGTATATCTAGCGTCTCAGCTATAAAGTCCCGGTATATCTAGCGTCTCAGCTATAAAGTCCCGGTATATCTAGCGTCCCAGCCATAAAGTTCCGGTATATCTAGCGTCCCAGCCATAAAGTCCCGGTATATCTAGCGTCTCAGCTATAAAGCTCAGCATGTGGGCTTTGCCCTTGCTTCTTTCTGGCCATCCCTTCTGCAATTATTGAGACGAATTCTCGTGTTCTTGGTGACATGACATTTGCAGCTATACTGTGGGAGTTTGAATTTTTAGGTTCGGGGAGAAGGAGATATTTTTATCTTCCGGGAGGCTTTAAGATTTTTAATTTATTTTCTGAAAACAAATACAAATATAATGAAAAATTACGCGGAGGTTTACAATTTTTTAAATCAGATTTGGCATCATTTGTCACTGAAGAATGTGATGAGAATTGAAATAACTTCAAAGAATTTAACAGGTCTTAATCGGATTGATTGACCAGTTAGATTTTGTACTCGTACGAGTATATCAAATGTTTATATAAATTTCAGCATTCATGTGAGTAGTTGATTTTGTAGACGCCTAAACGTGAAAAAGCTCAAGATTTCGGATCAGAACATTACATAAATAATTAACTCAATCGAAAACAATTAAAAGGTTCATTTTTTTTCTTATCAATAGATACAAAAGATCAACGCCTGCCGTTTCCATGGCGGCAATGATCACGTGGTAAATGAATCTTAAAATCTCATACACTCTTCCTAAAAACATCTAATGACTTCGTCCTTACTCGCCTAAAATTAATTAATTATTTGCTAAATTAATTACTCGCCTTGCTCGTCTTCTTTAAAATTAAAGATACAAAAAATTATAATTAGTGTTTGTGAATCTCTGCAAATAAACTGGCGTGTTTGAGGAGGGTTGAGCATATCTTCCCGGAGCTATGTAACTTTCAAAAGAAGCTCTTCCGCCTCGAATGTCTAGGTAGGCTTCTCTGACTAGGCCTATCCATCGATTCTACATAGAAAACAATCTTGCGCATTTAACCGAACACAACTTTTTACCGTCACGAAGGATATCAGTTTGGGTCTTCGCAAAGTCTAACGGTCTTCCTGTAAAATATAATTTCCTCAGGCTGCACATTTCTTTCGCGACGAAGCTCTTTGACTTATTCTAAATTTAATCGTTGCGAGCATCTTTAGGAAGTTAGAGCGGCAAGACCAATTCGAAAACTCTTGGTAAGATGAAGTTGCGGTAGACAACTTTGTTATCTCAAACTTGGAACTTGTTGCTATCCATCTCGCAGCACAAGTATATATGCAATGGCTAATTTTGTTGGTGAAAATTACAGCACACTTGCAAACTTTGAAATTGTACTTTTGCGCTTGTTTTTTAGCATATTTTCTTCTTACCACAAATTTTTCATTAACACTTAAACGTGATGGTCCTGTACAATGGGTTAGATATTTAGAGCTTTAGTGTTCGTATTCTATTTACAAGCTTTCGTGTTCTATTTACAAGCTTTCGTGTTCTATTTATAAGCTTTCGTGTTCTATTTACAAGCTTTCGTATTCTATTTACAAGCTTTCGTATTCTATTTACAAGCTTTCGTATTCTATCTACAAGCTTTCGTATTCTATTTACAAGCTTTCGTATTCTATTTACAAGCTTTCGTATTCTATTTACAAGCTTTCGTATTCTATTTACAAGCTTTCGTATTCTATCTACAAGCTTTCGTATTCTATTTACAAGCTTTCGTATTCTATTTACAAGCTTTCGTATTCTATTTACAAGCTTTCGTATTCTATTTACAAGCTTTCGTATTCTATCTACAAGCTTTCGTATTCTATCTACAAGCTTTCGTATTCTATCTACAAGCTTTCATATTCTATCTACAAGCTTTCGTATTCTATTTACAAGCTTTCGTATTCTATCTACAAGCTTTCGTATTCTATCTACAAGCTTTCGTATTCTATTTACAAGCTTTCGTATTCTATCTACAAGCTTTCGTATTCTATTTACAAGCTTTCGTATTCTATTTACAAGCTTTCGTATTCTATTTACAAGCTTTCGTATTCTATTTACAAGCTTTCGATATATTCTATTTACAAGCTTTCGTATTCTATCTACAAGCTTTCATATTCTATCTACAAGCTTTCGTATTCTATTTACAAGCTTTCGTATTCTATTTACAAGCTTTCGTATTCTATCTACAAGCTTTCATATTCTATCTACAAGCTTTCGTATTCTATTTACAAGCTTTCGTATTCTATCTACAAGCTTTCGTATTCTATTTACAAGCTTTCGTATTCTATCTACAAGCTTTCATATTCTATCTACAAGCTTTCGTATTCTATTTACAAGCTTTCGTATTCCATTTACAAGCTTTCGTATTCTATTTACAAGCTTTCGTATTCTATTTACAAGCTTTCGTATTCTATCTACAAGCTTTCATATTCTATCTACAAGCTTTCGTATTCTATTTACAAGCTTTCGTATTCTATCTACAAGCTTTCGTATTCTATTTACAAGCTTTCGTATTCTATTTACAAGCTTTCGTATTCTATTTACAAGCTTTCGTATTCTATTTACAAGCTTTCGTATTCTATTTACAAGCTTTCGTATTCTATTTACAAGCTTTTGTATTCTATCTACAAGCTTTCATATTCTATCTACAAGCTTTCGTATTCTATTTACAAGCTTTCGTATTCTATCTACAAGCTTTCGTATTCTATTTACAAGTTTCAAGTCTGATGATCGATCCACCGCGACAGAAAATAAATTCCAAAAGAGCAGTCTCTACTGGGCACATTGATGGGCATCTCTAATGGGCGGCAGACTTGGATACTCATTCTATTTTCCGAGACTTCTCCATGCAAAAATTAGAGTTTATGGAAAACAAAGTTTTCAATACCTGTTTTTTCAATTATGATGGCAATTTTTTTGACGAGCGAAATACAACACTGAAGCCGACGTGATTTGATCTGAATGAAGTAATTTGGATCGTATTTAAATTAGAATGAGTCGTTTGCATGAATGAATGGATGAGTATGAATGGATAAGTATGAATGGATGAGTATGAATGGATAAGTATGAATGGATGAGCATGAATATATAAGTATGAATGGATAAGTATGAATGGATAAGTATGAATGGATGAGTATGAATGGATGAGTATGAATGAATAAGTATGAATGGATAAGGATGAATGGATGACTATGAATGGATAAGTATGAATGGATGAGTGTGAATGGACGAGTAAGAATGGACAAGAAATGATATAAACAAAACGTTTCGTATCTCGTAGGGATCAGACACTCAGTCCAACGAACAGGAATGCTGATATATTCAATATGCATTTAAAATACCTCAAATTAGAATCACGGATTATGATACCTATCACTCACAATTAGTAATATACCTCAAATTAGAATCACGGATCATGATACCTATCACTCACAATTAGTAATATACCTCAAATTAGAATCACGGATCATGATACCTATCACTCACAATTAGCAATATACCTCAAATTAGAATCACGGATCATGATACCTATCACTCACAATTAGCAATATACCTCAAATTAGAATCACGGATCATGATACCTATCACTCACAATTAGTAATATACCTCAAATTAGAATCACGGATCATGATACCTATCACTCACAATTAGTAATATACCTCAAATTAGAATCACGGATCATGATACCTATCACTCACAATTAGTAATATACCTCAAATTAGAATCACGGATCATGATACCTATCACTCACAATTAGTAATATACCTCAAATTAGAATCACGGATCATGATACCTATCACTCACAATTAGTAATATACCTCAAATTAGAATCACGGATCATGATACCTATCACTCACAATTAGTAATATACCTCAAATTAGAATCACGGATCATGATACCTATCACTCACAATTAGTAATATACCTCAAATTAGAATCACGGATCATGATACCTATCACTCACAATTAGTAATATACCTCAAATTAGAATCACGGATCATGATACCTATCACTCGCAATTAGTAATATACCTCAAATTAGAATGACGGCAGAAGTTACTAAAATATCCGCCGGTAAATTGAGACAAACAAAAGGTAGCCTGGACGTAACATGCACTAAACCAACACGCAAGTGCGGCGAGTCAACTGAAGTTCAATATGCGACTCAAATTAGAGTTAATTTTAGAGAACATTTTGAGAATAACGAACATTAAATAGGTCGCGCCTTCATTTAGTTTTCATAAAGCATTTATAGAAATGGAGTCAGTGACTGCTGGTCGGCCAACAGCACTGTGAAAATTCCCTCAGTGACCACCGGTGGGTCACGTCGCACTTAAAGTGTCCAAGAAGAAAATATTCGCCTTGGCTTTTCCCACTAGCCCCATTGTGAGGTTTCATTAATGTTGGCAGTCATGTTAGCTAATTTTATTTACTTTCAAATCGCTCTTTAATGAGTATATGTTCTTATATTTATAGTTGGAGTTTTTGATACGCAGCAATTCCTTCATTATAGACTCGCATGTTCACTATCAACATTACCATGTCAACATCACCACATCAACATCACCACATCAACATCACCACATCAACATCACCACATCAACATCACCACATCAACATCACCACATCAACATCACCACATCAACATGACCACATCAACATCACCACATCAACATCACCACATCAATATCACCACATCAACATCACCACATCAACATCACCACATCAACATCACCACATCAACATGACCACATCAACATCACCACATCAACATCACCACATCAAAATCACCACATCAACATGACCATATCAACATCACCACATCAACATCACCACATCAACATCACCACATCAACATCACCACATCAACATCACCACATCAACATGACCATATCAACATCACCACATCAACATCACCACATCAACATGACCATATAAACATCACCACATCAACATCACCACATCAACATCACCACATCAACATCACCACATCAACATCACCACATCAACATCACCACATCAACATCACCACATCAACATGACCATATCAACATCACCACATCAACATCACCACATCAACATGACCATTTCAACATCACTACATCAACATCACCACATCAATATCACCCCATCAACATCACCACATCAACATCACCACATCAACATGGCCATATAACATCACCACATCAACATCACCTCATCAACATCACCACATCAATATCACCCCATCAACATCACCACATCAACATCACCATATCAACGTCATCGCATCAACATTACCATACTAAATTAAGGACTGCCACATCCACCACCAACACTGCCACGACAAATCCACCAGCAACATGCGGCACAACATTCACCATGACGACTACCGAGGGCACGACCAGCATTGCGATACTGGATTCCATTTCCGTCAAACAGAGCTATCGCTCATTATTGCTTCAAATTAGACGGCAATCCATTTTCCGGCACAAACTCAATGCTACACGTGAACCAAACGTTCAACATTTAAAATCTTCAGACGATTTTTTTTTTAGAATCACACCTGGCGACGATTGAACACTCAAACAATTTCAGGAACTGAACGTATTTCTCAAAGTATCTTTGCTACACCTGAACCAAGTTTTCAACATTTAAGACAAAATACAACTTTCTTGGACTCACAAGTGACCAAGTTTGAAAGCTCATACAATTTCTGGCACTAAACGAATTTCTCACCGTAGTGGTCAACAACCCAAATTTTATGTCTCCTGGTCAAAGATAGGCAGCTTGCACGAGATGACTTGATCATAATTCCAGAATAAATGTTTTCTAAATAGGCTTTTATTTTTCCAATATGCGTTGTTGGTATCGGACAAATAAGCAGTTTCTATTCAGTCAGTCAGGAATCTCTTCATTTCTCCAATATTGATCCAATGTAAATGAACAACATGCGTGCAAGTGTTTTAAAAGTTTTACACAGCACCTCACTTCAAGGACAAATTTCAAAGTCTCCTTTGTAGATAGTTTTGGAGTGTGTATTTCGTTATTAATTTTTTCAAAATAATTTATACGACCACCGCTACTGTACCATGCATTCTTCTCCCCGATATCACCCATTAATATTTACTCTATGACTACAAAGTATGCATATTACTGTGCACGTGTCATGGCTCAGACACAGTATGAATATTTCATTACGCAATTGGACACCCAAGAATATCTACAAACGCTCACTGAAAATGAAGGCGCAAAGAATAACTAGAAAAGTCTACGGAATTTGTGCCGAAGATTTAACTTATTCTCAATGCTCACTCTAAGCAATGATTCTCATTTTTCGAAGTATTCTTGGCGCGCTGCATTGACACACAATACGCCTTCCGGGTGTACATAAGCTTCATGTCTGACATGTATGAGTGCTCGGAGGTAGCAATCAAATCGCGTGCGGAATGCAGCGTTCGCTGCACGGTACTTTTGATAAGAGAAGTCGTTGCTGCTTCCGGGTACAGCAGCGGCAGCAGCAGAGTGCCACAGCTCGCCGTTTGGTTGCGACAAATACTTGTGAATTGAACTACAAATTTTTGTTTTATGCCTGTGGAGAACTTAGGTTTTGTTTTGTGGTGAGCTCAGTTAGGAGCTTTACGCGCCCGCGAAATAGGGCTGCGATCTTTCTTCTCGTGTCTATGGAATGGTTTCAATTATGTAGTTACCTACCTACTGATGAACAAGTACTACATTGTAAAGGAAAATCTCGTGCTTGTGATTGAAGAAAGACTTTTTTGCCTTTATTCTACAACATATACTCGAGGCCGAAGAACATGATCACTTACCTCTATTTTCTAAATGCACAGGAAACTGTTGTTTGTATGCGTAAATTTACGAACATCATAGTTATATTTTAACTGCGGTAACTGATGCTAACTTACTGAGTTTGGGTCTGACATCCGAGTCTAGCCTCCGTGGCTATAGTCTACAGTCGGACTGCAGCCAGATAAGGATGGAGTCAGAGTCAGACTCCAACCAGATAAGGATAGAGTTAGAGTCGGACAATAGCCAGCAGTTTCTGCCATGGTGTGTAAACTTTATGAAAGTCGTCCCAGTTCGATGTGTGTTGAAACATTCGCAAGTTTCCAACACCATCTTACCTGCAACCTCCATCATCCGAAGCTTGAGTCTTCTAAAACAAAAGTCCAAAACTTGGCGGCTTTGCTCTGGTTATATAAAATATCTCGCATGAATTACCCACTCCCGGAATGTTATGGGATCGTATTTCGTCGAACTTCTTTGAATGATTGCAACGATTTTTTTTGCGGAACAGATTTGCAACTATTAAAATCTTTTATGTTATTCGCCGTAATCGCGTGATTAATTAATGGAATTAACCTCAAATATTTTTTCCAGAGTGCAGTATTTTCCAGGGATGTCAAAATTAGGAGCAAGACCAGAGTTTGGCTGTGCCAGTGCTTAACAACTCAATATTCGCGGCGGCTGGTGAATGGCAATGAAAACCCGACCAATTTCGACTCATCAGTTGACATCGAGGGACTGAAACCTTCCTTCCTTCCTTCCAGCACAGCATTGGCAGTCACTCGCAGCACGAGAAAATTCAGAAAAAATGTACAGAAAATTTGCGCCACGAATTTCGGAGCGATGGGAAATTTTTACAAGCTACTGGATGACATCAGGCCCCCGTCATTGATATGTTATGGATGATTTGGTGATTCCCTGGAAAATGAAGTTCTCTCGATCCCCAAAATTAACCCAAAATCACTCAAAGTTCAGTTCTTCAATCCCCAATTTCTGAACAATTGCAAAAGTAAGAAAAGAAAAAATTCTGGACATGCGTTCTAAAGTGAAAAAGAACGCCGTGTCGAGCTGAACTAAATAGAAATACAGTGAAGAGGTTGCAAAAAATGCCTCCCACACAAGGTGGAGTGAGTGCCCCGTGTACATATGGTGATCATTCGAGCATAGACCGACTCACACGAGAAATTTTGAGCGAACAAAATTAGATCGAATATTTGCTGTCTTTCCTCCCACTAACATCTCCAGTGTTTCTCCCGTACGTCTTCTGATGATCAGTGTTGGTTAAAACGTCCTTCTTGGCTTCTTCTCATCCGTGTTGCTATGCCTCTCGCTCGCTCTATTTATCCGCGCAGAGTTTCTTGAACAAACATTTCAAATTCTAGCGGTTCATTGTTCTTTTGTTTTGCGGATTCGAACAAATTCTTTTCTCTACGTGTCGTTCAAATTTAATTTCGAATTCAGTTATCCACACTGGAGTCCTATCGTAAAATACTTCCATTTTATGATAAACGCACTCATTTTCACCTCCATCTCGCGATTTTCTATTAATTTTCCATTTACCACCTGTTCTGGTTCTTTTAATTTTCCGTTTTCCACGTATTCTGGTTTTTACAATTTTCCGTTTTCCACGCATTCTGGTTCTCACAAGTTTCCATTTCCACCTATTCTATTTCCTTTAACTTCCCATTTTGCCCGTATTCTGGTCGCTCCACACTCGTGTTCAACTCGGCCCCTCAGTCCTTTATTTTAACACGTGAACACGGCCGTCAAAATTGGCCGCCATGACGTCGGCAACCGGTCAAGCATCGGCGGCAAAGTCGGCCAACGCCGCAGTGTCGGCCGTGAACGGCGGCCGTTTTGACTTCGACGACGGGGGGACGTACTGCGGCGGCTGGGAGGACGGCAAGGCGCACGGCCACGGGGTGTGTACCGGGCCCAAGGGCCAGGGCGAATACTCCGGGTCCTGGCACTACGGCTTCGAAGTGAGCGGCATTTACACATGGCCCAGGTCAGTATCGTTTTATTTTGGGTTTTACGTTGAGTTTAGTATAGTAATTACTTATTTTGAGCTGTGAACGCGGGGTGAGTGAGTCGTACGTGGAGTTTAGCTTGTGTTTTACGTTGATTTTAGCACACCAAGTGCTCATTTCAGGCTGTCAATATGGAGTGAGGGATAAGTGCGGTATTTTTTGAGCAGTTTCATAAATCCAATTTGACATGGTAAAAACTTTTTTGACTTGAGCTTATCGGATGCCTTGTTAATGAGCTGTGCTTACGAAAATAGTATCATCTGTACGTGACTTACATTAGTTACAAATATCGTGCACGAAATCACCACAAATTAGAAGGTTAAGGTTTGTTCGGCCTTGAGTTCGCTTTAGTGTGACGATTGTATCTTCACATCGGTGAGGTGGGTGCAATGGTTGCTGGGTCGCGGAGTTTGTTTAGATGTTTATTCATTCTTTTTTTTATCGGAAACAGCAGTTGAAGTTGGGACCACGTGTAATTTCCTTTCTTTTCTGGCCGATGTTTTCCGTCGATATGGTTTCCCAAAGGAACATTTATGTCAGTCACATTATCAAGCGGGAGTATTCTAAATGTATACGTTTCTGTTTCGATGAACTATTCTCGCCATGGAGACACAATGTTTACGTCTTTTGTTTGTTTTGGAGGTTAATTCTATCGGTGGCAGCCCCCACCTGTCAAAGGAATTATTATCAATGTTATTATTATTATTATTGTTATTATTATTATTATTTAATTGATAATTAATGTAATGGGTTCAAACATTAACAGTCGTGAAAGTAATTAAAATACTAAGCGTGACAGCATTATTCGATGGAAACATAAGCAAGTCTTCAAGATACAATCGATGACATCATAAAACGTCATCGATTGCATTATTGGCTCAGGTAATAATTTCTTTACAATTTTTATCATTTTTTTAACGCGTGATGAACTGGGAAAAGTCCGAAAGTTCGAGAAATTGGAAAGAAGAATATTGCTATCATCGGGTAATTAAGCAACATGCATTCAACATCTCCCTGTATAATAAATCTGTCAGTGGAACACATGTAGCTGGAGGGGCCAGAATTAGGGTTAGCGCACTTGGTTATATTGGTGGGACCACACATCTTGTGACTGTTGCGTCCAGGCTGTGGGAGAGTTCCGAATGGTTCTGCCACCGCTCCTATAGTATTGGCCAGTGCGCCAAGTATTGGCCACTGGCACCAAGTATTGGCCAGTGCGCCAAGTATTGGTCACTGACATCAAGTATTGGCCAGTGCGCCAAGTATTGGCAAGTGCGATCAGTATTGGTCACAGTGCCAAGTATTGGCTATTGCACCAAGTATTGGCCATTGCGCCAAGTATTGGCCATTGCGCCAAGTATTGGCCATTGTGCCAAGTATTGGCTATTGCGCCAAGTATTGGCCATTGTGCCAAGTATTGGCCATTGTGCCAAGTATTGGCCAGCGCGCCAAGTTTTGGCCAGAACGATCAGTATTCGTCTCGAGTGTGAGGCTTCACAGTTAGAACAGTTTCGTGATGATCCGTGTTTTAGGTGAGGGCCAGCGGAAACTTTCGAAGAGACTTTTTCGCAAGAGTCTAAATATTTTTGGTTTTTCGTACTCATGCACAATTCAGAGCCGCAGTGAAGAAATGCCGGCGTATTCTCTTTAGTTTTTGTTGCAGCTGCAGCACTTAGAGCTGGGATTGCATTTCTGAAAGAATTAACTGCATGGAGGAAGGGGTGAAGCGAAGCCAGTTCTTGCCGTGACCGCTGCACTTGTTAGTGAGGCGAGAGAAGTTCGCTGTGCGGAAAAGAAATTGTAAGTTTTCTAATTATTTTGTAATAGATTCTAAACTATGTTCGTAGAGGCATCCAATTGATAGAAAACTACAACAAACTCTACTTGATGTTCATCACCCCGACAATGACCTTTAAAAGAGTACACGTATGATATTCCGTTTCAAAACGTTCATGAGATCTCACATGCATTTGACACTGCTTTCATTCCGTACACTCGAACACACACACACACACGGACCCGCTGCCCGGATCTGTATGTGCGGAGCGAGAAGGCATTTTTTGACCCGCCTGTAAGTCTGGCGGAGGAACTTCCCGTTCCGCTCTCGGCTTCCGGGCCGCGCGTCGCTGGAGCTCCTCTTTAAGCCAGCCCTGCACAGCCCGCAACTTGGTCTTGAACTTGACTAACTTGTCTATCCAACTTCGGCTAAAAATTGTCTATCTAACTTCGGCGCAAACTTGTCTATCTAACTTCGGCTCAAACTTGTATATCCATCTTCGGCTCAAACTTGACTATCCAGCTTCGACTCAAACTTGTCAATCCAACTTCTGCTCAAACTTGTATATCCAGCTTCGGCTCAAACTTGTCTATCCAACTTCGGCTCAAACTTGTTTATCCAACTTCGGCTCAAACTTGTCTATCCAACTTCGGCTCAAACTTGACTATCCAGCTTCGACTCAAACTTGTTTATACAACTTCGGCTCAAACTTGTCTATCCAACTTCGGCTCAAACTTGACTATCCAGCTTCGACTCAAACTTGTTTATCCAACTTCGGCTCAAACTTGTCTATCCAACTTTGGCTCAAACTTGACTATCCAGCTTCGGCTCAAACTTGTATATCCATCTTCGGCTCAAACTTGACTATCCAGCTTCGGCTCAAACTTGTCTATCCAGCTTCGGCTCAAACTTGTTTATCCAACTTCGGCTCAAACTTGTCTATCCAACTTCGGCTCAAACTTGACTATCCAGCTTCGGCTCAAACTTGTATATCCATCTTCGGCTCAAACTTGACTATCCAGCTGCGGCTCAAACTTGTCTATCCAACTTCGGCTCAAACTTGTTTATCCAACTTCGGCTCAAACTTGTCTATCCAACTTCGGCTCAAACTTGACTATCCAGCTTCGACTCAAACTTGTCAATCCAACTTCTGCTCAAACTTGTCTATCTAACTTCGGCTCAAACTTGATTATCTAACTTCGGCTCAAACTTGACTAACTTGGCTCAGCTCACATCGCTCGACTCACGTTAGCACTCTACTGAGTGTAAAGGCCCGGCTACACCATGCGTTTCTTCGTGCAACTCACGCGCGACTCGCCCTAATTTGACGCATGCATGTCGGATGCACGAGTGCTGCATGAACTTCGACGGTGAGCGGTTTTTGACGCGTCTTCTTGTGCAGCAAGCATCTGTGGCGCGTAGTTAGGAGTGAACTACACATCATTTCAGGGTCATCGCCCGACAGCTCTCCCATTTTGCAGTTGTACTTTATCATGGAGTGTTCTATTGTACTTCTGTCTATTGCTTGCGCTTTCTACAACGAGTGATTGGGCACGCGAGCTGGTGCTCCAGCTCAGAGACCAATTTAAAGTAAAGGAATGCCTCTGAAACGTCAAAAATTCAACATATAAGATATAAAGTTATAAGAATTTGCTTACAAAACTAGGTTAACATCTCTAGACACTGAGAAGGCATTAACAGTTGGTATAACCACTATTATAAAAGTAGCCGCGTCCATCCGTCTGTGTGACTCCCTCTTCTAATCGATAGCTTTGATAGCAACGAGGATAAAGCTTAAGAAATACAAGAAATTATTCAACTGCATTATTTTTCAGTGGCGATTAAATTCCTTTTCATTTGGATTATGGTATCCAGAATACGCAATCAGCATATTTTTACAAATAGAAATTTTCTTTGAAGCTTTCTCTGTTGAAATTCATCATTTTGCTTTGATATTTCTAATTGATATTGCGAAAAAATGTTTTAAATTCGTTTGACCAGTAACCTTGCTACCACTTAGTATAAAGCCCAAGATTTTGAAACTTGAGTTATCGTTTTCGAAATTGTGATTTCCTTGAAAAGCTCGGAAGAGATAATAGACATTACAGAATAAAATTCCACCAAAAGAGGCCACCACGGATAGAAATGTTTTCAGGCTCAATTGACATTGTTTTTAGTTTTTTCAGGCTCAATTGACATTTCGAGCTTAGTTTTATGCTTGCTAAACAGAGGACATGTAACTTTTCGTTGTGGTGTAACTCTGTCATTTTGAACTAGTAAAAATAAGATTCACACATTGAAGACACAGTATTTTTAGGCTGAACAAAATGTTCAGCATTTAAAAAAATCGAAGCAGGTACAGAGGAGGTACAGCGACTGACCCAATCTTGCTATGATATGTTGTCATTTCTTAATGATGGGTAGAGAGACGGCGGTCAACATCAAATTTGCATAGTCAAATAGTCGCTCAGGTAAGTCATGTGTATTATTTATTTGTATATAGAAAATATACAAGTTAAATAATTCTACCCATTGCATTTGTACCCGAGTGAATAAAACCAAAATCAAAAATGAATACCGTGTATATATTTTTGAAATATATAGCATTTATTTCGAGTAAATCAACCCTGTTTCTTGTTAATTAGAATGAAACATAGTTGGGTAGTTATGTCTTTGATTGACTGTAAATTACTTATGCATGAAGGAAATAGATAGGTAGCGTGAGTCACTTGTCGTTCTTTTTTTCTTCCGTATCGCACATGTGATAGCTACTAACCGGAGCGCACGTTCATCTACATCCGTACTCTCCGAGCCGCAGCATTCAACTAACCCCGCTGCTCCGCCGCCCCGCGTACTGTAGTGTAGCCGCTCAGGCATGCAGGAGTTAAAAAATGCCTGAGATTCGCGCAGTAAAAAACGCATAGTGTAGCCGGGCCTTTATAGGAGCAAAGCTTGTTGTGTTATAGGGAGCAAACACAAAGCTATTTTACGTACGTACAAATTTACCGTAATACTTGTGGAGAAGAAGCATAATTTTTTATGAGCCTACAGTCACCGTGTTGACGTCGAACTTTTAGGACGATATGTTTCATGTTGTAAGGCGCCTCTCTTGAAGACACTGACGGTTACGTTCTTGCCCTTTCATGTTGCATTATCTTCCTTTGTTCCCCTATTTCTGCTCAGCTCCCACCGATATTGACGACGAAAAATACCTTCACTCGTAAATTGTTTAGTTGTCAAGGCTACATCTTGGTAAAATTTACTATGAAAGGAAAAGTTCAGCAGGCGATCTTGTTTCGGTGTGATCAGCAGTCACTAAAATCCAACAACTTCACTTCTTTTTGATACACGGTCGCATTTCAGGTCAATTTACTCGAACATAACATGTCAGTTCCTAAACTTTATGCACGTACTCAATTGTTTTATGAGTAAAATGCAGCTCAAATTTGACAGGCTTCTCCAAGCCACGTCATTATATCATCAGGATCAGAACTTACAACAACCTCCAGTTACGGACCGTGCCGACCTGAGGGTGCATATGTTAATTTTGACTTCAAACGAGACTTCGTTGGCGCCGTGGTTTTTTTTTCGAGGTAGGAGCACTTGCGTATTTAAACCAAACCAAAGTTGATAAACTACTAACTTGTTAACTTTAACTTGAAACGAGACTTCATTGACGGCGCGGTTTTCTTTAACACATAGTTTTTACACACAATAGGCTCTGAATATTAACTAAATTATCTCTGAAGAGTAAGACAAGGCACGAGAATTTGTCTTCTTTAAGAGTGTAACTTTATAAACTTCCTTCCTTACCATATTCAATCCTAGACATGCACTAAAATATTTCTTCAAACTTCTAATTGCTGTTTTCCTAAGTGATTTCCTTACATCAGGAATTTGCACCAGAGGCCAATACTTCAAGTGACATTAATCTTGTTGCTTCGTGTAAAGTTTGCAGTATCAGCAGTCAACTTAAAGAAAAAATTACTGCCATGGGTGCATGAGATAGCGTTCAAAATACAAAACCTTGCGAATTGCTAAAATGTGACTATGGTCTAACTAATATTCTTTCAATAACACCAAAACCCATTTCAATAATACATAATGGAAACTAATATTAAACACCCATACAATCTCTGATATATCTTTGACTCGTGTCCAAAAAAGGATGATGAAACCGGTTACTGAAATGCGTTATTTCAAAATTTTAATGAAGTCATTTCGATCAGCCGGTAATGAGACGATCAGAAATTGAAGTTTCACAAATTTTTGCCCGTGAATTTAAATAAAGCTCGTCTCATGTGAAGTACGCGTGCAGTACTGACTGTTTCTGGTGGAGTGACGTCATTGATGCGCGCATCGACTTACAGACATCGACATCAATGATGTTCACGGAGTCATGAGCCCCTGGTTTATGCATGGTGGTCAGCACTGGTACCATTTCGCAGGTACCATTAGACGCTGGACACATTTCGCAGGTACCATTAGGCGCTGGACACATTTCGCAGGTACCATTAGACAAGTGGTTCTCAACCTTGTTGGAGGTACTGAACTCCACAAGTTCCATACATGCATTCATCGAGCCTTTCGTAGTTAGAAAAATGAAACGTGTTTTTTTTCTTCATATTCATATGATATGTATGCAACTTTATACTGCATTAGTGCACAGACTGTACCACGCCGAACCCCTGGCGCACGGTAAAGGAAACAAGGTCGAATCAGTCTTTTTTACGTCGACCGTGTGGCAATGCTGACGTCATAGCCGCGAACCAATAGTTGCGCTCATATTGCATCTGGCAACTCTGCTAGCGCCAAATCTGGCACCACTATTGGCCTAACTACATGTCGCAATGGTGACGTCATCAAGTTTGTGTGAAATGAAGCCGTTCTATTGGCTAGCCGAACAAGAGGAGGTGTATTTCCCCCATAGAAATGACTCAACCTTTTGTCCTCTACCGTCAACTGGGGTTCAATCAAGCCCAGGTTAGTGACCACAGTAGACGCTCGACACATCTCGCAGGCACAGTTTGTTCCAGTCCACAACCTCATGAATTTGGGTTTCTATGTAGTGTCCGTGCGTGACGAATGCAGTCAATACAGCGGCCAATTCAGCGACGCATCACTCAGCATTCATTAGCGCATGTGGAGGTTGGACTCTAAATGCCGGCACATCGTGCGCCAGGACTTGGGCTCAGTTTTTTTGTTACAACTTTCGAAAAGTATGAAATTTGCATTTAATACTACACTTTGCGTTGCTGCTGCTGGAGATTAAAACAGCGTCCCGTATGTTCATGGCTTTCCGGTGGTCGTTGCGGAATGTACCGATGGTTAAAAAACAGAATTGAATCACTCTTTTCAACAGAAAGTTGTTATCAACGGTGCCGCAATGGCTCAACCGTGGCTTGTTATTCAGAGGCATCTTATTTTAAAGATGAGGATCAGTTTTATCTCACTCCAGGCTACAAATAAGTGCTAACTTTATAAGAAAAATGGCGAAAATGAAAAGAATATTTGGCCAAAATCAAGTTAGTGGGTATGGATTTCCATTCAATAGTCAATAGAAACCACACGTGGGTAACTTAGATACTATACACATTCGCTGCTCTGTTGTCCCACTGCTGAAGCGTGGCGACTTTAGCTGAATTGAGCGAATTCAGTCGATGGCCGCAGCGTGGCGATACATTTGGCTGTAACACCTCTCATCACCACGGGTTTTCTCGCAGCAATTGTGTGGGGACTCCGATATGATACATCGGCCATGGCACTCGCGTGCGAGCCTGCAGTGACGACCGTCGGCAGTTCAGTGTATCAGCGAAATGACTCGGCTGTGACGAGGTTTCTACATCACGTGACGAGTGCGCTACAGCGAGACAAACAAACGAGGCTTTGAGCACCTCTTCCGTGCGCTAATGAGCTCTCATGTTGTAGCACCTTATATCACCGTGGCCGAGTGGTGAGAGCGCGCCCTTCACGGGAAGGTGTCGCCAGTTCGAATCCCGGCAGTGCCACCCGGTGTTTTCTCCCCGTTGGGAAAAGGGAGAACTCAGCCACAATTCCCCACTCTACCCAGGTGTCGGAAATGGGTACCGGCTTGACCGGGGGTAACCGTCGTTGCGTCTTGGTGTTAGTTATGAGGCATTTGAAAAACCAATGTACAAGATGATGTGTGTCAGGCTTGATTGATTGGAATAAAACATCCTGTTCGATACGTGATGGGTGGGTGTTACTTGCTGGGGCGCATTCGCTTCAGCGTATCGTTAGTTGCGAAGCCAATTCTGAAGCAAATACGATTTGAGACTGTATATGAGACTGAGACTGAACTGCAGAAATGCAAGTGAAGGTGGTCATCGATGTGAAGGTGCTGAGAAAAAATCACATTTTTAAAGTTCGTTTTCGATAATTTTCTTTCCCGAATACTTTCTGTAATCCAGAATTTTTGGACCCCCTAGAGTGATGCATCATCAGAAGTTATCTTCTTAAAATTTAGGGCAATAAAAGCAATTGAGGGGTGGTGAGGGGTGGTGAGGAGTGGTGAGGAGTGGTGAGGGGTGGTGAGGGGTGGTGAGGGGTGGTGAGGAGTGGTGAGGAGTGGTGAGGGGTGGTGAGGGGTGGTGAGGGGTGGTGAGGGGTGGTAAGGGGTGGTGAGGGGTGGTGTGTTGTTCACCATCCGTCACCATCATTGACCTGAATTACTTTAACATTCATTTGATGTCGCTGTGCTGCAGGTGATCAATGCTGACGCGCTGCATATCGCATCAGGGACCTAATTGCGGTATTGCATGTCCGTGTTGAGCATTGCTCGCTGTGATGTTATATCGTGCTGTATTGGTGAGACTAGAATGTTGTACAGGATAGAATAGTGCATAGTACTGTTCAGTGCGGTGTGCCGCGTTGAGGCGGGGTTTCTGAGCTAACATTTAAAAATGGGCTCGCTTATGGTGTGATAAATATGAGGGATCCGATTTGCAGGTTCCAGACTTGAATTAAGACTATGAGAATTTTACGCGTTTTCTCACTGAACTGTAATTTTCGAAATCCCAGATGCATTTCCAGATGAAGTTTTACATTTGCAAATAGTGACTCGGGCAGGTATGTGACTAGCCATCGCAACGCATTGAATTAATTTTAAATATAACAAATACTGAGTAAGAAATACGTTTCTCAGGCACCCATCACATCTTTTCGCTCGTACACAAACGCGTGACGTACTCACACACGCACACACGCATGAAATCTACACAAACGCCCCCAGTCTAACTGTTTTGCCGGAGCATGCATGTTTTTCGAAAAACATGCATGCAGGCGGCGAAAAAGTTACATTGGGGTGTGTACTCTATGCAAACCAAACCAAAATTCAGATCTTACCTTGAATGACAGAATTTGAATCGCTTTTTGTATTGCTGATCTCACATAAACGTCTTTTCAGCCTCAGTCAGACCCGCGCAAGATCTTACATAGACTTAAGATTCGCTCAAATTTACGCCATATCAACTTACACAGTTTTTTCCTTGCTCGTACAGTGTAAGAAATGTTGGGCGGTGGCAGTGTGTGGTGTGTGTGTGTGAGTCATATGTGTGTGTGTGTGTGTGGGGTGTGGGGTGTGTGGGGTGTGAGGGGTGAGTGTGATGTGTGTGTGGGGGTAGGGGAGAGGGAAGGCTCTACATAGAGCGGTGCCCTGGCTGTGGTGTTCGTGATGCTAAATGTTCCATGCATAATTAATTCTCACTTCAGAGCTAAGCGACTGCTGTGGTGCCGGTCGATGCTAACGCGTGGACTATTGCATTCCAATTTTGATCCATGTTCTAACTCCAGTGTTTCATTCAAGTATACAGAAAATAGATGTATGTTATCCCCAGAAAATAGAGGAATATTATTCCCAGAAAATAGAGGAATACTATTCCCATAAAATAGAGGAATATTATCCCCAGAAAATAGAGGAATATTTCCCCCAGAAAATAGAGGAATATTATCCCCAGAAAATAGAGGAATATTATCCCCAGAAAATAGAGGAATATTATCCCCCAAAAATAGAGGAATATTGTCCCGAGAAAATAGAGGAATATTATCCCCAGAAAATAGAGGAATATTAACCCCATAAAATAGAGGAATATTATCTCCAGAAAATAGAGGAATATTATCCCCAGAAAATAGAGGAATATTAACCCCATAAAATAGAAGAATATTATCCCCAGATAATAAAGGAATATTATCCCCAGAAAATAGAGGAATATTAACTCCATAAAATTGAGGAATATTACCCCAAGAAAATAGAGGAATATTATCCCCAGAAAATAGAGGAATATTATTCCCAGAAAATAGAGGAATATTATCCCCATAAAATAGAGATATATCATACCCAGAAAATAGAGGAATATTAACCCCATATAATAGAGGAATATCATCCCCAGAAAATAGAGGAATATTATCCCGAGAAAATAGAGGAATATTATTCCCAGAAAATAGAGGAATATTATCCCCATAAAATAGAGAAATATTGTACACAGAAAATAGAGGAATATTATCCCCAGAAAATAGAGGAATATTACTCCCAGAAAATAGAGGAATATTATCCCCATAAAATAGAGAAATATTGTACACAGAAAATAGAGGAATATTATCCCCAGAAAATAGAGGAATATTATTCCCAGAAAATAGAGGAATATTATCCCCATAAAATAGAGAAATATTGTACACAGAAAATAGAGGAATATTAACCTCATAAAATCAAGGAATATTATCCCCTGAAAATAGTGGAATATTAACTCCATAAAATTGAGGAATATTATCCCCAGAAAATAGAGGAATATCATCCCCAGAAAATAGAGGAATATTATTCCCAGAAAATAGAGGAATAGTATCCCCAGAAAATAGAGGAATATTAACCCCAGAAAATAGAGGAATATTATCCCCAGAAAATAGGGGAATATTATCCCAAGAAAATAGAGGAATATTAACCCATTAAATAGAGGAATATTATCCCAAGAAAATAGAGGAATATTATCCCAAGAAAATAGAGGAATATTAACCCATTAAATAGAGGAATATTATCCCAAGAAAATAGAGGAATATTAACCCCATAAAATAGAGGAATATTATCCCCAGAAAATAGAGGAATATTATCCCCAGAAAATATAGGAATATTAACCCCATAAAAAAGAGGAATACTATCCCTAGAAAATAAGAAAATAGAGGAATATTATCCCCAGAAAATATAGGACTATTAACCCCATAAAATAGAGGAATACTATCCCCAGAAAATAGAGGAATATTATCCCCAGAAAATAGAGGAATATTAACCCCATAAAACTTCCGGCGTCACAACTTGAGCGGAAGATAAAATTTAACTCAGGGCTTCCAGAGATGAAAATCCGGGAGCGGCGCCGGCAGTTTCGTGCCGCCGGCAGCCAGGTGCGGGAGTTGGTATGTGAATTGCTTGAGTTGTGTTCTTTTCTGAGCGCCGGCATTACTGAACACATGAATATGATCGTGGGAATGCCTGGCCAGAACTTGAGGTTTGGTAATGAAGTGTTACAGTATGCTATTAGGGCAACTTAAGGTTTGTTAGGGAAGTTATAGGGCAACTTAAAGTTTTTAATGAAGTATTAGGGCATTTTAGGGATTTAATAGTGTATCAGGGCAACTTAAGGTTCTTAATAAAGAATAAGGGTATATTATTAGGGCAACTTAAGGTTTGTTAATATGGTATTAAGTCATAACTAATTTGATTGATCATGAAGAAAAGGAACGGCAAATAGAGACAAAAGTTGACTGGAATGTTGTTTCTATGATTCATTTTTCTTTAACTGCACTTAAAGAAAGAGAAGATAGACCCCCACACCCTGCCCTCATACGATTCCTCTTAAGCAAATATTTACTCAACGATTGTTTTGACGACCAGTATCCAAACTACAGCCAGCCCGTCAATTTCCCGTCACTAATTTCCTAAGCGACGGTCAAGGCGCCAAATGATGCAACTATGGCGGGTTGTTTCTCGAGCTCTACGACAGAACTGCAGCTTTGTGTGGTGACTTCTTCTGATGCTGAACCCGAGCTTGCAGGACTGGTAGCCATGGTATATATATTTTCGTGTTTGGTGTAATGTATTTAACCATAAGTGTGTCTGGTACCAGGGTGGCATATGTGTATCTGGTACCAGGGTGGCATTTGTGTGTCTGGTACCGGGGTGGCATATGTGTGTCTGGTACCAGGGTGGTATATGTGTGTCTGGTACCAGGGTGTCCATTTGTGTGTCTGGTAACAGGGTGGCATATGTGTGTCTAGTACCGGGGGGCATATGTGTGTTTGGTACCAGGGTCGCATATGTGTGTCTGGTACCGGGGTGGCATATGTGTGTCTGGTACCAGAGTCGCATATGTGTGTCTGGTACCAGTGTCGCATATGTGTGTCTGGTACCGGGGTGGCATATGTGTGTCTGGTACCAGGGTGGTATATGTGTGTCTGGTACCAGGGTGGCATAGGTGTGTCTGGTACCAGGGTGGCATATGTGTGTCTGGTACCAGGGTGGCATTTGTGTGTCTGGTACCGGGGTGGCATATGTGTGTCTGGTACCAGGGTGGTATATGTGTGTCTGGTACAAGGGTGGCCATTTGTGTGTCTGGTAACAGGGTGGCATATGTGTGTCTGGTACCAGAGTCGCATATGTGTGTCTGGTAAAAAGGGTGGCATATGTGTGTCTGGTACCAGGGTCGCATATGTGTGTCTGGTAACAGGGTGGCATATGTGTGTCTGGTACCAGAGTCGCATATGTGTGTCTGGTAAAAAGGGTGGCATATGTGTGTCTGGTACCAGGGTCGCATATGTGTGTCTGGTACCAGGGTCGCATATGTGTGTCTGGTAAAAAGGGTGGCATATGTGTGTCTGGTACCATGGGGGCATATGTGTGTCTGGTACCAGGGGGGCATATGTGTGTCTGGTACCAGGGGGGCATATGTGTGTCTGGTACCAGGGTTGCATATGTGTGTCTGGTACCAGGGTGGCATATGTGTGTCTGGTACCAGGGTGGTATATGTGTGTCTAGTACCAGGGGGGCATATGTGTGTCTGGTACCAGGGTGGCATATGTGTGTCTGGTACCAGGGGGGCATATGTGTGTCTGGTACCAGGGTGGTATATGTGTGTCTGGTAAAAAGGGTGGCATATGTGTGTCTGGTACCAAGGTGGCATATGTGTGTCTGGTACCAGGGTGGCATATGTGAGTCTGGTGAGGGTGGCATATGCGTGTCTGGTACCAGGGTGGCATATGTGTGTCTGGTACCAGGTTGGCATATGTGTGTCTGGTACCAGGGTGGCATATATGTGTCTGGTACCAGGGTGGCATATGTGTGTCTGGTACCAGGGGGCATATGTGTGTCTGGCACCAGGGTGGCATATGTGTGTCTGGTACCAGGGTGGCATATGTGTGTCTGGTACCAGGGGGGCATATGCGTGTCTGGTACCAGGGGGGCAAATGTGTGTCTGGTACCAGGGTGGCATATGTGTGTCTGGTACCAGGGTGGCATATGTGTGTCTGGTACCAGGGGGGCATATGTGTGTCTGGTACCAGGGTGGCATATGTGTGTCTGGTACCAGGGTGGCATATGTGTGTCTGGTACCAGGGGGGCATATGTGTGTCTGGTACCAGGGTGGCATATGTGTGCCTGGTATCAGGGTGGCATATGTGTGTCTGGTGCCAGGGGGGCATATGTGTGTCTGGTACCAGGGGGGCATATGTGTGTCTGTGTAGTATCTCAATATAGGCCTTTCAGGCATGATGTCCTTATCACACTTGGTTTGGGATATCACGGCACCGGCGGAAGCGTCTTAACCGCAAGACGGAGCCGACGGAAGCGCTTGTTGCGGATTGCCCTATGTCTATATCGTACTTGGGTCGGATGGGTCGGAAGCGCCCCGACCGCAGGCGCCGGAACCGGGCCTTAGGGCGCATTGCATTGGTATGCACCGGAAGAGCATTGTTTAACTTCCGAGCGCTATAGCTTATAAGCAGTGTCGGTGTTTGGATTAAGCAGTACAAGAATAGGAACCGAGCTGAGAGTTTCCTTTTCCAACTCCATGAAGTTAACGCTTCAGATCGGTAGTTACAGTTACCGATACTGTAGTTTGCAGCTACAATTACTAATCCTAATATCGTGATGAAAAACCACGATATAACAAATGGCGACGAAGATTTCGAATCTCCAAAGTAAATTTGATCATTACAAGTGCTCTGAAATTAAGATGGCGCATTCTACAGTTTGCTGTCCTGCATTCGACGTTGGAGTGGAAACAGTGAGTAATATCTACAACGATTCAAGTACAGTGTGCAGACGTTCTTCAGAAGGCGGGAAACAATGGTGGTAACAAAGCTAGAATTATCGTTGAAGCTTCGCCTGTGAACATCATTACTGATCTACAACGAAGAATTTAACCTACGCTACATATGAGGAACTTGAAGGAAAGTTCATACAACAATTTAAAATCAAGAAATCCACTGTTGGCGCATCTGTTACATTTCTAAACAGAGAGCAAAGTGTTAATGAATCCATACAAAGTTATGCTAAAACGTTAAATGACTTAGCATCTTCGTGCAACTACGAAAAGTGCGGTCGCGATCGTCTCTTGAGAGATGCTCTTGTGGCTGGGCTACATTCAGCGCAAATTCTCAGCGCGGTTCTACAGAAGTGTGACAGCAAGTCATTCAACGAATGCGTTGAACATGCAAAACTCATTGAACAGTAAAGCTTCGACGCTCCAGATATTATTCGTGAGGATTCATCTTCATCGTTTTTCACTACAGAAAAACTACAGCCGAATTACATATGTATTCCCTGCGGAACTAGGCAGAAGCACCTTACAAAGAATTGCTATGCCCTAAAATTAAATTTATAAAACGCAAAAAAATGTGGAAAAATAGGTCACATTTCTAAAGTTTGCAAATCTACGACTGCAGCACGACCTCCTCCTGTTACACGAAGGGGACCTACACGAGAAGAATTTGACGCAGTTCGCACTTACATAGTGCAGCCGGAAAGGAGCGGTTGTCAGTGCTACGTCGGAAGAGAAGATGTGTCAATGAAGAGTTCAAGCAAGCCTCTACAGCAGTAGAACGAAGTTATTCTACAAAAGCCTAGGAACGATACTTGTGTCGGTAACTATGTTCATAATTTCTCTGATGTACAAGCTAATTACGCGTTATTTCAGTCGCATTGTATTCCTCAAAATGTCACAAAACTTGCTCCCTCTGTTGCGCTAAACAATCGTAAATATGTTACTTCTAGAGATAGAGTTCATCCTAAACATTCTGTGTCCAGGTCTAAGCCTATGTATGTAACTCAATTTGATGTCGGTGATCATGTTCTTGCTCTGAATTTAAGAAATGGTCCCAAGTGGCTGAAGGGAATTATTGTTAGTAAAGTAGCTGTTAATGTCTTTCATGTTCTAATATTAGCATTAAATGTAATCTTGAAGAGACATTCAAATCAGTTGTTGCACAGTAGTTTGGGATCTATCCGTAGTGGGGAAACAGAGACTCCTGCTTTGCAACCTGTTAGCAGTTCACCTGTACAAAATGAACCTCGTAAATCAAGTAGAATAACTAAACCTGTAATGCGAATAGGTTGCTGAGTCTTCCTTCCTTGTGTTAAATATTCATCTAAAGGGAGGGAAATTGTAGTATCTCAATATAGGCCTTTCAGGCATGATGTCCTTATCACACTTGGTTTGGGATATCACGGCACCGGCGGAAGCGTCTTAACCGCAAGACGGAGCCGACGGAAGCGCTTGTTGCGGATTGCCCTATGTCTATATCGTACTTGGGTCGGATGGGTCGGAAGCGCCCCGACCGCAGGCGCCGGAACCAGGCCTTAGGGCGCATTGCATTGGTATGCACCGGAAGAGCATTGTTTAACTTCCGAGCGCTATAGCTTATAAGCAGTGTCGGTGTTTGGATTAAGCAGTACAAGAATAGGAACCGAGCTGAGAGTTTCCTTTTCCAACTCCATGAAGTTAACGCTTCAGATCGGTAGTTACAGTTACCGATACTGTAGTTTGCAGCTACAGTTAGTAAACCTCGTATCGTGGTGAAAAACCACGATATAACAGTCTGGTACCAGGGGGGCATATGTGTGTCTGGTACCAGGGGGGCATATGTGTATCTGGTACCAGGGGGGCATATGTGTGTCTGGTACCAGGGGGGCATATGCGTGTCTGGCACCAGGGTGGCATATGTGTGTCTGGTACCAGGGTGGCATATGTGTGTCTGGTACCAGGGGGGCATATGTGTGTCTGGTACCAGGGGGGCATTTGTGTGTCTGGTACCAGGAGGGCATATGCGTGTGTGGTACCAGGGGGGCATATGTGTGTCTGGTACCAGGGGGGCATATGCGTGTCTGGTACCAGGGTGGCATATGTGTGTCTGGTACCAGGGGGGCATATGCGTGTCTGGTACCAGGGTGGTATATGTGTGTCTGGTACCAGGGTGGCATATGTGTGTCTGGTACCAGGGGCGCATATGCGTGTCTGGTACCAGGGTGGCATATGTGTGTCTGGTACCAGGGGGGCATATGTGTGTCTGGTACCAGGGTGGCATATGTGTGTCTGGTACCAGGGGGGCATATTCGTGTCTGGTACCAGGGTGGCATATGTGTGTCTGGTACCAGGGTGGCATATGTGTTTCTGGTACCAGGGGGGCATATGCGTGTCTGGTACCAGGGTGGCATATGTGTGTCTGGTACCAGGAGTGCATATGTGTGTCTGGTACCAGGAGGGCATATGCGTGTCTGGTACCAGGGTGGCATATGTGTGTCTGGTACCAGGGTGGCATATGTGTGTCTGGTACCAGGGGGGCATATGCGTGTCTGGTACCAGGGTGGCATATGTGTGTCTGGTACCAGGGGGCATATGTGTGTCTGGTACCAGGGTGGCATATGTGTGTCTGGTACCAGGGGGGCATATGCGTGTCTGGTACCAGGGTGGCATATGTGTGTCTGGTACCAGGGTGGCATATGTGTGTCTGGTGCCAGTGGGGCATATGTGTGTCTGGTACCAGGGGGGCATATGTGTGTCTGGTACCAGGGGGGCATATGTGTGTCTGGTACCAGGGGGGCATATGTGTATCTGGTACCAGGGGGGCAAATGTGTGTCTGGTACCAGGGGGGCATATGCGTGTCTGGCACCAGGGTGGCATATGTGTGTCTGGTACCAGGGTGGCATATGTGTGTCTGGTACCAGGGGGGCATATGTGTGTCTGGTACCAGGGGGGCATTTGTGTGTCTGGTACCAGGAGGGCATATGCGTGTCTGGTACCAGGGGGGCATATGTGTGTCTGGTACCAGGGGGGCATATGCGTGTCTGGTACCAGGGTGGCATATGTGTGTCTGGTACCAGGGGGGCATATGCGTGTCTGGTACCAGGGTGGCATATGTGTGTCTGGTACCAGGGTGGCATATGTGTGTCTGGTACCAGGGGGGCATATGCGTGTCTGGTACCAGGGTGGCATATGTGTGTCTGGTACCAGGGGGGCATATGCGTGTCTGGTACCGGGGTGGCATATGTGTGTCTGGTACCAGGGGGGGCATATGTGTGTCTGGTACCGGGGTGGCATATGTGTGTCTGGTACCAGGGGGGCATATGTGTGTCTGGTACCGGGGTGGCATATGTGTGTCTGGTACCAGGGAGGCATATGTGTGTCTGGTACCAGGGTGGCATATGTGTGTCTGGTACCAGGGTGGCATATGTGTGTCTGGTACCAGGGTGGCATATGTGTGTCTGGTACCAGGGTGGCATATGTGTGTCTGGTACCGGGCTAAATTCTCCGTAATAATTGAAGCTTCATGAAATTTAAACGGCAAACTTGCCGCGCTGTTAATGAAGAAAGATGTTTTTTTTCAAATTTCATAAGTTAGAATTGTCATCAAAATATAATTTTCGCTTCCTGTGATTGAACAGTGCTGAGGACAGCGGTGTCGAGCAGAGAGAGTTTGTGGAGTCAAAGAAATGTGCCCTGATGGTGTAATTTCAAGGTTAAAGTCGATGTCAGCCACACCAGCACGCCAGCCACACCAGGACGTCAGCCACACCAGCACGTCAGCCACACCAGCACGCCAGCCACACCAGCACGTCAGCCACACCAGCACGTCAGCCACACCAGCACGTCAGCCACACCAGGACATCAGCCACACCAGGACGTCAGCCACACCAGGACGTCAGCCACACCAGGACATCAGCCACAACACCAGGTGTTACCTAACGAACCATTTCACAGCAAGTAGACTCGGCAACACGTACCCCACTCAACACTGATGCTGTGCCATGTTCATCAATTGCTAAATATGAATATGACTTCTTTTTTTTCTCGAATTGTCATATTCCATCGAATGTGACAATTTGTTTCCCGCTCTGAGGGAAGGAAAAAATGAACTATTTTGCTAAGCAGCAACATTTCTTCTCATGGGCTCAGGTTTATGAATGAAATTTCTCTAAATTCCCAGCAAGATACTGCAATGAAATGGCAAAAATTCTATCGTAAGCTTAAGACTTAAAATAAATTTGGCGTGTCTGCCCTAACTTTATAGGTCAAGTAATTGAAAATGAGCGCTTCAAACGACAGAAAAAAGATTTCGTTGAGTTGGTACAGAAATTTTGTGCACTTTTCTCTGCACGAACGAGTGCAGGAAAGACAAGACCTGAACCTCTCCCATGCGACTGTTGACCCTGGCGTCCGTCTCCTCGACTTGTCATCGAATTTTGGCCTCCCAAGCAGCCGGCCTACCGTCTCCGAGATCCTTTGGCATTCAGGATTCAAATGCCATCGATTTGCTTTGCTTCGGCGGCCACGTCGTGCGCTGCGACCACCGTAGGGGCGGCGAAGGGGCGTAGAAGGGGCGACGAAAAGGCGACGAAGGGGTGACGAAAGGGCTACGAAGGGGCGACCTCCGTTCCAGACTCAGATTAATGAAGCTAATCTTGCGTGAGTGTCCCGAGAGCAGATTTAAATTCGTCCCTCAGTGAAATCTCGTATCCTGTACACTAGAGATGCTCTCAACTGCTTCTTAAAGTAAAATCTCGTATCCTGTACACTAGAGACGTTCTCAACTGCTTCTTAAAGTAGAATCTCGTATCCTGTACACTAGAGACGTTCTCAACTGCTTCTTAAAGTAAAATCTCGTATCCTGTACACTAGAGACGTTCTCAACTGCTTCTTAAAGTAAAATCTCGTATCCTGTACACTAGAGACGTTCTCAACTGCTTCTTAAAGTAAAATCTCGTATCCTGTACACTAGAGATGCTCTCAACTGCTTCTTAAAGTAAAATCTCGTATCCTGTACACTAGAGACGTTCTCAACTGCTTCTTAAAGTAGAATCTCGTATCCTGTACACTAGAGACGTTCTCAACTGCTTCTTAAAGTAAAATCTCGTATCCTGTACACTAGAGACGTTCTCAACTGCTTCTTAAAGTAAAATCTCGTATCCTGTACACTAGAGACGTTCTCAACTGCTTCTTAAAGTAAAATCTCGTATCCTGTACACTAGAGACGTTCTCAACTGCTTCTTAAAGTAAAATCTCGTATCCTGTACACTAGAGACGTTCTCAACTGCTTCTTAAAGTAGAATCTCGTATCCTGTACACTAGAGACGTTCTCAACTGCTTCTTAAAGTAGAATCTCGTATCCTGTACACTAGAGACGTTCTCAACTGCTTCTTAAAGTAAAATCTCGTATCCTGTACACTAGAGACGTTCTCAACTGCTTCTTAAAGTAGAATCTCGTATCCTGTACACTAGAGACGTTCTCAACTGCTTCTTAAAGTAAAATCTCGTATCCTGTACACTAGAGATGCTCTCAACTGCTTCTTAAAGTAAAATCTCGTATCCTGTACACTAGAGACGTTCTCAACTGCTTCTTAAAGTAAAATCTCGTATCCTGTACACTAGAGACGTTCTCAATTGCTTCTCAAAGTAAAATCTCGTATCCTGTACACTAGAGACGTTCTCAACTGCTTCTTAAAGTAAAATCTCGTATCCTGTACACTAGAGACGTTCTCAACTGCTTCTTAAAGTAAAATCTCGTATCCTGTACACTAGAGACGTTCTCAACTACTTCTTAAAGTAAAATCTCGTATCCTGTACACTAGAGACGTTCTCAACTGCTTCTTAAAGTAAAATCTCGTATCCTGTACACTAGAGACGTTCTCAACTGCTTCTTAAAGTAAAATCTCGTATCCTGTACACTAGAGACGTTCTCAACTGCTTCTTAAAGTAAAATCTCGTATCCTGTACACTAGAGATGCTCTCAACTGCTTCTTAAAGTAAAATCTCGTATCCTGTACACTAGAGACGTTCTCAACTGCTTCTTAAAGTAAAATCTCGTATCCTGTACACTAGAGACGTTCTCAACTGCTTCTTAAAGTAAAATCTCGTATCCTGTACACTAGAGACGTTCTCAATTGCTTCTTAAAGTAAAATCTCGTATCCTGTACACTAGAGACGTTCTCAACTGCTTCTTAAAGTAAAATCTCGTATCCTGTACACTAGAGACGTTCTCAACTGCTTCTTAAAGTAAAATCTCGTATCCTGTACACTAGAGACGTTCTCAACTGCTTCTTAAAGTAAAATCTCGTATCCTGTACACTAGAGACGTTCTCAACTGCTTCTCAAAGTAAAATCTCGTATCCTGTACACTAGAGATGTTCTCAATTGCTTCTCAAAGTAAAATCTCGTATCCTGTACACTAGAGACGTTCTCAACTGCTTCTTAAAGTAAAATCTCGTATCCTGTACACTAGAGACGTTCTCAACTGCTTCTTAAAGTAAAATCTCGTATCCTGTACACTAGAGATGTTCTCAATTGCTTCTCAAAGTAAAATCTCGTATCCTGTACACTAGAGACGTTCTCAACTGCTTCTTAAAGTAAAATCTCGTATCCTGTACACTAGAGATGTTTTCAATTGCTTCTCAAAGTAAAATCTCGTATCCTGTACACTAGAGACATTCTCAATTGCTTTTCAAAGTAAAATCTCGTATCCTGTACACTAGAGATGCTCTCAATTGCTTCTTAAAGTCTGCCGAGTTTTGCCCAATTGCTACTGGAGTTTTTTCTGTTTTTTTTTTGCCAGTGACTAGCGGAATGGTGGCGTCCGGAATTGGGATGAAAAGCAGGATGCGGCAATCGAGAAGTGAGGCCCTGATGGTCTGGGGCTCTAGTGTCGGGCATATTGCTGAGCAGATGAGGTGATAAAACTGCTTATGGATGGAGACCAAAATTTTCCGATGGCAAAACGCATACCAGAAATGAAGGCTAAGTGAAAAAGAACGATGAATGAAAATGCAGATGCCTTTCTTCACAGGAAATTCTAAAGTATTACTCTATAACTTGTGTTTATTTACGGCCAGAGAAAAGAATTTTATTCAGGTACAAATTAGAAAGAAATCAAAGAAAGATACAAGCTCTCTGTATCCTACACTTGTTCTTGGTATACCTCATTTTGGGAGGAAAAGTTTCATCGAGACCAGTTTTGTTAGTTATTTTACGTTTGTTGTCTCGTGTAATTACAGAGTCTATCAGATACACACACACACAACACACACACGCAACACACACACAACACACACACACAACACACACACACATACACACAACACACACAACACACACACAACCCGCTACTCACATCAGAGGCCAGACAGACTGGCTATAAATAGCCCTCGCTGACGCGGCTGTGGAGCATCACGTGTGGTGATGTTGCGTGTGGTGTTGAGTGGTGAAAGCATAGAAAAAACACCTCTTATTGTGCGTGTGCTGATTCTGTCTAAATTTAAACTCGTTACTGGACGTTAGTGACCAGCGCCGCCCGGTGTTTCTCCCCGTTGGGAAAAGGGAGAACTCAGCCACAATACCCCACTCAACCCAGGTGTCGGAAATGGGGGCCGGCTTGACCGGGCGTAACCGTCATGGCATCCTGGTGTTAGTTATGGGGCATGTGATAAAACCAATGTACAAGATGATGAGTACCAGGCTTGATTGATTGGAATAAAACATCCTTTTTTTAAACATCACAGCCGTTGTGTAGTTCAAGAAGAGAAAGTGATACCTTGACTTGAAAATAAGTAATGCTTTAGATATAGTGAGCTCATGGAGCATCACGACAAAGATGGTGTCACTAAAAAGAGAACTATTCTGAAATTTTCACAGTTAAAGTAAGCATCACTTCAATCATAAGATTTATATAGGTTTTTCGAAAGGATTAAAGTTTGCCAAAAGAAAACAAAAATCACCATGAAGCGGCGTGTCAAAGTTTGAGTGCAGCAAAACATCCTTGCATATATGTTTGTTTCGACGTAGACTAAACGTAAACAATGACTTCAGATTTTACCGGAATGAAATATTCTCATTAATTTTGGTGCTCTACACCCAGGAATAACTTAATTAGATTGGGTTTTAACATGTATTTATTTCAGAAGCTTGACGGATTTTTTAATTGAAATTTGGAAAGCAATCAATGCGACTGTGTGTGTGTGTGTGTGTGTGTGTGTGTTACTCCGCGAAATCTACGAGAGGTCCAAACTTCAAAATATTTTAAACGTTTTTCGCTTTTACATCATTGGACGCCTCTTATGGCTTGTCTCCCAATTATTAATTATGGACCTTTATATTAAAAAACTTTTAAAAACCGAAATGTTGTATTACATATCTTTTCTCAACTTTTTTGGAAATTAACGGATTTTCTTTCCTTTCTTCTTTCATTGAATGACAGAATGAAATAATTTTACTTCTCCAGCATTCATTTTCCACATACCGCAGGCTTTGGTAAATTGTTAAATCCTTCGTTAAATTTGAGAATAAGATCGAGTACATTTTCTTCATACCTTGTTCATAGCAACCATAAAGCGCCTTCGAATGTAACATTTAACACTTTTTTTTTGTGAAACATTCAAATTTTTAGCGAGAAAAATTGTCAAAATCTGAAGGTCGCTTAATTGTGATGAGAAGTTCACCGCCTGCCTTAAATGTTGGGAAATTCCCTGGTCAAAATATATCCATGCGTGCGAATATCCAAGTCGCTGGCTTTTAAAAAGCAGTTAGCAATTGGCCGAACTTCCTGAGAAAGATAATCTCAAAAAGAACATTAAACGCGTTCCTCGCGTGTTGGGCCATATGTGTCCCTGTCAGTAAATTGCTCATTCACGTACCGGTATAAATGTATCGCGTTTCATCTGTTTTTGCGACCTCTTTTGTAATAACTGCTATCTGTTATCGACTGTTGTTATCTGAAATGTCATCGTGCAATTGTACTTCCATATTTCTTAGGAAGGATAAAATGCATTCGAGCAGTAAAGTCGATTTCCCAATTCTGCTACTTACAACTTAACCAAACCAACCGTTAAGAACCGCGGAAACGCGGCGAACCTGTTGAAAAAAGAATATCGAAAACAAAACTTTTGGCCTGACATTAAAGTTGCACGGTAGCAGGCCGGCCATCGCACGATCTCAGGCATTGTGCAGCATACTGCACACATACTGTGTGTTGTGTGCCTTGTGCAACATACTGCACACACACTGTGTGTTGTATGCCTTATGCAACATACTGCACACATACTGTGTGTTGTGTGCCTTGTGCAACATACTGCACACATACTCCGTGTTGATGAGGCGCTGGTGACCGAATTGTATAATTTATAAGCGGGCACATTCGGTCCGACCTCGGTCAATTGCCCGCCTGGCTCAGTACCAGCTGATTGGCGCCTAGTATTGTAAGTATTGACGCCTTTTGAGTATTTACCGCCTAAGTATTGACCCCTAAGTACTGTAAGTATTGACGTGTAAGCATGGCTGTATAAGAATAAAATAAAAAATGTCAAGATTTCGAATGATATAAACAAAACTTCATGTCTCCTACAGATAGAAAACACGAACGATGAAAGCAACTTCCAATACATCTATTTGGAAACTCCCTGATTGCGTGAGAGTGAAAAAATATCACCCATTTAAGCCATACCAAACGAAAGTCCGCGTCCGACAACCGTGGCACTACAACACTCTCTGTGTGTGTGTGTGAGCGCTGCTCAAGCTCCGTGCTCGGCAGCATGCGGAGTAATATTAGACTATAAACATCTTATTTGGGCCCGTAATGGAAATATTGGATAATAAAAAGCGAGGGCGAGCTGGACTCTCCCTGCGTGATGATGGAAACTTTCTTGCGAGCGGTGGGTGGTGGTCGCCTTGGCGGCAGTGGGCTGTGTTGACTTGGGGCGTGGTGTGGTGTGGTGTGATGTTATGTGGGTTGTGGTGTGGTGGTGTGGTGTGGTGTGGTGGTTTGGTGTGGTGGTGTGGTGTGGTGGTGGTGGTGGTTGTGGTGTTCTAAATGTTATAGTTGTTGCTGTTGTGGTGGTGGTGGTGGTTGTGGTGTTCTAATTGTTGTAGTCGTTGCTGTTGTGGTGGAGGCGGTGGTTGTGGTGTTATAAATGTTGTAGTTGTTGCTGTTGTGGTGGTGGTGTGGTTGTGGTGTTCTAAATGTTGTAGTTGTTGCTGTTGTGGTGGTGGTGGTGGTGGTGGTTGTGGTGTTCTAATTGTTGTAGTTGTTGTTGTTGTTGTGGTGGTGGTGGTGGTGGTGGTGGCGGTGGTACGGAAATGTGTGTGTTGGTAGCAGTGGTAAGATTGACTAGCTGCGACAGAGATGGACTGGCCAACAGCAGAACTGGTGGTATGACTTTGGTGTCTTAACTCTCTGGGATTACTGGAGACTTCAGAGAGCCCTGAGTAAGTTGCTGGTGAATGTTATTTAAGAAAGAATAATTTACCTCCACTACGGCAGAATATCCAGAATTAGGGAGGGTAAAACTTTATTAATGTAATATATGCTTAACGAGGGAGATTTTCATGCTAAGGTACCTTATATGCTAAGGTAAGGTTTCATGCTAAGGTACTTTATATGCTAAGGTAAGGTTTCATGCTAAGGCACCAATACGTGTACCTTTGCGTCTCAAGAATAGAAAGAAACTAGGCTCAGTATACATAAAATACCTTCCACTTGATTCATCTCCAGAGGTCCCTGTAGACCTACACTCACAAGGAATAGCATTAAGGAGAAATGAGGAACTCACACTCACAAGGAATAGCATTAAGGAGAAATGAGGAACTCACACTCACAAGGAATAGCATTAAGGAGAAATGAGGAACCCACACTCACAAGGAATAGCATTAAGGAGAAATGAGGAACTCACACTCACAAGGAATAGCATTAAGGAGAAATGAGGAACCCACACTCACAAGGAATAGCATTAAGGAGAAATGAGGAACTCACACTCACAAGGAATAGCATTAAGGAGAAATGAGGAACCCACACTCACAAGGAAGAGAAACAAAACTTAGCTAGAAATGAAACAGCTGTGGCCCCGCCAGTGGTACGGAGTGCTGGTGTCCGCCAGAGCGCCTCGAGATAAAATGTGTGAGAGCGAGACTGTGCACATTGCAGAGTTGTGTGAGACTCATTTCAAATTTCAGCGTCCATCACTTTCGTGATCTTAAGCAATTTATTTACCACGAGTGAAACAGCAATAAAGTGTATCTTAAGTCAATGTAGTACAGTGGACACATTTAGTATAGATACTGGTGGCCAGTTTGAATCTTGAGATCAGTTTGAAGGGAACATAAGCAGAGAGGCGTCGTCGGAATGCTTGCGATGCCGCTCACCGGCGGGTCGTGTTGCAAATTCAAATAATCTTTTTTAATTAATGGTATTCAATAGACCCAGTTAATGATCGGTACTTATAAAATTGCTAATCACTTTTGGCTTTGAATTTGAGTTGCGTATTGAGCTTCAGTTTAACCCATCGCAGTCAACGCCTAAGGGAGAGTCACGGTACAGGAAACAAGGCAGGTTCAAACCAGTCTTTTTTTCATTGACGGTGTGGTTCTGCCGGTGTCACGGCAACGAACCAATAGCAGCGCTTATATTGCGTCTGGTAGCACTGCTACCCCCAAATCTGGCTCCACTATTGGCCTAACGACATGGCGTTTTGGTGACGTCATAAAGTTTGTTTGAAATAAAGCTTTTCTATTGGCTAGCCGAACAAGAGGAGGTGTATTTTCCCCCATAGAAATGACCCTACCTTGTTTCCTCTCCCTCACGACCCAAGTTAGACGTGGTGCCCTGGCATCTATTATGCAGCCAACTCGGGTCATTGCCCGGCTCATGTTTCTGACCTGCGATGAGGGTCCTGCTCCTTACTCTGCACCAGCCATTCTCAACCTTTCCTCTGTCACTGACCCCCTCGGCTTTATGTATTTCTCCATTTACCCCCTACTCCCTTACAAAACACACACACTTCCTTTGCATTTTCTCTCTCTCTCTCATTTTACAAAATTAAATTTAATTGAATTTTTTTTGAATTATCAGGTATTTCGATTACTTACCCCCGATTATATAATTTTTTACCCCTGGGTGAGAATATCTGGTCTACAACGCCAGGTTCCAACCAATCCAAGTCCGATCAAACATTGCACTCATATAGTCAAGACGCTCGAGTCAAGATCCGGCTTACATTGGAAAACTATTTCTGGAATACCCCTTGTTCGAGTTGGAAGACCTTCGTAAATCCTTATTTTACAGTAATGCACGTTTTGTACTTGTATAGTCACGAGGATCAAGTCAAGATCCGGCTTACGTTGGAAGACAATTTCTAGAATTCTCCTTGTGCGAGTCAGAAGACGTGTGTTTTTATTTTGCAGTAATGCAAGTCAACGTTTGATGTGTTGAATAGTATGAGTTCGTGACTTGAAGCACTCACTAGTGAGCATGATAATGAAATCGGTGCACTGTTTGCACTAAAAAATAAACGGAATGTAGCTAGCAGCGGACAGGTTTGAGCTTCTAAGGAAGGGAGTGAATATGGTCCAAGCTTGCAAGTTGGAATTAAAGTTTATCAATTGCAACAAACAGTTCTTCCTTACGTGAATTTATGTGTCTGCTGATCTAAAAGTTAATATTCAAAGGTGACGTTTTGCAGTTTTGCTGAAACGTTTCTTTATGAGCTTGAACAAATTGTGTTACATCTAGCAGATACATCTGGTAGTTTAGGTATCACTTCTGGCAGTTACATCTAACTGTGTATTACATCTGGCAGATACATCTGGCAGTGTATTGCTTAAAGGAATAGAGGTATTTAGAATATCAGAGAAATTCATTATTCCTGTACTAAAGCATAAATAACTTTGGATAATGTAGGACAACCAGAAAAAGTATAATTGATTTACTTAATGCTGATACGGAATTACAATAACATTAGGAGCATTGACAGTCACAACAACAGCGGCAAATGACAGCAAGCAAGACTGCGGTGATGACCGTACAAAAGCCCAGTGTATCACAGGCCTGAAGGATGAACTCGCTGGTGCCTGACTTCCTTCGATGATGTGACACAAAAACTTTGAAAGGCAAACGCGATTTGAAGGTAATCTCAGATATGTAATGTTAACATCTACCCCATATAAACTATATTGTGAAATTAAGCATCGAGTCTCGAGTGAACTAGTTCATTGATCAGTCTAGTGTGCGACTAGGTTAAGTGAATTAGGTTAAACATTACTGTACACCTTAGAATAGCGTTGGTGGTAGGATGCCCTAGAAGTCGCCGAACTTATTCGGGCCCACAGGTAGCTGTGCTCAAATTGGACAATTGTACTAGACTTAAGAAACATTCTATCTACTTCTGTATCGCTGGTAGTAAATAAATTGTTCAAATTGTTGAACTACATTGACTTATTTTAGACGTGAAGTTCTGGCGATGCTCAAGCATCCGTCGGATAAACAAGCATGGCCGCTACGCTTTATTTCCGACCAGAATTTTGCCCGAGAAACTCAGCTACTTTTGCCATGAGGGCACTTCTTTCTACGCAGCTGTTCTTCGCTCGCTGAATTCACTTACAAGCTTATTGATTATTGGTAAAGTTGCTATTGCGACTGCAGCTTTTGTTGCTTTGTTCAGAACTCGGCCGAGCAACTTCGCTGCACCACACCAGAGTTCTGGGAAGTGGTTCTATGTGTTTTAATTGTTTGAGTTGCTCCTAGTTTCTAGTACAATGCTAAAAGTCCCTCCAGGGATCTGGGAAATAGTGTTATGTGTCATAATTGTTTGTTCCTCTTAGGTTCTATTACAATGCTAAACGCTAAGTCCTCACAATGAGATATTTCTGGTAAAAAATATTGATAAATAGTATCGTTATTTTCGCTAACCACGAAGGTGACTCGAGTAGCTTTTGGAGTTGTTGAGCAGCGCTACAAATACAGTTGAATTGGTTGGCATTTGTGGTTTCTGAACATCTTATTCTGTTGCACGTCAGGCAGACGCTCATTTGAGTGTTCCAGCGCACACACTCATACACACACACTGTGCAGTGTAGCAGGTGTGTAGTAGAAGTGAAACAGATGAGTGGATGGGAAGCAGGGGTGTAGCAGGTGTGTGTGTGCAGCTGGCGTGTAGCAAACGCGTAGGTGTGTAGCAGATGTGTAGCAGGAGAGTAGGGATCTATCAGGCGTGTATGTGTGCGGCAGGTGTGCAGCAGGTCAGAGCAGGTCAGCAGCAGGCCAGAGCAGGTCAGCAGCAGGCCAGAGCAGGTCAGCAGCAGGTCAGAGCAGGTCAGCAGCAGGCCAGAGCAGGTCAACAGCAGGCCAGAGCAGGTCAACAGCAGGTCAGAGCAGGTCAGCAGCAGGCCAGAGCAGGTCAGCAGCAGGCCAGAGCAGGTCAACAGCAGGCCAGAGCAGGTCAACAGCAGGTCAGATCAGGTCAGCAGCAGGCCAGAGCAGGTCAGCAGCAGGCCAGAGCAGGTCAACAGCAGGTCAGATCAGGTCAGCAGCAGGCCAGAGCAGGTCAACAGCAGGTCAGATCAGGTCAGCAGCAGGCCAGAGCAGGTCAACAGCAGGTCAGAGCAGGTCAACAGCAGGTCAGATCAGGTCAGCAGCAGGCCAGAGCAGGTCAACAGCAGTTCAGAGCAGGTCAACAGCAGGTCAGATCAGGTCAGCAGCAGGCCAGAGCAGGTCAACAGCAGGTCAGAGCAGGTCAACAGCAGGTTAGATCAGGTCAGCAGCAGGCCAGAGCAGGTCAACAGCAGGCCAGAGCAGGTCAGCAGCAGGCCAGAGCAGGCCAACAGCAGGTCAGAGCAGCTCAATAAGGCTGGACCGCAACACGTACACACAACTTTCTGCACACCAGATGTAGCCAGAACTCGAAGCAATCGAGGCGCAGCAACAAGTGCGATATCTCACTTCCAGTCGCTCACTAAAGGCTTGATCTATCTGCCAGTAGCTATTCACTTGCCTCTGCCCTGAGAGCAAGAAGACGTACGGACCTCGTGGCATTATTGCACCTAGACATTGGGCTGCTTAATCGTTGAAATTATGATAGCAAGTCAGTGCCGTCAATCTTCTCTGATCACTTCCCGGCACGCTCGTAGCTCTGATGTGTGCTGCTATTTGTGTAGTTAGGAGGTTTATGTGCAGTACAGTACGTACTGTACAGTACGTACAGTACACATGTGTAGTACGTACAGTACACAGGTGCAGTACGTAGAGTACACAGGCAGTACACAGCACACGCCCATGGCACCCCACACCATGACAGACACCTTCCTCGATTAACAAGACTCATATTTCAGATCTGCGGCTCCTGAAATGTTCTCATTTCCTTCGTGCTTTGTTTTCACTCTGGAATCGGTGGTTCTTTTTCCAGTGGCACTCTCATCTGTTGATATGGTGCATTAATAATTTTCAGCAAAAAATGAACAAAGTGCGATGTGGAGGTGAGATCGTCCTTTCAATAGATATTTGCAGAGTTGAAACCAACGTAGTGTAAGATTTAAAATTTCCCACATAAATACATTAATAGCTCAGCAGCACTCTCGATAAGCTCATCATTTAGCTCCTATCGTAATCAATCGCAAATTTTATCGTTCTCGTTCGGGCGAAGCACCGCTGCTCAGCGCACCAAAGTTTGTACATTCGTCACAACTCACCAGCTCGTAGAGCTCGTCCTGCCTGCTATCGGCAGGGCTCTATTTCGCCTGCCAAAAGAAAGAAATTTGATGATGATGTTGTTAAACACGTTGCCTGCGACTTATATACTGATCCATGGCCAAAGGTATCCCTGATACTCACTGTTGTGAGGGTTTGGATATTTTCTCGCGTTAAATTTAAGGAAGGAAGCGTCTACATAGTTACGGGAAAAGAAGTTAGACGAAATATAACGTCGCATTGTAATCGGTGGGCCGTGCTTAGGTTTTCCCTGCAAGCGAAACGACCCTTAGATGGATCGTTTGAAAAATTCTGGCAATCGTTTTCAAATTAATGAGGGTCGTTCTAAAATTGTAACAATCTTTCTAAGGTTAACTGTATTTAATGGACCCGGTAAATGTTTGGTATTTATAAATTTGAAAATCACTTTTGAATTTAGATTTGAGTTGAATACTGTACTTCAGTTTAGCCCATCGCAGTCAGCATGCTAAGCAAGGCTGCATGAGCAGCGTTGAGGCGGGAGTGGAACTCGGCGCGATCATTCATGTATCAAGAGACACGGCATGCAATGCAATATTTTGTAGGCTGCCACAACGGCCTTTGTTCAGGGCGCGAGTTTGCTTTGTTCCAAGGTGCATCAGACAGAAGCCGCTTTGCTGATCGTCTGCCACAAACACAGGAGGACGAAGCAAAGAACTTCTTATTGACGCACCGAGAGCACAAAGATGGCGGCCATCACAACACGCAGACAGGCCACCGTTGTGGTCCACCACAGTTACCCAGTCAAACTTTATCGCCGGAGCATGCATGTTTTTCGCCGCATAAGCGATTTAAAAACTGGGGCGGCGAAAAACAGGCATACAGGGGGCGAAAAAGTTCGACTATGTAGGCCGGCTGCCTGTTAGTGGATGAACGGAATTGTGTGCAAAGTTAGGGAATAATTTGTCTGGATAATTAGTTGGGGTCTTTATGAGCAGCTAATGAAGTGCCCATCTGAAAAAGCATAGTGAGTGTAAAGAGATGGAGTTGATATTTATGAACAATAAATCGTTTACTTAATAATTTACCTATATTTCAATTCAATTAGGAAATGCATAAGCCTACCTCTGGGCTTTTTAGCACTATTGGAAACATAATATTACGATGTATTAAAAACATAATATTTCGGTGTATTTTGAAAGATTATGCAAAATATCTAAAACATAGAAACATAACATAGCGTAAGATTATGTCAAATATCTAAAGATAGAAACATAACATCGTGTAATATTGTGTAAAATATCTAAAGATAGGAACACAACATAGTGATAGATTGTGGAAAATATCTAAAGATAGAAACATAACATAGCGTAAGATTGTGTAAAACCGCCACTCTGGCCCCACACCGGCCAGTTCCGGCAGGTGTGGTGCGGTCTGTGCGATAGCGGCCATCTGGCGGTCGTTCACTGATACCAACTCGCCCCCGGGCAGTCGACCTGACCAACAAGTGACTTAGGAGGTTTTACAAAAGACAGGCGATACTTTTAAACGAGTGTAGCTCTTCAACGTCCGTATTTTAGTGCTTATATTACCGTCATCACAACCACCATCGCTAACCCTTTAACATCCGCATTTTGCACTCACATTACCGTCATCACAACCACCATCACTAAACTGGCACCGACATCACAACGAGGAAGTGACTGCCACTGGACAATGAACTTCGCAGAACACATTAGGGCACAAATTGCACCTTTTGAAGCCTTCGAGTATCATTTGCTGCATTCTGCTGTCATTCAGTGTTTTTTTCTACTGTCAGTCACTCTATTCTGCTGTCATTTAGAGTTTGCTACTGTCATCTACATTTTCAACTTCCCTCGAGAGTTTTCTGATGTTGTTTTTTGATAATTTTGAAGTCCACTTTGACGGTAAAGGGTTAATGACTTGCTTCAGTATACTAATGTACAGTATGCCTTCAGTATACTAGTGTACAGTATACCTTCAGTATACTAGTGTACAGTATACCTTCAGTACACTAGTGTACAGTATACCTTCAGTATACTAGTGTACAGTATACCTTCAGAATACTAGTGTACAGTATACCCTTAGTATTCTAGTATGCAGTATACCCTCCAGTGACATGTAACCACTCACCTGCAACACTAAACATGAGAGTAACATACCTGTACGCTCTACCAAAGCGATCCAAATACTCCAGTTGGCCCCTTTGGACCCCAAAGGGGCCAACATTCGTTAATACACCATTGAAAAATACACCAAGTTGAGCGTAGACTTGGAAAATAGCTCAATTCGATAAGGACTTGACAGGTAGGAATACTTTGAAGATGTGATCATTCAATGAGAAACAGAACAAAAGTGTGGTAATGAGGAAGTTAAAGTTAACGATGTAATTTTTTGTCCATAATGAATTTGTAATTAATAATGAGATGCTGCATGTTGAAACATTCTGAAAAAGAGTGGTTACAAGGCGGTTTCTTGCCCCCTTCTGCTTGCGTAATGTCATATTGTACAGTATTGCACTGGTTTGAGGTGTGAAGCTTCTTAGTCATGTGATGGAATTCTTTGGTACCAGTTACTACAGCGCACGGGCACGCTATAGTACAATTCTCATAAACCAAGTAACAATAGAGTCACAACTCCCACAAATAAAGTTACAATAAAGTCACAGCAATCATAAGTAAAGTCACAATAAAGTCACAGCCCTCATAAATAAAGTCACAATAAAGTCACAGCCCTCATAAATAAAGTCACCATAAAGTCACAACTCCCACAAATAAAGTCATAATAAAGTCACAACTCCCACAAATAAAGTCACCATAAAGTAACAACTCCCACAAATAAAGTCATAATAAAGTCACAACTCCCACAAATAAAGTCACAATAAAGTCACGGTTCACACAAAGCAAGTCACAATGAAGTCACAACTCCCAAAAATAAAGTCACCATAAAGTCACAACTCCCACAAATAAAGTCATAATAAAGTCACAACTCCCACAAATAAAGTCACAATAAAGTCACAGTTCACACAAAGCAAGTCACAATGAAGTCACAACTAGTGCCGCTACATTTGTTTTTCTTCAGTCTTGTGTGTGAGCTCTTATGTGCAAAAACTTTCTATTTACATGAAAACGGAGATTTTTCCCTTATTAAAGGAGAAGACGGTGAAGACGATTTATACTTCAATATATTTTATCTACATACGAGTAGATCAATGAAGAATATATTTTATCTACACACGATTAGATCAATGAAGAATACATTTTATCTACACACAAGTAGAACAATAAAGAGAACATCCCCCCTCCCCACTTGAAGTAAGCAGAGGCCACTCACATATTCCCTCCATAAAGCGCCAACTTTTGCCTCCGTGGCGGCGGCTGCCGGACGCTAAAGTGCCCCGGCAGCTTTATGTATCTGTCGCCTGTATCACAGATACGAGTGCCTCTATTATTATTCTTGTTCTTCCATCCGTCGTTACACGCTTTTCCTGCGTAAATATAATCGTTTGCGTGCTGTTAAAAAGTTATATTACGCTCTCAGAATCTCCCACGTTTAAATTATTTCAGTTTTCAAAATACGTAAGCGTTCGTAAAAAATATATAAACGTTCGCGTGCCATACACCTGAAAATTTATGATAAGCCTTCAAACTATGTCAAATTTAAATCATTTCAGTTCATGTCGTACATTTGAGCCGATAGATGTCGCGCTCAGTGTGCGGCTGAGGCGGAAGTGCGGCGGTCGATCGCTTTGAACTTCACAAAGTTTTCAAAGGAGCCTGGAGCTCGCGTCCAGCTTTGGTTCTTACAACTCTTATCTAATATCTCATCCGTCCGGGAGAGATTTAGAAAGAGTTACGCTATTTTCGAATCCTCGGCGCTTTATCGAGCTAAGTTTCGAGAAGGTCTTGCTTTTTGTTGAGTTTTTGTTGTGTTGTTTGGCTTTATGTTCGAGTATCGCACTTTTTTGTTGTGGTGAAGTGTTCCGATGGAGAACGAACGCTGTTTCTTACCGCAATAACACTTCACGTCTTTGTGTTTTGTAGTATTTCACCGGTAGACGTAGTTTTGTGATGGTTCTAGCTCTTCGATGCGTTGGGAAAGGTTTTCTAAAATGCGATAAATATCGATGAAACAAAAATTTTTTATATATATTTGCTAGAATTTGATGAATATCGATGAAACAAAAAAATGATAAATGTTTGCTAAAATTTGATAAATATCGAAAGGAATAGAAAATTTTGCAAACAGAGAAGTTGTCATTCGATGTGCCAGCCTTGCAGCGTGAGGCTCAGTGTAGTCCTTCGCTGGACACAATGATCGCATGCAGGAATTATTCATTTATTTTCTTTTTGAATTCATGTTCTCGCAACACAGCGCATACACATACGCACACACACACATACACGAACACTCGAACACACATATGCTCCATAACGTCTCACGCACTAACTTACTAACCCTTACATATACTGTACAATACAAAAAAAAAGAAATATGTTTCTAATGCATCGTAATATGTCTCGTATTGTACAGCCAATTGTTGCAGAGCTATTTACCGTATTGTTCTGTCTCGTGTAAAGCCTTCGAGTATCACTTACTATATTCTGCTGTCATTCAGTGTTTTCTTCTATTGTCAATCACTCTATTCTGCTGTCATTTAAAGTTTGCTGCTGTCATCTACATTTTCAACTTTCCTTCAGAGTTTTTTGATGTTTTGTACACCATGTATGATTGTATATCTTATACGCTGACTGCATCGAAATTCTATTTTTATGTAGTTTTTTAGATGCTCACATCGGTAAACTTAGAACAAAATTTCAAGGCTAATTTCCCAGGTAAATTTTAGTTGCGAAATAAATTTAAATGAACACGTTTAAATAGAAACGATTGAGCACGCAAATAATCCATGAACCTAAAGCTGACCTGAAGACGCAGTCGCTCGGCTGGATTTAGACAGGAATTTTAAGGCTATTCTTAGCCTCGAGACAGAGGGAGCTGAGCAATAGACAGAGATGCTTGCAGGCGCTGGTGAGTGGCAGAGACAGGAGAAGGGAAGATTTATTTAATTAATTTTAGCTTCCCTCTCCTCAGCAAAGATATTCAAAGAGAGGAAGGATGAAGGATGAAATGACAAAGAGAGAGAATACAAAGAGTGAGAAGTCTCGGTATTCTCTGATGCAGCCCCATACGACGCTCTAAAGCATCTTATAGAGTATGTCCCACAAAAACCCGAACCAAGGATTTATTTTCTCGTATCAGTAATACCATCTTAAGAATACCATAAGCATTTAATTTCTAGCAAAATTATGGTGGTATTACTGAGACGAGTATTCGTATGATGGTGTTACTGATACGGGAATATAAATACTCGGTTCGGGTTTTTGTGGGACATGTTGTACAGCACGGTAAAGGAAACAAGGTAGGGTCATTTCTATGGGAGAAAATACACATTCTCTTGTTTGACTAGCCAATAGAACGGCTTTATTTCAAACAAACTTTATGACGTCACCAAAACGCCATGTCGTTAGGCCAATAGTGGAGCCAGATTTGGGGGTAGCAGTGCAACCAGATACAATATGAGCGTTGCTATTAGTTGGTTGCCGTGACGTCAGCAAAACCACATTGTCAACGAAAAAAATACTGGGTTGAACCTACTTTGTTTCCTCTACCGTGATGTACAGGCAGTGTGGCCCTGTCCCCTGTAGCCAGGATACCTCGCGCGTTATAAAACGATGCGTTGCGATGGGATGCCTGCAGTCACTCACTGGCTGCGGTCTCTGGTCCGTCGTGTGCGGGTGTGCGGAAAGAAAGTAAAGTTTTTCACATTGTTTTTAATTTGCTATTGGAATTTATTATTTCAAATGTTTATCCGCTCACATGGTGTCTGCGATTGAAGCTATTTTCTTGTGCGATGTTTTGACAGAATAAAGTGAATCCGTATTCCCTCATGATATTCATGAGGATTTTATTTAATGCCCCTTTCATGACTTATTAATGTATTTTTCATTGATAATACAGTGATAGCTCATTCCATTTGTTACATTTACCTTCAACGTTCAGGTACGTACATTTCTATCAAATTTTTTCTATTTAAACGCAACCATTTCAGCTGACCCGCCACCAATGACCTACTTCCCCCCACAGCGGGTCGACTTGATACTTTGGTACTTGCACCCCCATCAAATACTCTCCATTAAACACAACCACTTCAGTTGACCAGCCACCAAAGATACCTTTAGTAAAGATAGCAAAACCTTCCCCCCCGCAGCGGGTCGACGTACGAGGGGCAGTGGCAGAACGGCAAGAGGCACGGGCTGGGGGTGGAGTCGCGGGGCCGGTGGCTGTACAGAGGCGAGTGGACGCAAGGCTTCAAGGGCCGCTACGGCGTCCGCCAGTCAGTGTCCTCCGCCGCCAAGTACGAGGGCACCTGGGCCAACGGCCTCCAGGACGGATATGGCTCGGAAACTTACGCTGACTCGGGTGAGTTTATTGTGTGTTGCTTGACATGGGTGGATTGAACGTTGTTTGTTGCTTGACTCGGGTGAGTTTGTTGTGTGTTGCTTGACTCGGGTGGGTTGAACGTTGTTTGTTGCTTGACTCGGGTGAGTTTGTTGTGTGTTGCTTGACTCGGGTGGGTTGAACGTTGTTTGTTGCTTGACTCGGGTGAGTTTTTTGTGTGTTGCTTGACTCGGGTGGGTTGTACGTTGTTTGTTGCTTGACTCGGGTGAGTTGTAGGTTGTTTGTTGCTTGACTCGGGTGAGTTGTAGGTTGTTTGTTGCTTGACTTGGGTGGGTAGAACGTTGTTTGTTGCTTGACTTGGGTGAATTGTAGGTTGTTTGTTGCTTGACTCGGGTGAGTTGTAGGTTGTTTGTTGCCTGACTTGGGTGGGTAGAACGTTGTTTGTTGCTTGACTTGGGTGGTTTGGACGTTGTTTGTTGGTTGAATTGGGTGAGTTGGACGTTGTTTGTTGCTTGAATTGGGTGAGTTGGACGTTGTTTGTTGCTTGACTCGTGTGGGTTGGACGTTGTTTGTTGCTTGACTCGGGTGAGCCAGCTATTAGTTCTTGGTTAGATGTAGCATGAAGGGCTTTCCCTTGAATGGTTTGCATTCTTTTTTATTTAATTTCAGAATTTTTCCATTTCTTATTCTTTCCTAGTGTATGTTAGCGGAGGAAAAATATAGGAGGAATGAGAACCTGCATTATTTCTCAGCGTTATTTTCCCCTTTACAATAAAGTCTACGGAAAAACCAACCAGGATTTAACTATGTTTTTGTTGGCTGCCCCGAAAACGAGGCGATCTTCGGAACAATAATCATACGGAAATTTTTTCTAACGTGAGCTTTAAATTAAAAAATTATTTTGTCATAACGTAAATCTTCTCCCTGAAGCTTTTCATGAAAAAAGTTTTTCTCTCGCTTACATTTTTGTTTAGAGCAGGGATTTACTCTTAAATTTCTGAAAACACAATGACAATCTCAAAACACAATGACAATCTCAAAACACAATGACAATCTCAAAACACAATGACAATCTCAAAACACAATGACAATCTCAAAACACAATGACAATCTCAAAACACAATGACAATCTCAAAACACAATGACAATCTCAAAACACAATGACAATCTCAATACACAATGACAATCTCAAAACACAATGACAATCTCAAAACACAATGACAATCTCAAAACACAATGACAATCTCAAACACAATGACAATCTCAAAACACAATGACAATCTCAAAACACAATGACGATCTCAAAACACAATGACAATCTCAAAACACAATGACAATCTCAAAACACAATGACAATCTCAAAAAACAATGACAATCTCACAACACAATGACACAATGACAATCTCACAACACAATGAAACAATGACAATCTCACAACACAATGGCAATCTCAAAACACAATGGCACAATGACAATCTCACAACACAATGGCAATCTCAAAACACAATGACACAATGACAATCTCACAACACAATGACAAAATGACAATTTCAAAACACAACGACAAAATGACAATCTCACAACACAATGACAATCTCAAAACACGATGACAAAATGACAATCTCAAAACACAACGACAAAATGACAATCTCACAACACAATGACAATCTCAAAACACAATGACAAAATGACAATCTCAAAACACAATGACAAAATGACAATCTCACAACACAATGACAAAATGACAATCTAAAAACACAATGACAAAATGACAATCTTAAAACACAATGACAAAATGACAATCTCACAACACAATGACAAAATGACAATCTCACAACACAATGACAATATGACAATCTCAAAACGCAATGACAAAATGACAATCTCAAAACACAATGACAAAATGACAATCTCAAAACACAATGACAAAATGACAATCTCAAAACACCATGACAAAATGACAATCTCAAAACACAATGACAAAATGACAATCTCAAAACACAATGACAAAATGACAATCTCACAACACAATGACAAAGTGACAATCTCAAAACACAATGACAATCTCAAAACACCATGACAAAATGACAATCTCAAAACACCATGACAAAATGACAATCTCAAAACACAATGGCAATCTCAAAACACAATGACAAAATGACAATCTCACAACACAATGACAAAATGACAATCTCAAAACACAATGACAAAATGACAACCTCAAAACACAATGACAAAATGACACTCTCACAACACAATGACAACATGACAATCTCAAAACACAATGACAAAATGACAATCTCACGACACAATAACAAAATAACAATCTCACAACACAATGACAAAATGACAATCCCACAAAACAATGGCAATCTCAAAACACAATGACAAAATGACAACCTCACAACACAATGACAAAATGACAATCTCGCCACACAATGGCAATCTCAAAACACAATGACAAAATGACAATCTCGCAACACAATGGCAATCACAAAACACAATGACAAAATGACAATCTCACAACACAATGACAAAATGATAATCTCACAACACAATGACAAAATGACAATCTCAAAACACAATGACAAAATGACAATCTTAAAACACAATGACAAAATGACAATCTCAAAACACAATGACAAAATGACAATCTCAAAACACAATGACAAAATGACAATCTCAAAACACAATGACAAAATGACAATCTCACAACACAATGACAAAATGACAATCTCAAAACACAATGACAATATGACAATCTCAAAACACAATGACAAAATGACAATCTCAAAACACAATGACAAAATGACAATCTCAAATCACAATGACAAAATGACAATCTCAAAACACCATGACACAATGACAATCTCAAAACACAATGGCAATCTCAAAACACAATGACAAAATGACAATCTCACAACACAATGACAAAATGACAATCTCACAACACAATGACAAAATGACAATCCCACAAAACAATGGCAATCTCAAAACACAATGACAAAATGACAATCTTACAACACCATGACAAAATGACAATCTCAAAACACAATGACAATCTCAAAACACCATGACAAAATGACAATCTCACAACACAATCGAAATCTCAAAACACAATGACAATCTCACAACCCAATGACAAAATGACAATCTCAAAACACAATGACAAAATGACAACCTCACAACACAATGACAAAATGACAATCTCACAACACAATGGCAATCTCAAAACACAATGACAAAATGACAATCTCAAAACACAATGAAAAAATGACAATCTCACAACACAATGGCAATCTCAAAACACAATGACAAAATAACAATCTCACAACACAGTGACAAAATGACAATCTCAAAACACAATAACAAAATGACAATCTCAAAACACAATGACAAAATGACAATCTCAAAACACAATTACAAAATGACAATCTCAAAACACAATGACACAATGACAATCTCAAAACACAATGACAATCTCAAAACACAATGACAAAATGACAATCTCAAAACACAATGACAAAATGACAATCTCAAAACACAATGACAAAATGACAATCTCAAAACACAATGACAAAATGACAATCTCAAAACACAATGACAAAATGACAATCTCAAAACACAATGACAAAATGACAATCTCAAAACACAATGACAAAATGACAATCTCAAAACACAATTTCAAAATGACAATCTCAAAACACAATGACAAAATGACAATCTCAAAACACAATGACAAAATGACAATCTCAAAACACAATGACAAAATGACAATCTCAAAACACAATGACAAAATGACAATCTCAAAACACAATGACAAAATGACAATCTCAAAACACAATGACAAAATGACAATCTCAAAACACAATGACAAAATGACAATCTCAAAACACAATGACAAAATTACAATCACAAAACACAATTACAAAATGACAATCACAAAACACAATGACAAAATGACAATCACAAAACACAATTACAAAATCACAATCATAAAACACAATGACAAAATGACAATCTCAAAGTACAATGAAACAGTTATTCAAATCCCTCAGTATTGTGCTGGGTGATTCGCACTTGGCTGTGTGTTAATTTACCGATATTACGAAGGGCCTCTTATATCGCCAATATTAGCAAATTGCCGCTTCCCTCAACGAAGAAGTGTTTAACCCGCTGCTGGCGATACTACCCACCGAAGGGCCGCTCCCAAATCTTTCCAACGGAGAACGAAATAAATTAGTTCGTCTGAACCAAATTAAAAATCTTTTAAAATCAATTGTTTATGATAGACCCAGTAAAGGTTTGGTATTTATAAAAATTTCTAACAACTTTTGACTTTAAATTAAAGTTGAATATTGAGGACCAGCTTAACCCATCAGAGTGAACGTGTTAATAAGGAAGAGGTAAATTTTCACACACTGTGGCGCTAGCCTGCATGGTACAAATGTATGTATTAGGAAAGTTGTGAGACAATTGAGCCCATTAATTCCTGTTGTGATGAAAAGCGGGTGTGTGTGAGTTACAATGTGACATCTTCGCACACACTGCCCGTCTCACACACACTGCCCGTCTCACACACACACTGCCCGTCTCACACACACTGCCCGTCTCACACACACTGCCCGTCTCACACACACACTGCCCGTCTCACACACACTGCCCGTCTCACACACACACTGCCCGTCTCACACACACTGCCCGTCTCACACACACACTGCCCGTCTCACACACACTGCCCGTCTCACACACACACTGCCCGTCTCACACACACACTGCCCGTCTCACACACACACTGCCCGTCTCACACACACTGCCCGTCTCACACACACTGCCCGTCTCACACACACACTGCCCGTCTCACACACACTGCCCGTCTCACACACACACTGCCCGTTTCACACACACACTGCCCGTCTCACACACACACTGCCCGTCTCACACACACACTGCCCGTCTCACACACACTGCCCGTCTCACACACACACTGCCCGTCTCACACACACACTGCCCGTCTCACACACACTGCCCGTCTCACACACACACTGCCCGTCTCACACACACTGCCCGTCTCACACACACACTGCCCGTCTCACACACACACTGCCCGTCTCACACACACACTGCCCGTCTCACACACACACTGCCCGTCTCACACACACACTGCCCGTCTCACACACACTGCCCGTCTCACACACACACTGCCCGTCTCACACACACTGCCCGTCTCACACACACACTGCCCGTCTCACACACACACTGCCCGTCTCACACACACACTGCCCGTCTCACACACACTGCCCGTCTCACACACACTGCCCGTCTCACACACACACTGCCCGTCTCACACACACTGCCCGTCTCACACACACACTGCCCGTCTCACACACACACTGCCCGTCTCACACACACACTGCCCGTCTCACACACACACTGCCCGTCTCACACACACTGCCCGTCTCACACACACACTGCCCGTCTCACACACACACTGCCCGTCTCACACACACACACTGCCCGTCTCACACACACTGCCCGTCTCACACACACACTGCCCGTCTCACACACACACACTGCCCGTCTCACACACACTGCCCGTCTCACACACACACTGCCCGTCTCACACACACACACTGCCCGTCTCACACACACTGCCCGTCTCACACACACACTGCCCGTCTCACACACACACTGCCCGTCTCACACACACTGCCCGTCTCACACACACTGCCCGTCTCACACACACACTGCCCGTCTCACACACACACACACTGCCCGTCTCACACACACTGCCCGTCTCACACACACACTGCCCGTCTCACACACACACACACTGCCCATCTCACACACACTGCCCTTCTCATATACACTGCCCGTCTCACACACACACTGCTCGTCTCACACACACTGCCCGTCTCACACACACTGCCCGTCTCACACACACACTACCCGTCTCACACACACTGCCCATTTCACACACACACTGCTCGTCTCCCACACACTGCCCGTCTCACACACACACTGCCCGTCCCACACACACTGCCCGTCTCACACACACTGCCCGTCTCACACACACACACACTGCCCGTCTCACACACACACACTTCTCGTCTCACACACACTGCCCGTCTCACACACACTGCCCGTCTCACACACACACACACTGCCCGTCTCACACACACACTGCCCGTCTCACACACACTGCCCGTCTCACACACACTGCCCGTCTCACACACACACACTGCCCGTCTCACACACACACTGCCCGTCTCACACGCACTGTCCGTCTCACACACACACTGCTCGTCTCACACACACTGCCCGTTTCACACACACTGCCTGTCTCACACACACTGCCCGTTTCACACACACTGCCCGTCTCACACACACTTCCCGTCTCACACACACTGCCCGTTTCACACACACACTGCCCGTCTCACACACACTGCCCATCTCACACACACACTGCCCATCTCACACACACACTGCCCGTCTCACACACACACTGCCCGTCTCACACACACTGCCCGTCTCACACACACACTGCCCGTATCACAGCACAGCTGTTCAAAGCTCAAGTCGATCGCTGCATGTTGGTAACATTCCAACATAGAACACATTTCTCTCCTACATTTTACACCTGCTGAGTCAAATTAATACATCCAAAATGTTCGGCAAAATATAATTCTCGTTATGATTTTTGATCTCAGCTAAGCAGCCGCAGGCGTTGAAATGCGGGTGTTCAGTTTTATTTGCTTATTTAGATATATGCAAAGTAAAGGAAATTACTCTGATGGTGGAATAATTTCATTCCGAACGTTTATGTTAATAAATGTTTTTCATTTTATCTTGAGGGAATTACCTGTGATGAAACATTCCATAGTTTGAATTCGCGGAAACAACTTGTATCGTTTTCTACGCCAGTTTGTCGAGTGGTTCCGCCCGCCTTTACAGGATTTATATACGACATACGTTCTTGTTGGTTCATTCATCTGTACAATGATGCATACGGGTGGGAAAATGCACTCGTTAACTTTCTTATGATGTCATCCGTCATGACATTTGGCCGTCACTCAGTGACCAGGTAGGTTCACATTCCTAAGCGGCAAGATTTGGGCCGAGAACAACTTGGATTTTGTTGCTTTACTCTACATGCTCGCATTACCTGATTATGACGGGCCTTATTTGGCTATATGTGAGTGGTTTGCGTTTTATACATTCGAATTGTAACTAAAAGTACAAAGTTTTTCTTGTTCATCACTCGTTAAAAGACGAAGAAAATTGCTTCTCATCCTTACTAAAACACAAACTACAAAATTAAATATCACCGTCCATTTATAAAACGGGTTAAAACTGTCTTTTAACGCCTGATGAACAAGAAAAATTTCGTAAGGTCGAGAAATTGTAAAAGTACAAAGATAAACGTCTTTAATGAGATCATTATTTTATTATGAAAGTCAATAAACAAAAATTAGTTGACACGTTTCGACATCCAGTGTCAAATTTGACTAGTTTCACTACTAGGTTTTAGGTTGATAATGACCCTTGAAGTCGAAACGTTCCAAGTCTTTTTATTCATTGACTTTCCTAAATTGATCGCATTTAGGACGTGTTTCTGGGAACTTTTATTCATAATTCAGCCCTCATTTCTACTGCCATTCTCAAATAAAATTGCTCAACGCGAGTTTTTTCTCCTCATCAATCATCGAAATCTTCTGAACGTCTAACTCAACACTTTTTTGTAGCTATGTTCCTAAACGGCCACCAGAAATAACATCTACATCAGTTCTCACCCCAAATTTGCCAACATTCGCCTAAAACATTCGTCAACACCCAACATTTTGCAGCAGCCCACACACAACACACAACATTAAACAGCAACACACACACAACACACAACATACAACATTTAGCAGCAACACACACAACATTTAGCAGCAACACACACACACACACACACACAACACCCAACATTCAGCAGCAACATGCACAACATTTAGCACCAACACACAAAACACACACACAACACACAGCAGCAACACACACAACACACAGCAGCAACACACACACACAACACACAGCTGCAACACACACATCACACAACACACAACACACGCACAAAGCCCGTCAATACCAAGTCCCCAGAGGCTGTCGGTGGTAGCATGCCGTCACCGCCGTGCGGTCAGCGCGACTTTTTGCAGCGATTGCAATAAATGTAGAATTTTTTAGGGTGATGGACGACACAAGGTCTTTGTAAGGCGGCCAGCGATTGGTCGAGCAGCTCGCGGGTCCCCTGCATCGGTATGCGCTGCAGGGCTGCCAACTCCACCGTGTACAGCACTCGCCAGCCTCCATTGCTCTTTAATCTCACCGTGCTCGGGCTCAGCTCACTAATTATGTATTTTTTGTCTCTTCTCTACTTTTGTTTTACGAACTTCTTTGTCAAACGTTCGTAACAAATGCTCACGATCGCCTGCTCTGCTCTATTGATACCATAGATGTCTCCAGTGATCACTAACTCATTGGTTTGTGGCTGAACACTTTGGTGTGTTCGTCTACTTTTCTGTCGCAACAGTCCACCAAGAGCCGTAGAAAAAGACGCCACGTGTTGTTAGGTCAAGTCTCCGTCCTTGAAAGTTGCACTGAGAGAAATTTTGACACACCTGGGTGTGTCAAACGGTTATTCAGAAATGTTTTAATACACATTGAAGGATTTCCTTTGACCACATATTAAAGCGGTTGAGAGACTTAAAACACTTATTCACGATTCAACTGGCTCAACTTTTATTGTAGAAAACCGAACTGTGCTCAAATTTTGTGATTGGAGTACAATTCTCCCTAAAAACCTTCAAATCTTCGCTAATTTTTCTTCTAATTCATGGAGATTGTCTTTATATCAGTGTAATTAGTTGCTAGTCAAAGAAAGTGAAATATTTATGAGAAATAAAATTGACTTACGTTAAGTGTGTCATGTTTGGCACGCTTAAGTGTGTCGTATAAGCCCATGACACACAAAAGTGTGTCAAAATACATAGGCTAATCATGTATATTGTTGACACACTTTTGTGTGCCGGTTTTGCGACAACTTGACACAGAAAAGTGTGCCGCTTTTGCGACAAAATTTTTCTCAGTGTACGGCATCATTCGAGCCTGCCTATCATCTTCAGTACGTTCGTTACGCGTGCAAACTACCGGGAATGCGACGTGATGGCTGACAATGATAGATGCAGCAGCTGACGTTGAGAAATAGACCTAGCGCCAGTTATGAACAAAGGGCAACAATTAAAACGTGCAGAAGAGGCACGCGTTGGCTGTGAACACATGCAAGACACATCTACGAAGAGTGGGGTAAAATGACTTGTTCTTTGATCAGAACATTAAGTTGAAATTAGTGAAGGGGAACCAAACGGTTTGCTCGACCGAGTAGAGAACAAGAGTGGGACTTGAGCCAAGTGAAGGGACGTGGGACACACGTCGTGTAGGCACGTCGAGAACCCCAACACGCGTGCATGATGTATGAAAAAAAGAAAGAAAGAAAAACCGTTTATTTCCAAAAAGGTTGGCACATGAGATACATGCCAAAATATTGGCCTTTAATAATTTCTTAATATAAGACGTCCTAAGACAAACGTACTATATGAGAAGTACTAATAGACAGACTATACGTGGTCTACTATAATAGACAAACCATACGAAGTGTACTAATAGACAAAACTATCCGAGGCGTACAAATAGGTAAGCCTTACGAGGTGTACTAATAGACACGCTATACGTGGCGTGCAAAATAGATTAACTCCTTCATGGGCTAGTTAATTCAAAAATATCATTTCTTGGATATTTATGAGACCTCAGAATCGGTGAGATAAAAGTTGCAGGAGCAGCGGGTGTTGCTGCGCGAGGATGTGTGCGTGTTGTGTTGAAGCACTCACGAAGAAGTGGAGTAGCATTTTCTTCTGTAAAACTCTAACCCCTGTGAGATTTTGAGGTTTAATGTAAGTGCATAGAAGTACAAGGATGTACATAAGTGTTGATACTCCCTTCAATTCTCAAGGGTTGAAACTCGCTCAGGTTTATTCTTTCGGTCGCACTTCACAGCAGCTGCTCGCATTGTGAACAGAGACCTGTTTGTCTCTTGTTCAGTTCATGTGTCGTACGAGACGCACAACTTGACACTAAGTGTTCATAAGTCCTATCTTCATAACTAACAACACCCTTGGTGTGTTTATTTATTGGTTTGGTGTAAGAAACAGCTCCTTTGATTCGAAGGATGCTCAATGACCGTATCTGTGATACGAGTTTCACCAGTGCACAAGCACCAGAATATTTTAATCGCGGATATATTTGTTGGTCATCCACATCTAGGAGACTTATGTAAGGAAAATATTGAATCCCGTCAATTAAGACGGGCCGTGTATACTAGTGCAAGATAAAAATTACAAGCGAGCTCACGTCCACGTCTGATTGTAAATATTATTGAAGGTTTGAGTGATGACGGAGACATAGAGCCAAGATTGCAGCCGCCGATCGGTCGCAGGTTCGGAGGCACGAGAACCGTAACTGATGCTGGGTAGTAACACTGCAGTTAAAAATGATTAGACAGCGAACATATTCTTGCATCACAAACTTAGAAATTGAATAATCACAAAATATCGAGGAATGCGGTGAGTATGACTCAACACACAGTACTGCGTGAGGTCACTCTCTATATATCACTTCATTACACTCATATCATTTCTCTCGCTATGGAAGTATGATTTCTATCTCAAAAATATCCTCTGGTTTACAAAACTGCTTTATTGATGTCACATATATAAATTACTGAGGTATTGAACTCCTTCACTAAAGTTACCTCAATGGCACCCAGTTTCTTCCGTGGATTTCCCATAGGATTTGAAACGTTGGAAACTTCAAAGATTCACGCAATTGAGTAAATAGTGAGTTTTTCTGAGTGATGTAGAATGCTTGTTGTCGTATAACGTAGGAATATGTTTTTTGTAGGAATAGGTTTATTTGTATTGTATTGTACGATAACCAAAAGATTTATGAATTTTATTGTAAAGCAATTGAGATTTGTACTCCAGTTGTTATTGTATGGAGTATTGTATTATGCTTCATTGCTCCTTTCGTAATGAACTTTTCAGAACTGAACGAATGAGGAACATTTAACAGGGATCACGAGGGTAAAGTACAACCTCAGGTATACGAGTATTTAATTGAAAAATTGCCCACACTAAACTCTGCGACCGTGAAATATTTTACTACAGTCTCTTAAAAAATAAACTCAACAATCATTTTTCTAAGTTGAACGAAAAATTGAAAGGAATACGCCCGAGTTTCCGTGTTTGAAAGAAGCGCACGAGTACTGCATATTTACAAAGTAACATCAAAACAAGAGAATTGGTCTCGGTTTCACGCAGAGACATTCCTCCGTCTCAAGACCGGCACATTGAGACGGTATGGCTCTGGGATCCGACATCTTTATGTGCGGGTAGCGCTAATCCTGCTAATCTTAATGGGCGTGTCGTGATTGTAATCATGATTCGCTCACACGTACACGTCGTGTGTGGTGATAATCAAGATACACGCACACGGTGTGTGTGGTGACAATCAAGACACACGCACACGGTGTGTGTGGTGACAATCAAGACACACGTACACGTCGTGTGTGGTGACAATCAAGATACACGCACACGGTGTGTGTGGTGACAATCAAGACACACGCACACGCTGTGTGTGGTGATAATTAAGACACACGCACACGCTGTGTGTGGTGACAATCAAGACACACGCGCACGGTGTGGTGTGTGGTAATATCAGACGCTATCGCTTACATGCGCACACTGTGTGCGATATTAAAGAAGAATTATTTCAACACAATTTATATTCCATGCAAGTAATTACTTTAGGAAATTTCTTTTGCTCATCGTCGTCCTGGCAAGCTTTTATTTAGATGACGAGCAGCAACTTCGCTGATGAGCGCACCTCCAGCGGTAAAATGTTGAAATTTTCCTTCTGATTAAACTGAAAATTTTCCTTTGTCTCACGAGCTGCTCTCTGCACAATTTGCTACGTCGATATAGTTAGTTTGAAAAATGGTGTCTGAATTGTCACTGATACTCATAAAATATTGGTGACTACGTTCATCTTAGCTCGTCTTTTTGTCTTCAGGATTTTTTTTTAGAACAATGCATTATGAACTCATGTTCTTTTTTTCTGCAGCAGTTATTGAGAGAACACGTTTCTGATCAATGCTGCGTGAGGCAGGACCTAGCACTTTCTAAATAAGAACTTTTGCCTAATGCTCCACCTGGTACTTGTATCCATTCACCGTGTGGAGATTTGGGATAAAAATTGTCATTGTTGAGCATCTGGCTGCTAAATATGCGTGTACTCTTTAGAATTTAGCCTGAATCCTCACAGATTTTATAGCCACGTTCCTTATTTGCACAAAAAGATATTCTGTATTGAAGCAGAGTATAAAAACAGCGTAAATTTGATGAGAGAGGGTAGCATGTTGTGAGGCCATGTATACTGGATACAGCATTCCCCAACAATACTTTGCAGTTCTGTACGGCAATTTCAAGGCTCTTCAGAAGCTTACGGCCAGACATGCATTAATCTTCGGAGCATTTAAAATTTGGAGACGTGACTTGAGTGCCGTGGTATTATCCTCCGCTGATACGCGGCTGGCATTGCACCGAGCTCGTTATTCTGCTGTGGTTAGCGCTTGCGTTACCTGCCTTTAGTTATTGGGAGCTTTGGATGCCTGTCACGTTCACAAAAATAGCAGCAACTGAAATTCCCGGCGTGGTGCTGGGTGTTGCTGCCACGTGTGGGGCGATCCTCATTTGTTTCCGTCCTAGTCTGGTTCTCTGCTCACTCAAATCTCACTTGTTTCTCCTCGTTGGGAAAAGGGAGAAGTCGGTCACAATTCCCCACTCTACCCAGGTCTCGGAAATGGGTACCGGCTTGACCGGAGGTAACCGTTATTGCGTCCTGGTGTTATTTATGAGGCATTTGAAAAACCAATGTGTACACAAGGTGATATGAATCAGGCTTGATTGGAATAAAACATCCTTTTATCGAGCCTCCCTATGCCTGCCCTCAGGCTAGACTGGAATTAACCATTCCTCCCTATGCCGGCCTTCAGGCTGAACTGGAATAAACCATTCCTCCCTATGCCATAATAAACCATTCCTCCTCAGGCTGGACTGGAATAAACCATTCCTCCCTATGCTTACCCTCAGGCTGAACTGGAATAAACCATTCCCCCCCGCCTCTGCCTGCCCTCAGGGTCGTACAAAGGGCAGTGGCAGCGGGGCCTGAGGCACGGGTACGGCGTGAGAACGTCGGCGCAGTTCGGCCAGGCCTCCGTCAGTCGCAGCAGGGGCGGCCAGTCGCCCGCCAGTCGCGGCTCCACCACCTCCCTCAGGTCTGATGGCGACCCCCTCGCCGACAGGGACAGGAAGGTGAGGGTGCGAGGGAAAAAACTGAAAAAGTCAAAAAATGAAGGATTAAATATCCAGTTTGTGAAAAGTGAATTTGGGTAAATATTGAAATGAAATATCCCGCTCTGTGAAAATAAATATGGAGAAATAAAGAAATAAAACTGCATTAAGAAAGATAAATTTGATGACATGTGGTATGGGCTCTCATGAAGAGAAATGAGGAACTGAAACATACCGTTATATGAAAAATAAATTTGGAGCAGTGACGAAATAAAGCATCCCGTTTTATGAAGAATAAGTTTATGGGAAATAAAGAAATAAAACGTCCCGTTTTATGAAAAGTAGATATGATGCAATGTAGTACGGGCTCTTAGGAAGAGAACAAAGAGCGGAGTTTCTTGAGGAATGAATATGATGCCAAGTTTTGGGTGATTCTATACAAAGGGGAATCGTTTAGTGGCCTTAAGGCCGGTTTAATGCAATAAAAAGCATGTTTGTCCAAGTGCGCAGAGATGTACTGATATTGTACGATGGCTTTCGATCCAGTTTTGTAGAAGATGTCTCAGTTGCTAAAAACACAAATGAAACTCGCTTAAAATTGAGGGCTTGAGTCATTATGACTTCCCATAAAGTTCGCTTTATAAAACTAGCAGCTAAAATTCTATGAAAATCAGAGTTCGGCTTTACACAAAATCACAGAATAATTACGCTTAGGAAACATATAGCTTTCCACGTATAAATTTAAAGCTAGAGAAGCACAACAGTTCTGCCGTATATTTCTACAGGACCCACCGAAATTAGATTCACCCTGTATATAGAAATGATGAACTGGGGGATGTTGAATACACCAATGGAACGTCTCTGTAGCGTCTTCGGAGGCGAAACTTAGTATATAATAATAATGATAATACTGCTGAACCTATCACTCTTGGTCAGGAACAATAATTGATGTTGGTTGAGAGTGATTGAAGTTACCACGGCAGTAGAAACAAGGTAGGGTCAAACCAGTCTATTTTTCGTTGACCGTGTGGCAATGCGGACGTCATGGCAACGAACAAATATATAGCAGCGCTTATATTGCATCTGGCAACACTGTGATCTCAAATCTGGCAGCACTATTGGCTACCGACATGTTGCAACGGTGACGTCATAAAGTTTGTTTGAAATGAAGCCGTTCTATTGGCTAGCCGAACAAGAGGAGGTGTATTTTTCTCATAGAAGTGACCCTACCTTGTTGCCTCCACACTGATATAGCCTGACGTATCCAAGTTACTGAGGACATTTATGCGTCAGGTCGACGATGGACGCGGCGGGTTCGTCTTGCGCATGCGCAGCGACGAGGCGCAGCGGAGACGGAACAGCCTCGTCGAGAAATCCAACATCAGAAGCGTGTTCAAGGTATCGTCTCGTGGCATTGCCCGTCTCGTTCTAAATTCGTGGACTTTCAAAGAAATGTTATGTTCAAGTACGGCTGTGTTGAAAGGATAAAGTGTCTCCGTATCGATAGTCTGAGATATTTTTTTTTTCTCTGGAATGTTATTCGTATTTTTTCGACTTTGTGATTCTTACAACTTTAGGTTCATTTTAATTCCTTTCTTTTTGGTTTAGTACCACTATATAGAATAATTTTTGACCTCAATGCTGCTATTTGGAACAAGCACAAAGTTGATCTAAAGTTCTATTAACTTCTGGTCACATAATGCAATTCTTTTGACACCAACTGCAAACTTTCATCTCCCTCAATACTGCATGGCCTCTCATGATCTCATTGCTCTCATGAGCCACGAACAAAAGACACGTTTTTTGAATTTAAAAACATCGGCCTACATCACCAGACAGCAGCTGCAAGTTGCCTCACCCATACAACGAGCCAAGAATTGATCCATAGAGTTTGATCCCCTTGCGCAGCTCCACAGCACAGGCCCGTACATAGAATACTTTGATCCCTTTAAGAGCTTAATCTGGTCTCACGTCTTCAACACACGGTCATTCCTCGCTAGATTTAAGCTGTGATGATTTTTAAAAGCAGATCTAAGTTTTAGAGTTAGATCCCTTTGACACATTTCCTGCGAAGTGACCCACCGGTGGTCACTTAGGTGATTTTCATAGTGCTGCTGACCCCCCTGCAGTCTCTAACTTATTTTTTATTAATACTTTATGAAAGCTTATTAAGCGCCCGATCCAGTTAATGTTTGCTATTTTCAAAGTTGATTTCCACAATTGACTTTAAATTTGAATTGAATATTGAACTTCAGTTTAACCCATCGCATTTAACGTGTTAAGCAGCTCCACAGCACCGTGAAAGACCGTGGCCGAGTGGTTAAGAGCGCGCACTTCCCAGGAAAGTGTCGGCAGTGCCGCCCGGTGATTTCCCGTTGGGGAAAGGGAGAACTCGGCCAGAATTCCCCACTCTGCACAGGTGTCAAAATCGGTGTAACCGGGGGTATCCGTCATTGCGTTCTGGTGTTAGTTATGAGGCATTTGATGAAAACCAACGTACAAGATGATATATATTAGGCTTGGCTGGAATAAAAGCATCCTTATTAAGAAATGCTCTCGTCAGATGAGACGCCAGCGCAGCACAGGTGACATCCAGACCAACAAGGCTGCAGGCAGCATCAGGTCCACCGGCAGCTCCGCGTCCTGGATGTCGACCGGCTCCGGCCAGTCAGCCTACACTGTGGGGGACCAGCCTGACGACGGCTCCAACGCCTCCTTCATTATTGAGGTCTCGCTTCCTTGTGTCTGTGTCTTGTTGCATGCGATCATCTAACTCGTGTCTGCCTTCCTTCTTGTTGCACGTGATCATCTAACTCGTGTCTGCCTTCCTTCTTGTTGCACGTGATCATCTAACTCGTGTCTGCCTTCCTTCTTGTTGCATGTGATGACATCGGGATTGTGTGATGCTTTGTCATGTGTGCGCATGTGATCATCATTGAGGTGTGTGATGCTAGTGAGGTATGGTAAGTTTTTGCGCAAGTATGCGATGTTACACACTTCAGAGTGTACTTAAGTTCAATTTTTATCAAGTTTAAACACCCGAAGCTGGGCTCAGTCACCATGACATTGGTCATGCGGCATCAGAATTTTTTTTTAAATTTCGTGATATCTTGTTGGCTGAGAACTAAATTCTTTAATTCTTACCAAGTTTTATGTGATCACTCTCTTGCACATTTTTCAGCTATGATGCACCTGTATGAATTTAATCCCATGCATTGTAGCGTCTGAGGCTATTTTGTGCAAGTTGCTGTTCAGACTGGAGTTTAAAGCCCAATCTTGCTGATGGTGTCAAACTGATGGATGTAATATTCTCTACTATGGACTATACAGAGTTCTTTAGCGAGGGCTCCAGCATCAGGCAAAGTTAAAAAATGATAAACTTACTCCCAACTTTTGTGTTCACGGGTGAATTATTTTTAAGAACCTCAACTAGCATGACGTAGACTTGGTGTTCAAGATAAAAATGTTCTTTTTGCATTCTTACTACTAAGAATATTTTAGGGTCCCTTCACGAAGCTTGGAGTAGACTTGGTATTTTGGATACATAGAGAATATTATAGGGCCACTTCACGAAACTTGGAGTAGACTTGGTATTTCGGAAACATAGAGAATATTATAGGGTCCCTTCAAGAAACTTGGAGTAGACTTGGTATTTTGGATACATAGAGAATATTATAGGGCCACTTCACGAAACTTGGAGTAGACTTGGTATTTTGGATACATAGAGAATATTATAGGGCCACTTCACGAAACTTGGAGTAGACTTGGAATTCAGTATACATAGAGAATATTATAGGGCCACTTCACGAAGCTTGGGTTGGCGTCTAACGTTCGTGTTCACTCCAGGACGAGCACCTGGAGCCGAGCGTGGTGGAGACCTACATGGGGGAGTGGAAGCAGGACAAGCGCTGCGGCTTTGGAGTGTCTGAGCGCACAGACGGGCTCAAGTACGAGGGCGAGTGGTACAACAACAGGAAGTACGGATATGGTGTCACCACATTCAAGGTACGAACACCTGGCCATGATATTCTTATGGCTTTATGGTAGGAGTACGGGATGTTGTTGGTCTTGAGGTAGGTGTACGTAGTCACGATGTTGTTGCTTTCATGGTAGGAAGCAACATACTTCTGATCGAGTATGTTGCTTTATCGATATTAAAACATACATTAGAATGCAACAAACCTCTGCTTGAGTACGCTGTTTTACTACCACATCGGGCGAAGCTACTCTCAGTGACATGAAAGTAACAAGTACGCACAACATCGCAAAGTAATATATCCTCTACTTGGAATTTCAGCTTTGAAAGATTTTGCAGCTTTATAGCGAAATTTTCATTTATAAATATCTTCATACTTCTGTGTACACATTTTATAATGCGGATGATTTCTGAAAACATTTTATAAATGCAATGAAATCAATTTAAAAGTGTACCACCGGAAACTGTAAGTTGTAGAATTGCACCGAAATCATTTTCGTAACAAACTCCCGCTGCAAAACTCACGCACAACCACATGAAACCTTGTCATGCATCAGACAAAGAAATAAACGTTAGCATGCAGTAGACAAAGAAATAAACTTTACCACGTGGTGGATAAAGCAATAAATTTCGGCATGCAGTAGACAAAGGAATAAACGTTGGCATGTGGTAGACAAAGAAAAAATTTTCCGCTATGTTCTCACGTGGTTTTTAAGTAGAGTTTGGTGTTGGCGTTGCAGGACGGTACTAAGGAAGAAGGCAAGTACAAGAACAACGTGCTGGTGACAAGCAACAAGAAGAAACACGTGTTCCTCATACGCTCGGCCAAATTCCGAGAGCGCATCGAGAGCGCCGTCGCCGCGGCGCAAAGGGCGGCCAAAATTGCCATGCAGAAGGAGGACATCGGCATCTCCAGGTCAGGGCCGCGGAAATTTAAATACAATATCCGGTGAAATTTAAAACTGCGGCAACTCGAATACAATATCCGGTTAAATTTAAAACCGCTGACATTTAAGAGTTTCTCTGAAGTTAGTTTAACTTTAAATTACCAAACAACATAAATTTAATATCACGATAGAAAAAGGTAAAGTCATATAAAAAAAAAATTAATACCGCATAATTTTGCTAGAAATTGAATGCTCATGGTATTCTTATGATGGTATTACTGATACGGGAAAATAAATACTCGGTTCGGGTTTTTGTGGGACATATTGTATATTGTGGGACATACTGTATATTGTGGGACATACAGTACATTGTGGGACATACTGTATATTGTGGGACATACTGTATATTGTGGGACATACAGTACATTGTGGGACATACTGTATATTGTGGGACATACTGTATATTGTGGGACATACAGTACATTGTGGGACATACTGTATATTGTGGGACATACTGTATATTGTGGGACATACTGTATATTGTGGGACACACTGTATATTGTGGGACACACTGTATATTGTGGGACATACTGTATATTGTGGGACATACTGTATATTGTGGGACATACTGTATATTGTGGGACATACTGTATATTGTGGGACACACTGTATATTGTGGGACATACTGTATATTTTGGGACATACTGTATATTGTGGGACATACTGTATATTGTGGGACATACTGTATATTGTGGGACACACTGTATATTGTGGGACATACTGTATATTGTGGGACATACTGTATATTGTGGGACATACTGTATATTGTGGGACATACTGTATATTGTGGGACACACTGTATATTGTGGGACATACTGTATATTTTGGGACATACTGTATATTGTGGGACATACTGTATATTGTGGGACATACTGTATATTGTGGGACATACTGTATAGCAGGTTGTGCATCAGACTTCAACGCCTAAAATCTTTTACATATAGCAAACTTCAATGCCTGCAATATTTGAAGGGTCAGCAGTTCTAAAATTGCAATGGAATATGACATTATTGGTAATAGTATCATAAGAGCAGTCGCGCGATAGTAGGTCAACTATAAGATCAATAAAAAACTTTATTATATGCATTTCATGATCCCAAGCACCATGATATACCTCCACAATACCACCACCCATTCAACAAAGATTCAACACCACCAGCAACAGAATTCATCCAATAAAGCGTTGGTCTAACAATAACTCGAATGCTTGCAAAACTAAGGCAGTAGCGACCCTTCAGTACTAGACCGTGACGACATAAGTAGAAATGGAGACTTTTATTTTCACCACCAACACGAGTCAGCCTCCTTGGATTTCCTTCACTGCTTGATCTATTACGCTTTCTTCCAGGTGTCTCGTAATCTCTTCACAACTGGGAGCTTAAAATTTGTTCACCAATTTATATTGTTGACTTATTAAATAATTGTTAACTAATTTATATTGTTAACTAATTAAATAATTATTAACTTATTTATACATATGCTCTAAATTTAGCGTGCAGTAATCGACCACAGTGCCAAGGGCTGCGTGTGATGTTGGCCGAAGGATTTGCTGAATGTTCGGAGAGGCATCGTTGAGCTCGCGTGGAAACTTGTCGTCTCAATAAATAAGGAATAAATATGCAGAAGCTACTTCTTTACGAAGCTTTTTCCTTTGTCAATGATTTGACTTCGATGGTTCTTGCGGCTCAGGGCTTGATAAATTCACAGTTAGTTTATACACATGTATAACTCTCACATACCTGATTGCGTATGACACATTTGAGGTTAATGACAAACATTAACCACAAAACAAATGTTTCTTAACTATTTCCTGGCTATCCCACCTCTTAAATATTTACGTTGAAATTCCTTCCTGCACTTTCACCGCTACTGAGCTGCATCGGTCACGGTAGAGGTAACGTCGTAGGGTCAAACCATTCTCTTTTCGGCGACTGTGAGGCAATGCTGACGTCACGGCAACGAACTAATAGCAGCGCTCATATTGCATCTGGCAACACTGCTGCCCCAAAATCTGGCACCGCTATTGGCCTAACGACATGTCGCAATGGTGACGTCATAAAGTTTGTTTGAAATGAAGCTGTTCTATTGGCTAGCTAGCCGAACAAGGGGAGGTGTATTTCCCCCATAGAAATGAGTGTACCTTGTTTCTTTACCGTGGTATTAGGAAGAAAACTTCCGTGTTCTGGTAAATGTCAAATATTTGAGCAGAACCGCGACGGCTCGAGGCAAGGCGGAGCAGGCGGACATCGCAGCGGTGCACGCCAGGCAAGACTCGGACGTGGCGCGCGTCTTCGCCAAGCAGTTCGCTCCAGAGTTCCAGCAGCCAGGTAACGCCTGCTCTAGTGAACACTTTATATATATTATGTACACGACCCGCCAAAAATAACGGGATTCGATATTTTCGTTAGTAAAATCTTCTAGTTGTGGATGACAAACAAATATATTCTTCCTAATAGTACCCGCGATTAAAATATTCTTGTACTTGTGCACTGGTGAAACTCGTATCACAGATACGGTCATTGAGCGCCCTTGTGAGCTGTCACAGACACACGAAAGAAGCGAGCACCAAACAAATAACCTTACTAAGGGTATAAATTAGGTAAAATTTTAAAACAGTATATTGTAGTATGCAATACCCTTGATGAGGTTATTTGTTTGGTGCCCGCTTCTTACGTGTGTCTGTGACGCTCGCAAAGACGCTCAATGACCGTACCTGGAAAAACGAGTTTCACCAGTGCACAAGTACAAGAATATTTCAATGGCGGGTACTGTTGGGATGGATGTAATTGTTTGCCAACGGCATCTGGAGGACTTATCAGAGGAAAATATCGAATCCCGTCATTTTTGACGGGTCGTGTACACTAGTATTAAAACAATTTTCATCGTAGAGAATACTATAATGATGATGCTCGCAGATGACTTTAGCGTCGTCTTAGCTAACCCTCAACATATTCCAGGCGCAGACCTAGCCAAAGCAGCAACCGATTCTGCGAGAAGACAAATCGAAGCGTTAAACCAAAGTAGCAGAGAAGAGGCAGTTCCCAATGATACCCAATCTCCACTATTTAACGACGCAAGCCTGGACGACCCTGGCATAAGTTCTTTACCTATACCATCGGGCCCTGGTTACACCAGCTCGGGCCTCACAGACTTCCCACCTCCTTCCGACCCCGGGGGCCGTCGGCAGTCCAACCTTTCCATGGAGGGGGGCCTCCAAATGCGATCCGACTCCCTCACCGGAACGTCGCAGGACAGAGGCAGGAATGTCCAGCGAGGGGGCCAGCGAGCGAGGGGGGGAACACAAGACTCAGGGTTCACCAATATTCCTTCGAACATCATGAACGATCGCTTCGACCATTACAACAAGCCGTCGTCGCGCGCTGCGTCCAGAGACCGGTCTATAGATCGCTTCGCCAGTCGCGGCACGACGCCCGTTCCAGCAGAGCTCGTCAACCCTAGGTCCAGAGCCCCTTCTGCCCAGCGTCACACAGCCCCAGACTGCACTCCAGACTCCGGGGTGTTCGAAGACGACGCCGTCGGGGCCACCGTCATCTCTGGTGGCTCCAGAAGGTCTTCCAGACCAACCTCCGTCTTGCCGGGTGAAAGTGTTCCGCTGACCGGCAACGGGAGCGTTGGGGGATCATTCAACGTTCCTTATCATATCCCAGCCAATCAGAAGGAGGCGGAAACTTTACTTAGACAAAGAGCGTGTGGTCAACTTATACCTCAGCCAGCTCCAACACCTGGGGGTACTGTCAAAAGAACGGAATCGCTGTACATTAATCCCGTGATTCGGCAGCAGCAGCAACAACAACAGCAACCTAAGGTGAGTTATCTTGCTCCATGCAGAAAATGTTCGGTAAACATTTTTGGATGATACTCTAAACGGTAACTTGTGCTTATATTCTGGTGATGGTAATACTCTCAATGCTAACTTATGCTTATATTGTAGTGATGGTTGTAGTTTTTCTCCGACTTAATTTTTTTTGGCTTTGATTTTATTCCTAGTGGCCCGTTTAGGGAATAGCTACCGAAAGGGATGCTTGCTTTCTTTTAGGTAAAAATCTGACCACCACAAGGAGACCTGTGACCAGATAGTGTTAATTTCAAACAATAAAGGTTTTCGCGAGCGTCTTCGTGATTCATATCGAGTTCAGTTATTGCCTGTTAATGTACCCAATCACCCCTGTAGCGCATCGTAAGCAATTTAAACAATTTATATAAAACAAGTGGCAGAGCGATAGATTGTATCTTAATTCTAATACAATGGACACATTTGAACACAGAAGATAGATGTAACTTGCCTCACAGAAAACATTCTGTGATTGGAGTTGTTTTCTAACTCTCACTTCCCTCAAAACATTCTGTGACCGGAATAATTTTCTATAGACGCACCGTAACTTTCCCCACAGAAAACTTGTTTCCTAACCCTCACTCGCCACAAACAGGCAGCGCCGCCAGCCGCCGCATTGAAACGAAAAAAGTCTTTGCCAGACGACAAGACGCTGCCTGTCAACACCCCCATCATGTCCAGAGAGCAGGCGTCGGTCCTGAGCTCAGCGCAAAGAGAAACTTTCCGTAGGCAGTACGAAGACGCAGAGAGGTACCGAGCCAACCCTCTGCTCTACCTCACCAGTCCCTCCGTACAGGTACGTCCAGGCGGGACCTCACTCTTGTCCCCAGTTTAAATTTTTCGCGGGACCCCACTTCTTTAGGCCGTGATTCCGCTTTTGGACCCAGTCTTTTTGCCGCCTGCATGCGTGTTTTTCGCCGCCTAAGCGCTTTCATCGTTTAAATCGCTTAGGTGGCGAAAAATATGTATGCTGGCGGCGAAACAGTTAGACTGGGTAGGTTGTTATTCTTCATCTTCGGGGCGTGATCCCACTTCTTTGGGTCGTGATCCCACTTCTTTGGCTCGTGATCCAACTTCTTTGGGGCGTGATCCTACTTCTTTGGGTCGTGATCTCACTACTTTGGGTCGTGATCCCACTTCCTTGGGTCGCGATCCTACTTCTTTGGGTCGTGATCCTAGTTCTTTGGGTCGTGATCCTACTTCTTTGGGTCGTGATCCCACTACTTTGGGTCGTGATCCCACTTCCTTGGGTCGTGATCCTACTTCTTTGGGTCGTGATCCTACTTCTTTGGGTCGTGATCCTACTTCTTTGGGTCGTGATCCCACTTCTTTGGGTCGTGATCCCACTTCTTTGGGTCGTGATCCTACTTCTTTGGGTCGTGATCCCACTTCTTTGGGTCGTGATCCTACTTCTTTGGGTCGTGATCCCACTTCTTTGGGTCGTGATCGTACTTCTTTGGGTCGTGATCCCACTTCTTTGGGTCGTGATCCCACTTCTTTGGGTCGTGATCCTACTTCTTTGGGTCGTGATCCCACTTCTTTGGGTCGTAATCCCACTTCTTTGGGTCGTGATCCCACTTCTTTGGGTCGTGATCCCACTTCTTTGGGTCGTGATCCTACTTCTTCGGGTCGTGATCCTACTTCTTCGGGTCGTGATCCTACTTCTTTGGGTCGTGATCCTACTTCTTTGGGTTGTGATCCCACTTCTTTGGGTCGTGATCCCACTTCTTTGGGTCGTGATCCCACTTCTTTGGGTCGTGATCCCACTTCTTCGGGTCGTGATCCTACTTCTTCGGGTCGTGATCCCACTTCTTTGGGTCGTGATCCCACTTCTTTGGGTCGTGATCCCACTTCTTTCGGTCGTGATCCCACTTCTTCGGGTCGTGATTCTACTTCTTCGGGTCGTGATCCCACTTCTTTGGGTCGTGATCCCACTTCTTTGGGTCGTGATCCCACTTCTTTGGGTCGTGATCCCACTTCTTTGGGTCGTGATCCTACTTCTTCGGGTCGTGATCCTACTTCTTTGGGTCGTGATCCTACTTCTTTAGGTCGTGATCCTACTTCTTTGGGTCGTGATCCCACTTCTTTGGGTCGTGATCCCACTTCTTTGGGTCGTGATCCTACTTCTTCGGGTCGTGATCCTACTTCTTTGGGTCGTGATCCTACTTCTTCGGGTCGTGATTCTACTTCTTCGGGTCGTGATCCCACTTCTTCGGGTCGTGATTCTACTTCTTCGGGTCGTGATCCCACTTCTTTGGGTCGTGATCCCACTTCTTTGGGTCGTGATCCCACTTCTTTGGGTCGTGATCCCACTTCTTTGGGTCGTGATCCTACATCTTCGGGTCGTGATCCTACTTCTTTGGGTCGTGATCCTACTTCTTTAGGTCGTGATCCTACTTCTTTGGGTCGTGATCCCACTTCTTTGGGTCGTGATCCTACTTCTTCGGGTCGTGATCCTACTTCTTCGGGTCGTGATCCTACTTCTTTAGGTCGTGATCCTACTTCTTTGGGTCGTGATCCTACTTCTTTGGGTCGTGATCCTACTTCTTTAGGTCGTGATCCTACTTCTTCGGGTCGTGATCCTACTTCTTTGGGTCGTGATCCTACTTCTTCGGGTCGTGATTCTACTTCTTCGGGTCGTGATCCCACTTCTTCGGGTCGTGATTCTACTTCTTCGGGTCGTGATCCCACTTCTTTGGGTCGTGATCCCACTTCTTTGGGTCGTGATCCTACTTCTTCGGGTCGTGATCCTACTTCTTCGGGTCGTGATCCTATATATTTTACTGCTTTTTCCTCTCACTCGTAACAGCACTTTGTGGGGAACAGCTGCAATGTGCAGCATTAAAATCATTTTTGCTTAACATCGGATCATTTTCTCAATGAAAATCGTCAGATTTACCATTGTTTGACCGTATGCTTTATTTGTTTCTAGATTGAAGATTGCAACTAAAGATGGAGAGGAAATAAAGGGAATGTGCTTTAGGAGAGTCAGTCTGTGTTTGCTAACATAATCAATCACGAGCGCCTGGTCTCGGATGACAAACATCTTTTCGTATTTTTGTACGATATTTTCGAGAAGCGTCTTTAACACTATGTCAACGGCAGGTAAACTGAAGTTTAATGTTCTACTCAATTTTAAAGTCAAATGTAGCAAGCAATGCTGAAAATAGCAAACGTAAACTGGATCATGCCACGATTTTGTTTTGATTTAGTATTTATGACAATTGAGTTTGTGCCTGCTGGCCGATCAGCAACGTTATGAAAGCTCCCTCAGTGACCACCGGTGGCTCACGTAGCAGCCAAAGTGTTAAAGAGTCTCTTCGATCCGTTGCCGAGAAATGTTTGCTAATTTCAGAGTCAGCAAAGACTCATCCAAGATTTAGAGCACAATGTTGTCGCGAGACCGCGCTTCACGATTTGCTGTGTAGATCATTACGAGTTCTACAAATTTCCCTGCTTCAGTCAAATGAATTGCTGTGTGATCTTTTCCAGACAATCCCCGCCACTATTGCAACATATAAGTTCACCCACTTGTAACTTTCGAAATAATGCACCGATCAACTTCAAATTATTCTCAACCGAAAGAATGTGTAATATTTCGTTTGAGAGTAATTTGAAGTCGATGGATGCATTATTTCGAAAGTTACAAGTGGGTGAACTCATGTGTTGCATTAGTGGCGAGGCTTGTCGGAAAAAAATCCAAATCAACCTGAGTGGAAATTGATGTGGAGATTGCTAAGTGCTGCTAAAGTAACCTGATTTATGAGAGAATTTAATTTATATTTGTCTTTTCAGGACTGGTTTTCCCGTCAGAAGCTCGTCATTCTCATCCTCATCCTGAACTTATCCTTAGCCCTGATGTTCTTCAAGCTGCTATCTTAGCAATGCTCTTACAATAAGAACAGCTCTAGTACTCCACATTACACACAGATAAACTCATTTTTATAATGTGCTTTGTAATATAATAAGGGTTTATTTCTAGCGCAAAACTGAGGTGTTCTGTGAGCTCTATTTCGAGTAGTACTCTTCTTATTTGCTCACCCTGTCTCCTCGTGCTACTCTCGATGTCAACTTTAGTCTATATTCAACTTTTTTCTTCATATTATACTTGCTATATTCATTATTTTCTTATTATTCTTGCTACTATATTATTGTTATCATTATACTCATAGATGAAATTTGCAATATTACTCATTAATTTTCTATTATTATTTACCAATTACAATTTATCTATGTATTCTAGATTGAAGCGAACATTCAATTTCATAGCCATTGCCTAGTGCTTCAGTTTGCAAATCGTTCAGCAAATGAACCAACTCGTGTTCGAGCTACTCTAGGTGGCAACTTTCCCAAGCGACTTTCGTATCGACAAGCCCTGTTTCTGTGAGTCGAAGTCCCATTCGATTTAGCGGTGGTGGGGGGCATTGGAAGCGGTGGTTTCAAATCCTTTCCTCACAATGCACCACCTCAATTGTTTTCTCCCTTTCGTTTTGTTATTGTAATAATGTCTTAAGTTTTGTTATTGTAACTAGCTCTGTTAATTTATTGTTAAGCTTAGAGGCATTTTTGCAGAGATCTAAGTGTTGGTGGCTCTCGTATAGGCTATGGTTATAAAGTTTTAAAATTTCCTTGTTGGAAGATGGTAGATATTTTGAGACCATAAATTGGTGCCTTGCTCTTGTACGGAGCCCGAGTATTTTAATGGTTTTTGACCGGTGATGTTTTGATGTGAATTGAGGAGAGTCTTCAGGTATGAAGTTTTTAGACATGATTATGGTAGAGCTCACGGTGTTTGCATTTGATGTGGCTCGAGTTGACGATAACTTAGATGGATGTTGATTGAGGCATAGATTGACTTGAAAACAGGGCTGAATACTTAAAGGAACGTTCTCAGTCAATTCCCGTATTTTGTGTATAGAAATATTTGTGCAAAAATTTATTGATTAGCACAAATGTGTCTTCTACAAATATTACCCTTTTAGTGATGACGACGTAACAATGCAAATCCTACAGGTATGAAAACCTCTAAGTTAACCTTGATTATCAATAATCTAAAAAAATACAACGATGTAACTGCAATTTTTTCTCTTTTGACGAATTAATTGCTGGAGAATAGGAAATGGTGCTGGCATTGGACTCGGCTTATAGATACATGCTTGGTGCCCTACCCTGGCTCTCACCACGGTAGAGGCAACAAGGCAGGGTCATTTCTGTGGGGGAATATACTCCTCCTCTTGTTCGGCTAGCCAATAGAACGGCTTCATTTCAAACAAACTTTATGACGTCACCGTTGCGATATGTCGTTAGGCCAATAGTAAAACCAGATTTGGGGGTAGCAGTGCTACCAGATGCAATATGAACGCTGCTATTGGTTCGTTGCCATGAGGCCAGCTTAGCCACACGGTCGACAGAAAAAGACAGGTTTGACCCTACCTTGTTTCCTCTACCTTGGCTCTCACCTTGTCATTTGGATACGCTTGTTTTGTACAGTTGTGGTGATGAGAGGTCAGTGCTCTCAACTCATTCAAGTGTTCGAATTTTGTCTTGTATTTCTACGGTGAACTTTTCTTGGTAATTTTCTGAAGATTATGTGTTCGTAAGGGTGATAGCATAATTTTGTTAGATGTTACTCTATAGCCTTGGATGTCACTAGCTTTGGGTCATTGTTTTATGATAGCCTTTGTACTTTGAGCAACTTGGGTTTCCACGGTGGCGAAGAAATAATAAGTGAACGAAATGCCAATTAATATGTACTTTTTTACGCAATTTTGATGGTTTGGAAATATTTTGCTGAAGTTCTGCGCGAACCTACGAATGACACTGGCAAAATCAGCTAAAAAAGGCTTTTTTTTTATTCTCGCTGTTAAGTGAAGCATTCGAACAGCTGCGCTCGCATGCAGGGGAAGTTTTCTGGATGGTAATTGTTTTCAGAGCGTCATTTTGAGGGTCATCTTTAAGCGTCAAAGTCAATCCTGGAGCATCAAAGTCAGGTCTAAATGCATGCAGAAGTGAACATGGGAGCAAAAATACGGTGCCCTGGAGAGTAAACATGCAATTCGTTTTTATTGGGCACTATTTTTTGTATGAAAAAAAAATCCTGTCTGCGCCATGTTTTTTTTGTAATGCGATCAGAAAAGTACCGTATTCGCGTTGCTTGGGATTAAAAAATGAGCAAAAAGCATCGAATTGCGTTGATTTATCATTAAAAAACGCAGCGAAGCTGAGACTAAGTTAAATTTAGTGGCAATTAAAGAAGTCACCAGAAAAGACGGAGGGCACTGTTGAATATGAGCAGCTGAGGACGTTTTCGCATCATTACTCAGAAGCCTTAATGAAGTGAGTTAGTGCCAGTGAGTTTTGTTCCAACCGTAGTGGGTGGCTGCTCTAACTTTGATTACTTAATTAATATTAATTAATTACTGTTGCATAAAGGAATCAAGTTCATTGTTAAGAAATTTTGTACAGAGGAGACGTTACCAATCCTTATATAGCAACTTAGTAAAGTGCAAGTTTGAGGTGAAACTCGCTTATCGGTATTCTTTATTATTCATTTTACACCATAGCTTCAACCCAGTCTAACTTTTTCGCCGCCTGCATGCATGTTCTTCGCTGCCTCAGCGATTTAGGCGATTAAATCGCTTAGGCGGCAAAAAATAATCATGCAGACGGCAAAAACGTTAGACTGGGAATTGTCTTGGGAAAAATTATCCCACTGGTTTCCTTAAAATGATGCTCATTGATATATATATTTCATGGAGTTTAAAAATATGATTTTGAATTCGGGGAAGTTTGTCTCATTTACGCGCAACTGCAAAACCTCAATGTTTTTTACCCCCTGTATATAAAGTTGATCTGTAGGACAATACTTATGTGGACAAATCGCATCAGAGGCACAAATTTTCTGTGAAACACGTTTGACTGAATTCAATCCTCAGTAAGATTTTTTAAGGTATAATAGTTGAAACTGACTTGTGCACAAGGGGTTAACGAGTCAGAAGAGGAGGACGCTGAGGCCTCTTGCTTCTGGGCTGGCCTGCCTCACGCGCGCCGTACTCTCCCATTTTTGTTTCATTGAAGGATGTCGAAATTTTTCCGTGACCGTAACTGAGGTTTGCCTCTCCTGTTCAAATTCCATTTTATCGCCAAGAAAAACATTAGAAACATGAAATACTTTTACGTTCGTGAGCCGTCTTTTTCGAACGAAAATTATTTCCATTTTGTCTCGTATTTACTTTTTTCGGCTCGGAAATATTTATATATTTGCACTGCCAGTTTTCGTCCGAACAAGTAACTCTGTTTCGCAGCACGTGAGAATATTTTAGTATGTAACTTCGTTCATTTCTTCTCCCAGTCTAACTTTTTCGCCACCTGCATGCATGTTTTTCTTCGCCCAAGTAATTAAATCGTTTAAGCAGCGGAAAACATGCATGCTCCGGCGAAAAAGTTAGACTGGGTTCTTAAATTCTAGGGATTGTTTCATGTGTTTTGTAAAATGTTGGCTTCACTTTTCTCCTAATTATCACGACTTTCTCAATGTTGGCGATGGGTTGCTGCGAAGAATAAGTTCTAGAAGAATTTTTACCGTAAGTCATGTAACATTATATGATCTCGACTAAACAAGGAGCTACCAGTGAAACAAATGCTATCGAGGCACAATTTCGGCGAAACACAAAAGAAAGTTAGATAGTTTCGTAAATATAATGAAGAAATGTATTTGTAGCAGCTACTCCGAGCCCCTTTTTTTCGAGGTACGAAACGCTGCAATGAGTATTAAAAGTGTTATGTAATTGTTCTTCATAACACTTCCATTTGTCTCCGTTCTCATTCACTTCACATTTCTACTTTACGTGCAGTTCATAGTTTGCCTTAACATTTTCCTAGCTGTAAGCCAGCGAAGTTGTTGCTGGCAGAATCGTTCCGCATAAGTCGAGCCTTTTTGCATTTTAGTAGTTGGTCGTCACAATGCTCACGCAGTATCGGCTAAGTCATCGAAGGAAACTTTTTAACAGCACTTCGTTCCTTTTCTGGGTTCGTAGCATGCGTGAAACTTGCCCTCATTTTTTACTTTCATTCACGAATTTCATTCTTTCATGGCCCTCGTGAGTGAGGGAGCAGTGTACTCGCATTCGCCTCACTCTACCCTCAAGTTCCCTGACCACTCCCCTCTCAATCTCCCTTCTGACGTCCCCTCGTGCCTTCATCCTCCGCACCTCGTACTCACCACACAGCTGCAATAATTCCAAGGGACACTTGACATCTTATAATTATATAATTATTGAAGCGCGCCTGCGTCATCTTATAATTATATAACTATTTAAGCGCGCCTGCGCCATTTATAAATATAAAATTATTGAAGCGCGCCTGCGCCATCTTATAATAATATAATTATTGAAGCGCACCTGCGCCATCTTATAATTATATAATTATTGAAGCGCGCCTGCGGTGAAAGATAGATCCTCGTTCATCTTAGGACAGATGCTAACAAATTCATGTAAGAAGGTTTAATGTTCCTTACCAACGCATCGTGATTAGTGAAGCGTGATGAGAAATTGAATTTTTTTTGTGAAATGTACCGAAGAAAAGGAGCAGTCGTCCAAAGCAGTACTTCGAGCAACAAATGTTGATCTTTGTTTTACTGATCTTGTCCGCCGAAGTAACATTCAGTTTGGTTTTTAATTATTTGCAAGCTGTAGCTCTTCTTATTTTCTCTCTTTAGCTATTTTTTTACAGCGTAAAAGGCCTTTCATGAATACTGCACTTCAGTTTTTGCGATTTTTTTAAAAATAATTGAGTTTGATATAACGTTCAGTATATACTAATTTGAAGACTGGGTGCACCCTGGCAAAAACAGAAAATCAGTTCTTGGATCAGAGCTAAAAATCTTTGCTTAGATTCGATTCCAACTCGCAATATGGACGATGTCCTCAGAATTTACCATACTCTCAATTTACCATCCATGGGACGGCGGCCCTTATTTTAATAACATGTATTTTGTCTTTAAATTGCGTGCATCACGATTTATGACATGTGTAAATTTTTCATTGAATTTCATTTTACTTTATAAATCATCGATATTTTGTCGCACTACACGCACACAAAACGCTTCCTTGCAGCGAATTTCACAGATGCAATTTGCAATTAATTCTTGAGTGAAGACATAATTTTTATACAATTTTTGAAACGCCAACAAAGTTTACTGTCAGAATTAATAGTTTTCCTTTCTTCGAGTAGCAGCCGCGTAGATTTGGAGGACGATCCAGGGAAAGGACTCGAATTATCTTTAAAACTTATATCTGAATTTGAAAATTTTCATTTCGGAGATCTGATCACAGATTTTATAAAAGATCATAGATCCTATGAAAGAATATAGATCTTATAAAGGATTATAGATCTTATAAAAGATCATAGATCTTCGACACTTCCCTTGCCTTAACTCGGTGACTTCACCAACCCTCAACCTCTACAACACACACACAACACAACATTCAGACTCCTAAAACCTATGGAAATAATTCAAGTTCTCAATAAATATTTTTTCGAGCCCAGCGAGGACTCAAGAAGCTTTTTGTGTCAGAAGTTTGAGTTTTGTTGTCATTTGTTTGGTAGTTCATCTGTGATGAACTTTACGCTCCGCTCATTTCTTCGTTCTTCGTTGTCACGAGACTAGATATATATAGCGCTCACCTGCGCGCTTTTCTTCATTTGCGAACCGCGGATTTTACCCGCATTTTTTTTGTGCGTGTACATAAACATTTTGTGAAGTGTTCATGACAATTTTCTAATTTTGTTTCGCCCGATGTGCTGTAATATATTTTTCTTTGATCATCTCAAAGACATTAAAGGCGTTTTTTAAATAGCTGCTCGGAGACACGTATGTCGATTTTCGAAATGCTGCCTCGCAAATTTTCCGGCCTAATTTGTACATAGAGGAACTGAGCTCTAAATTATCTTGTTTAGTTGTGAGGCTTTTGATGTTTTGGATTTTTTTTGAGCACCTGACGCTTGTTCAGAAAATCTGTTCACGTTTCTCGAATTCTACTGACGACGGGAAAAAGTAAACAATGAGGGATGCGAACTGTTCTTTTTTCTCGTTTTCGCAGTTTTTTTATCTCGACTGGAACTCTCAGTTGCTTTGATGAAGACTACAAAGAGTTCATCTACACGTTTTATTGTCGTTGACTTTACTTTCTATTTCGTGTTTTGTGTCTTCGTCAACTTTTGTGCAACCGCTCCAAACTGCGAGGCTAAATGTTCCATGCAACGTAAAATCCCAGACTTTGAATAAAAAACTGACTATTTAATGCAACGTAAATTAGATTTCGATCAGAAAATTCATGTTACTTAATAGAAAAATCGGGAGTTGTTAAAATCACGTTCTAGAAAGCTTTTTTCTACGCCTGTCCGCATTGCCTGAAGGGGAAATCGGCGGATAAAATTGTGTCTGCAAAACTTATTTCTTGCTCTATATCAGTATTGGTGTAAAGCCTTATTTGTTGAGGTGTATTGACAATACTCTTCTTCGTATTTGTAGTATTCTGTCTTCTTTACCCATCATCACGTTCTCACTTCACAACGTTGAGTTCATCCCAGGGATGAGCAAACCGTCTTCTATTTTTTACCTCCGTCGCCTCCTTCCATCATCCGAATAATTCGAGATTCTAGAATTAACGGCTGGTATTCCTCACGAAATTTTATAATAGAATAAAAAAATTGTTTAATAGTACTTCTGCGATGTAATTACGACGACTGTCTATTGACAACAATTTTTTCCAAACATTCAAGTCGTGTGTTGTGTACCACTTCACGACTTGAATAGTTGTGTACCACTTCACTTTCGTACAGGCTCTGTAGACACGAAACCTATCTCTCGTCTGATTTGTTCAGTTCTGTTGAGCGTAAACATGTCTGTCTCAGTTTGTTTTGGTTGTCATGGTACATGTTGCGAATTTTGTAACGGTGAAGACGAGTGAGATTGCCAAGCTTGTTTTGACCGAAGTGTGATGACCCACACGCTGCAACCATCCTATGGGCCTCCTTGACCTTCTTTATCAAAGTGTTACTCTTCTAAAACTTCGTTTTATTCATTTTCCTCCTTACAAAAGTTGCTGCATTGTATAATTATGCACTAGAGCAGGGGTTTCAACCTGGAGGCGAGACGATATTCCAGGGGTGTGAGACGATATTCCAGGGGTGTGAGACGATATTCCAGGGGTGCGAGACGATATTCCAGGGGTGTGAGACGATATTCCAGGGGTGTGAGACGATATTCCAGGGGTGTGAGACGATATTCCAGGGGTGTGAGACGATATTCCAGGGGTGCAAGACGATATTCCAGGGGTGCAAGACTATATTCCAGGGGTGTGAGACGATATTCCAGGGGTGTGAGACGATATTCCAGGGGTGTGAGACGATATTCCAGGGGTGCAAGACGATATTCCAGGGGTGTGAGACGATATTCCAGGGGTGCAAGACGATATTCCAGGGGTGTGAGACGATATTCCAGGGGTGTGAGACGATATTCCAGGGGTGTGAGACGATATTCCAGGGGTGCGAGACGATATTCCAGGGGTGTGAGACGATATTCCAGGGGTGTGAGACGATATTCCAGGGGTGCAAGACGATATTCCAGGGGTGTGAGACGATATTCCAGGGGTGTGAGACGATATTCCAGGGGTGTGAGACGATATTCCAGGGGTGCGAGACGATATTCCAGGGGTGTGAGACGATATTCCAGGGGTGTGAGACGATATTCCAGGGGTGTGAGACGATATTCCAGGGGTGCAAGACGATATTCCAGGGGTGTGAGACGATATTCCAGGGGTGTGAGACGATATTCCAGGGGTGTGAGACGGTATTCCAGGGGTGTGAGACTATATTCCAGGGGTGCAAGACGATATTCCAGGGGTGTGAGACGATATTCCAGGGGTGCAAGACGATATTCCAGGGGTGTGAGACGATATTCCAGGGGTGCGAGACGATATTCCAGGGGTGTGAGACGATATTCCAGGGGTGCAAGACGATATTCCAGGGGTGCAAGACGATATTCCAGGGGTGCAAGACGATATTCCACCAATGAAGACAATCGGACCACCAATGAAGTCAACACTCAGCAGTTCACCGATTTTCGAGTGCTACGTTTCGCTCAATGGACTATCACACAATTTCAAGAATAGGTTTATAATTGAGCGAGCACATGGGGGACAATCACACAATTACAGGAATAAGTCTAAGTATATTTGAGCGAAACAGCGGCGTAACTTCATTGAAAAATTTCCAATTCAGCATACTGAGCGTAATGAATTTTTACGGTGGCTCGAGCGACATCGAAGTTTTTGAAAACAACGCTTCAATTGATAATAAAAAACTTTTGTATCATATATACAGTAGGTCCCATAAAAACCCGAACCTTGTATTTATTTTCCCGTATCAGTAATCTCATCATAAGACTACCTTAATCATTTTATTTTTCTCAAAATTTACCTATAGAAAAGGTTTCACTGATTATGATGGTATTACTGATACGGGAAAATATATACTCGGGTCGGATTTTTGTGGGACATACTGTATAGGCTGGTTGATAATGGAATGAAATAGGGAAAGGATATAGGATTAAATTTTATTGAAGTAAATATTAAATGTAATATAATCCAATATATAACTTTAGACTAAGAAGGTTCGTCGATGAAATCAAGGTTTCATACCCTCACACAAAAATGGACTCTGAAGGAGAAAAAATTAACATATCTGAACATGCATTCTTTATAAATCAATTAGCTGATAATAAAATCTCACGGATTGCGCGTAGCGACGGACATAATTTGGAGTTGAATATTCAACATTCAAGCAGTGTTAGAAACACTAAAAACTTTAAAAGTATAAAAGATATTGCTAGTGTCGGTAACTTCAGAAATGTTAGACAAGCGAGAAATGGTGAAAGCGGGTAAACTGTTTCATAAAGAAGCAATCTTTGTGAAGTTTGAAAAATAGTAAAAAGAAATCAGTTAAGGTACCTCAGGGGTACTGCAACTCTGTATAACCTCTCTTTGTAATTTTGATATTTTTCTAACTATTTAAGTGATAAAGTTTGACTGATAGATACATGATCGTGAGTTTAGAATGGGTGGATGTTATTCCTCACATAATTGTACCTGATAATTTTAACACAACTGGTCCGGTCCATGGGAAAAACACCAGGACATCTCATAACGTTGCTCAGCACTACAGGGAATTTCGCGTGATCTAAACATGTATAAAAACTTTTTTACTTCCCAGAAACCAGACAATAAAGGTAAATACATAATACTTCAAAGGTTAAAAAGGCTAAAATATAAATATACAGTATACTTGGGTCAAAGGTTAAAATATAAATATACAGTATACTTGGATCAGAGGGTAAAATATAAATATACAGTATACTTGGATCAGAGGGTAAAATATAAATATACAGTAAACTTGGGTCTAAAAAAATTTCTTGTCCCCTAAAGGGACGTTTTTTGCCTGGAGTAAAAGGAATTATTCTCAAATATTGGAAGCAGGAACGCCATAACTTAAATTGTTCTCTTTTAATAACTGAGAAAATACATCCAGCTCCTCGTAAGCTCAAGTGGCATCCGCCTCAATAAGAAGCTTCACTAAAACTTACCAGCAAAACACCAAAAGAAACAGCGAAATTAATCATAGAAAAAGCCTGTAAAGTAAGATATCAAAATAGTTTAGTAAAATAAGATTCGGTAAAAAATATAACTATCAACCTTAATTATACTTAATAACGATTTTGCTTCATAAGCAGCCTTCATGAATAAGGGACACGATTTATAATTCTCCACAAAATGCAAAGTCATCTTATGCCCTGTAGTGATGGTGTTGGGCCTCTGCTTAGTGAGCTACTTATCAGTCTTATGCGGGGCCAGGATGCGTCAGACGGACGGTGGAAGAAACAAAGTAGGGTCAAACAAGTCTTTTTTTTGATCGACCGTGTGGCAATGCTCACGTCATGGCAGCGGACCAATAGCAGCGCTCATATTGCATCTGGCAACACTGCTAGCCCCAAATGCAAATTCAATTGGCCTAACGACATGTCGCAATGGTGACGTCATAAAGTTTGTTTGAAATAAGGCCGTTCTATTGGCTAGGAGAACAAGAGGAGGTGTATTTTCCCCCACAGAAATGACTCTGCCTTGTTTCCTCTACCGTGCACACAAATGAGGCACTACATGTTCCGCAGATGCATAAAATTTGACGAGGATTAGGCTTTCAATAAGCGCTCTGCAACTTCTGGATTTCAGCATCTCAAAAAACGAAGGTTTGACCGTTGGCGCATCAGAAAATGACTCACAGATGACTATGTTGTCATTAAAATTTTTCATAACCAAGAAGTTACGTTTGTTCATTAGTGACTTGGTGGGCTTCAAAAGTCAGAAAATGTCATTTGGTGGAAACAACTCCCTTATCCGTCACGAGCCTTTGATATTCCATTTACCGTCATTCTAACACTCAAACTCGATGTTGCAATCAACACAGCGTCTCAAAGTAACGCTCACTGTGGTGCAATGCAGCAAGTTACCAAAGAAAAATGGCTCTGTAGAGCTAAAAACAGAGGTTTATTATTGGCAAATTATAGTCTAGCGCTAAGAAAAAAGGAATTAAGTCTATCGCTAATAACAGAGGAATGTTATTTGCTTAGAGTTCGTATCTTGGATACAACGCAGCCAAGACACCACTATAAATAAGGCGCTTTAGAGCTAAAAAGAGAGGAATATCATTTGCTGAGAGCTCGTAACTTGGATACAACGCAGCCAAGTCGCCAATAAAAATAATGCTAGGCTAATAACTGAGGAATGTCATTTGCTGAGAGCTCGTAACTTGGAGACGGACAGCACGTGGTCCACGAGCGTCTTCTTGTCGTCTTCGCTCCCGAGTCTGACCGCGACGGCCGCCCGTGTGGCCGTACACTCGTTGTGGCCCACGTACACGACCGTATGAGAGCCGTCCGAGAAGCCGTGCACCAGCCCGACCTTATGAAGGCGGTGTAAGGCCACCGTACGGCCGTCTTTTGGACCTGGGCATCACGGTGGAGGAAACAAGGAAGGGTCAAACCAGTATTTTTCGTCGACTGTGTGGGTTTGCTGACGTCACGGCAACGAACCAATAGCAGCGCTCAAATTGCATCTGATAGCACTGCTACCCCCAAATCCGTCTCCGCTATTGGCCTAACGACATGGCGTTTTGGTGACGTCATAAAGTTTGTTTGAAATAAAGCCTTTCTATTGGCTAGCCGAACAAGAAGAAGTGTATTTCCCTCCATAGAAATGACCCTACCTTGTTTCCTCTACCGTGCTGGGCATCAGGGGGGGGGAAAGAAAGGAAAGAAAAAGCTTATTTTCAATAAAGATGATGCAAGAATTTCAAAATAGGAGAGTACAGTATAAGTTTGTTCAGTTAGTCTGAGGTGTGTTTTCGAGCGAAAATTTTGTTCAAGAAACTTTGTATTTGATCTTCAACTGCAGCACAAAGTTGCTTCAGCTAACCTGGTGCGTAACTTTTAGCAAGAAGTTCTTTCAATGAGATATGAGTGTCATTTGCAGCGAAGAAATTTGTTGATGTAAGCCCTGTACAATCTTTTGAGATAGCACCTCGTAGGAGAACATAAATCAGATTTAGGAATGAAATGTTTTCGTATATTATCTAAATTCTATAATAATTTTCAATGGGTTACGATTGACTTTGATATTTTTGCAGCAAGCATTCGAATGATGCAGTTGAGAGATGGTAAAAAAATGTTTATAAGAATTTCGATAAAATAAGTAGTTTTTACGATGTCCAACCGAGTATAGAAGTTGTCAAAGAGTTTCATTGATTTTAAACCATGACTGAAAAATTCAATGCATATCGATAGGGTATAGGAATTTATGAGATATGAAAATTTCTTGTCAAATAAGTAGTTTTTCCTGAGGATTACCCACTTAAATTGTAAAATAAGAATAAAATATCAGTAGGTATAGAAGTAACGACCGCAAAACTTTCCCAAAACCTTGGACTCGTTTTTTCGAGTATAATTGTGCCAAAATTGCGAAGTGTGCCGTCCTATGCACCAGCTGCCATATCGCGTGATTTGAAAATCGCTGGTGCACCGCAGTTTCTATTTTTGTTCAAAATACTTTCATTCAATTCAAATATTTCGAAACGTAAGGTTTTGGATTATTTGTGCCTAAATTTTATGATTGGTAAACCGTATATGTGCACAAGCTTCAATTATGCGCAATTTGAACATCGGTAGTATACCACAGTTTTCAATTTTAGTAAAGAAAATTTCGGATGGGTTAATTAGATTCGAAACGTAAGGCGAATATTTTTTGTATCATAATAATAAACGTATATTTTTTGTGTCAAAGTTTCATGATATGAAATTCGACGAAGCTTCACACAACCCAAAGCACAATGCTACTTTACCATAAACCCTTCAGTTTCGGCCTAGTTTTCCAAAGTTTCCCCATCGTGAAAATTTCCGCAGGCCAGTTTTCCAGGCCCTCGATAGATAATTTGTGGTTAAAATTAAACTTCTTTTTTCTGAGATCCTGATGAGCCGCTTGCTTCCTCTCATTCAGCTTGATAGAATTTCAGGGACCGGATTTCAGAATTATTCAGTTGAAGAATTTTTCAGAATTCTTCAGTATAAAAATTTGTCAGAAGTTTTCAGTTGAAGAATTTTTTAGAATTCTTCAGTTGAAAAATTTTTCAGAGTTGAAGAATTTTTCAGAATTCTTTAGTATAAAAATTTTTCAGAATTTTTCAGTTGAAGAATTTTTCATAATTCTTCAGTAGAAAATTTTTCAGAATTCTTCAGTTGAAGAATTTTTCAGAATTTTTCAGTAGAAAAATTTTTCAGAATTCTTCAGTTGAAGAATTTTAATTCTTCAGTTGAAAAATTTTTCAGAATTTTTCAGTTGAAGAATTTTTCAGAATTCTTCATTCGAAAAATTTTCCAGAATTCTTCAATTGAAAAATTTTTCACCTTCACGAAACGTGAATATATATTATTCTGACTCACGGCTCATTTTCTCATGCATGATCATCTGATATTCAACAAAACTTTTTTTGCTCCGATTTTGCTCTTTTATTCGTTTGCGCGGTCGATTTATAAACACATAAGTTAACGGGAATTTTCTCTCGCCTGTAATTGGATGAAAGGTGAAGTCAGTAAACCTAATTGAGTTCGAATGATATTTTTGTTCCATTTGTAAGCAAAGAAATTAACACTTTGATCGCGATTGATTAAACTGAAATTCAATATACAACTCAAACTTATAGTCAATTGCAGTAAGCAATTTTGAAAGTAGCAAACTTTATCACGATTGTGACTTCTTTTAATTTCAATTAAGTATTTATGAAGACTGAGTTTGTGACTACGGTCGCCTTGGTCGGTCAGCAGCATTATAAAAATCCCCTCCGTGGCCACCGGTGGCGCACGTTGCGGTCAAAGTGTTGAGAACGTGCCGTTACTCATAGCTGTGATATGATTCATTGCATACCTTTATATTTCCCACAGGGAGTTGTGGGTGGCCGCTGTGGGTAAAGCACGGTAGAGCTCTTGTTCGGCTAGCCAATAGAAAAGCTTTATTTCAAACAGACTTTATAACGTCACCAAAGCGTCATGTCGTTAGGCCAATAGTGGAGCCAGATTTGGAGGTAGCAGTGCTACCAGATGCAATATGAGCGCTGCTATTGGTTCGTTGCCGTGACGTCAGCAAACCCACACCGTCAACAAAAATAAAATGGTTTGACCCTACCTTGTTTCTTCTACCGTGGGGTGAAGTTAGTCAAACCGAGAACAACATTCCCCCAGGAATGACAAATAACTCAAACTTTAAATGAATTGAGAATAGCTATTATCAAATCTAAATATACAGTGTGTCCCACAAAAACCCGAACCGAGTATCTATTTTCGGTATCAGTTATACCATCATAAGAATACCATGGGCATTTAATTTATACCAAAATTAAAATAAAGTTAAATGGTTGCGGTATTCTTGTGATGGTATTACTGATACGGGAAAATAAAATGCTCGGTTCGGGTTTTCGTAGGACACACTGTAGATTACGAACGCGGTAAAGTAACAAGGTGGGTTCAAACCAGTCATTTTTTTCGTTGACGGTGTGGTTTTGCTGACGTCACGGTAACGAACCAATAGCAGCGCTCATATTGCATCTGGTAGCACTGCTACCCCCAAATCTGGCTCCACTTTTGGCCTAACTATTGGTTTTGGTGACGTCATGAAGTTTGTTTGAAATGAAGCCGTTCTATCGGCTAGCCGAACAAGAGGAGGTGTATTTTCTCCCATAGAAATGACCCTACCTCTGCCATGATTGCCACTCACCTGGTATCACGACCTGCACATTGTCTAAGCCAAGGTAAATGACCACTGGAGCGTTCAAATCTTTTTCTTCTCTTTCGCCGACGATCTGCGAGAAGATAGAAGAGAAGTATAGATCAGCAGCAATGTCTTTTATGTATTTAAAAACATAATTGGGCGATTGGATCACTTGGAGATATTCATGCTATTGAATTTTATTGCTCATTTATTCAAAGTAAATATTAACGAATTGTTTGCTTGTTTATTTCCAATTACTCTGTTTGTAAATACTTAGCTAAAAACATTATACACTTAAAGGTTCGCAAGTTTTATCGGATATCAGTTTTAAGTCTACTGGTTTATTGCACTACAAATTGTGATCGTATTCGAACGACCAACAAATGATATTCAGTTTCAAGGCTGTTCATTAATTCAAGAAAAAACTATGTTGGAGACTGGAAGTGATGTCGTCAATAGTGAAGGCACGGGACACTTGTGATGCACAGAATAATCTTTACATCACGCTGCATTGGAATCGTGACAACGAAGCAACTAAATATAGCTGATGGAAATGCACGGCCTCACTATTTGTACATAAAATAGTCTATTCATAATACTATAGTGAAATTGTAGTTAATTAACGGGACTATTTGAACAGGACTATTTGATCAGGACTATTTGAACACCACTATTTTCGAAGTTAATGAACAGGACTATTTGAACAGGACTATTTGATCAGGACTATTTGAACAGCACTATTTTCGAAGTTAATGAACAGGACTATTTGAACAGGACTATTTGAACAGGACTATTGAACAGCACTATTTTCGAAGTTGATGAACAGAACTATTTGAACAATACTATTTGAACAGGACTATTTAAACAGCATTATTTTCGAAGTTAATGAACAAGACTATTTGAACAGGACTTTTTTCGAAGTTAATGAGCAGGACTATATGAACAGGATTATTTGAACAGGATTATTTGAACAGGATTATTTGAACAGGACTATTTGAACAGGACTATTTGAACAGGATTATTTGAACATGACCATTTGAACAGGAATATTTGAACAGGACTATTTGAACAGGATTATTTGAACAGGACTATTTGAACAGAACTATTTGAACAGGATTATTTGAACAGGATTATTTGAACATGACTATTTGAACAGGATTATTTGAACAGGATTATTTGAACAGGACCATTTGAACAGGACTATTTGAACAGGACTATTTGAACAGGATTATTTGAACAGGACTATTTGAACGGGATTATTTGAACAGGATTTTTTGAACAGGACCATTTGAACAGGACTATTTGAACAGGACTATTTGAACAGGACTATTTGAACAGGATTATTTGAACTGGACTATTTGAACAGGACTATTTGAACTGGACTATTTGAACAGGACTATTTGAACAGGACTATTTGAACAGGACTATTTGAACAGGACTATTTGAACAGGACTATTTGAACAGGACTATTTGCACAGGACTATTTGAACAGGATTATTTGAACAGGACTATTTGAACAGGACTATTTGAACAGGACTATTTGAACAGGACTATTTGAACAGGACTATTTGAACAGGACTATTTGAACAGGACTATTTGAACAGGACTATTTGAACAGGACTATTTGAATAGGACTATTTGAACAGGACTATTTGAACAGGACTGTTTGAACAGGACTATTTGAACAGGACTATTTGAACAGGACTATTTGAACAGCATTATTTTCGAAGTTTATGAACAGGACTATTTGAACAGGACTATTTGAACAGGACTATTTTAACAGGACTATTTGAACAGGACTATTTGAACAGGACTATTTGAACAGCACTATTTGAACAGGACTATTTGAACAGGACTATTTGAACAGCACTATTTTCAAAATTTATGAACAGGACTATTTTTGAACCTGATTTGCGATCTCAAAGTGTAGATGTGCCACCATCTCACGACTAGTGTTAGAGTGAGTTGTGCGGGACCAGAGGAGAGACTTGACGGCAGAAACATAATTAACTCTATAAATGCACTCTAGCAATGATCATGTTATGCTGATTAATTATTGTGTAGTTTTCTTCAGTGTCTTTTACACGTAAATTTCTCTGTATGTCTCGAGATGCGAAGTCTTCAAACGCTTCCATCATATTAGACGACGTGGTAATGCCAGCTGTAGCCATCGTCTCTAGCGGCATCTGTTTGCTGGTGTATACCCTCGCGCGAACCCTCAAGTACCCTCATATACCCTCGTTCGTACCTACATTCATATAGCACGTATGTTAGGCTAGCAAACACTCTAACATATACAACAGGGGTGTGTCCATGTGTTAGTTGAATATAACCCCTTCCAACTACAGCTCACTATACATCGCATATATAACGGGGGATGTGTGAGTTACACAGTCGAACATAACCTTAAGACTTTAAGACTATAGCTCACAATGTCGTCACAAATAATACATAATAAGAGAACACAACCTGAAGACTATATGTCACAATGTCGTCACAAATGATACATAATAAGAGAACACAACCTGAAGACTATAGCTCACAATGTCGTCACAAATGATACATAATAAGAGAACACAATCTCAAGACTATAGCTCACAATGTCGTCACAGATGATACATAATAGGAGAACACAACCTGAAGACTATAGCTCACAATGTCGTCACAAATGATACATAATAAGAGAACACAACCTTAAGACTATACGTCACAATGTCGTCACAAATGATACATAATAGGAGAACACAACCTGAAGACTATAGCTCACAATGTCGTCACAAATGATACATAATAAGAGAACACAACCTTAAGACTATATGTCACAATGTCGTCACAGATGATACATAATAGGAGAACACAACCTGAAGACTATAGCTCACAATATCGTCACAAATGATACATAATAAGAGAACACAACCTGAAGACTATATGTCACAATGTCGTCACAAATGATACATAATAGGAGAACACAACCTTAAGACTATAGCTCACAATGTCGTCACAAATGATGCATAATAAGAGAACACAACCTTAAGACTATATGTCACAATGTCGTCACAAATGATACATAATAGGAGAACACAACCTTAAGACTATAGCTCACAATGTCGTCACAAATGATACATAATAAGAGAACACAACCTGAAGACTATATGTCACAATGTCGTCACAAATGATACATAATAAGAGAACACAATCTCAAGACTATATGTCACAATGTCGTCACAAATGATACATAATAAGAGAACACAATCTCAAGACTATATGTCACAATGTCGTCACAAATGATACATAATAAGAGAACACAACCTGAAGACTATATGTCACAATGTCGTCACAAATGATACATAATAAGAGAACACAACCTGAAGACTATATGTCACAATGTCGTCACAAATGATACATAATAAGAGAACACAATCTCAAGACTATAGCTCACAATGTCGTCACAAATGACCCATAATAAGAGAACACAACCTTAAGACTATATGTCACAATGTCGTCACAAATGATACATAATAGGAGAATACAACCTTAAGACTATAGCTCACAATGTCGTCACAAATGATACATAATAAGAGAACACAACCTGAAGACTATATGTCACAATGTCGTCACAAATGATACATAATAAGAGAACACAACCTGAAGACTATATGTCACAATGTCGTCACAAATGATACATAATAAGAGAACACAATCTCAAGACTATAGCTCACAATGTCGTCACAGATGACGTAGGTGCTGGAGCCAGCAATGATGTCCCGACACATGCCTGCGAGCGTCAGCTTCGTGTTGTTCGACACGCCCTTCAGTGACGAGCACACGGGCACCGTGCCGAGGTAGTGCCCTAGCAGCATCGGCACGTCCTGGGGAACACACAAAAAAATAATAAAATAAAGAAATAAAAAAGGTAAAAAAAGTAAAAGGAAAAAAAGAAAAAAATTAAAAAAAGAGAAAAAAGTGAAAAAATAAAAATGGCAAAATGCATTATTTCCAATATAGATGATGCAAAAGACTCATCATTGGTTTTTAAATATCTCAAATTAAGGGTCCTTATATGCTACACACACACGAGTATCGTAATACCCATGTCCCTAGTCAAAATAAATGATTGAGGGCAATGTATTCCTAGTGTTGCTTAAACTGGATTTGATTATACATGTAACTACAATAATAATAAAAAAACACAATTTCGGTGGCTGATTCAAAAGGTACTCAACATGCAGATGCTAGCAAGGGAAAATGTTTGATTTTGGTTGAACATAGATAGTTATCTGCAATGTTTATATCGTAGTTATCATAGTTATTAGACAGGTGGTGCAGACACTACACCATCAGACAGGTGGTGTATACACTACACCATCAGACAGGTGGTGCAGACACTACACCATCAGACAGGTGGTGCAGACACTACACCATCAGACAGGTGGTGCAGACACTACACCATCAGACAGGTGGTGTATACACTACACCATCAGACAGGTGGTGCAGACACTACACCATCAGACAGGTGGTGCAGACACTACACCATCAGACAGGTGGTGCAGACACTACACCATCAGACAGGTGGTGCAGACACTACACCATCAGACAGGTGGTGTAGACACTACACCAACAGACAGGTGGTGCAGACACTACACCATCAGACAGGTGGTGCAGACACTACACCATCAGACAGGTGGTGCAGACACTACACCATCAGACAGGTGGTGCAGACACTACACCAACAGACAGGTGGTGCAGACACTACACCATCAGACAGGTGGTGCAGACACTACACCATCAGACAGGTGGTGCAGACACTACACCATCAGACAGGTGGTGCAGACACTACACCAACAGACAGGTGGTGCAGACACTACACCATCAGACAGGTGGTGCAGACACTGCACCATCAGACAGGTGGTGTAGACACTACACCATCAGACAGGTGGTGCAGACACTACACCATCAGACAGGTGGTGCAGACACTACACCATCAGACAGGTGGTGCAGACACTACACCATCTGACAGGTGGTGCAGACACTACACCATCAGACAGGTGGTGCAGACACTACACCATCAGACAGGTGGTGCAGACACTGCACCATCAGACAGGTGGTGCAGACACTGCACCATCAGACAGGTGGTGTAGACACTACACCAACAGACAGGTGGTGCAGACACTACACCATCAGACAGGTGGTGCAGACACTGCACCATCAGACAGGTGGTGTAGACACTACACCATCAGACAGGTGGTGCAGACACTACACCATCAGACAGGTGGTGCAGACACTACACCATCAGACAGGTGGTGCAGACACTACACCATCTGACAGGTGGTGCAGACACTACACCATCAGACAGGTGGTGCAGACACTACACCATCAGACAGGTGGTGCAGACACTGCACCATCAGACAGGTGGTGCAGACACTGCACCATCAGACAGGTGGTGTAGACACTGCACCATTAGACAGGTGGTGCAGACACTGCACCATCAGACAGGTTGCCAGTAGATGGACGCACCACTCACCACAGGTGTAGACAGTTGCCAGTAGACAGATGCACCACTCACCACAGGTGTAGACAGTTGCCAGTAGACAGATGCACCACTCACCACAGGTGTAGACAGTTGCCAGTAGACAGATGCACCACTCACCACAGGTGTAGACTGCCGTTTCCCCGACGCAGACAGGCCTGAGTTCGCCCTATTGCCGCAGTCTCTGTGGGGGTGCGGGTGTGGGGATGCGTGAGAGCTGGGGAAAATGGGATGGGAGAGATGGAAAGGTGGGGGAGGGGTGAGTGGAGGTAGGGGAGGACCCAGGGAGGCTGGGGAGGCAACAACCGGGGACGGAGAAGGACTGCCATGGCTTGCAGAGACGCCTTCAAGTGACAATTGTTTCGACAGCTCTACATGTAGTTTCAGTTTCTTAAGCGATTCTTCGTTGCGTTGAATGCTTTTGTTCTGTGGAAAAATATAGAAAAATTTGTCAGTTTTATCGTACTTGTTACTTAGTAGTTAGCGATAATTACTGCCTTATCTTAGTTGTTACTTAGTTTCTAGCGATAATTACTGTGTTATCTTAGCTGTTAGTTTGTTGTTTATGAAAATTGCTGTCTTATCTTAGTTGTTACTCCGTTGTTATCTAATATCTTGAATTTCTTCAAGCTAATATCTTTAACAAACGAAACACACACAAACACGACCAGAGCCCAGCACCTCGTCCAGCTGCTCTACCCCTCCGTCAGCAGATCTCGACGCCGCGGCACGCAAGGGCTTCGCCGGCACCGCTGGGTGTGCCGTGGCTGCCGGTCTTGGTACCTGGGGTACCGTTTGGGTAGATCGTTAGGGGGTTGAAAGATTTTGGGGGGTTGGAAGATCGTGGGGGGCGGGAAGATCGTGAGGGGGTGAGAAATCTTGGGGGATTGAAAGATGTGGAAGATCGTGGGGGCTGGAAGATCGTGGGTGGTTGAAATATCGTGGGGAGTGAAAGATCGTGGGAGGGTTGAAACATCGAAGGAGGGTTGAAAGATCGTGAGGGGTTGAAACGTCGAAGGGGGGTTGAAAGATCGTGGCAGGAAGGTGCTGGAAGAGGGCTGGAAGTAGCTATTTGGTGAATGTACAACTTACAGAACAACTTATGCAAGTCATTCCTGAAGGTAAGTTGAAAGCTGGTGATAGTTTCCATAAGAGTATGGGGGAAGGGGTGATGTATCGTGGGAGGAAGTGATGAGAGAGGGATGGGAATTTCCATTTTGTGGAGGTAAAACTTAGAGAATTGAAGAGGAACATTTATGCAGGTGTTCACTGTGGGTAAGTTGAAAGCTGGTGATATTTTTAAGATGAAAAGCATGTTAGCAAGAAATGATATAATCATAACTGGCTGCGTTGTAAAGCTGTAAATCACATTGCGTAGTGCATAATTTCAAGTAGATTTATTAAGTTTGTTTGCTAACGATAACACTAATATGATAAAACAATTATACAAATTGATTGTCGTTAACATGACGTAATTTATACACAATTCATTCATAGAATGTTTAAAAAATTGCACTCGAAAATGATAAATTGCAAGACCCAATTTTCTCTTGCCTAGTATCAAAAACTTTGCCTTGTCGAGAAATAAAGGCTATTTTTAGGACCATGTGAGATTACATTAGAGATTTTTGTGCCACGTCAGATCAAAGTCGAGAAGCCAAAGAATTTTTCTGACAATCAATTTTGAAGTGTACAACCAACTGAAGAGTAACGTAAGCGATGAGCGTAGAAATTACGCACACAGCCAGCTGATTGGTGATGTATACTGCATGTCCCACAAAAACCCGAACCGAGTATTTATTTTGCCCTATCAGTAATACCGTAATAATCAAATACCTTTTCTACACGATAATTTTGAAGGATAATTTTGCAAGAAATTAAATGCTTATGGTATTCTTGTGATGGTATTACTGATACGGCAAATAAATACTCGGTTCGGGTTTTGTGGGACATTCTGTATAATGGGTAAATTGGTAACGTGTACAGTCAGTTGAAGAGTACTGTATACGGTCAGTTTAGGAGTAGTGTAAGCAATTCACTTAAAAATAAGGGATACAACCTGATGACTGGTAATGTATGTTATCAGTTAATTAGTATTGTATACAATCAATTAAAGATTATCACAAAGACGTTCTCTCAAAAATTTCGTTGATGTAACAGAAAGGTTCGCTCGCTGTCTGTAGATTTTTGCCAATGCTAGGTTCGCGGGACCTCATTGGCCGGACTGCGCTCTCTTACCACTCACCGCGGGGCCGCTCGTGGGAGTCGCCATGGGGTCTGGAATAGGATTTAGAATCTGTTCATGAGTTCATGACAGAAGAAACAATGCAAACACTGTATAGTTTTTTTAGGGTAATGGTTTTAACTCTAGTGTGTTTTCATAAAAGTAAATAAATGCGAAAATAAACAGGAAGCTGCATTCAAATATGACCATTGTACTACATTTAAGATGCAATTTTTTCCAGTATCGCTTGCGGTAAATAAATTATTTTGAATTGTTTAAATTGTTTAAACACTGCACAATAATTTTTTCACTAAGAAAATGCTGTGCATTGTGAAAAGTAATGTTGGTAGCTGCAAGCGTCGTTGAAAACCTGGCGTTAACTGAAAATCTATTTTCATTTAGTCCCATTCACATTCACCAATATTTACCTTCCTTCTCATGTGCATCACTCACCATTTAGGCTAAAATAATATAAATTATTACTCATCTAATGGAGTGTAGCACGTGTAGGTCAAGAAAAAAGTCGTGTCTATTCTGAACCTTTTAATAAACTTCTTGAATCGGCAAAAAAGAAGAAATCCGGTTGCTGTACAAATACGATGTGTGTGATGAGCGTATCTGTGATACAAGCTTCATCAACTCTACAATTTCCAGTGCATTAATCCATCAGATTCGAGTAGGAATGAATATCACGTGAATTCTTAGGAAATAGGAACGTGTGTCATGTGATTTGTCGAACATTATTGGACATTTTTTGACGGGCCGTGTGCACTCGGCCTCATCAACTCTCGAAAGATTGATTTTTTTTATTTCTTACGGCCATTCTTTCATTTCGCCTTCTTTCTTACTTCAAATAAAGGGGGATGGACTAGTTAATTTTGAAGTGGAGTCAGTTCTTAGCCTAAATCGTAGCAAAATTCATCCATAGAGGATCCTGCTTCACTGTAGACTGAGAGAATCTTTAGCTGTGCGCCTGCCCAGTATAATTCCTCACCAGCTTCAGCATGGGAATTTTCGTAGACGGGTTGTTTCTTCTTGACGACGATCCTGCTAGCAAAGGGCACGCCGTCTTGCAAGGGCACCATCCCGGGCAGGACGCCATCCTTCGCCTTGAGTGCCAGGTTCTCCATCGCCGTCTCGAACTGAGGTCTTTTAGGCGAGACCTTCGGGGCTGCGGGCAAAATGACAGCGTAAGGAAACTTATTCAACTCTTTCCTGCACTATTTAAAATTGCGAATGAAGAACTTTTCGTATGAAAAGTGATCTATTATAGGAAAACTAAACTCTTTCCTGTATCATTTAAAATTGGAAATGAAGAACTTTTCCTGTGAAAAGTGCACTATTATAGGAAAAATGTTCTTTCCTGTTTCTTTTAAAATTGGAAATGAAGAACTTTTCCAATGAATAGTGCACTATTATAGAAAAATTTACCTCTCCTGAACAAGTTAAAATTGGGAATGAAGTACTTTTCCTATGAAAAGGGCGCGATTATGCAGCTTGATGCATGTAGAGTAAAGTACTTCCATTCGTGAAGTAAAATATCTGTAAAAAAGTTATGGCTGCATTACGCAAAAATGACAAGTAGTAATCAAGTATTTTGTTTCTTTGTTTTCTGTAATTTGGTTTGTGCCATATCTGGCACGCGATGCACAGAAGGGTTAATTAAGTGACGATTGGCTCAATCTCTGTACAAAAAAGAACTGATCGCAGCGAGCGACAGAATGCCTTGCAGATGTGTGCACTATAATAAAAATTTATAACGCTTACCTAACACAAAACGATAATATGTGTACATTGCATTAGGTAACTTACAAACAATGAGTTAAATTGAGTTGAACAGAGTTATTTTGAACTGACCAATACAAATAAATACATATAACACAAATGTTATTTATTTGTAATGATACAAAAATCATACAAATGTTCGCAACAATATACCACAGCTTAAGTGCGTATTTCAACGATAAAATAATATGAATAACCGTAGCAGAAAGAAAGAAATATGGAAAATTTGATGGCTGAATAAAAACCAGGAAAATACAGTAACATTTAACTTGACTTCAATACAGCGATAGCAAATGAGTTGGGGTAATTGTTGCAGAGGCAAGTAACCGTTGTAACGAACTCCTGTGTCGTACCCTTTGTTTTGCCTTTCATGGTTGGTGTTCGTGTTGCGCAGCTCCGAGACTCAGAGATTCAGCTTTTTCGAAATGTTTTTCAAATGAACGTTTGATGCATGAATCAAAGGAAACGAACAGAAAGAAAGAAAGTTTATTTTAAATCAAGACAGTACAAATACCTTAAAGCAAGGATCCTTAGCTGATACTCACACACATGAGTATCGTAATACCCATGTTGCTGGTCAAAACAAATGATTGAGGGCAATGCATTCCTGTTGTTGCTTAATCTAGGTCTGATAATATATGTATCCACAATTTAAAAAGAAGACATAATTTCAGTGACGATGCATTATTGAAAACACTCTTACTGGTGCACACTTAGGATATTAAAAAAAAACACAAACCTGAGGTCTGTTGACTGTCGATGGGTGGCTGTTGCATGGCTGTCTCGTCAGTGGCTGTGCTGTGTTTCGAGCACAGTGTTCAGTGGCTGTACAGTGTCTGGAGCACAGTGTTCAGTGGCTGTACAGTGTCTGGAACACAGTGTTCAGTGGCTGTACAGTGTCTCGAGCACAGTGTTCAGTGGCTGTACAGTGTCTCGAGCACAGTGTTCAGTGGCTGTACAGTGTCTCGAGCACAGTGTTCAGTGGCTGTGCTGTGTCTCGAGCACAGTGTTCAGTGGCTGTACAGTGTCTCGAGCACAGTGTTCAGTGGCTGTACAGTGTCTTGAGCACAGTGTTCAATGGCTGTACCGTGTCTCGAGCACAGTGTTCAGTGGCTGTACAGTGTCTCGAGCACAGTGTTCAGTGGCTGTACAGTGTCTTGAGCACAGTGTTCAATGGCTGTACAGTGTCTCGAGCACAGTGTTCAGTGGCTGTACAGTGTCTCGAGCACAGTGTTCAGTGGCTGTACAGTGTCTTGAGCACAGTGTTCAGTGGCTGTACAGTGTCTCGAGCACAGTGTTCAGTGGCTGTACAGTGTCTTGAGCACAGTGTTCAATGGCTGTACAGTGTCTTGAGCACAGTGTTCAATGGCTGTACAGTGTCTCGAGCACAGTGTTCAGTGGCTGTGCTGTGTCTCGAGCACAGTGTTCAGTGGCTGTACAGTGTCTCGAGCACAGTGTTCAGTGGCTGTACAGTGTCTTGAGCACAGTGTTCAATGGCTGTACAGTGTCTTGAGCACAGTGTTCAGTGGCTGTACAGTGTCTCGAGCACAGTGTTCAGTGGCTGTACAGTGTCTTGAGCACAGTGTTCAATGGCTGTACAGTGTCTCGAGCACAGTGTTCAGTGGCTGTACAGTGTCTCGAGCACAGTGTTCAGTGGCTGTACAGTGTCTCGAGCACAGTGTTCAGTGGCTGTACAGTGTCTCGAGCACAGTGTTCAGTGGCTGTACAGTGTCTCGAGCACAGTGTTCAGTGGCTGTACAGTGTCTCGAGCACAGTGTTCAGTGGCTGTACAGTGTCTTGAGCACAGTGCTCAGTGGCTGTACAGTGTCTCGAGCACAGTGTTCAGTGGCTGTACAGTGTCTTGAGCACAGTGTTCAGTGGCAGTACAGTATCTTATGCAGAATGTACAACACGCCTTCGTACATTATGCTCAATTCTGCATTGTAAGGAGGAATATTGAAAGAATTGTTTAAAAAAAACGAAAGATTATCCTCTACTAGCTTTTGTGCATTCTCTAATCATGTGTTCAAGTGATTGAAAATTCTATTTCAAATATTTTTGTTGCGCAAATTCTCAGTTTCTCGTGAGCTAGCCTCTGCTGTGGAGTAGTTCAATGCTTTGAGAGAATTTATTTTTACCGCAAATTTGTTGATGAAGTACTGTGCTTGTAACTGCAAGCCTGAATGGTGAGCGTACCTATTGATAGTTCTGCAGAAAAAATATAAATGTGTTGCTATTGCGATTAGGTTACTATTTCACATTTGTGAACTATATGACTACCTGGTAGTCTGTATACATGACCAGCTGGTCGTCTGTATACCATAACCACTCGGTAGTCTGTATACCACAACCACTCGGTAGTCTGTATACCACAACCACTCGGTAGTCTGTATACCACAACCACTCGGTAGTCTGTATACCACAACCACTCAGTAGTCTGTATACCACAGCCACTCGGTAGTCTGTATACCACAACCACTCAGTAGTCTGTATACCACAGCCACTCGGTAGTCTGTATACCACAACCACTCAGTAGTCTGTATACCACAACCACTCGGTAGTCTGTATGGCACACAGTAGTCTGCACACCCTGTCTCCAGCAAAAATTTGAGCACACACACAACCGAGGAACACAAACACAACTGGCATCACTGCCGCCACTTCTGCTCGTCACTCTCGATCATGCCTTCAGTGGCGGGGCTCAGTCTCGTATTGCTGAGAGTGGCCTCAGCTGGCGATATGGTGATTAGACAAGACTTGTTTATCTGCACCGTGACTAAGTGGTCAAGTAGAGAGCCTAAATACCTGAACGAATCCCATAACATAGTTTTATTAGCTAATGTATTATTTCAACACAACCACAAAATGGGCGTTTCAAGTGGATGGGAAATGAAACTGAGGATGTGGACGTACTCAATTGTGGTTATGGAAGCATTCACAAAATCACGGTGTCTTTGATTGTGAATATCTGTTTTTATTTTTTTTTGATGGAAAGTAAGTTGTCCTTAATATTTTGTGTATTCATTTGAGCTTGAGCTCTGAGTTCAAACTGTATACAAATACTTGCTCTAAAAAAAAAGATGTTTGGAGTTTGTATTTTTCTTTTAATTTATGATGAAACAAGAACACTTTAGGGTTAGTAAGTTGTCAAATGCACCTCCCGCGAGAGAGAAGAAAGCGAGAAAGCGAAGATATGATCTACGTGACTTGCAACAACTAGCCGTATCGTGACGTCAACCTCTTGCACTTTGTACTTCTTTTTCGAAGCTTAAACTGTAACAGGCACCATAGAGTAACTCAAAAATACTAAGAATTATTCATCTCTATATTGCACGGAGTTTATTACCTCTTGCTTGCTCTCGGTGAAAAGTATCTACATATCTTGATTGCCTTAATAACACCATACATTTGTTTGTGGAACCTGTGCATTCTGTAATGACTGCTGATTTCTATTTATCTATTGTTATTGGTTTGTGTTTCAACATTTAACTCGTCGCATCTGAAGCAATACAGCGAAAATTGGAGGTAGTGAGACCAGTATCCCAGATACGCTCCTCCTTTATTTAAGTTGTTCAGGTAACCTGAGTGTACCGAATTATGTATCGTATCTGCTTAATTATTTACATGGTTTATGGGTGATAACATTAAATGGAACTCAACATCAGGCTGTTGATTTGTTGATTGAGTCAACTCTGCGCGTGAATTGTTTATGGAAGTACGCCTTAGTCATAATTACGGGCATCTTATTGGCGTTTCTGTTTGACGAGTCTCAGTAAAGTTGTAGGTGAAGGTTTTTGACTCTATCACTTATTTCAAGTTTAAATTTAAGTCTTGCTGTGATCTCATTTCATGTAACTAAACATGAAAGTTTCTTTTGATACCTAGGTTTAGATTTATTCCTACTTGGAATAAATTAAATTCCATTTTTGAATGTGTTTCGGGATCAGAAAGTTTGCTTCAGGAATTTCACTGGTCATTTTATCACTCTCCAATGCGGAAAATTTCCTGTTTTCCAACTTTCTGGAAGCTAAAAAGATAAAAGGTTGGAACTGCAGTCGGACAAACACGGAGCTCAAGAGCCGACCTTTTCTTGGAATGAAATTCCTTATGAATGCAAAAAAAAATAAGTAAGTTAATATATTTAACTATCCCGAATACCGATGTTCTAGTGATATATAGGTCAAATTATACTTTAATGTTGTCAACGATTTTCATAATTTCGTTGATAAAAATAGGTAATATAGTCGATTTTAAACCGTTTTACACGAATAACAATGTTCTCGCAAATGCTTAGTTTTCTAGTTATTTAAGTTTGAAGTTATGCGAACGACGCTCCTCCTAAATTGCGTTTTTTGCGCAAAAGCAGTCATTGTTTTTGATATAGAAACGGAAGCTAACCCCCTATTACAAACGTAAAGAGGTTAGGTCGTGAGGGGTAGCCACAGTTCTTCTAGTGAAAATTATAAATAAAGGTTTCTGGTGAGGTGCGTTTACATCGACTCCAAGATGGCTGCCGCCATCTTAGGTACCGGGTGCGCCATGGCGGCAGCCACCTTGGAGTTGATGTTAACGGACGTCACTAGAAACCTTTATTTATAATTTTCACTAGAAGAACTGTGGCTACCCCTCACGACCCAACCTCTTTACGTTTGTTATAGGGGGTTAGCTTCCGTTATTAATTAAATAACGCTACGCGCGCACGTTTCCATGGTGCGCACAAGCCAGCTTCAAAGTTGAATAATTCGAAAATAACGCATTAGCGAGCAGAATGTCATTCATGTAAAACATTCTTAAATGTGTTCCTTCTTTGATTCTTCGCAACGAAATTATGAAAATCGTTGACAACATCAAAGCAAAATTTAACCGACATATAGTCCAGTGATTTACTTTAATTTGAAGTATTAGTTTACTACGCTGTTATATAGAGCTTCGTTGTATGGCGATAGTCGTGTGTCCAAAAGACTAAAGGCTAGATGATCTTCAGAATTCATTGTTAAACTTCGTCATCGATTGACTAATAAGCAAGAAGAAGAAAACAAAAATTAAGTGTATACGGACATTTTGGAGATCGTTTAAAATAAAACTTATTTATGTTGCTCAATAGATTATGTGGCTGCTTTTTCGTTAGGTCCCATTTTACAGTTACTCGGGTCAATGTTCTCTTTAGGTTAAATTATAGTTCTCGTATTGACTTGTCACCATTCTATTCTCTTTAATCTTTAGTTGCTAGACTTCATTAAAGTTACAAAAAATAAAATAAACGAAGACCATTCGGATTTAAGAATTTAAGACAGTACGCAGAAAATTGAAGTTTTTTGCATACAGTGGCTGTACAGTGCATTCGGTATCCGCTGATCCAGCTTCAAACTCTGGCGTTGTGGTAAAATCATACGGCCTGGTTTTTTATACGCACAATTTACTGCTGAGGAGCCTCTGAAGGTAATGTTGAGTGTGTGAACGATTACGTTCAAGATTAAACTCTATTAGTTTAGGGTTGCTGGTATTATTAAATTGATTTTAAGCCCATGTTTCGCTCAAATCAAGAATTATTTAAAACTGTCTCAAGTGTGACACTTGCATTTTTCAACTTGCCTTATTATTCGAGTGTTAGATACTCATTAACGAGTTAGGTGATATTAAGTTAGGTGATTTAGCGAGGTTGTTAGAAAATGGTTGTGGCACAACTGTTTTCCTCACCTGCTGTGAGAAGGTGCACCGCCTTGTTGAGACATAGGCGGCCTAATTTGGGAATATGTTTTAGCTTTCCTTTACGCAGGATTAGGAACTTGATCGAAGCAGGAATTTTTGTGAAATTAATTTGTGTAAAATGAATTTGTAAGAAATGTCATTCCACAGCCTGGCCGAGACAGGGACTTGTTTGTAACGCTAAGGTTGGAAAATTACGTTAAATAAACTTGTTTTTTACCCCAGCTTGCCAATAATACTGTCTAGGTTAGTTACAATAGTGAATTGCTGTCGATTTGTTTCATTCTGAATGGCGAGAAGTCGGCGTTTTATGAAGAAATTCCTTAAACATTTTTGACTTGCATTTATTTCTGTGGGAACTCTTGCATTCACCTTATTGACTTCCGTCTGTTAGATGCCTTCCACAATCTTTAATAATCTGATAATGAATTATATTTAGCTCTAGTCTGTCCAGGGAACCACGTATTGCATCGTACTGTATGACTCGGAATTTGATCTTTTTAGGTATCATAGCTCTGTAATGCTGCAACCGATTAAAATACCCGCTTCAGCGCATTGACTGCAATGGGTTAAACTGAAGTTCAATATCTAACTAAAATTTAAAATCAAAAGTTGTTGAAAGATTTTAAATAACAAACTTTAACTTGGTTAAATAAATACCATTAATTTGGAAAGATTGTCAAGATTTTTTCAAATGACCGATCGATGGGTCGTTTTGTAACTGGAAAAATTTAAGCACGACCCTCCGGTGGGTCACACTGCGATGAATGTATTGAAAAAACGAATTTGTGAGGTAAACTGGTAAATGTGGAGGAGAGGACCATAATCGCGCGTCGGATGGCAACACTACAGTGGACTCTCCCTCCCGACGCGCTCGACCATTCCCGCCATCTAAGACGAAAATGAACATACTGCTACAATTCGTTATTTTTGGGTGATAATTTCTATTTTTTTATTAACTAAAAGATCCTAGAAGTGGGTTCAGGCTCCACGGGGCCGACAAAATAATAAATTACAAAGTACCCAAACGTACTCTACTCAAAATAAACCTACCGCTATAACTCGTTATATATTCATTTCCGATGGAAAAAGCGTTGCAGAAATAATGTTTATTTACATCTCATTAGCTATGTTTAGGCACCGAAAAGTGGGAAATCGATTATGGTCCTCTCCCACTTTTACCCGTTAACCAATGTCAACGCATCTTATTCTATCATTCGCACTGTGGAAAAATTTGGCGTAGTGTATTAATGGAAATCAATAGCAGTGAAAAATTGACTTATCAGAACTGTTACCCCTCAGGGAGACACAACTATTGTATCTACGGGAATTAGCGCTCCCAGGGGGATTATGTGAGGGTCCGAGCTAAAGGTTAGGTAGGCTCTCTTTTTGTTGAAGAATGGGTTTTTGTTTTGTTACGGACCTGTTTTCCCGGTTCACTTCTGTCCTGTTTTTCAACACCTACTACTTTCTTCTGTAGCTTTTTCTTGCTTCATGAACTTCTTTCTTAACTTACTGTTTCTGTGCATCTTGTACATAGATTCCGCATTCCCTTAGATCCATACTAAATGGTGCCTTCTTCCTTCCTCTTTTTGGATCGCATTTGTTGCAGATAGGGAGGCTTAAACTTACTAATAATCCAATCTTCGTATTGTTATTCAACATTGAATAACAGTGGGAACAGTTAATTCTGTTCCTTTTAATGTGGACACCGATGCGTCAACTCTATGCTCAGATGATAATGAGATCAATTTGATAGATGGCCTCAGAACTTGAATGCTGGGGAATTTAGGAACTAACTGAAACGCAAGGCCCGTCACAAACAAGACTGCATAAAAGCAACAAAAATATTTTGATTGTGAAATTTCTTCCTGAGGAGATCACACGCTAAAAGTAACGTAATTTTGGTACTTTTCTTCCCAGTGCTAATTTCTGCAATAATTTACATATATTAAAAATAAACAATAAACCAAACCTGGTGAGTATTTTAATTATTAACTATTATATATTTTATAATTTTATTTGTTGTTCATTAGTATTAAAATTTAACGGTATTTATACGTTTTAGAAAGCTTAATATCAGAGCATAATATTTGTAGGTCGCAATAACTTTCTGGTTATCATAGTGTCCCATATCATTTAATTTTTTATTCACTCTGCCTCACAGAAAACAAAAGCATTGCAAAATTTTGTTTTGGGGCAACCTGCTCTGCCACCTTACAAGCTGATTTAATCAACTGCTTGTGCTCTTATTTCATGAATTCTGTTGTCTTCGCTCCCTTAGGGGGATGCAACTATTGTATTTATGGGAATTAGCACTCCTAGGGGAAAATGTGAGGACCCGAGCTGAGCGTTAGGTAGCCCTTTTTTTTGTTGAAGTAAAATGGCACATGTTCTTGTGCACCTTGTGCATAGATTCCGCGTTCACTCAGCTCCATACTAAATGGTGCCTTATTCCTTCCTCTCTTTGGATCGCATTTCTTGCGGATAGGGAGGCTTAAACTAACTAATAATCTAATATTCGTATTGTTATTAAACATGGAATATTTTTCATAGTTTTCTATTTTAAGAATTTGGAAAAATACTGAGCGGGCTTCTAGCTGTTCTCCTGCCAGTTACCAAGTCCTTGAATAGTCTGTCCACTAATGTACGCATGTGATGCACATATCCTCTCGTCGTGGTAGATAAGATACTGCCTGTACAAACTTGCCCACTCGAGATAGCGAGCAGCGGCAGCTGCACACACGCAGCAGCGGCGGCAGCAAGGCAAACAATGCGACCTTGGTATCTGTGTCTAGTAGTTCCTGTGAGGCTTCTGACATCGAGAGCTGCACATCCACTGAGATTTATTCACTTAATTCAAGCGTAGAATTGATATGAATAAACGGTGTAGCTAACAATTAAAGAGAAGTTTTTTGTTTTTCTTGGTAAGAGCAGTCTTCTACAGCAAGGTTGTAAATGTGAAATGCGTGAAATGTGAATGTAGGGAAACGCATTTCTGGGATTTATTTGCGGAGTGTGCTACCACTGCCAAATTTAGAAGGCAAGATCAGAAACTAAACTTGACATGGATGTAACAAGAACTGAATCTTTAACAGACATTCTTTATTTCACAAACTGTAACTCTGCTGAAGTGACTCGGTGACTACCGTGAAGGCATCTAATCGCAGAATTCGACTGTGTTGTCGTACGCTGCGATCCTGCACTCGAGGTGACTCTACGTCCGCCATGCGTGTGCTGGTGCGAGTCTACGAAGCTGCCGCAGCGCGCTACCCACTGATTACGCTCACTCTGCAGTCGGGTAAGAAAGCCATGGCGTTACTCTGCTAATATGGGTCTCTGTTATATATTACCAATGGTCGTTGAAATCTCATGTTCAGTACGAAATGCCTTCCTCCTTCCTCTCTATGGGCCACCTTTGTTGCGGATAGGGAGGCTTAAACTTACAGCCCCCTCAGGTGGATGCAACCATTGTATCTGTGGGAATTAGCACTCCCAGGGGGATTATGTGAGGTCTTGGGCTAAAGGTTAGGTAGGCTTTTTTTGTTGAAATAGAATAAATTTTTTATTTTGTTACGGACCCTCTTTTTTCGGTTCACTGCTGTCCTGTTTTTCAGCACCTACTACTTTCTTCTTCAACCTTTATTCATGTTGCACGAACTTCTTTCTTAGCTTACTGATACGTTTTGCACAGGTTCTATGTACCCTTATTTCCATACTAAAGGGTGCCTTCCTGCATATTTTATTTGGAACGTCTTTGTTGCGGTTTGGGAGGCTTAAACTGACATCTAATTTAGTCCACCGCACATCACTCGCGTCGGAGAACGCGTCGAAGGCACCGGCTCTAAGGTTCTGCTGACTAGTGGAAGAAGCACATTAATTTAGACGAGTAATTCATGTTTCATTATGTATAACTGATGAATTTCAGTCCTTTCTCCTTAGTGATCTCACTAAGTAAAGACACGGCATTTATCTCATTGACCCTCTCGATAAACTTCAAAGTGGATAAGCATTTCAATTCAACATTATTCAAGTTGGATTTAGCGATGTTATTATTTATATATTGTAAATAACGATGACGCTCAGGTGGCCTGCTGGCGGCAGGAGATGGCATCTCTCAGGTGGCCATAGAGCGGCACCAGCTGCGGCAGTACGAGTGGCAGCGCACTGCTCGCTTCTTTGTGCTTGGCGCCTTCGTTACCGTGAGTGCTATGACTTTGGTCGAGTTCAGGAATCTCCCGGAGTTTCTCCAGAAAATATACGGGCAGAGATTTTGAGGCTTAGAAAATTATCAGGCACAGATTTTGAGGTTTGGACAATTTTCAAGCTACTGAAAGTAGCTACTCATAATTCAATTTTCAAGCTCGACGGAAAATTATTTATAAAGATTAAGTATAAAAGAACAGAAGGAGAGAATATGAGTGTAGATCGTAGGAGTACGGATAATGAGAAAGCTTTCAATTTGAAAGCTTCCAAAACTACTATGAAATTTTGTTGAAGATATTAATGCCTTGAAAACTGGTATGTACTGCCGTGTTTGATGGAATGACGCTACAAGTTGGATGAAGAATGTATGATACTCACTATGCCGAGCTGTATTAACACAACCGAAGCCCCCAGAAAAGAAGCGCTGGTGATTAAAAAGCTGCTCAAATAACGTTGTTGCAAAAGTATTTTATAAATGATTCACCTCTTAGCTAATATACTCAGGAAATGTATGGATGATTCTCGCTATATTCTCCAATCAATTTCACTTGAGTTGGTTTAGTATCTCGCTTCTGACATCAAAATTGCCCCATTGGTTGGATATTGCTTTGCACACACGCAATATTACGTACTTTCACCACATTTAAATTGTTACACACCCGAAAACTAGCCCAATAACGTTATCTATAGTGTAAAAAAAGAGCTCTAAAACCAGTAATTTAACTGCAAAACCATCAACCTTGCACAACCGGTGTTGGGTCCCGTTCCAAACACTAACGAACTCCTGTACGCACTGCGGTATGAGACAAAACCGTCAATATGGAGAACTATGCTCCTGCAGATGAATGAACCGTTTATTCTGTCCCGTTTAATGTGGAGGCCGATGCGTCAACTCTCTGCTCTCCTGATAATGAGATCAATTTGACTGGTGACCTCAGAACTTGAAGACTAAGGAGTTTAAGAAAAAGAAAAAAAAAGAAAACGGTTTATCTCTAATAAAGAGGGTACAAAAAAGATAGTACATCATGGCTTTTTAAAGTATATTAAAGTAAATACACTTAGATGATACACACACATGAGCATTGTAATGTCCATGTCACGAGTCGAAAAGAAATTATTGAGGGCAACGTACTCCTAATGTTGCATCATCTACATTTGATGATATATGTAATTGTAATTGTAGGAACCTCCTGAAATGCAAGGCTCGTTACAATCTAGACCGCATTCAAGCAACAAAAATAGTTTGATTGTTTAATTCGTCCCTGAGGAGATTGCGTTAAAAACCACGTATTTTGGTATTTTTATACTCAGTGTTTATTTCTACAATAATTGACCTATAGTGAAAAAAAAACAATAGACAAAACCTGGTGAGTATTTTAGTTATTAAATATTATATATTGTTTAATTTTAGTTATTGTTTATTAATAATAAAATTCAAAATTATTTATACGTTTGAGAAAGCTTAATAACAGAGCATAATATTTGTAGGTCGTATATAGCTTTCAAATTATCACAGTATTCCCTATAATCAAGTTTTTATTTTCTGCATTCTACAGAAAACGAAAGCATTGTAAAATTTTGGTTTAGGGGAAACTGCTCTGCCATCTTTCAAGCTCATTCAATCATCTGCTTATGCTCTTATTTCATGAATTCTATTGTCTTAGTAAAAAAAATGATAAAATTGGAGAAATTAAACTGTCTTGTAGACTTAGAAGCTTTTGTGAGAATCCATTCGACGAGATAACCGATGGCTGTTTAAGATAAAATGTCCATTTTATTCAGGATATAGTTATTGCGTGTTAACATTTTGAACGTAGAAGTTAATAGGCATTTCCCTAAACAGAATTTCCAATATGTATTGTTCCTCTCATGCCAATACAGGGAAAAGGTAGAATATGAGAAACGTTATTTCAGATTCCTACCCTTTTCTACATTCCCTGACATTTTTCAAGTATTTCACCTGAATGTAGTTATGACAACTGACTAGAAAATAATCATTTACTTAGTTTTTAGGAGCTGAAGTAGACAGAAAGCTATATCTAAGTTTTTTCTTGTCACAGACATCGAGAAAATCCTAAGAATTAAGTTATAAATTATTCTTCGATTTCTATCTGAGTCACAAATGCTACAACGACATTTTATTTCCCTGGCGCTGATACCAGAGCATGCATCGGGTTTTCAGGTGCGTAAATGGTATTGTGGGACGCAATAACGATAAATCCAGCCAGATCGGCACTCACTTCGTAAACTCGGATTATTTGTGAAATTAAGGTTTAGTTACTTATTAACTTTTTATCCCATGGTGTATAAGAAAGAAAAAAAGAAAAACAGTATATTTCCAATATAGATGGTACAAAAGTACCATTATTGGTTTTTGAATCTCTTAAAATTAATACACTTAGATGATACACACACACGAGTATTGTAAAACTCGTGTCACTAGTCGAAAAGAAATGATTGAGGGCAATGTACTCCTAATCTTGCTTAACCTACATTTGATAATACTTGTAATGATAATTATAAGAGACAACGCAATTTCATGGACGATGCATTTTCATTGTGAGGTGAAAACACTTTTGACAGTTTACATGTACATGACATAAAACTTCGCAATTCTTGACGCCAGGAAAAAATACATGAATCGCTTGTTTCGGCCAATGTTCAAAAGTGTCATTTTAAGGAAGCATGAAAAAAAATATATATATAAATATACATCCGTATATATATACATATATATATATATATATTCATACATATATATATATACATGTACATATACACACATACATATACATGTGTACACGTACACATGTCGGGTTTTTTTTTTCGCCGTTGGGTGGTTTGAATGTAAATATTAATTCTTGAACGGCTAAAAGAAACTCGAACAATTCTCGATAGTGATCTGGGAAAATTATGAGAGGGATAATGAAAAACGGTTTTGGACTCAGCTTAATTCTGGTGGAGTTTATTGGAAGAGGAAACCAGGAAAACTGGCTTGGATCTTGATCTCGGAGAGCTTGTCTAGGTGGGCAATCCGTGCCGGAGAGCCAGGCTGGCGTTGGCGAAGGCCGTCACGCGATGGAGTAAGCAGGGTGAGTGAGTTGTATTTGGGAACTTGAATTAGGCAATTTGAGATAATTGAGCGAGGGTCAGTGACTTAGTTCAGGTAGAACTAATGACTCAAAATAAGGTGAGTTGTGAGTGAGCAAGTTAATTCCGGCTCATGTGAGCAGAAGCAAGTCGGCACATTAGCACATTAGCACATTAACGGGAGCAAGTAAAGTTACTGCTTATGTGAGAATAGCATTTAGCATGGCACTCAGGAAACCCAGGGAGATTCAAAACTGTGAGTGTTGTGTGTATGGCGATGATGTAGAGGTCCTGCACAGGAGTCCAAGACGCTGGATGAAACGTTCCAGGAGAGACATCAAGACATTCCACCACTGAATATCCAACATATAATGACAACTCTTCCCACACGGAGAAATCCGAGAAACTCCTACAGGTCTGACACCAGCTACTTTAGGATTCTCACTTTTGGCAAACTCAGAAAGAGATAGGACAGATTTTTGGTTGACAGATTTTAACAATAAATAAATTGTTTAATCACTAATGCCTCTGGCTTTAAAAAATCTGAGTATTAGGTTTAAGAACTTCCGGTAATAAGGATCGTGATTCCTTACAGAGACTACGGGCAAGTAAACACGAGATCTACGGAATATCGTGAAAATATCAAGTGACTGCACTTTTGAAAGCAGTAAAAAACATAAAAATCCTAAAGTTCATGGATAAAAATCCTAGTAAAAAATCCTGGTAGATATCATTTGCAATACTAAAGGAATTAAGGAATAATATATATCCCCAATAAAAGGAAAAGGAAAAAAACCTAAGCGTTGATTTCACAGGCGGAAAATACGCGAAGAAGGAAAAACACGAGAGCATGAAGGTTCCGTGCGGCGATTTAGCCGGCGACTTTACGTGTCGGCCTCAGCCAGAGCCGCCAGCAATTTGCACACACTCAAGATAGGCAGCTGGTAGTGAGTGTTCTTTGTCACAAGAATGCGATGAGTTAAATTAAATTTCATTGGAATGTTTCTCTATTGAAATAAGGGCGTTTACGTAAAGGTTTCCAAAAGAGTATGGAATTAAGAAATGAAATTCCAAAACTCAGCAAGCATAGACAGGAATACTTTTCGTAATTTAAGACTACTGCGAGTCGGTTTATAGCAAAAAGAATAAATGCTACTATGACACATGCCTATAGTATTTATAATCACAGAGTGGTGACAAGAAACGACGGTATGAGGTTCCGCCATTAAACAAAGCGCTATCGGCAACGAAAAACCGGCGTGCTATTATCGTAAAGAAAAGGAACGAACATGATTATGCTTTGATAATAAAATCATGACACGGAAATGCAATGCACGTTTGACGCAATATTTTTACGCTAAGTCACGTTGAGAAAAAAAGACAAACAAAGCACTGAATGAAAAACATGCTACATCCAATTCCCACGCATAACTACGTATCGTAACACACTGCACTGTCAACGATTAATACTCACTGAACACGAAGAAAAAACACGATTATATTCTAACATTGATTACTCACGAGAACGAAGAAAGAACACGATTATTTTCTAACACTTTTAAACTCACGAGAATTTGCTGTAACACCGCTAAAGTAGGACGCCAAAGTAAGAGTGGCTTTTTGAAAGAAAAGACGCGCAACTGCGCAGTGTTGCCACCAGAGGGCTCCTCTCTCGAAAAATGTCAAGTGTTATTTTTATTATTTCATGCATTTACACAAAAACTTCAATGATGGTGAATTAGAAGTAGAAAATAATTAATAATAAATTAGAGTAAGATTTTTAATGCTACTAATTAATTTATTTAAGTACGAATGGCAAATTTCTAATTCTTACGCTTATGTAGCGGTATGCTACACACATAAGCATGAGGACCAAGAAGATTATAAGTTTTGTATTTCTAATCCAACAATTTTAACATAGCGGTCATTAGTTAATAAGCATTTTATTTAAACAAAAAGTGGATGATCGCACAACAAATGTATAGTTTTTACATGAATGCTTTACAATAATAAAGAGATGACGAGTTAGGTAATGTTACAAGTTGAGAGTGAACAGAAAAAAGACCATTATCTCTAGTAAAATGCTAGTTGTCAGTCTAGTACACACATGTGTGCACATATACACGCAAATATATACACATACACATGCACGCACATACCTACACCAAACTCGTAAGGATACACAAATGCATTTCTATGCATCGAGGCAATACATACGCATTCTATTTAGTGTCATACGCATAGCGTGCACACGTACACATATATACAAGTAAGCATGTGCGCGAATATCAGCGTAAACTAGTCAGTATAAACCAGAAATTCCAGTCGAGGGAAACGGAGAAAATATCTTTTATTATGGCACGAATTTTATAAAATTTCGTACTAAAAATAGTGGCACAAAACAGTCTACCTAAGTCTGAAACATGAAAACGATTGTGGGATGTGAATAAGAGAGAAAACATTAATGTCCTGTAAAGGTTTCATATTAGAAAGAAAAAAAAATCACATTATCTTTGAAATATGGCGCAAATTGTCGGCAATTGATAAACAAACATAGGTATCACATTATTATAAGCATATAACTATAAGCGTAATACTGCAGTATAAATGGATGATCACACAACGAATTTATTGCTTCTTTTACATGGATGCTTTACAATTTCATATTAGAAAGAAAATCACATTATCTTTGTAATATGGTGTGCAGAATGTCTGCAATTGATAAACACACACACACACATAGGTACCATGACGGTCTAGTTTGATGCTTGCACAGAAATGGAGAGGAATGACATAAAATGCAACCTTCGACTGGTTTATCTACTCTAGTGCACACAGGTGTACGTGCACATATGCACACCCATATGCCCACACACACCTATATACGTACACACATATTCAAGTAAGCATGTTTGCAAATGGCAGCGTATAGGCGATCAAATCCCAAACCTACGCATACTTTAAAACTGTTCTGTGATATCTTGTATTATAAAACAATAAGCGAGGGAGATTTTTGAGCAATGGAGATACCAGGCAAATGAGATTCGACAGTGCTTATTTTGTGTGTTCTGTAACTAAGAATTATTCTTGAGACACAAGATGGCGAGTTATTTTGGCTTTAAATTCTCTCGGTCTTTGAGGGACTTTAATACTCAGGGGAAGTTTGTTCCACAGTAAGGCGCCTGATATGCAGGGTTTCCACGCGATGCAACTTTAATTACCCTAGGTGAGGAGTGTTGATTACCCCAGATTACCCTAAAACAGCTAATCCTGACCTATGATCTATAAATTAGCTATAAGGTAAATGGTCTGGTTTCCAGAGCTCCGTCACTATGAATTAGCACTGTCATAAATACAGCATGAGCTTCAGGAGGGAAGGCCAGTTGAACGACGATAGAATACTGGTCTGATATCCCAGACGAAATCACGTACAAGATGTTTGCCAAATACCTGTCGAATAGTGTTTGATGCCCGCTGTTTTCCAAGGCGCACCTTTTTCAGTGATTCCTGATCTGGGAACATTGTTTTCGTTAAATTTAAAGAGGCTAACACAATGAGATAGGTAAATGGTGCTTAGCTAAAAATGCGCAAACCTGAAGTTCCACTTTACGAGCACGTTTTTCGAGAGGATCATTGGATAGCACGTAGCTGGCAAATAATGGGGTTTTCTTTGCCACCATGGATCGTTGTTTGTGTCTCTGAGAGCATGTGACGCCTGATTTCCGATTTCCCACAAGTAATATCGGTTCGACAAACCTTACACTATGCAAAATCCTTTTGCTCTGTTGATTTTGAGGACTTGGCTAACCATTCCTCAAACTCAGGTTCCAATGTCCACGAACCTTTAAATTTCTGCTGGTAGTTTTTAGCTTTTACGTGGAGCTTTCCTTTTTTCGAGGTGGTGTCATTGGCTCTTCCTAACGCGGTGCGCGATCATATGCCATGCTGCAAGAAATGCAATATGTGTACCTATTCCTAGTATCATTATCTATTTTTCATTTAATTTTTCATTCATTCACGCGCTTTAGCCATTCTTTCAACATGCTCAATCTAACATAACACTTTGATTCACTCTCACTGATGACTTTCTGGGTTTCCTCATACATGACCTTTGTCATATCTTTTCATTACGGATTTTATCCAATCTTGTTACATCACATATGCTTCTCAGAGACTTCGTTGCCATCACATTCACTCATCAACTCATAAAGTTGATGGTAAAGTAATCAAATTTATTCATTTCTTAGAGGGCGGGTGAGGAAATTCAGAGGTTTTTGGTAAAAACTACCTTGCCTTTTTTAATATGTATAAACTTTCATTAACACTCAATTGATAGAAGCCCTAGTGCTTCAACTTTGGTTGTCGGAATTCTAGGCATGATCGCAGCTATATCAAATTCTACGTCCGTGTTACAGCGCCTAAGAAAGACAGTGAGAGTATTAACATATATTGCAAATTTTAAGTCAATAACTGTACTCATGTTTATATGAGGTTTTGCAACCAATTTTATAGCTTCTTTCTCTTGCCTTTATCACCTTTTGTAACTCGAAGTGTCAAATAACCATGACTACTTTTTTTGTATGCATCGCTACAATAACATGCTTCGTTGGCGTGGTATGTGGCTAAGAAATAGGACGCCTTCCATCTAATTAACTGGCAAAATACTGGCGCTGTGAGGTAACTGCAGATAATTCAATGACTATCACAAGAATGAACCTATTAACTATTTTTAAGATGAAACATATTAGCTGTAATTTTAAAAAATACGACAAAAATACCTGTCAATATTCTGTTGAAGCCTAAAAGCACGCGCGCAGTCAGAACAGGAGAGTGACTTTCGTCGACTGGCTGTTGCTGACACCGATCGAGTTTTTTATTAGCGAAATGCAACTCAGAATCATTCGTCAAAACGAAGTGGACAAGAGATATTATGGTTTCGTATCTTGACACCGTCTTTCGCGAGCGATTGCTGTTGACATTCAAATGTGCGACATTTACGAAAGCAACAGTGCAGTTTTGTGAACGCTAAATTCTGACTCGTTTCATTCATTTCGTTCATGTGGTGACCTGTATGGTGCTTGCATTTTGGCTTTCAATTTTCTATTTTTCATAGATGAGGCCGGCATTTCCTTCACAGAGCTCTGATTACCCTAGATTTGCCCAAATTTTTCATTACCCTAAACATTACCCTAAGGTATCCCTGATTACCCTAAACTGGGGTAATTACCCTGCTCGTGGAAACACTGCTGATATGGGCAGAGCCTTCTGCCCTTAGTGAGATGAACGATAGTTGACTAAGACATTATTGTTTCTATTCGGTTTTTGATTGGTTACAGTGGGTGGATGGAAACACACTATCTCAGCATTGCTCTGAGGAAGATATAACGAGGAGAATACGTATTGGGCCTTCTGCATGAGGAGCCTTTCTTGGATAGGAATCCAGCCGAGTTTATTGAGGAGAGGGGTTACGTGATCACTTCTTTTGAAATTACCGTTGCATACCACCTTCGCTGCAAAATTCATGCACTTTTGTAAGTCCCTTTGAAGGTATTTAGGTAAGTCTCCCCATACTAGGCTGCAGTAGTCAATGCGCGATAACAAAAGGGATTGAATTGCTAATAATCTGGATTTTTCGTCTAGCATACTTTTTATACGATGAAAAAACATTAAAGTTCCGTAGATTTTGTTGCAAGTAGTCTCAACGTGAGATTTGAAGGACATATTTCTATCGAACCAGATTCCTAGATTTTTAACTTTTTCTGATGCATTTATTTTATCATTTCCAACTGCAAGAGCAAGATCTGAAGTTTTTTTAATTGCATCTTTGGATCCAAAAATAATGCATTGTGTTTTATTAGCATTTAATTTAAGACCATTTCGGTCGTACCATGATTTCAGGCTAGTCAGTAAAGTTTCGGCTTTAATTTGCGTTTGTGGTATTTCCGATACAGAACTTGCTATTGCAATTTGAACATCATCTGCATACATTGAGATCCGTGTGTTAGAAGGCATTGGAGGGAAATCATTAATGAAAATAGAAAACAGTAGCGGACCAAGAATGGATCCTTGGGGAACACCAAAATTGTTTTGAATGAATGGGGACAATTTGTTTTCTATGCGGACTGCATGAGATCGATTTGACAAGTAACTTTCAAACCATTGCGTGTCTATTCCCAAGTTCAGTATTTTACGTAGAAGTCTATCATGTTCGACGCTATGGAACGCCTTAGAGAGATCGAGTAGCAGCAAGAGTGTTACATTCTTTTGATCGATGTCACTGTATATTTTTTCAGAGATATTGAGCAGAGCGTCTTGAGTGCTAGTATTTCTTCTATAGGCATATTGATTTTGGTGGAGTAGATTTGACTCGTCCAGGTGAAGCCCATAAGCCCAACACTCTTGTGGCGCTTGAACTCACAACATGCACAACGAAGTGAGAGCGATGTCATTCGCTACTTCTCGGTAACTACAAAACATATGTTACTGCGGAGTTTAATTTGAATGGACAATTTTTGAGGTATTTACAGCATGGTCCTTCAACTCATTTAACGCTACTATTCAGAGTGCAACACGTAAAAGTACGTTTGTTAAAATCTCACACAATCTTTTGGCAGGGAATTTTAATAAAATTAGTGTTGTATGGGAGAGTTAATAGTTTGTATTTCATGGAATGTTTCAATTTCCACGCAAATATAATTTTACTGCTTTCCCATGCCATGGAGAGCTTTTTTCACTTCCGTTTGTGAAATAGACTGGAAAATTTTGACATCCTACTTTCTGGACAGCGTAACCTGTTTTATCCTTTGATCAGTCATTACTAAGTGTTAGCATAATGCACCATTTATGCCTCCTAATTACTCCAATTCTGCTTACACAATATTTCTTAAACGCATAAAACACGCGAAGATCCACAACCAACTCTCTTTGTCTATCAACTGAGGCCTTTATATTAAAAATAATTTAATATCCAAAGTGTTGTAATACATTTCATGTATAAACTTTTTGGAAATGAACGTTTTTTCTTCCTTTCTCTCTTTCTCTTGCTCACTTACTCGGGGCCGTATTCCTCCTTCCTCTCTTTGGAACGTCTTTGTTGCAGTTAAAAGGCTTTTACTAACACCTAATCTATAAGATCCACAACGAACTCTCGCTCCCTGACTCAGGGCCCCATCCTGAGGACGTGGTACGCATTCCTCAACCGAAGGTTCGCGCACCAAGGCCGGCGAGGCGCGCTGAAGAAGTTCGCCGCAGACCAGCTGGCGTTCGGCCCTGCCTTCACCGTCCTCATCATCGCCTCGGTGGGCGTGTTGCAGCGCAAGTCACCGCAGCAAGTGGCGGTCAAAGTCAAGACCACTTTCTTGGACGTCCTCGCGGCGGGGCTCATGGTGGGTGTAAAGCAGCGGTCGGCAAAGTGGTCGATATCGACCCCTGGGAGTGGACATTTTATAACGTTTCTCTTCATTTTTGGTCATCAAAAATGTCAACAATGGTTCAATATTTTTTCACCTATTTGTATGTGTGTGTGCACGGAGGAGGTCGATGTAAATATAAATGTCCTATGTAGGGGTTGACGAGTTAAAAAGTTTGCCGACCCCTGGTGTTAAGTGGTTTTGCATCGGAAAGGGGTTTTAATGTTTTGCTTTAATTGAACGGGAACAATTTCAATTGGTTGTGGGACTATGATAAAACACTTTACAAGCAATTTAAACATTGTTTGTGAAGTAAATTTATTGTTTGCAATGATAAGTAATTTTTTGTATAGTATTCGTGAGCCTTGTCGCTCTTTTCATAAATTTTAAGAATTGCATGTTACTTCTTTTTCATGTATGTTGAGGTATGACGCTTGAAAATATGACCACTTTTAAGCCTGCAAACTTTTAGACGTCGCTTTTTTCAGTGTTCGTACACCGGTGCTAGAATTGAAGAAAACTGGGAGCTGTAAAATGCCTTTTTGGTTTCTTTGTTCGCACCTTAATAAAGGCGAAATACTAAAATATTCAAAGAAAAAATTTGAAGACTATGCCAGTAAATGCACACTAAGCATGGGTGTAAACATGTTCAATTGTTCATGTATTATCATAAACACAAACTTATGACATAAATTTTCTCGTGTATTATTTTTGCGTAGAAACTGCTCGTACGAGTGCAGCTAATGCCCAAATAACATTTTTCTCATACTTGCTGCAAGCCTTCACAGATTTTCTGCAAAATGAATACCAGTAATAGATTAAGTAAATTAATGAAAAATTTTGAGCCGATAAAAAATGACATCTGAGTACATCAAGACCTCAAATTGGTCAGTACCTTTATGGCAGAGATACATTTTAGGTTCACCGTTCTTTTGAATGCACTCGATCCAGATCACGCTCCTTTACCCTCAGTTGCAGCCATATGATAGTGTCTTGTGTATGTTCAGCTTGCCACACTTCTTCGAATTATTATGACACTTTTTGCTTCCGTGCGCAAATGAGCTGAATATATTAACTTTTAGGGGGTGATATTCTTCTAGGTTTCTAGTCAAAAGTTTTTGTTAAGATCTTGCGAGCCTCCACCAATGCTGAAATTCTGGACTGTTAACTATAAATATTTCTGCACAGCAATTTTAAGACAGAGTTGGCTTAGCCAACCTTTTATAAATAATCACCCATTGTAGTTGCATACTAAATGCAGCATAGTTTCAATTTCAAACTTCTGTGCGAAGTTGCGTCTGGAACAAAATAGTTGAAAATCCTTTTTTAGTAAGCACAGCAGCCTGATCAACTGTGTAATAGATCGGGAAAATGTGTGAGGGCCCGAGCTGAGAGTTAAGTAGGCCTTCTATTTGTTGAAATAAAATATTTTTGTTATATTAAAGACCTTTTTTTCGGTTCACTGCCATTCTGTTTTTTTCAGCACCTACTAATTTCTTCTTCAACTTTGATCTTGTTTCATGAACTTCTTTCTCAACTTACGGTTTCTATGCCTTTTCTGCATAGATTACACGTTCCCTTAACTCCACACTAAATGGTGCCTTCCTCCTTCCTCTCTTTGGATCGCATTTGTTGCGATTGGGGAGGGTAAACCAACTGATAATCTAATATAATCTGTGTAATAGATCAATCGCAGCAGCCTGACCAAATGAGGCATCAACACCATGACCGCAACGTGAGCCACCGGTGGCCACGGAGGGAAATTTCCCAACGCTGCTGACCGACCAGTAGTCACAAACTCAATATACATAAATACTTGATCTAAGCTAAATGAAGGCACGACCCAGTTGATGTTTGCTGTTCTCAACATTGCTTACTACAAGTGACTATGAATTAGAATTGAACATTGAACTTCAGTTTAACCAGTCGCAGTCTAAGTGTTGAATTAATTATGTCGATCCTTGGAAAGGTGTGGCCGGCAGCACAGCTGGTGAACTTCACGCTGGTGCCCCTCCAGTTCCAAGTGCTGTTCGCCCAGACGGTGGGGCTGTTCTGGAACACCTTCTTGGCTTGGAAGACCAACAGGAACCACAAAGACACCGCAGTGGAAGACAAGAATTCCGTCACAGAAACAGGAATTGCATCGTCGCCATGAGCAGAGAAGTACATCGTATGCAGCGTCCTTAGATCATGAAGGTGTATGGTTGTAAATGTGTTTGACTTGATTTGTAGGTGCTGATAGAAATTTTATTTTATACCGAAGTGAGTTCCTTAGAATCTGGCACTTCTGTTTAGATATTAGCTTTCCTGTAATGGCAAATAAAATAACTGAAATGCATTTATAAGGCGTAGAATTGAGAGCCGGTGAATATTTTGTTAGGAATTGAGCTGTTCATAGAATAATTTCAGAATTAATAATTTCTTAGTGTATAGGACAGGTTTGAGATCAGTCCCGAGTCGAAACTTTTATACTAACATATCTGTTCTAGTGCCTTGCCTCGAAAATAAAAAAAAAATTGAAAAATTGAGCACTCAACCTGAAAACAGTTTACTGACGATTTGATATGTGATGGAATAGGAACACTTATACAAATATCTGTATTATAATTAAGTGAAGTTTTATTTTTGGAGGAATGTGAAATAGTATTAATAAACCTGTAAAAATATGTATATATATATACTAAAATAAAATATTTCTCGTACGTTTCTGCACGAATTTGAAACCAACAATACCTGTAGAAGTAAGTGCGACATGCTATTTATATTCTAGCGACTTGGACATGAAGAAATAGTCCCAAGTTCACCAGAGGCATCAACACTGGCGCAAATCTCTGGTGGTGTCCGTGCGCGTTGCTAACAGAGAGCCGCTGCGCAGCAAATACAAAGATCAATGAATGCCATTTGCAACGCCAGCCACGGCAGAGAATGTCTCGCTGTCGCATCGACACATCAGGAAAGGTTACGCACGCATTGAAACGCCATTAAGAAAGCAGTTTAATATTTCCAAATTACTGGAAAGCTGTACCCAAACATGAACAAGTGTGAAAAAATATTTCTTAAATAAAGTGGGGAAGACATCTGATCACTAGCTAGTAAGGCACAGGGAGATGAAATGACATCAAAGACCTGCATAGCACAAAAAGTAGAGGCGCGCAGTACGCAAAATATAATTTTATGAGACTCGTTCCAGAAATTCATTATTTTTAAAGGAAATCACAGCAGCGCATCTGTAAAATAGCGGATTATGAGAGTACAGTAATGAGTTGGGTTGTGACATTGCATATTATGCATATGCAGGAAAAATATGCATATGTAAATAAAACTGCATATGCATATAAATCTTACTAAATGCAAGTGCATAATGACATTACATTTAAAATAATTTATGTGCAGATGGAAAGATACATACATGAAAATCAATAAATTATTCGTAAATATAAATTGCATAAGGGGAAATGTATACTGGAAATATATGATGACTTTAATATTAACTTTATTACAGAATAAAATTAATTTAAATACTATATGTAATGTCAATTTTGTAAACAGCCTCTATCGTTGGATCTTGTGAAAGTTTGAAATTGAATATTTCGTTGCGCATTGTGGAAACGTAACTTTACTAAGGCTCTTTATAAAGCAAAATCTGCACAATACCTATATAGAGGTTTGAAGAATGACAGTTTGTTCGATGCCTAAAGTGGATATGGATACGCGCCTTTGTGACATGGCACGGGAATTCGAAGATTATGAGGCTCTTGATGGATATTTGTTCTGTAATCCTTGTGGAAAAGAGGTAAGTTAGATTAAAAATCACTTAATTGTGCCTATTTATAATTATAATGCTCATTATTGAATAATGTTGGGGTTGTTAAATTATGAATTGAAGTTGACCAATCTATCATTCAACCATTTAATATACCTATCTAGCACAACCTTGCTCCAGATACCAAGCTCCAGGAGATTCCTTGTGATTCAACATTTACTAACAAGGATACATGTCAGGAACAGAGAGCGTTTGATGAACAATGATGAAACTGTAGTCACATATTGATCAATCCAGTAAAGGCCCTAGTACACGGGGCAACAATTGCTCCAAAAAGCAGCGACGGAAGCCTCTGAGAGCAACGGACTGCAGTTGCTGGGCGAGTTTTGGTTTCCGCGCTTGTTCAAAAACCTCGTGCACCTCAGAGCGACGGAGCTGTGCTCGACTGAGCGTCGCAGTGTGAGGTAGTCTGCAACACCGTCTCCGTCTGGTTCACTATGGTCTCGATCCGCCATACAATTGATAATAGAAGGCTTTCATCAATGTCCTATGCTATGGGACACCGCCTCCCACTGAGCCAACATAAACTCGGTCCGCCATTCAATAGGAAGTCGAAGGATTTAACACTTTGACTGCGGCAACTAAATACATAGTTCAACACCAAACTCAAATTTTAAGTCAATTGTAGTAAACAATTTTGAAAATACCAAACATGAACTGGATCGTGCCTGTATTTAGTTTTGATTAAATATTTATGAAAATTGAATTTGCGACTACTGTTCGGTCAGTAGCATTATGAAAATTACCTCCGTGTACCACCGGTGGCGCACGTCGCAGCGAAAGTGTTAATAAATGGCGCTGTGTGCTATAATATGGAGTGCTATTAAGTGTTATATAAGCAATTAAGTATCATTTTAGGCACATAATTAGTCGTAATTTCTGTACAAAATAAAGCGGAATATTACCATTTACCATACATTCGTGACGTTTCATTTTCAAACGCTGTCATTTTTCCATATATTGGAATGTTTATCAGGTAGTATTTTATGATATATAAAGTGGTCAGAAATTTAAAAAGAATAAACCAAAGGTTTAGAAGTTTAAACAGTTTTAAGCTAAATAGTAAATATGATGTAACTATCGAAGCCATAAAAAATAGAAAACATTACTAACTGCCACAAAAGTGACAGGAAAAAGAAGATTGACTCTATGAAGTCAGGTATGTGCATTCATTTTAATTTTCTGTCATAAGTAGCGGGTAGGCAAATAGGCAATACTTTATTCAGCTTCTAATGATCAAACCATTTAATGTGTTTTTTAGACTTGAACCTAACTATATCAATATAGGAAATGAATGTGCTTAATTAAGTAATTTATGGTTTCTTTTGTTTATTTCTGTGCGGTATTAAAACAAATTATTATATTGATATGCGAATATGAGCTGTAAAAAAGATATTAAAAATTTATTTCAATATTATGATGTTAATATTACTGCATTTAATATTGATTCTCAAAAATTAAATCTTATTTTCCTAGAAGTCAATAATACATCAAAAGAATTATATTGAATCAATAGTCGTATGACCCTTTAATCTCATCCATTGTTAGAGAATAAAGACAATAAACAATGCAAGGACATTTAAAAGCGCAAAACAGGATCTAGGTTTTGTATGCGTTCTTAATGCTTTTCATTTAATGATGAAATGAAGAAGTCACATGCCGCAGTCACTGCGAGCTACAACCTCCCTCTGCGATTGGCAACGCCACACTGGTTGCCTCGTGTGATAGCGCACCCACAAGTTGCGTCATTTCAGTTGCTGTAACCGAGGCGAAGTGTTGCCCCGTGTAATAGGGCCTTAGGAAACCACCACGCAACCTGGTTCCAGCCAGCAACACTCTGGTCAATCAGATGACAGTCAACCAGCCGCCAGCCAGGCAAACGTTAAGAGATCAGAGTTTCATGAAGATTTAACAAGAGCCTTTATAGCAGCAGACATACCTCTGAATAAATAAGCAATGAACAGGCGAAGTCTGTCATAAAAAATTACACTGGTAGAAACATACCCGACAAAACAACTCTCAGGATATTACGTTGCAGATCTATGCAAAGCAACAGTAAGCAGTATACAAAAAAGGACGCAGGTCAAAACATTTGGATATCATTGGACGAAACAATGTTGAACAGCGTTGCATAGCTTGCTTTGTATTTGGAGTTCTGGGTGTAGAGCAAGAACGCAAGAAATGTTATTTAGCGAACATCGCAGTCTTGCCTGCCGTCAATCATGCATCAATTGCTGCATTCGTGAATAATTCTATGCGCGTTATATATCCTGGACAAGTTCCGTACGAAAAACTCCTTATTGCATACTCTGATGCCCCACCGTACATGGTTAAGGCAATCCGAGGAATGGCTGTCCTGTTCCCCAAGATGATCCACATAAACTGCTTAGCACATGCTCTCCATTGAGTTGGAGAGTTAATCCGAACCTTTTACCCAGCTGTAAACAGATTAATTTCACCTGCAAAGAGCATCTTCGTCAAAGCACCCCAGAGAGTACAAAAATTCAAAGAACTCTATCCAAATGTGCCACTTCCACCAACTCCGGTGGTAACAAGATGGGGACGTTGATCAGCGCGGCGACGCTTTATTCGAAATACTTTGACGTAATTAGTTCTGTTGTACTATGCTTTGATAAAGGCGAAGCATTATGCATTGGTGAATGTCAGGAGCTCTTACAAGTCGATTAAGAACAACTCGCACATTTGTTGATGCAAATTTTTCACCGATTGTGTCCTGCATAAAGAAGCTTGAATTACAAGGTTTACCCATAGCCGAAGCAGTCGGCATGATAATGAAAATTGAAGAGAATTTGAGCAAAATATACGACAAGAGATTCTATGATAAACTGGTGTCGGTGTTATCGAAAAATGAAGGCTACTCATTGATGAAAGATAATAAGTGCTGTCTTGAGAGGGAGTTTATCTAAGAAGATCAAGAACAACCCAACCGAATCAACTAAGCATCTGAGCCCATCAGACATGACGGCTTTACTTCAGGCCCCGCTAGTGTCTTGAGTAGAGATGCGACTCAAAAAAAACCATGCGTTTTTTTTAAAAAAAAAAACACGTTTTTTTTACGAAAAAAACCGTGACCAAAAAAAAGTGGATATTTTTTTTTAAATATTTGTCTGAAAATAACTCAGCAAGAAAAAGAACCACATTACATTATTTGTTTTCATGTCAAGTTACAAAATAAAACAGCATACTTCTTAATTGATGGTTTTCCATGGTTTTATGAAATTTTTCCTTTTCTGCGGTTTCATGCTTTGATATTTCATTCATTTTACAATACATGTGAATGACCTTCAACTCCCAAAATGGTATGTTATAATAACATATTTTTACTTATGGTCATTGATAGAGATGTGACTAAAAAACCATGGTGTTTTTTAAAAAAAAACATGTTATTTCTACAAAAATTATGAATAAAAACCATGGATATTAATATATTTATGTGACCTTAAAAATCCAATGCTGTTTTTTAAAACATTGTTTTTATCAGAAAAATCTTGACTAAAAAAACATGGCTATTATATTTTATGGGACCAAAAAAATTTTTTTTTCAAAACATTTAAAAAAATCTTGACTAAAAAACACGGATGTAAATATCAGGAAAGTTTTTTTCTTTAATCGAATTGTCTTAAGAAACTTATAAACAAAGAATGCTGTTAATATTGAAATCATGTTTATTAGAACTGTACTAGGTCTTAGAATAAAATATCTACAAAGAATCTATTCACTCCATAAAACCTTTCGGAGACTAGCTCCATCCTCAGTCATTCAGTAAAATTTGGTGAAATGGACAATGAATTTTCACTGTTCCTTTGAAAAACATTTGACTGAATGACTTACTGAGGATGGAGCTAGTCTCCGAAAGGTTTTATAGAGTGAATAGATCCTTTGTGGATATTTTATTCTAAGACCTGGTACGGTTCTAATGGATATTAATATATCTTATGTGACCAAAAAATCCATGCTGTTTTTTGAATGTTTTTGTTTAAAAAAAGTCATGACTAAAAAACACAGATATTAATATACTATATTTTACCATAAACAACCATCCTTTTTTTTTTTGAGAAACATCTTTTTTACAGAAAAATCATGATTAAAAAATGTGGATATTGGTATATTATATGTGCCAAAAAAAACCATGCTGGTTTTTTTAAATCATGTTTTCTTTACCAAAAAATCATGACTAAAAAACATGGATATTAACGACTTTTTGTGAAAAAACAAGGTTTTTAAAATGTCATGTTTTTTTGGTCAGATAAAATTTAACAACACTCATGTTTTTTGTAAAAAATATTTTTTTCAAAAAGCATGGTTTTTTGGTCATATAAAATAAATTAATATCTATGTTTTTTTTACAGATTAGATTAGTCATTAGTTTTAGCCTCCCTACCCAGCAACAAATGCAATCCAAAGAGAGGAAGGAAGATTATGAAACAAGATCAAAGTTGAAGAAGACAGTAGTAGGTGCTGAAAAACAGGACAGCAGTAAACCGAAAAAATGTGGTCCTCAACATAACAAAAACATTTTATTTCAACAAAAAGCAGGCCTACCTAACTCTCAGCTTGGGCCCTCACATTGTCCCCCTGGGAGCGCTAGTTCCCATAGATACAATAATTGTATCCCCCTGAGGGGGTGTTTTTTTTTTACAAAGAAGTCGTGACCAAAAAATGAATAATAGTAACTATTTAATAAAAAAAACATGTTTTAAAAAACAATGATTATTTTGGTAACATAAAATATGTTAATATCCATGATTTTAAGACATGACTTTTTATGAAAAATACATAAAATAAAACAGCATGGTTTTTTGGTCGCATAAAATATATTCATATCCAGGTTTTGTTATACATCATTGTTTGTAAAAAAAAACATTTTTAAAAAACAGCATGGGGTTTATAAGTCTCATAAATATATTCATGGTTTTTTAGTCATGATTTTTTAGTACAAAAACATTTTTTTGGTCTCGTGAATATATTATTCATGTTTTCCCTCATGATTTTTTAGTAAAAAACATGTTTTTTTTTAAAAACTGCATGGGGCTTTTTAGGTCACATAAAATATATTGTTTTTTAGTCATGATTATTTGTAAAAAAAAACAGCATGGTTATATTTGGTACAAGAAAATATATTAATATTCATTTTTATTAGTCAGAATTTTTTGTAAAAAAAAAACATGTTCTAAAAAAAACAGCATATTTTTTTGGTCACCTAAAATATATTAATATCTATGGTTTTTAGTCATTTTTTGTAATGAAAACATAAAAAAGAAACCATACAGTAAAAGTGGTGGCAGATAACCCACAATTACCTAGAGGAGTCAAAGAGGTACAGCAGGAGCCACAGAACTTACCACAGAACTTATATTGATGGAGTCAAAATTCAGAGCTTATTATTTCTGCAAAGTCTGATTTTTTTGGTCACATAAAAATAAAATCAGACATAGTAGAGATAGTAAGCTCTGAATTTTGACTCCATCAATATAAGTTCTGCGGCTCCTGCTGTTCCTCTTAGATGCCTCTAACTAGGTAATTGTGGGTTATCTGCCACCACTTTTACTGTATGGTTTCTTTTTGATGTTTTTATAACAATAAAATGACTAAAAAACATGGATATTAATATATTTTAGGTGTCCGAAAAAAAACCCAGACATATACTTAACAAAATTTAGGTGTGCAAAAAACACATAAAAAACAAAAAAAACACATAAAAAACAGTTTTTTTTTTCAAAAAAAAAACGCAATCAAATAAAACCTTTTTTTTGCATCACTATTCTTGAGACGTTGAGAGAGTATTCTCGCAATACAAGAATGTATTGACGGACAACAGAAGAAAATTCAACTTTGAGAATTTGAAATTTACTGTTTTGATTAAGTGCAATTCACGTGTCTAAAATTAAGAGTATGTCATCCATTTGTTGTGCTCTCTGTTCTTGTTATTGTATGTGGTGTTCAAGTTCATGTTATAGTTTTTGATATTGGTCTTGATCGTATGGTTATATGTTTCAATAAAAGTATGAACAAAAATAAATTTCATTAACCATTCTAATCTCTCCAATAGTACATTTCTCAGCTGTAGGTATCATTCTAATGCACAACCTAAGTTCATGCTTCTTCTATATAAAAATAATGGGAAATCTTCAAATGCATACGAATTCATTTATATGCATATGCACGAAGTTAAATGCATATGCAGGGAATCAACTGCATATGCACGAAAATAAATGCATAAAGCAATAATATGCATTTTAAAAAATGCATATGCATTTAGCAATTGCATATAACAACTGCATATGGACTGAATTTTCTAGTGCATATGGCGCGTAATATGCAGTGCATATTGTCACAAGCCTAGTAATGAGTACTGTGCTCATCATCCGCTAGCAGTTACACGTACAGACTCGATATTGCAACTGCGCAGAGAAAGAAAACTAAATATTCAACCCCTTAAACCAATTTCCGCAGCAACCTCGAACGTTCCTTTCTGGTAAATGCTAAGAGAAGTTAGTACAAAAATATATTAAGAGAAGACCTTTAACAAAGCAGGAAGTGGAAATTTTGGAGGCGCTCATAGCCGAGATGCAGCAGGCTGGAGCGCAGGCTTGAGTATTCAGAGATGTTGATTTTTATACTCAGTTACAAAGAAGGCATTAAGGTAAGATATGCATGGAGAAATTTACCATGTTTTTTTAAAGAATTGAAGAAGTTTTAGTTTCACAGAGAACCATTAGGGGCAAATTTTGAATAGGCTAAAGATTACGTATTCAGAATTTGTGGCTACTTATTCATTCAGAGCCAAATTTAGGCAAATGATAGGCGCTAGTCGCTACGCTGCCAGAAGACTGCCTCACTGCTTCTCAATGAAAAATAAGAGCAAAATGAGGAAAGCAATAAAAGAGAAAAGGGCATTCGTTTGGCGAGAGCAAGCACGGCATGCCGGCCTTTCTTACAAAGTTCAGAGTTCTTGTGATCGTATTTAGAGATTAGAAAATTTCATTTTTTACCCATGAAAAATGACGCTTAAGATTAAAATAAGTCCTACTTTCAGAACCAGAAATCGTTCCAACAATAACATTTGAATTTGAATACATTTGAATTTTAAACAGCCGGAAAATCGCTTGTCACGACAGCAGTAACAGCGAAATTCAACAAAGAAACCTAGAGAGTTGCGCCACGAATGGCAAACACATTCCAATATTTCAATTGTGGAGCTTCGAAGCTCGTCCACAGAAATTGACTTTCAAATTAAAACCACTGAATCTCCGTCATATCATGAGAGTAAGCAATTCAAATTAAAAATTTCTTCTTTCCAATAAAATCTACAAAACAAATTAGTAACAAAAATTGAACATTGGACGCCAATATTGAGAAATAACAAACATCTACGTGCATGCTCCATCGTTCCTGTAATAAATTCTTCACTTCAATCGAGTGAAATCATCTCACAAATCTAACTCGGCAATTACCACCACAGGCAACGAATGTGAACAAATTAGCTACATTGTATAAACTTCCAAGAATAAAACTCAATCTACAACGCAGAAAAAGAATCATCTCTAATAGCAATTGTGATTCTCTTACTTTATAAATTCTCAAATTCGAACAACCAAGAATTCCATCAAAAATATAAATCTAATCTTTGTGTTTAAATCTGAGGAACAATGCACGCAGGAAGCGATTACAACATATTCTGCCCTTTACTCAATTCCTCTGCAACACCAAACAAAACAACAGACAAACTTCCACAGAATTAAAGGTAATGACTTGCGAATGATTACCAACCAAAAATTAAGGGCACACGTGCAACTTCTGCTTAGCCAGCATCGTAGGAGATGGCTACACGTTTCCACAGCCTGGCTCTGAGAACAGAACACAAGGCAGCTCAGGATGAACACTTACGACCCGGTGTTACTGAGACGAGTTCTGGCAGCCTGGCTCCTGCGAATGGCTTCCATGACGCTGCGCGTCGAGAACACGAACAGCTTCAGGGTCTTCAAAAGGAAAACTTTCTCGGCACAGGGTCTGCTCGATAGGCTGTTCCCTTGAGCGTTGCAGGCGCCATTTGGTGGTGCACACGCACTGTCTCGTTGAGCACCGTTGATGTTAGATGCTGAGCAGCTACTCTTGTTGCTTTGGCCTGGGTTTTGTTGTGTTTTTCCAATGGGAGTTTGGTGCGCCACTCCGGATGTTGTTGGGAGTTTACCAGCATCGTACCGTGCCCTGTTACGTGGCAGAATTTTAGCAAGGGCGAGCACCACCTGCTCCAGTGTGAGGCAGTCGTCGAAGGCGTTGTGAGCAGTGAGGCCTGCACTGCAGTAGCGGGCGGAGAGCTCCGGGAGGCGGTAGCTGCACAGAGTTGGGTTGGTTGCTTTGGCCCAAGGAAGCGAGTCTGCAAAGCCCCACACTCTGCCCAACAAAATCAGTCATAAATGCACTGCCACAACATGGATCACCAAAGAGAACTGGTGATCCATGAGCTAATGACAGTCACACGTTCTCAAGAGAATCACACTCACCTCTGATTTATTGCTAATCAGTTTTTTTTTAAGTTGGCAGTTCTGGTGCTGCCTGTGCTGCCTCTCTCGCCTCCTAGTGACTAGGGATGAATGATTGTGGCTTGCTGTCGGCTACCCTTCCGTAAGCAGGAAAATTCGCATATATGTATATTTTCCTTCTGTTAACCAGTATGCAATGAGTTATTGCAATGGGAGCAATGGGATAACTAATTCAAGCAGAAAATGAGACCTCGGTTAACTGCATAAGAAAGAGGATTAAACACCAAACATTAACTAGGTTCCCATAATAGGAAGACATTCTCAAACACAGATCTAACAATAAGGGCGTTTAAAAGCTTAATTCTAAATTTTATACCATTTAACACATTGACTGCAAAACGACTCATCGATGGGGGGCTTGAAATTTTTTCAGCAACTTTTAAAATTCATGATTTTTAATGGACCCAGTTAATGTTTGGTATCTTTTGAACTTAAATTTGAGTTGAATACTGAACTCCAGTTTAACCCATTGCAGTGAACGTGTTGAGACGTTAAAGGACATTATAATTCTGAGGAAGAAGGAAGCAGACATGAGGGCGTAGCTACAAGTGAGTTGGCTCAACACCTCTGGCTGCAGGGTCAGCCAGTCGAGCATACAGAGTTTTTATGGCCACGCCCACGTATTCCTTGGCCCAAATGGGGTACTCAAAATGATAATGAACGTCACACACAAAATCATCAGAAATATTGTACTTGTAATTGACATAGGGATGATCATAACTTAATGAAATGATTAATGAATGAATGCAAAAATGAATTGAATCATGATAGAAGTCGCTTAACTTATTTGGACCCCACAGGTAGCTATACTAAAATTTGACCATTGTACTAGACTTAAGAAACAATTTACCTCTGTATCACGCGTCGTAACTAAACTGTTATAAATTGTTTAAATAGAGCACATGATGGACATGGTTTGTGATCTAGCGAGATGTTCAAACCAAATATAAATCCAGCACATGAAGCAGAACCAAATCCTATTTAGCAGAAGCCAAATAAACGGAACAGGACACACCCATGCAGTAGAAGGCAATGACCAACACCTCAAACTTATGTCGGAGTCGGGATTTCTTGTGTTGTTATTCTTGTATTGTTATCAATATGGGAGAGCCCGCCTAAAATACTGCTACCTATATAACACGCTGTAATGTTAAAGCGTCGGGCATTCAGAGTCGAGCGCAGCCTTGCCGAGCTTACGGCTTGTGCGCGTCGCACAGCGGTGCTGGGCGCTGCCCGCCCGGGTACCGTTCATTGTGTTCATTATATTCTGTATCAGCATTATCTCAGCACATCACTCCGATAAACTACATCGCGAACTGAGTGTCACTGCAACCTCCCCCTTCACAAAAGAAACCGAAACGATCTCTAGAACCAATGAAACCTTGGACCTCAGGTCAGCGATGAGCTGAAACTCATCGGGACGACGGAACCCCTGAAACCGTCAAATCTTACACTTAGGCAGATACAACACAAAGGAGACAACAGAACTCGTTACATGGAGCCACTCAGTGAAGAGTTCCTTGGGATAACAAAGCTAGGCGTGCCAGTGTGGCAAAAGACTGACGTGTGCTGGAAGGCATGAAGGAGGTTGCAGTTCCAGAGGGCCAGGAGGAGACGAGGAGCGTCGAAGGTCCTGCTATTGTGGCCCAGCATCAGGGCAGGCCTAGGCAGGAGCTGCAGCCAGGAGACAAGCTGCCTAAGGCAGTCGGGCAGGCTCACTGATGGCACCACCTGCCCCTGCTCACAGGGTAGAGATGTGACTAGAAAAAAAACCATGCCATTTCTTTAAAAAAAACACGTTTTTTTACAAAAAAACCATGGCCAAAAAATGTGGATATTTTGGTTTTTTTTTAAATATTTTGTCTGAAAATAACTCGGCAAGAAAAAGAACCACATTAAATTATTTGTTTTCATGTCAAATTACAAAATAAAATGGCATACTTCTTAATTGATGGTTTTCTATGGTTTTATGAAATTTTTCATTGTCGGCGGTTTCACGTTTTGATATTTCATTTATTTTAAAATACATGTGAATGACCTTCAACTCCCGAAATGGTGTTATAATAACATATCTTTACTTATGGTCATTGATAGAGATGTGACTAAAACACCATGCTGTTCTTTTTTTAAAAAAACATGTTATTTATACAAAAATTATGACTACAAAACATGGATAATAATACATTTTAGGTGACCTAAAAAATCCAATGCTGCTTTTTTTAAAAACATTGTTTTTAACAGAAAAATTTTACTTAAAAAGGTCAATGTTCAGCGTGATGCAATCAAAGGAAACAGGAATTTCATTCCAAAGAATCACTACAGGAACCCATTTAAGAACGTTTTATATGAATGACATTCTGCTCTCTGATGCGTTATTTTTGAATTATTGCTTCCGCGCGCCAAAGGAAGAGAGCGCGCCAACCAGAATTTCATTAATAACGGAAGTTACCCTCTATTACAAACATAAAGAGGTTAGGTCGTGAGAAGTAGCCACATTTCTTCTAGTGAGAATTATAAATAAAGGTTGAAAGCAACCCATTAAGGTCATGTTAATAATTGTGTTTACATCTGCTCTGTGATGGCGGCGGCCGTACCGGGTGACGCCATCTATGAGCTGACTGTAAAGGTGACGACGTAATAATGACGACTAAAAAAAACGTCAAAAGCACCAAATACGAGAAATAGTACGTTAACTTTTTGTGTTACTAACTGATAACAATATTTCTTATTATTTTATTAACAATTTCTATCATTCTTTTATTTTTACGAAATTCTGGCGAAAACTTTAACACCTCATGATCCGAACTTTGCCTTTCCCAACCCAACCTGGTCGTAATCTGTGTTCCACATTTTGTGCGGGAAAGCGATTTTATGTATAACTTCAAAGCTGAATAATTCAAAAATAACGCATCAGAGAGCAGAATGTCATTCATGTAAAACGTTCTTAAATGGGTTCCTTCAGTGATTCTTTGAAATAAAATTCCCATTTCCTTTGATTGCATCACACTGAACATTGACCCTTAAAAAAACATGGCTCTTATTATATTTTATGGGACCAAAAAATTTTTTTTTTTCATTTTGTTTTAAAAAAATCATGACTAAAAAAACTCGGATGTAAATATCAGGAAAGTTATTTTTCTTTAATTGAATTGTCTTTGGAAACTTATAAACAAAGAACGCTGTTAATATTAAAAACATATTTATTAGAACTGTACTAGGTCTTAGAATAAAATATCTACAAAGAATCTATTCACTCCATAAAACCTTTCGGAGACCAGCTCCATTCTCAGTAAGTCATTCAGTAAAATGTGGTAAAATGAACAATGAATTTTCACTGTTCCTTTAAAAAACATTTGACTGAATGACTTACGACTGAAAAACAGGGATATTAATATACCTTATTTGCCCATAAATAACCATGCTGTTTTTTTGAAAAACATCTTTTTTGCAGAAAAATCATGACTAAAAAATGTGGATATTAATGTATTCTATTTGCAAAAAAAAACATGCTGGTTTTTTTAAATCGTGTTATCTTTACCAAAAAAAATCACGACTAAATAATATGGATATTAATGAATTTTTGTGAAAAAAACATGATTTTAAAAATGTCATGGTTTTTTTTGGTCAAATAAAATTTAACAACACTCATGTTTTATTAGTCATGATTTATTGTGAAATGCCTTTTCTTCAAAAAGCATGGTTTTTTGATCACATAAAATAAATTAATATCCATGTTTTTTATTACAAAGAAGTCGTGACCAAAAAATGAACAATAATAACTTTTTAATAAAAAACATTTTAAAAAAAACAATGATTTCTTTTGGTTACATAAAATATATTAATATCCATGATTTTAAGACACGATTTTTTATGAAAAACACGTAAAATAAAACAGCATAGTTTTTTGGTCACATAAAAATATTCATATCCAGGTTTTCTTACACATCATTGTTTGTAAAAAAAAACACTTTTCAAAAAGTAGCATGGGGTTTTTTAGGTCTCATAAATATATTCATGTTTTTTCAGTCATGATTTTTTAGTAAGAAACATGTTTTTATTCAAAACTACATGGGGCTTTTTAGGTCACATAAAATATATTGTTTTTAGTCATGATTTTTTGTAAAAAAACAGCATGGTTATTTTTGGTACCAGAAAATATATTAATATTCATTTTTATTAGTCAGAATTTTTTGTAAAAAAAAACATGTTTAAAAAAAAACAGTATGTTTTTTGGTCACCTAAAATATATTAATATCAATGTTTTTTAGTTATTTTTTTGTAATGAAAATATAAAAAAGAAACCATCCTGTAAAAGTGGTGGCAGATAACCCACAATTACCCAGAGGAGTCTAAGAGGAACAGCAGGAGCCACACAACTTACCACAGAACTTATATTGATGGAGTAAAAATTCAGAGCTCATTATCTCTGCTATGTCTGATTTTTTTGGTCGTATAAAACTAAAATCAGACATAGTAGAGATAGTAAGCTCTAAATTTTGACTCCATCAACATAAGTTCTGTGGCTCCTGCTGTTTCTCTTAGACACCTCTAGGTAATTGTGGGTTATCTGCCACCACTTTTACTGTATGGTTTCTTTTTGATGTTTTTATAACAAAAAAATGACTAAAAAACATGGATATTAATATATTTTAGGTGTCCAAAAAAAACCAGACATATACCTTACAAAATTTAGGTGTGTGCAAAAAAAAAAAAAAAAAAAAAACACATAAAAAACACGTTTTTTTGCAAAAAACCGCCATCAAATTAAACCTTTTTTTTTGCATCACTATCACAGGGTCGCCATTTTAGTCTCAAGCTACCGTAAAAAGATGTGGTAAATGAGAATTGCTTCATGACTGTAAATGAGCATTGCTTCATGACCTCTATTCAGAAGAAATTCATAGATCCAGATACACATTAGAAAGTTAGATACGGGGGTATTAGTTTAAGCCTCCTTAAATGCTAAAAATAAGCATTCCAAAGAAAGGAAGGAGGAAGGTACAATTTAGGAAATGTGGAATCTACGCAGAAGAAGCATAGAAACAGTAAGTTGAGAAAGAAGTCCATGAAACAAGATAAAAGTTGAAGAAGAAAGTAGTAGGTGCTGAAAGACATGCCAGCAGTGAACCAAAAAAAGTCCGTAACATGACAAAAAACCATTTCATTTCAACAAAAAAAGGTCTACCTAACTCTCAGCTCGGGCCCTCACATTTTCCCCCTGGGAGTGCTAATTTCCATAGGTACAATAGTTTCGTCCCCTGCAGGGTGCTCAAATGGTCAGCATTTCATTCCGACACTACAGTGAAGAGATGGACGTGAGCGTTGCTTTATACCCTAGATTGAGAAATTCATAGGGATACACACTAGCAAGTTAACATACGAGAAATTCTGCCAAAACAATTCGAGCATATAAGAAGAAAATGGATAGGCATTACATCAAAGATAATAAATACACATGAATATTCTTGAGGCAGATGTAACAATTATTGCTCTGCACATTTTAAAGATTAGATTATTAGATTATAAGTTAGTTTAAGCCTCCCTAACCGCTACAAAAAAGAGCGTATCGAAGAGAGGAAGGAGGAAGGCACCATTTAGTATGGAGATAAGAGAATGAGGAATCTATGCAGAAGGGGCATAGAAACAGTGAAGTTGAGAAAGAAGTTCACAAAACAAGATAAAATTTGAAGAAGAAAGTCAGAGGTGCTGAAAAACAGGACAGTAGTGAACCAAAAAAAGGTGGTCCTTAACATTACAAAAAACATTTTATTTCAACAAAAAGAAGGCCTACCTAACTCTCAGCTCAGGCCCTCACATTTTTCCCCTGGGAGCGCTAATTCCCATAGATTCAATATCTGTATCCCCCTGAGGGGTCTGCACATTTTAAGCAAATTGCAATTTTACATTTACTAATTAACAGCCATCACATTTTTGGAGGTAAATAACTAAGATGTACAAATATACATAAAATTACCATTAAAAGAAGTATAATAATTAGCAGTAGAATGAACAAAGGAGAGCCAGTAATTACACTCCATTTTTCATGATGGTACTTTTGAAAATGAGGTCCAGAGCCCAGTAATGGGTACATTTCATCTAACTCTCTCTAGTTCACCCTTCCATAAAATGAACTAAACAAAGTAATGTTGAATTTATAAACTTTCCAGCAATCCTAATTGTTCATGTGACATCAACATCAAAGACATGACATGTAAGTTATGAGAGCACCCTATTTAGCAGAGATAGAAATAACACCTCCACCCTAAACAGAGCAGGCTACAAACTCACATTCAGGTACAGGCTGTTGTGGAGCTTTGTCAGCCCTGTGACGGAACTTGCCCTCGGGTCAAAGTCACCATCTGGCAGGGCATACACGTTGAAGTTGACAGAGTTTCCTTCTCCCTCCAGACACGAGCACACGCATGAGATTTGAACGATCTCGTGGGAGTAACCTGAGAACAAGATTAGATTAGTCATTAGTTTTAGCCTCCCTACCCAGCAACAAATGCAATCCAAAGAGAGGAAGAAGGAAGGCACCATTTAGTATGGAGTTTAGGAAACGCAGAATCTACGCAGAAAGGCATAGAAACATTAAGTTGGGAAGGAAGATTATGAAACAAGATCAAAGTTGAAGAAGACAGTAGTAGGTGCTGAAAAACAGGACAGCAGTGAACCGAAAAAAGGTGGTCCTTAACATAACACAAACAATTTATTTCAACAAAAAGAAAGCCTACCTAACTCTCAGCTTGGGCCCTCACATTGTCCCCCAACCTGAGAACAAACACCAACAAATCAATAAAAAGTTCTATCTCAACACGTTGACTCTGATGGGTTAAGCTGAAGTTTAAAATTTAACTCAAATTTAAAGTCAAAAGAGATTAGCAAATTTATAAATACCAAACATACACTGGGTCCATTAAATACCATAATTTAAAAAAGATTGTTAGAATTTTCCAAACAAGGAAAAATTTAAGCATGACCCACCGGTGGGTTGCATTGCAAGCAACGTGTTATCTATTTGAACACAGCAGAAAATTTTCTAACGAGTAAGAAATTGATTGCATAATAAGTGTATATAACAAGTACTTATTTGGGCCCACAGGTAGCTATACTCAAATCTGACCATTGAACTAGAGTTAAGAAACATTCTACCTCTGTATCACCTGTGGTAAATAAATTGTTTAAATGTTATCATTACTATTGTTACCAGGAGCTCAAATCAAAAAGCTGCTGACCACAAGCTCTGCAGAAAGAGTTAATCTGAGGTGCAGTAACTTCTGTTCAAATGAGATTCAGTAAAACTTGCTACAACAATCATAATTTCACTAAGGTTTATCCACTGATTAAGATAGCCTTCAACTTGCAAACTCTTAACTTGAATAGCAATGCATAAACTGTAGGCTTAGTTCATATAGACACTATAAGGGCATCTTAACTAACAATTATAAAAAAGTCAAGCACAATAACCTATCAACAGACACATGTCACACATCTGGTATATTAGTTACATCAATAATAGAAAACAGGAACAAGAAATCTTGCTTCTTGGCCTTAACACGTTGACTGTGGCAACTAAATATTAAGTTCAACACCAAACTCAAATTTCAAGTAAATTGTAGTAAACTATTTTGAAAATATCAAATATGAACTGGATCGTGCCTTTATTTGGCTTTGATTAAATATTTATGAAAATTCAGTTTGCAACTACTGGTCGGTCAGCAGCATTATGAATATTACCTCTGTGTACCACTGGTGGTGCACGTCGCAGTCAAAGTGATAAGTTGAATTTTCTACTCTCTCTAGTAACTAATTAGGTCAACTCTACATACACTGAATAGCTCTGAGTTACACGGAGAAATGCTAGATCACTAATATAAACCACCCATGATTCAATTCAGCATAGTTCCTGTGCATGTACATAACAAAGAAATTCTATCAATCCTCCAGAGGGATACATCATAGAATAAACTTCTTAAAAATGTTTAGGTGGAGAGGGATAGGCTACCAAGCTCATCTGTACATTTCAAGACTTGAATATAATTAGAATTTGAACATCCTTGTAGAATAGATTATGACCAACCCATGCAAAATACCTAAGATAACATTTACAAGTCTGCATTAAACAAAAGAGTAAAATGATAAAAATTGGATCTCACCAAGACCGGTAGTTTCCAAATCAAAGTAAACGATGATGGGATCCTGAGCAGTAATTTCTTCAGCATTGAATGGTTGATCAACCGTAGCTTGGTGTTTCTTCTCTACTTTGGTGTTGCCTTGTGATGGTCCAGCAGGTTTCTGAAGAGCAGCTTGGACTGTAGCCTTGGAACAGGTTCCAAAATTGGCAGGTGTGGTTCCTGATTGAGGTTCCAATATTTTGTCTTTTACCAAATTGGTGGGTGTGGTTCCTGATTGCGCTTCAACATTATCGTCTTGAGTTGAGTCGGAAGAAATATCCATCACTTTCACAGGTGAGGTTAGGAGAAAATTATCGCTCTTGTTTTCTTGAGACTGAACTTGAGAAGTCGCTGAATTACACAATGTGGCACGAGGTAGAGATTTGAATGTGTACCCACCATGCTGCTTTTCATTTGCTTTTTTGGGGGGAAGCGCAGAATCACCAATAGCTTTTCGAATATCAAAAGTAACTTGTTCATGTTTTCTATTGTTTTCCAACATTTCAACATAGCACTTGAAACTTTTGAGAAGATTATTATTTACTGCAGAACTTCTTTTGACATCTGTATCATGTTGTTCAAAGAGATTCATTGCAATTTTTAAATAATTAAATGCTTCCAGAAGAACTTCTGAAGTTAGCCCTGTAGGCTGGTTTGCAGGCTCCACTCCATCTTGAAGAGTTGCAGCTGACTGGCATGCAGTGGCCACACAATCTAGATTGCTGTGACCAGGCAGAACCTTATCACCATGGCTCCCATTCTTACCACACCTAGGCCGGACACCATTAGAGTGCGTAACATTTTTACAAGTCCAAGAGGTGACAGCTGGGGCACTGTTTGACTTGGGGAGCTGTGCTGCAACAGATGAGGTAGACTCTTCTTTATTGAGCAAAGCATCAGAACTAAGCTTGACTGTTCCATACTTGTTGATGTCCATTATTTGTACATGTACACAGGGCTTTGTCTCTTTTGCATCAACTGGCTTTGAAATCATAGGTAAACTGCATGCACGCATTAAAGGCAAGAGCCTGGCCTTTTTATTTGGAACGAGTGCAGGACACGGTAATTTTTTATTTGAGATTTCTTTGTGAGGTGCCGACTTGCATTTAGTTGCTTTGTTTAGTACTGCGACTGCTTTGTTTGCTAATGTATTTTTGGCTGTTATAACCATGATATTTAGAGTGGCAGTAGAAATAGAAGAAGTTGTTTTATTAATGCTGTTGTCAATCTTGTAGTAGTGACTCAAAAACAAACACTGAGTCTTCTTTTAAATATTCTTTACAGCCAATAACCAGTAGTTCACAATTGCTATAATGCAGTAATGAGAATTAAGATTTTTCTGAAATTCAAAATGCAAATGGAGTTTAACGTAATCATACCTGAAATGAGGATTTAAATCAATATGAAAGAATATCAGAAATCCATTATAGAATAGTTTCATAAATTCATTAGAAGTAATACGATAAATAATCAAGCCCAAGAAGTTTTAAATTCACTCAGAAAAAAAGTCACATTGAACAAATACAAATAAACAAACACAATTTTATACATAATTAATGAAAACAATAGTTTTAAAAATTGATGATCATTCCAATTATTGCTTTTCAAAACCATAACACCTTCATTATGTGAAGCTTTAATCCACTCTAGCAAACTTTGTAAGCTTTTAGATAGAACATAATTTAAAAAAAATATGAAATAAAGGTTATTCATATTTTCTCAATCCTAGGGGAAATCCAATCAAAAATGATATGAGGAATAATTTATTGCATTTTTTGACCTATCAAACAACAGAAAAAATAATGCAACTTAACCTGTAATCAGAAAAGCCATTAACCCATTTTTAAAATAGAAAAGAACCTCAAATTTTCAAACATGCAGAGTGCAGACCACTATATAAATTCAAATGCTCATCTATTTCAAATCTTACAGCATGCATTTGCACAATACAAAGATCTCTCAAAGTTTATATTAATACAGAAAATACATTTTTGACTGTTTAATTGAACAATACATTTATAGAAAAAAAAGGTTGATTAATTATTATATTTAGGAGATTGAAATACGCAGAGTTCCGTAAGGGGAAAATTTGCCGTAATTTATTAGATCAAAATGTCCGACATTTGGAAGAAGGACAAACCGCTAAACTTAAATGAACCAAGAAACTATAAACTCTTCGGAGCAGGACTTCAAGTAGACAGGCGGGCGCTGGACTTTCGGTCTGCGCCAGTGCCGTCGTAGGAAGCAAACCGTGCTCTGTGGAGATAGTTGCGGTTAGTCGTGATGTAATTTTAATCATAGGTTTAGCACAGTTTATCGTTCTAAGTATTTTAAGTTATAAGGTAAGTTATCGTTTTAAGTTATAAGGTAAGTTATCGTTTTAAGTTATAAGGTAAGTTATCGTTTTAAGTTATAAGGTAAGTTATCGTTTTAAGTTATAAGGTAAGTTATCATTTTAAGTTATAAAGTAAGTTATCGTTTTAAGTTATAAGGTAAGTTGTTATAAGTTTTTAAGTTATGGTTATTAAGAATGCATGGGGAAACGTCGTCCTAAGTACCCAGCTCACGGCATGGCAAGTATTTGGTCTTAAACTTATAGTTTACAAACCTCCAATAAGCTCGTGAGCATCAGGACGTGCCGGGAAGCGTAGTCAGGCGAGTGGACGGTGAGTGGTGCAGGTCAGCAGCAAGGAAGGCGCCTCAGCCTCTCATCTTCTGTCCGCTCGGTCCTCGGAAGAAGGGACGGATAGCGTAGCGAAGCTGACGTAAGACCACCGGCGTCCCTGGGCTGGTTGCAGGCAGGTTCCACACGGTGTTCGAGACGAAGGCTGAGTAAGCTCAAGTTTGTATAAGCAATAAAGTTGATGGAAGATGTTTGCTTTGTGGAGGTGGGAGGCGATCTGAATTTGCATTAAGAAAATTTACGAGGTAAGTACGGCTTGGCTCAAATGGTGTATTCATTAGGATGCATTCAGGATAGTAAACCAAAGTTCAAGAACCAAAGACAAGCCTAGAGCTGGGTTATAGAAATTTTTAAGTTATTGAATTTGCTTAAATTATCTGCACTAATTTTAATTTAAAGGTTTGAAGGGCTATTTATGGTTTATTATCAATTACTAATATCCTTAAAATTAAGTTCAAGAACAAGAAAAGCTTAAAGTCAACGAACGTCAAAACTGATACAGGAACTCCTGTAAATTTATTGTACAACATTTGCTCAAAAAGAACTAGCAGTGACAGGACTGACATACAAGCTGCACCATTTCTTCCAGGCCTTCACTTTAATGCTGCAACACTTGGAATATTTTGAAAACTGGTTAATATGCAGTTTAACGTATTCAAGGAACTTAAAAATTCCAGGTTAATGTCCAGCGTGACGCAATCAAAGGAAATGAAAATTTTATTCCCAAGAATCACTAAAGGAACCCATTTAATAACGTTTTACACGAACGACATTCTGCTCTCTGATGCGTAAGTTTTGAATTATTGAGCTTTGAAGTTATACGTGAAATCGCTTTCCCTCGCAAAATGTGGAACACAAAGAACAAACAGGTGGGTCAGGAAAGGTAAAGTTTGGATCACGAGGTGTTAAAGTTTTCACCAGAACTTTGTAGAAATAAAAGAATGATAGAAATTGTAAATAAAATAATATGAAATATTGTTATCAGTTAATAACACAAAAAAGTTAACGTACAATTTCTCGTATTCGGTGCTTTTGATGTTTTTTTAGTCGTCATTATTACGTCATCACCTTTACAGTCAGCTCATAGAAGGCGCCACGTAATACCGTCACCTTTACAGTCAGTTCACAGATGGCGCCACTTGGTACGCTAGAGGTGCAGATGTAAACAATTGTTTGTGACCTTTATGGGTCGCTTTCAACCTTTATATATAATTTTCACTGGAACAACTGTGGCTATCCCTCACGACCCAACCTCTTTACGTTTGTAATAGGGGGTTAACTTCCATTTTTAATGAAATTCTGGATGGCGCGCTTGCTTCCTTTGGCACGCGAAAGCCTATTTCAAAGTCGAATAATTTTAAAATAACGCATCAGAGAGCAGAATGTCATTCTTATAAAACGTTCTTAAATGGGTTCCTTTAGTGATTCTTTGGAATAAAATTCCCATTCCCTTTGATTGCATCACGCCAAAAATTGACCAAATTCCATTCCAAAGAATCACTAAAGGAACACATTTAAAAACGTTTTACACGAATGACATTCTGCTTCCTGATGAGTTATTCAAGTTTGAAGTTATAGGAACGGCACTGATGAAATAGCTTTCCCGCGCAAAGCAGAAGTGATTGTTTTTGCAAATAGTATTGCATAATTAATTATTTTCCTACTGCGCGGAGCCTAAACCCACTTCTAGGATGTTTTAGTTACGAACACAATAAAGGTTATCACCCAAAAATATTGGTGAGACTGGATTAGCGAAGACTTAAATTGATATGCTGTTTACATCAGTTTTGAAATGGCGGCCCTGCGGTAGAACATTAGCAAAACCGTAGGAGTAAATACTGTAGATTTAATATCATATTTTTAAACCGTAATATTTTTGGGTGATAACGGTTATTGTGTTATTAACAGAATCATCCCAGAAGTAGGTTCAGACTCTGCGGGGTGGGCAAATAATACATTCCAAGGTACTCAAGCGTACTCTAACGACTCAAGCGCGCAACGCAACTGCTATGGAAGACGAAAATTTTTAATTTGAATAACAAAAAATTAATGCATCAGCAAGCAGAATATCATTCATGCAAAACGTTTTTAAATGAGTTCCTTTAGCAATTCTTCAGAACGAAATTTTTAATTTCCGTGAATACGTTAACCTGCTTATTGACCCAAAAAAGTTACCAAAATTGATAAACTGGCCTATTTGATTAATATCAGCCTCTAAATCTGAAGTTTTAATCAAAAGAGTAAGAATTATTAATACATTCCATATGTGTGTAGTGAGTAGATTGATGAAAAACCGCTAAAAGAATACGATATGCTTATTAATTACATATACATAAACGGTCAATGTTTATTTTCCCTTCGGCAGCGAAATTAAAGATGTCGTTGCTGATAATCACTAAATTGGCACATTTAAAAACCTTTTACAAGAATAGCATTATGCTCTCTGATGCGTTATTTTCGAATTATTTAACTTTGAAGTTGGCCTTCCCGCGCCAAAGGAAGCGAGCGTAATTTAATTAAAAACGGAAGCTAACCCCCTATTACAAACGTAAAGAGGTTGGGTTGTGAGGGGGAGGCACAGTTCTTCTAGTGAAAATTATATATAAAGCTTCTAACCCACCCATTAGGGTGGCGACCGCATTCTTGTTTACATCGGGTCTAACATGGCGACCACCATGGGCGCCGCCATATTGGACCCGATGTCAACAAGATTGCGGTCGTCACCCTAAAGGGTGGGTTAGAAGCTTTATTTATAATTTTCACTAGAAGAACTGTGCCTCCCCCTCACGACCCAACCTCTTTACGTTTGTAATAGCTTCCGTTATTAATTAAATTCCGTTTCACGCGCTCGCTTCCTTTGGCGCAAAGGCCAACTTCAAAGTTCAATTATTCAAAAATAACGCATCAGAGAGCATAATGCCATTCTTGTAAAAGGTTTTTATATATGCTCATTTAGTGATTATCAGCAACGACATCTTTAATTTTGCTGCCGAAGGGAAAATGAACATTGACCACATAAACATATATATGTATGGGATCATTGATAGTACAAGACACGTACCAATTGTCAACACTGGACAAAAGGCCGGTAAATGTAAAGGACTTGACCATAATTGATATTCGAATTTTTGATGCCTTAATAATGTTAATCACATGAAAATAAACAAGTTTTCTTCAATGGACTTTCCGGCGGAAACGAGTATTTTAAAAGTTATGGCATTAAATGAGTTACCGTAACTCCAGTGTTTGAGGCGGGGAAAAATATACTGCGCGGTCCGACGTGAAAGTAAACAGGCGTTCTCGCGCGCCAACCAAGCCGACGAAGAGCAAACCCCCTATTACAAACGTAAAGAGGTTGGGTCGTGAGGGGTAGCAACAGTTCTTTTAGTGAAAATTATAAAACTAAAAGAACTGTGGCTACCCCTCACGACCCAACCTCTTTACGTTTGTAATAGGGTGATGCACAATGGAGTTCTGGTAACTCATTGAACGCCATAACTTTTAAAATACTCATTTCCGCCGGAAAGTGCATTGAAGAAAACTTGTTTATTTTCATGTGATTAACATTATTAAGGCATTGAAAATTCGAATATCAATTATGGTCAAGTCCTTTACATTTACCAAAAGGCCACTAAAAAAATGAGTTTCATACCCTCTCGAAAGATAATTTGTTTATACACTATTTCAAATGAGTGCTTAATACTCTCCATGATAAATCATCACGAATTTCCCTGCCATGATTATAAATTTACATTAACAATCGTGATTAATAGTCACAATAAAGTCAGTAAAAATCAAAAAAGTACCAGAATGTGCCAAGTGAAAATGACATCCAAATTAACTTACTTTGTTACTTTGTTAGAGATGAGGCACGTCTCCTTCTTGGGAAATGGCGCCCCCAGTCTGCTCTTCAGTTATTTTTCAGATGAGGTGCAGGAATTTTGACTTTCTCATGAAATCCATTACAAGTTCGGTTGGGAAGTCAGCTGCAAGGATGGTGTTCATTGTCACAGGAGCCGATCTTGCATTGCACTCAGTAATCAGGGCCAGGCGATGATTTTGATGCAGAGGACAGTCTATCAATAGGTGGCTCAAGGTGAGTTTGCAATTGCATCCTTGGCAGAAAAGAGGCGGAGAACCCGTTAAGTAGTGCCCATGTGTCAATTTACAGACACCAAGTCTCAGTCTTGAGATGATGACTTGTTGGCTGCGTGAAAGTGAAGATGGTAGAGGGATCAGTGCAGGATTTAATTCATTTATGATTGGTGGAAGCTGCTTCCATGCTCTCAGTCTCTCTTGTTGCATGGAGGTGGCAAATAGGGAGTTAAGTTCTGCTGTGGATTTAGGTATTTGAGTTGTCAGAGAGATGCTTAGAGCAGACTGTGCTAACTTATCTGCAGCCTCATTGCCAGGTATGCCCACATGGCTAGGCACCCACTCCAGGATGACTTTGTCTCTAGGAAGCTGATTGATAGCTTTTGCTATCCAGTATAGTAGGTAGTGTTTAGGAGCTTTATTTGCTTTCAGAGCAGTCAAGGCACTCAGTGAATCTGAGAAGATTACAAAGGCTCCTGGTTTGTTAGTTATAAACTTAACTGCTATGTAAATAGCATACAGTTCAGCGGTAAATATGGAAGTTCTAGGAGGGAGGTGAGCCTTGAGTTGGAAATTTTCCCCATGCACTCCACATCCGGCCTTGTCGTTCTGGACTGATCCATCTGTGTAGATTATTTGGTGCATATTGTATGAGCAGTGAACAAGGTCATTAAACATTTGTTGCCAATTGGTGGGATCTCTTGAATGTTTTTGTACATCTGCTAATGTCAGAAAGATTGGGCTTGGGACTGAATGATATCTCAAGTGCATGGGAATTGTGGGGATCTGAGAGAAATTAAGACCCAGCTTGTTGAACTCCATGTAGGCTCGGCCTGATACAGGGATTGGCCGTCTAAGGTGAGCATAAAGAGCATAAGGGTAGTAAGCCAGCAATAGTTTTCGGACCGGGTGCTCAGCGATGGTGAGGATTCGAGCACAGTAGGACAATAGCAATTGGCGCCGGCGATATGCAAGAGGCATAAGTTCAGCCTCAGCTTCCAGCTTAACTGTGGGTGTGCACCTCAGGGCACCACTGATAATACGTGATGCTGCATATTGGATGCGGTCCAACACTAGAAGATGAGTGGGAGCAGCAGTTGCATATAAAAAGCAGGCATAATCAAGCTTGGAGCGAACCAGAGCTATATACAGTCTACGAAGGGCTGTGGCATCAGCACCCCACCTCTTGGCTGAAATGACTGAGAGAAGTCTCAGATCTGACTGGCATGAAGAGTGCAATGAAGTTATGTGTGGCCTCCAAGTTAAATGCCTATCAAAGATAATGCCAAGAAATTTTATGTTATTCTTGAAGGTAAGAGGAACGTTTTCCATCTTCAGTTGGGGAGGTGAGTCGTGTCTGTGGGTGAACAAAACAGCTGAAGTTTTGGCTGCTGAGATTTGAAGACCCCACTTTTGGGACCACTTTACAATAGTGTTCAGTGCAGTTTGCATTACTGTGGTTGCCTCAGTGAGAGTTGATGTGCCAATCCACATGGCTCCATCATCCGCATACAGAGAGTGTTGTACTCGTGCAGGCACATCGGCAAAAAGGTCGTTTACAATGAGTGTAAAGAGTGTGGGGCTTATGACCGATCCCTGAGGCACTCCACACAAAAGGGGAAAGGAGTCTGACAGCTTATCAGCAACTCTTACCCATATAGATCGTAGTTGTAGGAAATTTTTTATATAAACAGCCATATTGCCCCTGAGACCCAGTTCATGCAGTTTAAGTGAGACACCATCATGCCAAACCGACTCAAAAGCTCGCTCAATGTCAAGGAAAATGGCTAGGCAGTAATTTTGAGTCAGCAAGGCTTCCCTTACTGATGCTTCCAGACGAAACAGAGCGTCAAGTGTACTGTGCCCTGCTCTGAAACCACTCTGAGTTGGATCATAGTAGGAGTTTTCTTCTAAGTAGGACTGGAGGCGCCAGTTTACCATCTTTTCCATGATCTTGCCTAGACAGTTGGTGAGCGCAATAGGGCGGTATGATGCTGCAGAAGAAGATGATTTGCCAGGTTTCAGTATGGGTACAATTATGGCTTCCCGCCACTGGTATGGGAATCCATGCATGAATAAGAAATTATAGAAGTTCAATACCTCCTTAAGTTGACTTCCGCTGAGGTGTTGAAGAAAGCTGAAGGGAATGCGATCAGCACCAGGGGCTCAAGATGAGTTGCGTAGTGCTCTAGTTAATTCTCTCATTGTGAAAGGTTTGTTGTACCATTCAGTTGAGTTATGTTGTGGGTAAGGTAGCTCATGTGCAATTCTCTCCTTTCTTACAATGAAATCAGGGTCATTTGATGTGGAGTTATTTTCTCTACAATATTGCCGGCCAAGAATGTTTGAGATCAGCTTGGGGTCTGTTATGTTATCAGTGCCATTCTTTAAAACTATAGCTTTGGGGGAGAACTTTGCAGATAGTGCTCGGACTTTGTTCCAGACTTGTCCACTGTGGGCTCTGTATGTAATACTAGACAGATAGTCTGTCCAGCTCTTTGACCTGGCTCTGGCTATGCAGTGCCTAAAAATAGCTCTGGCTTTTTTGAAGGCTATCCATAAGTCAATATCCCCTAAATGGTTTTTATAACGAGATAACGCTCGCTGCTTTTGGCGCCTTGCTACGGCACATTCTTTGTTCCACCAACTATTTGTTGGTGTTCTTTTTCCTGGTATAGAGCATGGGATGGATTTAGAGGCTGCATCTATTATGCTTGTGGTTACTGCTCCACAGGCCTGCGTAGGGGATAGGTAAGTTTTTGGAAGGCTGAGGATTTTTTGAAATTTGACCCAATCAGCTGATTTGATATTCCACCTTGGTTGTAGGCAGACTGGTGTGGCACACTCTGATGAGATCAGCAAAGGAAAGTGATCACTGTTGTAAGGGTCTAATAAGGGTGACCATGTAAACATAGGTGCTATATCAGGGGTAGTTATGGTCAGGTCTATATGAGTTAGGGTGCCTGTTGAGGACAAATAAGTTGGTTCCGTAGTGTTCAGCAGCACAAGGTTGTTCGCTGTTACCCAATGACTCATAACATTTCCTCGGCTGTCTGAGGAAGAGGAACCCCATGATTGATGATGAGCATTCGAATCAACTGAGATAATGAAAGGAGGAGGTAGAAGTGAAAGTAAAAGTGGTAGCTCTGTGATTAATACAGAGTTTGGCAGCAATGGTGGAAGGTACATAGAGCATATTGTAAATTCATTTTGAGGAAGATGTATGCGTGTGGCACATACTTCCAATGACAATGGGAGCTGTATAATGGTTTGTGGTATGCTATTATTAACGGCTACAAGAACCCCCCCTCCACTTCCCACAGCTCTCTCACAACGAGCAGCCAAGTTTTGATACCCGGCCAGTTTTACCGTTTTATCAGAAGACAGAAAAGTTTCCTGCAAACACAGTACATCCGGGGCTAAATCTGCCAGTAGTTTGGACAAGTAAGGATATCGGGCAGAAAAGGAACGGACATTCCACTGTAAGATTTTTAGCTTCAATGCGAGTTATGCATTGAGGAAGACCTAAACTTGCTAGAGTTTCAGTGACAACTGATTTTACGGAAAGCATCTGACCTAGCTCAATAAAACATTCTATTTTTTCAGTGAGTTGCGTGGAGAGAAAGAGACAGATTATCATTGGCAGGGCCTGAGTAATTAGTCGAGTGAAATCAGTAAATATTTGATGAGATGCAGTAAGAGATCGTTGATTGGCTTGGCTGCTTGCATGCAAAGGGTTCCCAGCACTTGAATGGCTAGGTTTTTGACCTGAGGAAACTGGCTGTGGCTGGGTAGAAGGCTGTAAGATATGCTGAGTAGAAAATGCAGATGGAGTGCTTTGTATGGATGCACAAGCTGCAAAGGTTCTTGTACTATTTTGATCCGTTGAAGGAATGTTGGTTGTCAGAGAAGTTTGTTGAGAGGGCTGAGTGGAGGCTTCATCTTCTTGAGCCATAAGTTGGGTAAGTGTAGGAAAAACTTGCAGAGAAGTCAGTTCCTTTACTGTAGGTCTTCTTTGCATTTCCAAGTTTTGAACTGAAGGGTTGGATTGAACTGCATCTATAGGTCTCATTTCTCTTGCTCTAGCTCTAGCTTCCACAAAACTCAAACCCTCATCTGCTGTGAGATGGCAGGCTCTAACTTTAGCCATGTAGTGGGAACACTCACGTGAAGTAGCCTGATGGGGTTCTTTGCAGTTCGAGCAGGAAGGAGGAGCAGACAGATTTGGGCATGAGTCTGCAAAATGACCCTTTTGGCCACAATAGCTACAAGTTGGCAGTCAACTCGTGCACCGGGCTTGTGAGTGGCCATAATGGCAGCAAAGTCCACATCTCAAAGGACTTGGGTAGTATTTATCTATTTTGTAAACACAATACCCTAGGAGCAGCTCAGCAGGAGGAGAAGGATTGAGAAACGTCAGTACATACAGGGGAACGGACGCTTTGTTGGGGTCTAGCAGTAATTTGCGGATGCCTACCACATTATAGGGCTTCAGCATAGTTAGGAGGTCTTCAAAGGTGTCAGAAGCAAATTCAGGTGCATAGATTTTGCCATACGAGAACTGGGTTGACCAGGCAATAGAAGTTAAGATTTCAATGGTGTTCCCAGATATTACCATTGTAGTGGCAGCCATCAGAGATTTTACTTGCTCTAGAGTATTTGTTGTCACAAGAATGGCTCCAGAGTGTTGATGCTCTACTTTTTTAACTGAACCACACAGCTTGTCTAAGGCTAGTGCAGTACGGATAGGGTTCATTTTTGCAATGTTGTAGGTTTTGTCCACTGGTGTGATAAGAACCTGCCGCATGTTCGGAGCTAGTTTTTGAATATGCTCTGGTGTGTTTAAATCAACTCGAGCTGATTTTGAAGCTGCTTCCTTTGTTGCTGATTTCTCTAAGTGTTCATTTGTGTTAACAGTTGAAATGTTGGGAATATTCCTTCTTGTCTCGGGATCTTCATCGGAGATGATTCCGCTCATGTCAGAAGATTCGCAAAAATCCTCTGCTGGTGTTACATTTGCATGAACAGTTGTCATTGTAGCTGTCTTTTTGGTAGGACCACTTGAGTCAGTAGGAGAGCATTGACGCCTCTTGTTCCGGCTTGCCGGTGAGGGTGAGGCACGAGCATTGTAGGAAGTTTGAGTGGTTGACGGTTTCTTGCCTTTAACCGACTGACTGGCCTTTGGGTTTAGGCTGTCAGGTTTCCCCATCTTGTGCTTTTCGGGGCACAGGGGTATTTTGTCCACAATCGTTGACACTGTTTATTTAGACTAAAGATCTTCACTTGATAATTCAGACACAAATCTTTTTACCGGTATCACTTTTACCAGATTCACAGAGCACTTTCTGGTTAACCAATCGCCACAAAGTACGCCGCGGAACTGTCCAAATTAAAATAGGCGGCTACAGACTTCCAGTGGTTCAACAACAACTCATGGTCATGTCTAAATATTAAACATTCAGGATGCTCAACACAGCTGCAGGAGATGAAAAACATAATTTGTGGCAAATGATATATATACATTGAAAATTATGAATATATTTTCTCCCAGCATTCAATAAAATATTTAAATAAAATTGGGCTGTTCATTTGCATGAGGGAATATATAAATGAATGCAAGTAAACAAAAAAAGATGTTTATCATCAATCACAACTAATATGTACTATCTAGCTCGTATATTAGCGTACCATGCTGTGATACGAGACGGTGTGCACGTGCTTCTGATCTTCCGACGAAAATTGTGGTGAATTAAAGTGAAGTTGCTGAAAAACTGGTATAGTTTGTATATTCACGTGGGTATATGTAAGGCTTGTGTGATTGTGTGTTGGCCGTGGGTATAGCCAGTCCTTACAAACCTCGATAAGTATCTGCAGTAAACCATGAGAAAGGATAATAAGGCACTCTGGACTCAGCTTTTGGGATATATTGATAGGAAGCCGGAGAGGACCGCCGAGTCTTGAGCAACCGATGAACTTGGCTGAAGAGGGTTGGCAGTCCGGGCAGACGGGCGGCTCCTGGAGAAGTGCTGGAGTCGACAGTGTGTGTGTTGTTTGCAAATGATTTAAGAGCCCAGTTTATAAGACTTGGAGGAAACCGTGACGTTGTGAGTGATCAATCTAATTGAGTTGAGGCCAGGCAGGGCGGCTCAAGTTGAGGCAATTCTTAGGTGAGTTAAGTAGCGTTAGAGCCCAAACAAGCGAGACAAAATGGGGGCCCAAGGCCAGGTAAATTCTGGTTAAGTTACGTCCAGTTAATGTCTGGCCAGTTCAGATGAGGCCGGTTGAGGTAAAACCCAAAACTAATCCAACAAAGGGAATCCCACTAAGGCCCAGGGAGACTGTTGTGAGTGGTGTGTGGCGATGACGTTGAGGTCCTGCAAAGAGTCCAAAACGCTGGATGAGCAGTCCAAGGAGACATCAAGGAAAATTCCACCACTGACAGTCCCACAACAATCGTAAATAATAAACTGCCACACAGCAGGATTCGAGAAATCCTACAGATTTGACTCTAGTTAATTTCATTTGATTCTCTTTTTCGTCAAGCTCAAAAGTAGAGAAGATAGGATAGAATCAATTAAGAAACTCTTATACAACTGCACTTGCTTTAAATACAAGGCATAAAATTTGAGAATTTTTAGTAATACTTTTAGTGATTATCTAAGAGCAATGTCGGGTTTTTAAGCCGCCGCTGGGTGGTTTGAATGTGAATATTAATTTGAACGGCTAAGAAAAACTCGATCAATTCTCGAAATGTTCTCTGGGAAAATTATGAGAGGGATAATAAAAGCGGTTTAGGACTCAGCTCGTTTTTAGGTGGAGTTTTATTTGAAGAGGAAACCAGGACTGTCTTGGTTCTTGATCTCGGAGAGCTTGTCTAGGTGGGCAATCCTTGCCGGAGGACCAGGCTGGCGCTGACGAAGGCCGGCACGCGATGGAGTAGGCACGGTGAGTGAAGTGGATTTAGGAGGTTGAATTTGGCAATTTTAGATAATTGAGCGAGGGTCAGTTACGTAGTTCCGGAATAACTCGTGACTCCAAAATAAGGTGGGATGTGAGTGAGCAAGTAACATCAGGCTCATGTGAGCAGAATCAAGTCGGCACATTAGCAGGGGGCAAGTTGGATTACTGGCTCAGATTAGTAGTAGCAAGTTTAATCACTGCTTAGGTGGGAATAGCTTTTAGCAATCAGCATTGGCACTCAAGAAACCCCATAAAAAAACCAGGGAGATTCAAAGCTGTGAGGGTGTGTGTATGGCGATGATGTAGAGGTCCTGCACAGGAGTCCAAGATGCTGGGTGAAACAATCCAGGAGAGACATCAAGACATTCCACTACTGAAAATCCAACATAATAATGACAACTCTTCCCACACGGAGAAATCCGAGAAACTCCTACAGGTCTGACCGGCTACTTGAGGATTCTCACTTTAGGCAAACTCAAAAGAGATAGGACAGATTTTTGGTTGACAGATTTTAGCAGATTTAAACAATAAATAAATTGTTTAATCACTAATGCCTCTGGCTTTAAATTCCGAGTGTTAGGCTAAAAATCTTCGGTAATAAAGATCGTGATTCCTTGCAGAGACTACGGGCAAGTAAACACGAGACCTACAGAATCTCGTAAAAATATCAAGTGACTGCACTTTTGGCAAGCAGTAAAAACACATAAAAAAATCCTAAAATTCATGGATAAAAATCCTAGTAAAAAATCCTGGTATATCAATTTGCATTAATAAAGAAATTAAGGAATAATATATATCCCAAATGATAAAGAGGAAAAGGAAAACTAAGCATTGATTTCACAGGCGGAAAATACGCGAAGAAGGAAATACACGAGAGCATGAAGGTTCCGTGCGGCGATTTAGCCGGCGACTTAACGCGCCGGCCTCAGCCCGAAACCGCCAGCAATTTGCACACACTTAAGATAGGCAGATAGTAGTGAGTGTTCTTTGTCACAAGACTGCGATGAGTTAAACTAAATTTCAGTGGTAAGTTTCTCTATTGAGAGAAGAGCATTTACGTAAAGGTTTCCACAAGAGTATGGAATTAAGAAATGGAATTCCAAAATTTATCAAGCATAGGCATGAATATTTTTCGTAATTTAAACTACTGCAAGTCAGTTTGTAAAAAAAAAGAATAAATGCTACTATACATATGCCTATAGTATTTATAATCACAAAGTAGTGACAAGAGGCGGCGGTGTGAGGTTCCGCCATTACACAAAGACGCTATCGGCTACGAACGCCGGCAAAACTCGCCGCTTTCATTCCGAGTAGAGATTGTAGTAGATTAGTAGATTACCATAGAGAAAAGGAACGAACATGATTATGCTTTGATAATAAAATCATGACGCGGAAATATCTGACGCAAAATTCTACGCTAATCACGTTGAGAAAAAAACAAAGCACTGAATGAGAAACACATGCTACATCGCGATTTCCACGAATAACTACGTATCGTAACACACTGCCTGTCACTTATTAGTACTTCACTGAACACGAAGAATGAACACGACTATCTTCTAACACTGATTACTCACGTGACGAAGAAGGAACACGATTATTTTCTAACACTTTTAAACTCACGAGAATTTGCTGAAACACCGCTAAGTAGGACGCCAGAGTAAGAATGGCTTTTTGAAAGAAGAGACGCGCAACTGCGCAATGTTGCCACCAGAGGGCTTCTCTCTCGAGAAATGTCAAGTTTATTTTTATTCTTTTCCTGCATTTACACAAAAACTTCAATGATGGTGAATTAGAAGTAGAAAATAATTAATAATAAATTAGAGTAATATTTTTAATGCTACTAATTAATTTATTTAAGTATGAATAGCGAATTTCTAATTTTTACGCTTATGTAGCGGTATGCTACAGCAACATCGGGGATCAAATCCCTGGAACCATGGAAAACACATGACTTAACAAGACATGGTTCATGAAGCAGAAGAAAAGAATTACAGCAATTAAGAATTTCATAGAAAGAGAATTAATGCTTCTTTATGTACTCTAGAACATCTCTATAACTTGTACAAGAAATAACAGAGAACAATTCTAAAGTTCATTGATATAAATCCTACTGAAAATCACTGATAAATATCATTTGCAATACTAAAAAATTAAGGAATAATCTCCACAATAAAAAGAGAAACACTAAACGTTTTGCTTGCACAGAAAGAAAATATGCGCAAAACGAAAGCATGAAAATCAGTCGATTAACCCGGCGGTCTCAAGCGTCGCCATTTGCAATAAACCTTGCGCGTTCACGAAGCGTTTTTATGCGAGGAGTACTCGTTTACGATGGCAGATGCTAATATGTATTTCTGCCGCAAAAATAAGAGAAATTCGATTTTAATTTGGTGATGGTGATTTATATTGAAATAAATGCGATTAACGCAAGATTTAAGGAGTTATAAAAATGAAGAAAACTAAAAAACTTTAGCAGGCATATACATGAATAATCTTCGTAATTTATAAACGTACGAAATTATTAAAAGACATTTCCCAATTAACAATTTCACGCTAAACACAATTAAGAAAGCTACTGTACTTTATGTTGTGAAAAAAAGAAATACTATCCCGCGTACAAAAAGGTACGAATTTTAAATGACATGAGTCGGCAGCATTGCTTCGCCATTTTTGGAAAACAAAGGCACCGCGAACAAAGACGCCAGCAGCTCTGTCGTGCTCTAACGGCCGTATTCGTAAACTGGTCTTGAAATAATATGGCAGCGTAAAATGTCGAACTTTGTTAGTGAGGCAAAAGGTCAACGTAGTTGAATATAATAGTAATAATAAAAAATTCGACAAGAAATGAAACATTGACACGCAAATGTTTACGCTATTTCACGTTGAGGTAGCATTCGAAATACACATGCCCGTCTGTCACGTCGTACAAGACGTGAGAAAATTTGAAGAATTTTGATAAATTTATTCGGCAACATTTTGCGGATCCGCGCTTCGTCCGCAAGAATGACGCCAACGTTTTATTTGTTTGAAGTGCGTGGGAGGAACAGGTTCCCGGATAATATTAAGTTTTTGTGTAGTTAGAGAGTGAACTTGAGTGGGAAACTCGTTCGGTTTACGTGTTACCGCGCTAGCTATATTTTCGGGCGTTTTTAACATATTTGTGTTTAGATAGCGGTGAACAGCCGGCTTCTAGAGCATTCGAGGATGCTTCCGGTCGCTGGTGAACCACCCACATTAAGCTAGACTAGCCGTCGTAACGTGTCATAGCAAGTGCGCAGCAGTGTAATGTTTGGAAGTGTCAGGTTCCATTTTGGCGGTACTTTAGAAGAAAAGCGTGTGATTTAACTGATGAACTTTCCTATCTCTATTTCACTGCTCCAAGTAATTTTGTATTAATGTCCAAATGTTTTTTTTTTTTGCTCAGCAACATTTGCATAATAGCCAGGCCATGTAAGCTATGTTGTCATATATAATATTGTAAACAGTGTCAAGGGCAGTAAATGCAACATGGAGAGACTGACATTTCAATGCTTTTTAGTTTGACACAAGATTGCTTGAAGTTAATCACATTTCATAGATTAACATAAGATAGCAAAATCATATATTTATTTGATAATGCAAACCAACCACTGCTTCACTATTGAGAGATTTGTGTGCTGAAAATAAAAACTATGGTGATTCTTCCATGGATTAGACATCAGTTGTTGATATTGAAAAATCCACGGCACGTCGTGCTGGACCTGCACCAACTTGGGAACATGGTTTTTCTTGTCTTTGTATTATTTCTTGTCTTTGTATTATTTATAACATTCATTAATAGAAAGATGTGAAGCAAAGTAAAATAAATTTAGTCGAGTGGCTTCTTACCTATGAGCTGTGCTGGGCAAGTTGCGCCAGTCAGCAAGGTGGAAGCCTAAAGTCACGGCATTCAGTAGACTGAGAATAGGCGCAGGAATTCGAGACCACTAGCTCATACGATTTGTGTTCTCAAAGCGACGTTGATAAACGTGTACTTGCCTCTCTCATTTTTTGATAATAGAATTTATTGATAATGGCTGATCTGATAACCTTAGTGACTTGCCCCTGCTTCAGAGACCTAATTTCTGCTGTCTCTTTTCCACAGATAGGGTAAAGAAAGCCAGAGTAGGCACTTATTTTGCAGACTAAAATAAGATGTCACAGGTCTAAACTGAGGGACCTTTCCTCATCGTCTGTAAGTATTTTAGAGTATCCTCTTTTAACTTGTGATGTTACCTAACTCGTCATCTCTTTATATTGTGAAGCAGTGTGAAAACTAAAACTTGTTGTGCGATCGTCCACCTTTGTTCAGACAGAGTGCTTATTGACTAATGACCGCTGTGTTAGGATTGTTGGATACGGATGTACATTCATGTTTGTAACTTTGTGCTCCCTTAAAGGGACACTTTGAACATTGGCCGAAACAAGCGATTCATGTATTGTTGCCTGGCGTCAAGGATTACGAAGTTTATGTCATGTACATATAAACTGTCAAAAGTGTTCTCACCTCACAATGGAAGTGCATCGTCCATGAAATTGCGCTGCCTCTTATAGCTATCATTACATGTATTATCGAATGTAGATTGGGCAAGATTAGGAGTACATTGCCCTCAATCATTCCCTTCGACTAGTGACACGAGTTTACAATGTTCGTGTGCGTATATCATAGATGTGTTCTTTCTAAATGTGTTACTCGACTAGAGACGTATTTTTCTTCCCTGTCGATGCAACGGAAACCTTTCTTGTTTGTGAACTTATTTCTCGGCCTACTGTTCCTGTGCACCTTGTGCGTAGATTCCGCGTCCCCCCAACTACACGCTAGATGGTGCCTTCCTCTTTCCTCTCTCGGGACGCCTTTGTCGCGGACAAGGGAGGCTAAAACTTTCTTATATAGTAATACTAGTAATGGTAATGCGAATTGTTGTGGTGCTACGTCGTTAGCAGGGCGGTGAATTCTCTTTTTATGTGTTACTATTATATGGCCTCTTATGTCCCACTCAGCTATTTCTCGTGTACCCTTGAGGTGTGAGTTACTTTCTTGTTGTGCGGTGAGCTATATGCATCAGTTAATCATTCGACTATGATCTTGAATTAGGCCCCTCATGTCATGCAATTCGTGGTCCGACTCTGAATCATACCTTTCTGGGCAGATTCACGGAACCAGGGGATAAGAAATAAAAAACCTGAAGAGACCTCGTTTCCCTTTTGGGCGTCCTACCGAGTTCCGTTCAATGGCGTGCCGAAGCGAAGATCAATTCCGCTAGCGCTCGACATTACACCGTCTAAGAGCTTTAACACTATTTTTAAATTCATCCTTAATTCACGACGATGAACAGATCCTTAAGTTAATCAACATGCACACAGGGAATTTACACTTGTATACATTACCAGGTTACTTCTTCTTATTTAAACACTAAATATCTTCACTTACACGAACGCGGTATGCACGAGCTAGTAAGGCACAAAAGAATGTGTTTCAAAAGGACGCCACGCACAGTGCTGCCAGATTCAGAGGCTTGAAACACGAACATGTCAATCGTGACTTTAATTTTTATGCTTTTTGCACAAAAACTTTAAGGATTACGAATTAGAAGTAGAAAATAATTAATAATAAATTAGAGTAAGATCTTTAATGCTAAAAATTAATTTATTTAAGTGCGAATGGGAAAATTTATAATTCTTACGCTTTTGTAGCGATTGCTACATATAGTGTGTAACTTTGCATGGAGTGCTCGTGAGAGTAGTTTTTTGTTGCGTGAGAGTTGAGACTGAGCATTGGACTTTGGTGTGGTGACTTGCAATTTTTGACTGAGGTATTTTGACTGGTAAGCTTTCTTTGCATATAAAGAGTATAGTGTGTGACATTGTAGAGAGTGACTGTGAGAGTAGTAGGAAACGTTTTTGTTTCTTTTGGTTTGATAACTTGATTTTCAGTAGATTTGGTGAGTGAAGACTTCTTTTGCCTGTGAAATTTGTACTGAGAGAGAAGTCTGCGTTTGAGGATGGCAAGAAATAGGACTGGTCGTAGGAAGGGAGGTGCAAGTGGAATGGATGAGGAGATTGAGTGCATGACTTGTAACGAGTGGGTAGATATAGATGCATGCAAAGGTTTGAGAGAAATGAGTCGGAGAAAGTTGAGTGATCTTGTGTTTACGTGCTGGAAATGTTTGAATGATGAGAGTAAGAAGTTGAAGGAGGAGGTTGAGAGATTGACAATTTTGACGGTTGCTTTAGAGGCTGACTTGAAGGATGAAAGGAAGCTGAACGTCGAATGAAAGAATGAGAATGGTGCAAATGCAGTGAACGAAGAGGTAAATGGTGGTGCAAGGAGTGCAAATGAAGTGGATGATAAGGCAAATGATAGCGCAAGGAGTGTGAATGAAGCAAATGATGGTGCAAATGTGACAGATGAGAGTAGAAGGATGAATAAGCATGATGAAAGAGGTACAAATGGAAAGAGAGTGAATGAGCCACCTGTTGAGGTGCCACATGAGGTGCAGGAGCCTGTAGTGGATGCGAATGAAAGGCAGATGAATGGAAAGAATGATCTGAGTGAAAGAAGTGAGCGAAAGAGTAGCATGAAAGGGAGAGTAAGACCTATGATTAGAATATGTGGAGATAGCATGGTGAAGAATGTTGATAGGTTCGTATGTGTAGCATTAGCTACAAAGTGTAAAATTCTAAAATTTCTCATTAGCACTTAAATAGCATAATTATTGACATTGAAAATCTTACTCTAAATTATTATTAATAATTTTCTACTTATAATTAGTAATCCTTGAAGTTTTTGTGTAGATGCATGAGATATAAAATAACGGTCGACATTTTCGAGTTTGAAGCCTCTGAAATTGGCAACACCGCGCGGGACGCTTTGTTTTGAAGCGTCACTCTCTCGTGCGTCTTTAGCTTGTGCGTTACAGCGTTCTTGTGTGTGAAAAAAATCAAGTGTTCAAATAGAGCAAATCTGGTCAAAGGATATCGTGTTCATATTCTTAGTGTGCATTGTGTTTAAGTATAAGGATCTGGTCAGTGTCGTGATATGTATAAACATGTAAATAGTCGTAGAAGTCGTAAAATAGCATGGCTCATTCCAAGTGCTATCTCAACATGACGTAGCGTAAATTTTGCGTGTCATGTTCATTTCTTGTGTCAAGAGTATAGTATAGATGTTTAACCACGTCTTTCTCCTTGCTGCAAAAAGATATACTTGCAGTTGTCATTATGATATTGAAACTCGCTCATCAAATTACTTCGTGAGAGCGCACGGTGGATTTGCCTAAATTGCAGTCACGATTGGACCGACAGACTTGTAGTAGTATTACTGAGCATTAGGAATTTGCATCGGCAGGATCAGCAGTGCACAGCATCAGAAATGTTGTATGGAAAGACGCTTCGCCTCCCGGGCAATATTGTTGACCCAAAACCGTTGCCTGAATTTTCATCTGCTGACCGTTCCGCATATTTAACCTGTTTCAAGGATTTCATGCGTCAGATCAAGCATGTTGCTCCACGAATGCATCAGACAAAAGACAAACTTGATCCTGCCTTGCAACAGTGCACACATGTGTACGTCCGTAATGATAGCATCAAACCAACTCTCACACGCCCTTATGATGGCCCATTCAAAGTACTAAAACGGACGCCAAAGTATTTCGTCCTTGAAAGATCTGGTTCACCCGACCCTGTGAGCATAGATCGATTAAAGGTCGCGTATACCTCCGATAATAGTGTGATTTCTAACTCTTCATTCTCTCCACAGAACCTCCTTTCTACTGAGACTCGATCATATCGTCCACCTCAGTTTCCTCAGTTGGCTGCATTGTTGCCTAGTCAACTTGAGTGTAATCCTTTCTTTGTGCCTGTACCTTCAAACCTGTTAGGATTGGTGGGTATGCTAGTTATTAACTTCCAACCCTAATCGTCTTGCTCAACAGTGTTTTTCGAAATCGTAAGAGAGGGATAATAAAGCATGGGAACTCAGCTTTAGATTTTCTTTATTGAAGGGAGCCGTGATGAGCGATGGCGTGCTTGGCTTCTGACGAGCTTCTCTTAGATGGGTAACTCCGTGCAGGCGGCGTCCGGCGAGCGGTGACGTTGGCCGGGCGGAAGTGAGTGTTTTTGTGGAGGTTCGCAATATGTTAAATTTTTGCGACTGACATAATTTAGTAAGAAAGGCAACTTGTCGTGGTTTGAGCGGGAAGATTAGTTTGCCGTTAGTAATAATATACTAGGCTCTACTAGCTCCCAAATCAAGTGGTTGCAAGTGATAAGTGACCAAAAGTCAGAACGTCTCCAGTTACAACTGAGCAATTTACGTGATGTATCTTGATGGTGAAGTGCGAGATAATATGCCAGATGAACTGAAATTGTAAGGTTAAAGTCACAGATAGGCAATTTACGTGTGAGGCTCAAAAACCCAAGGAATGTTGTGTTGTGGTGTTTGGCGCCGTCGAGGGTCTGCAATAATCGAAAACGCTAAATGAGAAGGTTCTCGAAGAGGTATCAAAGAAGTTTCACAACTGACATTCCCTACACTGCAATGATAAATTTTCCCATCACGGAGAATAAACCAGAACCTTTTCCATAGATTTAACTCAAAGCTTTAGTTCCATTAAAGGCTCAGGAAGAAAATAGGAAGGTTAGAAACTGGAAATGACTGTTTCTCCTTTTGTCAAGCTCATGAAATAGGATAGACTTTTAACAGCTGGCAAGCTCTTTCACTACTGCCCTTGCTTCAAAATTACGAGCATGAAATTTACAAGAATTTTAGGTAAATGACATAATTGTTATTCATTATGAAAACTAACTACGATTAAGCACAATATTTATGGAATATAATGAAATATCCACACAGCTAAAACTTTTGCAAGAATATGCATGACAGTACAAGACTTGTGATTTTTAGAGCAGTAATATCGGTGATTCCATTTTGTGGAATTATGGAAAAATACATGTGACTTAAAAAACACATGATTCGTGGAGTAGAAAGGAAATATAAAAATAGGTAAAAATGCATAGAATGGGAATTAATACTTTTTCGTACTCTACAATATCTATATCCGTACGAGAAAATAAAAAGAAGACAGTCCTAATTTCATCAAGATATCAATCATACTGAAAACCACTGCAAGTATATCTTGTAATAAAAAGAATAATATCTACACTGAGAAAAGAAACACTAAACGTATCTCTTGCAGCAAAAGAAAATATTCAAAACATAATACAGTGAACATAAAAATGAAATGACAAAGCAGTTTTACGCTCCGCCATTTTTTACAAGAAGCGCCGGCAATCACCGTCCGCTCTCAACGAAGTAATTTTACACGCGAGTAGCAATATCACCATGGCAGATGCAAGTATATATTTTTGCCGCAAGAATAAAAAGAAAACGTGATAAAATCTTGACACACGAAATGCACATGACATGCAAAATTCACGCTATGTCATGTTGAGATGGCACTCTGAATAAAACATGCTACTTCACGACTTCTACGAATATCTACGTATTTGAATAATAATACGGCACTGTCACAATTTATACTTAACCTGAACACGAAGAAGGTACACGATTTTTCTAACACAGATTTACTCACGAGAAATGCTGTAACACCAAACTCAAGAGACGCAACAGAGAGAGTGGTTAAAAAGAGACGCTTCACTGCGCAGTGTTGCCAATCCCAGAGGCTTCTCTCTCAAAATTGTCGAGTGTTATTTTCTATCTCATGCATTTACACAAAAACTTCAAGGATTACTAATTATAAGTAGAAAATTATTAATAATAATTTAGATTAAGATTTTTAATATCAATAATTATTTTATTTAAGTGCGAATGAGAAAGTTTATAATTTTACACTTTTGTAGCAAATGCTACATTACCCCCCAAGGCGCAGACCGAAAGGTCAACCCGTTGCAATCATTTGTAGCGGGAAGGAGTTCGAACTACGCGACCATGCCGGGTTTGGCGGTCGGAGAATGTTACTGAGCGGGGGAGCTTCACCAAACGGGTCTGCAAATTTAGATCGGCAAGAGTTCTAGGAACAGGAGTTACTGCAGCGGTCTCGTCTGGTCTTTCCAGACATGTCGCTGTTTCACTAAAAGAGCTAGAATTAGAGTCTACGATAGGCTTAGGGATAGGGTTTGAAGGTACAGGCACAAAGAAATTACCCTCAAGTTGACTAGGCAACAATGCAGCCAACTGAGGAAGCTGAGATGGACGATACGATCGAGTCTCAGTGGAAAAGAAGTTCTGTGGAGAGAATGAAGAGTTAGAAATCACACTATTATCGGAAGTGTAAGCGACCTTTAATCGATCTATGCTCACAGGGTCGGGTGAACCAGATCTTTCAAGGACGAAATACTTTGGCGTCCGTTTTAGTACTTTGAATGGGCCATCATAAGGGCCTGTGAGTGTAGGTTTGATGCTATCATTACGGACGTACACATGTGTGCACTCTTGCAAAGCAGGATCAAGTTTGTCATTTGTCTGAGGCATTCGTGGAGCAACATACTTGATCTGACGCATGCAATCCTTGAGACAGGTTACATATGCGGAACGGTCAGCAGATGAAAATTCAGGCAAAGGTTTTGGATCAACAATGTCGCCAGGGAGGCGAAGCGTCTTTCCATACAATATTTCTGCTGCTGTGCACTGCTGATCCTACCTATGCAAGTTGCGGATGCTCAATAATACTACTGGAAGTCTGTCAGTCCAATCGTGACTGCAATTAAGGCAACGCAGCGCACTCTTTAAATCTCTGTGGACTCGCTCAATGAGTCCATTCGACTGCGGATGATATGCGGTAGTGCTAGTATTTACAACCTAAAGCGGTGCTAAGCTCACTCCAAAATTTGGAGGTAAATTGTGATCCCCGGCCATGCGTGACACTTAAGGGAACCCCAAATCTGGAAATCCAGGTGCTCATGAAAGCGCGAGCTACAGTCTCAGTTTGGGTATCAGGAAGAGGCCCGGCCTCAACCCATCTAGTGAACCTATCAATTATGGTTAACAAATAGGAATGACCACGCGACAAAGGCAACGGACCCACCAAATCTAGGTGTACGGAGTCGAATTTGTGTCCTGCAAATGCACAACTCTGTAGCGCTGCACGATTATGTTTCACAACTTTGCTACTCTGACATGCATGGCAATTTTGCACAATTTGCTTGACCTCCTTACGCATCGCTGGCCAGACGAAACGATCGGAAATCAAACGCAATGTACGGTTAATTTAATACCAGGATGAGAGAGAGAATGATAGTGAAGAATAGCTACTCTGCGGAGAGTCGCAGGAAGATACAAACGAGAAGGTCGCTTAGCATCACGGTACACGTTGTCAACCAAGGTTAATTTCAAAGAGGTAGTGTTAGACGGTTTGAGAAGATCCTGGAGTTCAGGATCCTCCTTCTGAGTCTTGGATATATTTCCGAAGGTGATTGCACCACTGGTTTGGACAGAATTAATTCTAGATAGACAGTCAGCGACAGTATTGTCGAGACCTTTGATGAATCTAATATCCGTAGTGAACTGACTGATAAAGGACAGGTGTCGAGCTTCTCTTGGCGAGTGGCGCTCAGAAGGCATTTTGATCGCCGAGGTCAAGGGTTTGTGGTCTGTGTAGATCACGAACTCCCTTGCCTCTAGAGCATAGCGAAAGTGTCTCACAGACAGATAGATCGCAAGGAGTTCCCTACCGAACGAGCTGTAAGAAAAAAAAATGTTTATTTCCAAGTTGTCACATGAGATACATGCCAACATATTGGCTTTTAAAAGTTTCTTAAATATAGGGCATCCTAAAACAAATGTTCCATACGAGGAGTACTAATTGACAAACCATCCGAGGTGTACAAGTAGATAAGCCATACGAGGCATAATAATAGACAAATATACGAGGTGTACTAATAGACAAACTGTCAGAGGTGTACAAGTAGATAGACCATACGAGGCTTATTAATTGACAAAATATACGAGGCGTACTAATAGACAAACCATTCGTGGTGTGCTAGTAGTCTAACAAAAGTTCTATACTAGGAGTACTAATTGACAAAATTGAGCACGCTCAGTGGGCGATAGCTTTTTGGAAAAGAAGGCAAGAGGAGAGATATTATTACCTACTTTTTGTTGCAAAACAGCACCTACGGCAGTACTGGAGGCATCAACCACTAGACTGAAGCCAGCATTGGCAATAGGGTAGGATAATTCAGTCGCGTTAGCTAGCTTGAGCTTAATCTCATCAAAAGCTTTGCGCGCTGCATCCGTCCACTTGACATCAGTAGATTTACCTTTACGCTTTGGTTCCAGCAAATCGGACAAGGGGGCTAAAGTTTGAGCGCAATTTCTGATGAATCTATGATAGAAATTAACAGAACCTAGGAACCTTCTCAGTTCCTTCTGGGTCTGTGGAAGAGGAAAGTTTTTGATCACCTCTACTTTGGAAGGCAAAGGTTTTAGACCTTGGCTAGAGATTTCATGACCTAAGTAAATCAGTGATGGCTTTCCGAGCTCACATTTGGCAGGATTTACCAGGAGTCCATTGTCGGACAGTCTTTGAAACACGACCCTAAGATGGTCTTTATGTAGCTCCGGGGTTGCGGATGCCACCAAAATGTCGTCAAGGTACACATAGGCAAAAGTGAGATCAGAGAAGATTTCAGCCATGTGCCGTTGGAATGTCTGAGGAGCATTCCTCAGGCTGTAAGGCATCTTTAGGAATTCAAAGAGACCAAACGGAGTGATTACCGCGGTCTTAGGTATTGCGCTATCCTCAAGTGGTATTTGATGGAAGGCGTGTTGTAAATCTATTTTTGAGAAAATTTGTGCTCCCTCTAAATTTGCACTAAAATCATGCAGGTAAGGAATAGGGTAGCGGTCAGGTAGAGTAACGGCATTCAACCTGCGGAAATCCCCGCACGGTCTGAATTCACCGTTAGCCTTGGGTACTAGCAAAAGAGGGCTAGCCCAAGGCTTTTGGAACTGCGGATGATGCCGCTGTCTAGCATCCTAGCAAACTCTTTCTTGGCTAAAGCCAATCGATCAGGCGGTAGTCGCCTAGCTCTGGAGTAAACTGGCGGTCCAGTTGTTTCAATGAAGTGTTTTGTGCTCGTCTGTATATTTTTAGAAGCTAAGTTAGAGTTTGTTAGTGCAGGGTATTCTGCGAGAACCTGCTCGAACATGCACTCTTTCTTGAAAGCAATAGAGAAGGAATTCAAGGCATTAGCTCTAGTTATGCCACAAGCGGGAATTGAGATCTGGGTCTCCTCGTCCCTAATTCTGCGGTTTTTAACATCTACCACTATCCCATACTTCGCTAAGAAGTCCGCGCCAATTATGGGCTCTTGGACTTCCGCGATGAGGAAGGTGAAGAGAAAGTTTCGCCTCAATCCCAGACTGCACTCTAGTACTCTCTCTCCATAACAAGCTATTGGCGTGCCATTTGCAGCGCGTAGTGTCGCCACTAAATTATTATTGTTTTTATCTTTCCCCGTGGCTGGGATAATTGACACACTTGAACCAGTATCGATGAGAAATAGATATTTGGTAGTGGGATCGACTATTGTTAAGAGGCGAGTAGTCTGGGAACGAGGCAACGCAGTACTCGCTACTATGCGTCGCTGTTGGCGTTTCCCGAAGTCATTTCGGTATAACGAGGACAGTGTCTAAAGGAACATTTGCGAGCCTGGTCGCCGAACTTCTCATGATACCAACATAAGAGACTGTTGGCATCGCGAGAGCGCGATCTAAAGCGGCGGTTTTGATTTGACCTATCATAAGATCTACCTCTATCGAAACGTTGAGGAGGAGGAAGAGGATGATAGTCATAGGGATAGTCGTAGGCATGGTAACGTGAGACATTCCTTGGGTCTGGCTGGATATGAGCTACACTCTGACCTAACTGGCAATTCTGGAGAGCTTGCTTCAGCTCTGCGATTTCTCGCTGCATCGTTTCTATTGTTGCTGATGATTGATTATTAGCAGTTTTGGACGGGCTAAAATTCGCAGCTGATGCGTTCAAGGAAGCTACCTGCGGTGCTTGTGACATATTTAGGTTGCGCATCACTGTCTCAGTGGCCTGAGCAAGAGTCTCGAGACTCTCGCTCGGACCGACCATCGACAGGAAAGGTCGCACCGCAGATGGTACCTTGCTTAAGAAAACTTCTCTGAGAAATCCCTCAGCTACGGCAACACCGGCTGCAAGTTTTCGCAACTCCTTAACTAACGAAGTAGGAGAGAAAGAGACAGAGACAGGTGGAATTGCTGAGGCGTCAACCAATGATCTAAACTTGTCCGCATCGGACATTTGTAATTTTTCCATGATTTTACTTTTTAAGATCCCGTAAGGGTTTATTGCTGGCGGATTGACAATGAGATCATTTGAGTCATTTAACATTTGCGTGGGCACCGCGGCTATTAATGCATGGAACATGTCTGCAGAGTCTCTAATATTATTGTATCGAAATATCGATTCGACTTGGTTGAACCAAGTTTGGCTTTCTGCTGGTATGAAAGAAGGAAGGGTAATAGGCTTAGTGCGCGCTGGAACTGCCTCATTCTCTGTGTCGGACATACTGGCAATTTTTTCTCTTTTTAATGCAAAATTAAGCTATAGCGGCACAGAATTTACGTAATCAACTCCTAATAACTTTGATATTAAAATTGTCAAAAGGTTTTTTCCTCTCTCGTTACTAATTCCCTATTCAATCATTCAACAAAGTTGGAACGGAAAGAAAGAAAAAAAAAAGGAAACGAAAATTTTCACGGTAGTCAGAAATAAGCGTAAAGCACGGAAATAAGGAAAAAAAATTTTTTTTCTACCTACTGTGGCACATGAAACAAAAGACAGGAAACAGCATGAAAGAAAAAAAATTTTAGAGCTGCTCAGAGAACGTTAGCACATTACATCCATGGAAAATTCTCAAGAAATACTACACAATGGGAAACTTATCATTACAATGATATGCCAACATTATCCTCTCTCACGTTTTTCTCAAACACTTATCGAGTTGAATAGTTTTGTTTTAAACTCGAAAGCTGGGGTAGTTAGTTATAGTTCTGGAGGTCACCAGTGTTAGGATTGGTGGGTATGCTAGTTATTAACTTCCAACCCTAATCGTCTTGCTCAACAGTGTTTTTCGAAATCGTAAGAGAGGGATAATAAAGCATGGGAACTCAGCTTTAGATTTTCTTTATTGAAGGGAGCCGTGATGAGCGATGGCGTGCTTGGCTTCTGACGAGCTTCTCTTAGATGGGTAACTCCGTGCAGGCGGCGTCCGGCGAGCGGTGACGTTGGCCGGGCGGAAGTGAGTGTTTTGTGGAGGTTCGCAATATGTTAAATTTTTGCGACTGACATAATATAGTAAGAAAGGCAACTTGTCGTGGTTTGAGCGGGCAGATTAGTTTGCCGTTAGTAGTAATATACTAGGCTCTACTAGCTCCCAAATCAAGTGGTTGCAAGTGATAAGTGACCAAAAGTCAGAACGTCTCCAGTTACAACTGAGCAATTTACGTGATGTATCTCGATGATGAAGTGCGAGATAATATGCCACATGAACTGAACTTGTAAGGTTAAAGTCACAGATAGGCAATTTACGTGTGAGGCTCAAAAACCCAAGGAATGTTGTGTTGTGGTGTTTGGCGCCGTCGAGGGTCTGCAATAATCGAAAACGCTAAATGAGAAGGTTCTCGAAGAGGCATCAAAGAAGTTTCACAACTGACATTCCCTACACTGCAAAGATAAATTTTCCCATCACGGAGAATAAACCTGAACCTTTTCCATAGATTTAACTCAAAGCTTTAGTTCCATTAAAGGCTCAGGAAGAAAATAGGAAGGTTAGAAACTGGAAATGACTGTTTCTCCTTTTGTCAAGCTCATGAAATAGGATAGACTTTTAACAGCTGGCAAGCTCTTTCACTACTGCCCTTGTTTCAAAATTACGAGCATGAAATTTACAAGAATTTTAGGTAAATGACATAATTGTTATTCATTATGAAAACTAACTACGATTAAGCACAATATTTATGGAATATAATGAAATATCCACACAGCTAAAACTTTTGCAAGAATATGCATGACAGTACAAGACTTGTGATTTTTAGAGCAGTAATATCGGTGATTCCATTTTGTGGAATTATGGAAAAATACATGTGACTTAAAAAACACATGATTCGTGGAGTAGAAAGGAAATATAAAAATAGGTAAAAATGCATAGAATGGGAATTAATACTTTTTCGTACTCTACAATATCTATATCCGTACGAGAAAATAAAAAGAAGACAGTCCTAATTTCATCAAGATATCAATCATACTGAAAACCACTGCAAGTATATCTTGTAATAAAAAGAATAATATCTACACTGAGAAAAGAAACACTAAACGTATCGCTTGCAGCAAAAGAAAATATTCAAAACATAATACAGTGAACATAAAAATGAAATGACAAAGCAGTTTTACGCTCCGCCATTTTTTACAAGAAGCGCCGGCAATCACCGTCCGCTCTCAACGAAGTAATTTTACACGCGAGTAGCAATATCACCATGGCAGATGCAAGTATATATTTTTGCCGCAAGAATAAAAAGAAAACGTGATAAAATCTTGACACACGAAATGCACATGACATGCAAAATTCACGCTATGTCATGTTGAGATGGCACTCTGAATAAAACATGCTACTTCACGACTTCTACGAATATCTACGTATTTGAATAATAATACGGCACTGTCACAATTTATACTTAACCTGAACACGAAGAAGGTACACGATTTTTCTAACACAGATTTACTCACGAGAAATGCTGTAACACCAAACTCAAGAGACGCAACAGAGAGAGTGGTTCAAAAGAGACGCTTCACTGCGCAGTGTTGCCAATCCCAGAGGCTTCTCTCTCAAAATTGTCGAGTGTTATTTTCTATCTCATGCATTTACACAAAAACTTCAAGGATTACTAATTATAAGTAGAAAATTATTAATAATAATTTAGAGTAAGATTTTTAATATCAATAATTATTTTATTTAAGTGCGAATGAGAAAGTTTATAATTTTACACTTTTGTAGCAAATGCTACAAACCCTATCCCAAATCCTATAGTAGACTCTAATTCTAGCTCTCTTAGTGAAACAGCGACAAGTCTGGAGAGACCAGACGAGACCGCTGCAGTAACTCCTGTACCAAGAACTCTTGCTGATCTAAATTTGCAGACCCGTTTGGTGAAGCTTCTCCGCTCAGTAACATTTTCCGTCCGCCAAACCCGGCATGGTCGCGTAATTCGAACTCCTTCCCGCTACAAATGATTGCAGCGGGTGGACCTTTCGGTCTGCGCCTTGGGGGGTAATGTAGCATTAGCTACAAAGTGTATAAGTCTAAAATTTCTCATTAGCACTTAAATAGCATAATTATTGACATTAAAAATCTTACTCTAAATTATTATTAATAATTTTCTACTTATAATTAGTAATCCTTGAAATTTTCGTGTAAATGCATGAGATATAAAATAACGGTCGACATTTTCGAGTTTGAAGCCTCTGAAATTGGCAACACCGCGCGGGACGTTTGTTTTGAAGCGTCACTCTCTCGTGCGTCTTTAGCTTGTGCGTTACAGCGTTCTTGTAGGTGAAAAAAATTAAGTGTTCAAATAGAGCAAATCTTGTCAAAGGATATCGTGTTCATATTCTTAGTGTGCATTGTGTTTAAGTATTAGGATCTGGTCAGTGTCGTGATATATATAAACATGTAAATAGTCGTAGAAGTCGTAAAATAGCATGGCTCATTCCAAGTGCTATCTCAACATGACGTAGCGTAAATTTTGCGTGTCATGTTCATTTCTTGTGTCAAGAGTATAGTATAGATGTTTAACCACGTCTTTCTCCTTGCTGCAAAAAGATATACTTGCAGTTATCATTATGATATTGAAACTCGCTCATCAAATTACTTCGTGAGAGCGCACGGTGGATTTGCCGGCGTTTTTGCGGAAGATGGTGGAGCGTAAACTGTTGTGTCATGTCATTTTTATATTCACTGTATTATGTTTTGAATATTTTTCTTTTGCTGCAAGAGATACGTTTAGTGTTTCTTTTTCAGTATGATTGACATATGGATGAATTTAGGACTGCCTTTTTATTTCTCGTACGGATATAGATATGTTATAGAGTACGAAATTTATTCATTCATATTCTTGCATTTTTTAGCTGTTTCGTATTTCAGTTAAATTCCTCGAATCATGGTACTTAAATCACATGTATTTTCCATAATTCCACAAAAGTGAATAACAGATTATTACTGCTCTAAAAATCACAGTCTTGTACTGTCATGCTTATAATGTAATTCAAGCATAAAGGAACAGCCATTGCCGGCTGGTAACCTTTCTATTTTCTTCCTGAGCCTGTAAAGAAATTAATAGCTTTGAGTTAAATCTATGGAAGAAGTTCAGGGTTTTCTCCGTGATGGGAAATTTACCATTGCAGTGTAGGGATTGTCAGTTGTGGAATTTTTCCTTGATGCCTTTTCTAGAACCTTCTCATTTAGCGTCTTCGATTATTGCTGATCCTCGACGGCACCAAACGCCACAACACACATTCCTTGGGTCTGAGCTTTACAAGTTGTAAATTCACGTGGCATATTATCGCTCACTAAACCATCGAGTTACACCACATAAATTGCCTATCTGTGACGTGAGACGGTCTGACATTTGGTTATATATCACATTGCAATCACTTGGTTCGGAGCTAGTAGAGCCTAGTATATTACGACAAATGGCTAACTAATCTACCCGCTCAACCACGACAACTTGCTTTTCACATCGTGGAATTATTCTAAAGTATGACCATAAATAGTGACTCATCCACACGTCACGGGTGGAATTGATATTTTGTCAGTCGCTTAAATTAAACAGACTGTGAATCTCCACAAACACACTCACTTACACCTGGCCAATGTCATCGCTCGCCGGACCTCGCCTGCACGGAGTTTCCCATCTAAGAGAAGATCGTCCGAAGTCAAGCACGCCATCGGTCATCACGGCTTCCTTCAATAAAAATATCCAAGCTGAGTTTTCCCAGAAAGTGTCTTTATTATCCCTCTCTTGCAATTTCGAAAAACACTATTGAGAAAACGTTAAAGATTGGATGTTAATAACTAACCATACCCACCAATCTTAACATATGTATGAGTGACAGTAGCGGATGTACAAGCATGAGAGGGAAAGGAGTGGAGGAGATTTGTAGGCATGCTGAGAGAGTGATAGATGGAATGGATGAAGGAATGGTTGTACTGCAAGGAGGTGGCAATGGATTGCTTGAATGAGGGAGAGAGCGTTCGGTGAATGCAATTATGAATGTGGTTGAAAGGGCGCGGAAGAAGAATGTTAAAGTGGCGGTGACGAGCCTCCTGAGAAGGCCTGCTTGTGATGAGGAGTATGAAAGGGTGCGAAAGGAGGTGAATAGAGAGATACATGAAAGGATTATGAGTATGAGAGCTGAGAGTGTGAGAAAGCGTGAGCTGGGTTCCAGCTTCCTTGACATGGATAGCGTGATCCAGGATGGGTGTTTTCTTGGAGATGGAGTCCATCTTACAAAAGAAGGTGAGATGAAGCTCTCCAAGAAATATATCCGGTGGATCAGGGCTACTCATGTCATAATGGAAAGTGGAACTGGATGAATGAAAATCCGTCAGAGCAAAAGTGAGGAATATCTGGAATTGTCCAATTGTGTTGTAAGGTTTGGAAGTATAAATGTGCGTGGATGGAATGCAGGAAAGTTAGATGACCTTGTAGTAGAATTTGAGAATGAAAAATTGGATTGTGTTGGTGTAGTAGAGACCCAAATGCGTGATAGAGTCAGTTTAACATGTAAGGGGAATAAGTATCATATGATAGGAAAAGGGCGTGTAAATTGGTTAAAAAGAGGTGGTGGAGTTGGTTTGATTGTAAACAATGCTCTGAATTGGAAATTAGAGGAACTTCCTGTTGGAAATGAACCTGAAAGTGAAGATTTGTTAGCAATTAAGTGTGAAAGAATGCATGCCAGAGAATGTATTGTTGTGATTGTATGTTATATGACAACTGATGGGACTTTAGCTCATGAAGAGAATGTATAAAAGTATGAAATATTAACAAGGATTGTACGAGAACACTGCAGGTGCCCTCTGATTGTGATGGGTGATATGAATGGCCATGTTGGTATACTTGGTGAGCCGGTGAATGCAAATGGACAAAAATTGATAGATTTTTGTGATGAGAATGAACTTGAAAACCTGAACGTCACAATAGGAAATGGCTTGCATACATGGCAAAGCAGGGAATGGAAAACTGCAATTGACTATATGATTGTGAATAGTAGAGCAAGAGAGTGTGTCAATGAAATGTTTGTAGATGAAGATGATTTTGATATTGATAATGACCATAAAATGCTTGTGCTTGAATATAACTGGGGTAGAAAGGAGTCAATGCAGAAGGTCAGTAGTGTGAAAGAAAGTTGGCAGATAAAAAAGGCAAACTGGGAAGAATTTAAGAATGAATTGAATAGGTATAACTGGAACAGGTATGGAAATGTAAATGACCTAAATGGTGAGATTGCAAGAACCTTGTATGATGTGGCAGAGCAAAAGATTGGTAGAATAAAATGTAGGAAAGGGACAGGGAATGCCAGGTGGTTTACAAATGAGATAAAGGAAGAACGAATGAGAAGAAAGACTTTAAATAAGAAACAACGCAGTATAAGGAAAATGTATGAAAGAAACAGAATTACTGAGGATGAATGGGAGAGTGCATGGAATGAGTACAAGGACCAGGAGAAGAAAGTAAGGAGAATGATTAATGAGGCTAGAGTTAAAGAGGAGAGACACCAAGTTGAAAATCTAAGAAAGAAAGGTTCGGATGGAATAAAAGATTGGTATAAGTTTATACAAGGTACTGATAGAAGTAGCGAAGTTCAAGTTGATGAATTAGTAGTTAATGGTTGCAGTGTGCAAGATAGGATGCAAATGGTGAAAGCAGTTGAAGAATACTGGGAGGACATTGGTGGAATGAATGAGCAGGTTACAGATGATGAACCGATCAATTTTCTGATTGATGAACGTGAACTGCAAATGGAAGACAAAATCACTTGTGAAGAGATTGTAAGTTTTTTGAAGCAAGTGAAACATGGAAAGGCATGTGGCCCTGATAAGATCCCATATGAGTTCTATAAATGTGAAGGAGAGAGTGTAGTCAGTATGTTGAAATGTTTATTTGATGAGATATGGAAGAGTGAAAGAGTACCGGATGACTGGAACAAGTGTAATGTAGTTCTGTTGCATAAGGGTGGACATAAGAGTATGCAACAGAACTACATCTTATGGGTACTATCACTGGGTAACACTGCATGTAAGATCTTTTGTGGTATTTTGAATGAGAGAATGCAAAATTTAGTTGAGGAATTAGGAGTCCTAGGTGAAGAACAGAATGGTTTTAGGCAAGATAGACGTGGGGAAGATAATCTGTTTGTAGTGAGTGAAATAATTGAGCGAATGAGGAAGGATGAATGAAGGTGTATTTAGCATTCCTGGATATTGAAAAAGCGTATGACAGAGTGGATCGGGTTAGGCTCTTTGAAGTTTTGAGAAAAGTTGGGTTTAGCAGAAAAATAGTAAAAATTGTACAAAGTCTGTATGAGAACACAAGCGCTATATATAGGTTAGGAAATTTGGAAACGGGGCAAGTGAGGAGTGTTAGAGGAGTGAGACAGGGCTGTACTCTGTCTCCCCTGTTGTTTGGATTGTACACAGAAGAATTAGCAGTTCGACTGAGAAGGAGTGGCTTAGGACTGAAAGTTGGTAATGAGAGACTGAGCTGTTTGTTGTATGCTGATGATGTGGTTGTGGTTAGTGAATGTGGACATGAACTGCAAAGGATGCTTGACATTGTGAACGGATATAGTACAGATATCAAGATGAACTTCGGTGCCGACAAAAGCAAGGTTATGGTTATAAATAGTGATGAGACTGATAGAGACAGACTGTGGAATATTGGAGAAATCAGAATAGGTAGAACAAAAGAATACAAATATCTAGGTTGTATGATAAGTGAAGATGGATGCACTAGAACTAAGGGTGAGAAAGTGGCAAAAGCTATGCAGTGGAGTGGACGATTAAGTAGCGTGGCTAGTTACAGAGTAAACAAGTATGAATGTGTGAGAGGAATGTGGAAGTATGTTGCTGTACCTAAAGTCATGTATGGTATGAGTGCTCTTGCCTGGAATGGAAGTGATCTTGAAAAGCTGGATGTAATACAAAATAAGGTAGGACGGTTAGCATTGGGTGCTCCGAAATGGACAGCTACAGAAGCCATTAGAGGTGACCTTGGGTGGAGCCTATTTTCAGAAAGAATGATGAAAGCGGTGCTGAATTATAAGGTGTGAATTGAAAGAATGCAGAATAGCAGATGGGTAAAGCGAATTTTTGAATGGAACCTGAGTGTAAGCTATTGGGAGAAAGTGTGTTGAGGGCATGCAAGGAAGCTTAATATGCAAAAGATTATTCATGTTAGAATTGGGAGACCTGTGGATGACTGGAGTTTAATAAATCCTGGAGGTGTAGGGCCTGAGTGGGACTGCAAGAGGTGGAAGAAAGAGATTGAGAGACAAACAAAAGTGTATGGATTGAATAAGTAGAGGCTTAGCATGATGCGGAAGCCTACACTTAACTGGTATATGAAAAAAGAAAGCACCTAAGTTTGAGATGTTCTATGATGGTAGTTTTGGAAGTCAACTCTTGTTTGCTGTGAGATGTAAGTCATTGAGTGTGAACAGACGTACATGGAGGTGGAATGAGAATAATAACAGATTATGTCAGCAGTGTATTAGGAAACAATTGAGCATTTTGTGCTGGAATGTAGGAAGTATGAGCAAGAGAGAGAAAGTTTTATGAATGTGGTGCTTGAGCAGTATGGAGAGAATGAGTGGTATGCCAGATGTGCTGAAGATGATTGCGGTATGAGCTGTCTTGCTGGATTGGATCAGGAGTGTAATTTGAGTAAAATTGAAGCTATGAAAATGTTTCTTGTGCGTGCCTGGAGTAAGAGACAGTGACTGGAATGAGCCAGTCAGGTAGAATGGTCAGTAATGACCCAATATGCCTGGGGATGGTGTTTTGACACACTGGCTATCCCAGTGATGCCATCCAATGGCAGCTTGTGACAAGGATTGGTAGATCCTGAGTAGTTTAGTGGACAAGTCTGGTACCAGGCGCTGAACTCTTTGTGTGAAAATTGTGGAGGGAATTGTAGGCCGTTTCAAAGGCCCCGACGCTGTCGGCCCTCAATTTCAAGTTCAAGTTCATCTAAAAGGCCTTACAGTTAACACTAGGATGCAACGGCAGTTACCATCGATTCAATTGGTAGTCATTTCCATGAAAAAAGCATTCTGATAAAACTTGAATATAATCTTCATGTTGCATTCTTCAATTAAGATTCTATAATGCATGGGTTAAAAAGTATAATTAAGAAATGTCATTATCGTATACTTTTACACACTTAGATATAAAAAAGAGGGATATTTAAAATACCTCCATTGGGAAATCATACACAGTATTGTTAAAAAAAAAGAGGTACAAGATAATCGGTCATTTCACGGACATCGTGTGTTATTCATAGATAGACAAAAATGTCTCATACACGTCCAATATACATGCATGTCCCATTAAATCTTGAATTTCAACATTATTAACAGAAAACTGGGTGTAAGGTTGAATTTAAACATGAGTTACTGACAATTCTAGTAAAAAATTTGAGAAACGTGACACATGAACACGTTTTGCAAGCAACGTGCCCACAAAACGCCAACATGAATCTTCACAGAATTTGCTTCAGTAATTTTTTGGTGCACTGTAATCACGCTAATGCCAGAACTGTCGGCTACACGTTCCCGGAACTTTGATCGGTGAGGGAGGCAAAGCTTCCAAATATTCCAGCTATCAGCTGCCGCAGACCGCGGGCTGACGATGCCTCGCTATGTTAGTGGCCGCAGTCAGTTGGGGTCAGGTGATCGTACAGTAGGGGCTTCCCCTGCGTGGTGTCCTCAGCGTGAGTTGTGTGTCATCTACGTCTCGTAGGGTTTGCCTAGCAATTAAGGACTTTTATATTGATGAATTTTTAAAATCCAATTCGTTATAAAGCATCTCATGTAACAAATCTTTTGGAAATAAATAGTATTTCTTTTTTCTGTTCATTTGTTTGATGTAACTTGGATACGTTTTTACCGGGTGTTTAAAATAAATCGGGTACAAATTGGTTACGACAGCAAACTTAAATTCTTAAGAAGTACATTCGCTGGTATCAGAGCATTTTATGTTCGCTGAAAAACCTTAAGGAAATTCATCAATTTAGAAATTTTAATGCTTCATAAGAAAAATTTCTCAAGTCTTGGTGTAATCTTTTCCGAATTTTCGTTTTTTGCCTATTGGAAACAAAAACTTAGAAATTTTGGAGTCGTGGCTTTCCAAATTCATTGCTCTAGTCTAGAGGAATAAAATCTTTGGCATATGCAATGAAGCAGATGTAAAGTACACTTTGCAACTTTTTTCATGCAAAATTGTTACAACTCCTTTAATGAATGTTGAGTGAAAATTAGAGAAGAAAATCATTATCTGCAAATACAAGAGTACTCGTCGCAGAAGCTGCGTAGTTTTCAAGCTTTGAGATCTTCCATTCGTTTGTCAATATATTCGTCAATTTGTCAATATGACGCATGTTCAGATAAGTGGGCTCACTGACTCACTGAAGAAAGCCATTCGACAGTTCACCACAGGAGAAGAGTATTGAATCTTACGCGGAAACACTCATCATGTTTCTGCCCATATTCAATGACCACCACACGCGGACCTAGAGAGTACGGATATCAGGAGAGGTGTTGTGCTACTGTTGCGATAAAAATATTTCCTTTGGGGAATGAGGGAATATTATTTTTCGAAGTAAAATCATTTTCCTTGAAATGTATTTTTGAAACAAATCTGGAAATGAAAACTGAAAAAACTGAACAAAAACTTTGGAAGTTGAATATTTATCTTTGCCCCATTCCAGCAATCAATACGCACGCACAACACGGGAATTGGTGTCGTCACTAGAATTTGGATGACATCCACCGGATTTGGGAACCCAAGGCAACTCGATATCGCTTCACAAGGCAGGGGATTAAGAGGTAGTAATGTTGGAAAATCAACCAAAGGAACTTTAAGATATTGTTAGTATCTCTTTAAGATATGTACATCGAGTAACAGAAACGAGTTAGTGAAGAATATGACAAAGAAGATGTAGGTTTATTTCAACTCTACGACAAGAATATAAAAACAAATAGCATCACCGATGAGATTTCACTCGGTTCTAGAGTTTGCGAATCGGGTCGAGACTTGGAGACTTCACGCCATGGTAGTCAATCCTCTACAAACTTTAGGTATTTGAAGACAATAATTCGACTTAGACAAGCCAGGGTCTAACACAAGATATAAGCTGTAGTTCAAGATAAATTTATACGCTCATTTTCGATCATCCGTTTTTTCTTCGACGCCATCGGATGAACATTTGAGTTCACTTTGAGTTAAGGAACATTTTCAGGACTTGGATGCTTATTTTAGCTATCTCTGAGAGCTTCATTATTTCGATAACGTTGACTTCGAGCAATGAACAATAAAAATAAGTTAATTGTTGTGTTATCGGCGCAAGTATTTTGTATCATTTATTGTGCAATAGTCTTCAAATTAAAGTCTCATTATAGTCTTGTCCTCATCAGACAGCTAGGGTTGCCAATTGTGTTAATGATGTTCGATGGTTCTATCAAGTTCATACATCATTACTTAACGTGTGAAGTTCATATCAGTAACAATTACACTAAGCTTTGGCATTATAGTCGTCAAAAATTGAACTGAGGACAACTAGAAGTAAATATTGCGGTGCTGCTATAGCGTGAGGCTACCGCCATATTTCGCCTAACCAGATGCAGTTTGAGATGTACAAATGAAGTGATTATCGCTAAATTAAATGTGTGGAAATAAGTAATATCCATTACTGACCTAACATAACCTCACGCTACGGTACTAGCTAGAGGTAGATCTTATGCTGTAGTGTGGTAGCTAGACCTCACGCTACAGTACTATCTAGAGGTAGATCTTATGCTGTAGTGTGGCAGACCTCACGCTATAGTAATAGCTAGAGGTAGACCTCACGCTACAGCAGCACCAACATCGCTCTGGAAGGAAGAGGATGTGACACAAGTACGCACGGTAACCAAGCTCCGAAGGACGGCCGTCGGTCAGTAACAGCCGCCCTTGCGATAAAATGTAAAGTATTTTGCAAGTGATGAATCAAAATATCTGAATTTGTCTGCAAGGATGACAACATTGATCGCAAGACTCTGGGTGTCTATTTTGTCTCGTCTAATGCAGGCGGGATAGAATTTTCAGCACATTTAATTTTCTGTTAGCATTCAGTAGTTTTGTATCTACCTTCGTAAATTGCATCGTACATTTTCTTTATAATAGCCTGTTGCTGACACATTTCTGTGCTCACAAGCCTTGCGCACGCACCTTCATTCTGACAGCACCTCAATGGAAAACGTGCGTTAATAAAATTAGATAAGACTTAACAAGAGAGCACTCAGTGAAGTCGAGATATCGGGTCTGCTGCGGGGGCTGCCATGGGAACTGCGGTATACACAGCCGTCGCCGCGCCCGCCATATCGACTTGGTTCGTTCGCAGCCGTCGGTGGAATACAGTTATTTTATGACCCAAAGTTCCTATAAATGAAGAGTACATTAATTTTCCCGCTTTCAATCTTATCGATTACAAGGTCCCACAGCTTGCACAACAATAATGATCCGCCGTCGATGGAATACAATACTTTTTAGACTCAAAATTCCTGTAAATAAAGGGTAAATTTATTGTCTCGCCTTTAATCATTAGAGATTCGATAACAAGGTCCCGCAGCTAGTGTAAAAAGATCAATAATGATCCGCCTCATCTCTCACTCTCACACCGGTGATTACTGTTGTAGTTGAGAATGGGAGTTGCAGCTTGAGGCGAATATCGTTTTATGGAATACACGTATTTAAGTAGATGCTATCTTGAAAATGGTGATGCAGTTTGACTTTAAAAAAAGCATTGGAAATATTTAAAGATAGAAGGCATATATCCACTGCACCCTCGATAGTCGCAAAGGAGATATTGTTCGTGTTGAATACTTCAGACGCCATACAAATACTCCGTCAATATGCGAAGTAAGTCAATGTTAGTGGAGCTCTAGCGTTTATTGAAAACGTACACTCGCTCTTGAGTGATTCTTCACCTACGTGATGGCATTACTCCAGCTGAGTGAAGCCTATTGATAGGCTCACTCACGACAGAGTTGCAAGTAATGTGAAGTGATACACAATTACATTTTCTACAAAAAATTACTTGGAAAAATATTAAAACTTTCTGAGTCATTCCAGACCAAACAAAAATAATTTCCATTATTAAAAGCTTTAAAGTTAATTTTTTATTTTAAAATAGCTTTGCAAATAATTTTAGATAGAAGTTCACAGCATCCAGAACCATTGCACACACGGATTCACCAACACAGACACAATGTTCCTGTAATACTGACCAGATTTTGTGAGTACGATTACATGCTTCATGTATACTGCTCTACTGCTACTTGCTGTGAACCGAACAAAGGCGGTGGAGTATGGGAGGTCAATTGAGCTATAATGTCGAGAGGCACTCACAGAAATGACCACATGCATATCATGAACGAGGGTTGTCAAAAGGCTTATTGATGTTGTCTCTGCCTGACAGTTCTCCACTTTTGTCTAAAAGTTCTGCTCTCGGTGTGAAAGGAATTTATATTCATTTATTTAAAGAAATGCTATGCGTACAATGAATTTACATAGTCGTAGGCACCTATGAAAGAAATGACTTTAAAAGTAATTCTTTTCAAAATTGTGATCATCCTGAAATGAATTCAGCGTTCATCTTAAAGCCGTTCTTTTCATTGCTAAATGAAAGGACTCAGAATAAAAGCTGAGGTCGACTTGAGATGACAGAAATAGAATCTTTTGAAGTTTTGAATCATATGTGAGGAAAACATGTATATGTTGGCGTACGTAAGCGTGTTGAAAAGAATATGTTAATTTGACAACTTTCTATTTCATTTAAAAAATTGCGTGAAAATAGAAAAGTATTGCTCATGAACGATGCGTTTGTTCATTTTACACTTTTTTTGCCAATGATTTAACCAAGAATAGTTTTTAGAACAGTTGTAAATTTTTTGGAATCATCAAAACACTTTCATCAGACGCCATTGTACTCAAAGAGAACATCATGGTAGAAGAAACAAGGTAGGGTCAAACCAGTTTTTTTTCGTTGACCGTGTGGCAATGCTGACGTCATGGCAATGAACCAATAGCAGCGCTCATATTACATCTGGCAACACTGCTACCCCCAAACCTAGCACCACTATTGACCTAACGACATGTCGCAATGGTGACCTCATAAAGTTTGTTTGAAATAAAGCCTTTCTATTGGCTGGCCGAACAAGAGGAGGTATATTTTCCCCCATAGAAATGACTCTACCTTGTTTCCTCTACCATGGAGTACATCGGCAAAAAATATTAGCGCATTTAGGAGTAAAATGAATAGGTCTCAACATCGCTTGCAGGGTACCGGCAAACTGTTTTACTGACCAGTAGCAGTTCCGTAAAACTGACGTACTAACGTACAACAGCAATATGTACCACGGTAGAGGAAACAAGGTAGGGTCACACCAGTCTTTTTTCACGGACTGTGAGGGTTTGCTGACGTCACGGCGACGAACCAATGGCAACGCTCATATTGCTGCTGGTAGCACTGCTACCCCCAAATCTAGCTCCACTATTGGCCTAACGAAATGGTGTTTTGGTGACGTCATAATTTTGCTGGAAATAAAGCTTTTCTATTGGCTAGCTGTACAAGAAGAAATGTATTTTCCCCAATAGATATGATCCTACCTTGTTTCTTCTACCGTGGCATGTTCTGACTGGAGCCTCTATTGGCTTATGATACTTCTAGCAGTTCAGAGCAATTCGTCGTCGCTCAGTGAAGTATATCGGCAGAATTACTGCAGTGGCAAGCGCGGCCACGGTGCGCGAAAATTACCACAAAAGCGTACCTGAAGAATGCTTTGCTGCACTGCTGCTGTTGGGTGGAGCTATTGATTCTGTGCCTCTACTGCCGCGCTGCTGCGCCCATTATGTTAGAGTACGAGAGTTTACTTCGCTTATCACCTTGAGGTTTTTTTTATGCTCGTTGTGGTTCGGTCGCCGCTAGTTTTTCTGCGTTTTTTAGCCAAGTTCAGCAATAATGTTAGAGTGTCACGCACTTTGAGAAGTTTTAAATGTTCGAGTTGGATCAGATAGGCGATTGCTTCGACAGTCAGGTGTTGTCGTGCTTTTCAGCTATTGAACAAATCCTCACATCATGAAACTACTTCAGACGCCATTCGTATACTACGCTAAAATGCGTAGTAAGTCAATATTAATGGAACTCCTGCCTTTATTGCAAACATGCACTCACTCTTGAGTGAGTCTTCACTTTCATGATTGTGTTCTTCCAGCTTAGTAAAGCCTTTTGAAATGTGCATCGAAAATGATTAAACCGTATTTTTTTATACGAAATTTCCATGGAAAATAAGACAAGTCTGCTCGGGCATAATTTTCAACGAAATTCTAAGGACGGATGCGTTTTCTGAAATTTGCGCTTGAATATTTATTCATGAACTGAATTTCATTCAACATTTGGAAATATAAATATAAAGTTTAAAGCTTAAATTCTCATATATACGAGTATAATTATACCACTCTATATAAGTGATATATATACTCACGCTGTGTAGTGATATATATATATATATATATATATCACTACACAGCGTTATGCTCCATAGATATGTAGTATAACGTCATTTCTTCGGTTTTGAATTGAGATTTTTCTGATTTACAAAATTACAATTTTCGGCGAAGAACTTATTCATTCGGGCATGAATTCCTGCAGAGGCAGTGAAGGGCTGGAGCCTCCCTGAGTTGTGAACACAGCTGCTGCCTCCACGTCATGTTCATCCCGGTGAGATTTAAATAAATATTAATAGTATAATGTTTTTTTTTCAAAAAAGTAACCAACCAAGACTGCCTTGCGTGTCATAAAGTGCCATGTCAAGAAATGCCCAATTGCTAATTTTAAAAATAGATGTGTGAATATTGTTTCTTTGAGTTCTTGATCATGCACTCAAATGTCTGTCATCGTCATCGTACCAGTGTGTGTGTGTGTCTGTGACAACCTCCACTCCTGTCCGAAGCTTCTGCTGCTAACATTTTTGTGTGAAATTGTTGTGGGATTAGAATCGATCACAAAGTACATCTTGTCTTCCCTTTCAAACCTTCTTCTCAAGCCGAAGTCCCGCACTACCATTCCTTCCCTATCTGTCCATGTTTCTAATTATCGTCATCGTGTTTCCTTATTTTTTTCACTTTTTCGCCGCCCTTTTTGTGCCAGGCGCTCAACAGAGCATTTTCTAACTTTCTATCTCTCTAACTGTCGCCTTCAACATTTCTTATTTTCACTTTCATTCCCTCTTTACCAGCTTTCCTCGGACGCGTAACAGGGTATATTCTAACTTTCCACCTATCCAACAATCGCCATCGCCATTTCTTGTTTTTACCTTCCTGCCACCTTTACCATGTTTGCTCTGGCGCGACAGAGCATTTTCTAACTTTCCACCTTTCCAACCATCGCCATTTCTTGTTTTTACCTTCATTTCACCTTTACCATGTTTGCTCTGGCGCGACAGAGCATTTTCTAACTTTCCACTTCTCCAACCATCGCTGTTTCTTGTTTTTACCTTCATTTCACCTTTACCATGTTTGCTCTGCCGCGCGACAGAGCATTTTCCAACTTTCAACCACTCCAACCATCGCCATTTCTTGCTTTTACCTCCATTCCACCTTTACCATGTTTTTTCTGGCGCGCGACAGAGCATTTTCTAACTTTCCATCTCTCCAACCATCGCCATTTTTTCCTTTTACCTTCATTCCACCTTTACCATGTTTCCTCAGGCGCGCAACAGAGCGGTGGGAGGGTGGACGGCATGGGAGTCGTCTCCCGTGGACTGGTGCGAAGAGAACTACGACATAAGCCTCAAGATCGCAGAGTTCACCAACACCATCTCGAATGTTGTCCTCGTTGCCATCCCAGCGCACTGCATGCGCCAGCAGCTGTGGGCATCTTATGCTGACAGCGTGTCTCCAGGGCCGCAAATAATACTGAGCATCATGTTCCTCACAGGCATCGCCAGCGCTTACTTTCACTGGACCTTGTCGCTGCTCGGACAGTTTTTAGATGAAGTTCTGATCATTTGGAGCATATGCATGGCGTATGACTTTTTCTTACCCAATAAATACAGGCCATCCGTGTTCGTCGGGAGGATGTCCCATGCGCTAGCTATAGGAGTTGCGGTTTTGTTGACGCTGTGTTGGTTTGTGTCACCTTGGATTAATTATTTCTGGCTGATGGCGTTCTATGTCCCAGTGCTTTGCATTCAAATCATTGAATGCTTCGGGGGCAAAAAAGATCATTTCCAGCTTCTAAATCGGATAGGGATAGCATTGGGCGTGACCGCCATATTTTTCTGGGTGCTGGACCAGTGTATGTGTGATACGTGGACGGAGCTTTTCGTCCCTGGCCTGCACAACCTCTGGCACCTGCTCAGCCCGGTTGCAGTGTACTTCAGCATGACAGCCTTTGCGTACAGGAAAGTGAAGACCGAGTGCCCTAACGTCAAGGCTACCATCAGGTTCTGCTCCTGCTGGGTGCTGGGTCTACCTTATGTGGTGTGCGAAGAGTGCTCTCCCGCGCTGCTGCAGTACGGAAATGATAAATAACTTGATATTCTCACCGGTGACTCGTTGCCTATGCCAGGGTAGAGGAAACAAGGTGGAGTCATTTCTATGGGGGAAAGTACACATCATCTTGTTCGGCTAGCCAATAGAACGGCTTCATTTCAAACAAACTTTATGACGTTACCATTACGACATGTCGTTAGGCCAATAGTGGGGCCTGGTTTGGGGGTAGCAGTGTTGCAAGATGTAATATGAGCGCTGCTATTGGTTCATTGCCGTGACGTCAGCATTGCTACACGGTCGACAAAGAAAAGACTGGTTTGACCCTACCTTGTTTCTTCTACCGTGCCTAAAGTTAAAATTTTGTCCTGAGTCTTTGGCACTCAGGACTGATAGCGGATCAACGAGCGATTTCAATTCTATGCAATGCATTTAAAATACTAGAAATGTACTGTTTGCATGTGCACAAAACTTAACTTAGAATTTTAAAGTTCTTTTAATTGTTTTGCAGGCAAAACAATTTTTAATCTTTTTATCATTTGTAGTTTTGATCATTTGTAGTTTTGATCACTTGGAGTTTATATGTGTCTTACGACTTTTTCCTACCGAATAAATACAAACCAGCCGTGTCCATTGGGATGATAAACTCTACGGATTTTGCAGCGAACATTTAACTTACTCAGTGGCGTGGCGTGTTCAATTTTGCGCGTTTATATAAGATTGTTTTTAGGTTTATCGATAATATTTTTTAATTTTGGGAATATTTAGGTACAATATAAGAATGTAAGATTATATAATCCACTGTTCTGATACGAAATTTTCATTTGAGCGATGAAGTGACTCGCACGTTTTCCAGGTGTGAGCCCAATAGAACCTGGGAAGATTCCTGGAACGTCGACCACACGCAATTAGACGTCATTTCAGAAACAATGATGAGCTATGGGAAGCTGTTCTTGACATAGCAAATAAAATTACTGCAGATGAGCTCCTGATATTAGTGAGTTATGCGCACTAACGACTCATTCGAGTAATTTCTCAAAAAGAAATGCATGTTTCATGTGAATGTCCTGCGGTTGTTCATTTAAATTGTATTTATTATACAACTGCCATCTGTTTAATTTATTCAACGATTTTGTACGTTGTTCAACACAGGAAACAACAATTGAATGTATACCTTTTAAATCTTAATTAAATTTAATAGCTATTTAATAATAAATTTCAATAACCATTCAATAATTTATTTCAACACCCATTTATTAATTAACTCCAATAACCATCTAATAATTAATTTCAATAACCGTCGCTAATTATTTGGCTCACCAAAATTCGCGGCTAAACTGAAACTATCACTCATTACGAGCTGTGTGAGTGTGAATTCATTCATTTTCCAGGCTGTGTAGTGCTTGTGTAGTAGACCCTCTCCATCGCTTGCTGCAGCACGAGCTAGTGTTTCTCTGTGATGATTTTGCCTGTGTGTTCTACGTGATAGATTTTCTAGAAAGGGGTTTCTGCCAAATATATATACTGAATAATTTTTATATAGCAATGCTTTATTTTGAAGTGAACATGTAGAGAGATTTAAAAGGCAGCTGAAAGTGATTGCCATAGTGTACGTCAGACTACGGTTTGTTTTATGAATGCCACTTTCTGGGGAAGACTCTTTGAAGTTTTCATTTTTTAAATTTCTTACACAGTATTGAGAGAGAGTACGTAATATTGATGAGGACATATTTACGAGCATTTAATACTATTTACAAGATTCTAAGTTAAGGAAATATTAAATTACTGACCTATTGTGCTTCTCATCAAACAGTCCGTACTTCAATTTAATTTCTAAACTTCGGAACTTCGGATAATAAAAACTTGTATTCTTATTTTCCTGTAGACCTGCACATACTTTATATACGTACGCGAGGAAATTCAACGATCTCTTGTCAAGACGCGCAGCAAAACATGCTTGGCTACAGAGTAAGTTAAATGTTCGGCACAGCGTCCGTAGAGTGTTTTTCGATGAACTCTGGATGGACTCGGGGTACATCACGTTAGAGGAAACAAGGTAGGATCATTTCTATGGGGGAAAATACACTTCTTCTTTTTCGGATAGCCAGTAGAAAGGCTTTATTTCGAGCAAACTTTATGACGTCACTAAACCGCCATGTCGTTAGGCCAATAGTGGAGACGGATTTGGGGGTAGCAGTGCTACCAGATGTAGTATGAGCGCTGCTATTGGTTCGTTGCCGTGACGTCAGCATAGCCACACGGTCGACGAAAATAAGACTGGTTTGACCCTACCTTGTTTTCTCAACCTTGGGGTACATCCATGACTGGTAGCAAAAGTAGCCATGGCCGGCTGCATGGGGAGAGTAATCACATCAGGGAATTCAATTTATTGAGGTTATAAGCGGGTCACTCTGCGATGCGTACTGGCAGAATAAGGAATAAGAGAAGCACAATTTTCTTCCAACCGCCTAAAAACAGTACGGGTTTAGCACCAAATAACATACTTTAACTTTAACTTTACCGTGCTTTAACATACTGTCACTTTACCGTGCCGAGCCTTGCTCGCTCATATTAGAATGTTTTCAGTTTTGTAGGTTACATTTTAAAATTTTGGGCAGATCTAAAAGAAAATGAGATCATTAGAACTTATAATCCACCGATCTGATATGAAATTTTCTTACGTTGGTATACAAAATTCGACTTGAACGTTTTTTAACATTATTGAGAAAGCTGAGGCTCAACTGATGGTTGACGTTTTTGATGTTTAAATTTCTTATGATGTTTGACGTTTTTGTACAACGATGCTTTACTCCCTAGTTGAGTGTAAATGCCTCGGTCATTTTTGCGGTAAAAGTCCTCACACATAAATCAATGGAAGACAATGAATTTCTTTCATTTTTTTATTCGTACTACAGTAGTATACACGGCCGTCAAAAATGTCGGGATACGATATTTTCCTTTAATAAATCCTCCAGATATGGATGCCCAACAAATATATCCATCCCAACAGTACCCGCCATTAAAATATTCTTGTACTTGTGCACTGGTGAAACTCGTATCACAGATACGGTCATTGAGCGTCCTTGTGAGCGTCACAGACACGCACCAACCTAGCAACAGTTGTGAATAACAACTCTGTGCAGTTAAACAATAAGGGCTATTTTCAAGTGTCCTGCCTCATACATGCCGCTACCTGGGCGTGTGATGAGTTGCATCGTCTTGTGGCAAATTATAAAGAGCGCAATTTACGGGCGTTTGGTTTCCGCTCGATTAAATCGTGAGAAGAATCTTCGCTTATAGTAAATGTGTTGGGGTTCTAAATAAAACCACGAAATTATTGCTTTAAGTTTTATCAGCGCACTTGGAAACGCTGAAATCAAAATCAAAGAACAGATTTTATGCGGTGGAAACGAATGCTAGAATTTTTTTCAATGAAATAGTCAAATTTTTACAAGTTTTTGTCAATATAATTTCAAAGACATAAACAGTACTCATTTAAAAAAATTACCTGTTCGAATTCTATAAGGGCGCAGGTCTAGATACTTTCACGTTTAAATTTCCGAGTTCCCCCTTCAACTTAAATATCCGTTTTTCAAATTGCTGCAGTGATTTTATGAAAGATAGTCACTTAGGAAGAGTACGCAAAGCTTGTTAAATAAGAATGAGGCATAATGGATACAGTAGGTGAATAGACACTAAAGAATAAAAAATAAGGCACAACACACCGCCTCTAATGCTCATGTCTGATGCCTCAGAAGCCTTATACACACATGAATGTTAAGATATTCTGAAAACTGAAGTTTGGAAATAAGCTGTTATATTTTCCTTTTTTATTCTCATTCTGAAACAAATTCCAGAGCCTCGCAAAGATGATGAGCGCATATGTGATTTGGACACTTATGCACATCGTGTAAAATTACCAGATGTATTTCTTTCTTGCCAATGTTGTACGCAGCGTGGTACAAGAAAAGCTATTATTTGAAGGGATGTTTAAATATTTATACTTCATTTCGGCGTCAAATCAACTATATTTCATGTTTAAGGGGCATACGGAATAGAAATTACACGTTCAGACTTCGACACATTTGCATACGTCGACCTGAAGGGATAATGAACTTCTTTCAGGCAGGTCAAGTTCTGGAATGGACAAGTTCTGGTGTTGGCCAGACCAGTCTAGCAGGTGAGGTTGCAGGTGTTGCTATAGGAAGACAAGTTCTAGTACAGGAAGACAAGTTCTGGTGTATGTCAGACCAGTTTAGCACTTGAGGTTGCAGCCTCTGGTGTAAGAAGACAAGTTCCTGCCTTTACACCTGTACTGCCAGCCGTACCAGGCATAGAAGCCCTGACGGCCGTATATCTTCTTGGCGCACTTCACGTCGTCGGCGATCTTTGAGTCCCGCAGCTCTGGAACGTGAAAGTCAATATTATTATTGTACAGATCGCTGCACTGGAAACATGTTCTAAAGAATATCAAATTCCCATCCTTAATTTACTTCCATACTGAACAATAATATCTTGCACAAGTTTGGCAGTACAAAAGAAAAGTTGCTTATATTATAAATGCAATCTTAAATGCAAGCCAAAAGGTGCTGGTGTTTTACCAGGTATTATTACATGCAGGCCAACATTCTGTCAAAAGGTCGAAGCTCATGGCCTACACGTACGATATCCAAGCACAATCTGTCCACTGTTCGGGCTGTAGATACAAACTACTTTGTACACTACTGCAATGAAGATACTAAAAAAGTGTTCAAAACTGTCCAAGCACAGACTGAAACCATAGTGAGACAGAGCGAGTGTGCTACGTTTCGAGCTAATATAGGAGATTTTAGCGGAAAATTTCGACATCGGAGTTTGTGAGATCAGAAGAAGATTACCGCAACTTCTGTGCCTCGTGCTAGTGTAGATCGGTGGCAGTGACACGCGTTCAGAAATTAACAGCATTAACGTGACTGCTCAGCTGCTACTGCAGACTTGTGTTGCAGCAATAGACTAGCGTTGCAGTAATAGACCAGTGTTGCAGCAATAGACCAGTGTTGCAGCAATAGACCAGTGTTGCGACAATAGGCATGTGTTGCAACAATAGACCGGTGTTGCAACAGTAGATCTGCGTTGCAGCAATAGACCTGCGTTGCAGCAATAGACCAGTGTTGCAATAATAGACCAGCGTTGCAACAATAGACCAGCGTTGCAACAATAGACCTGCGTTGCAACAATTGTGCTGCAACAATAGACACAACTCACTGGAGCAGCTGATGTTGCAGCCGTTGTAGGGAGAGGAGGACTTGCACCAGTAGTAGTCGTTGATCTGAAGTGCGAGGGAAATTTTTGACGCTCAGAATACGATATTCTGAATTAGAATAAATAAATGTATTGTTTTGACTTAGAAACTCCACCCATGAAATCCGGCCCAAAAATGACAGTCACTTGATCAATGTAAATTGACCTAGTAGGTAAGTAGATCAAATCCTCGTTCTTCATTTGCGTTCTGAGCGATGCGTTGTTAGTAAAATTCATAATAGCAGAGAGTTTGATATGTTGGATTATTACTCGGTTAAGAAAGTGAGTTACGACGGATGATAGAGCGTTCCTTTATGTTATAAATGCTACCAAGATGTGATATTATGCAGTATCATATCTAGAGGTAGACCAATATCTGAAAAAAGTTTCGTTTGTAAGTTTATCAAGAAAAATATTATCAACATAGTAATATGGTTCATTATGTAGCTATATATATGTAACCAAGAAAAAATACCTACATAATTATTAATTCAAAAGAATCAATATAAGTTAGAAGCAAATATGTCACAACGTTTTCCCGTCTTTAAATTTTTATATCAGTTTTTCTTCTTTTACTCATTTAGTTCAAACATCTCTTTGTTTTAGCGCAACTTAACTTTAATGAGTGTCTTTCTTTTACAATTAAAGTTTAAGAAGCCCATGGGTTTGCTCCAGCAGTGCTGATATAGAAGCTACCAATAAAGCAGACCTAAAACGGCTGGAGGATGGGACAATGGTGCTCTGTGAGAGTTTGCAGAATAATAAAAATAGACCATTCATCACACACATGAAGTGCAATTTCATTACTGAAGATTCAACGTTAATACGGTTCTATTTCCAAGTCAATGATAAAATTTCATAAAACACCATTTCAAGAGGGAATACTAGAGCTCATTTGATGCCAATTAATTATAGGTTTCAACTCCATGAACTAAATTCTGTTACTATATGTTTCTCTGCTAACTGCCTTCACTAAGCACACAATGAACAGAACGGTCATCAAACGGAGCTACGTGTTGGCAAACGAAAAGAAAGAAAGAAAGAAAGAAAGAAAAACGCTTTATTTCCAATAGAAATAGTACAAAAGTACTATCATTGGTTTTTAAAATATCTTGAAGTTAATTCACTTAGATGATACACACACACGAGTATTGCAACACTCATGTCACTAGTCGGAAATAAATGATTGAGGGCTATGTGCTCCTAATCTTGCTTAATCTACATTTGATAATATATGTAATGATAATTATAACGTGCTCCCTAGTTAATCTGCATTTGATGATACATGCGATGATGTTTAAAAGAGACAACACAATTTCATGGACGATGCATTTTCATTGTGGGTTGAGAACACCTTTGACAATTTACATATACATGATATAAAACTTCGCAATTCTTGACGCCCGGAAATAATATTAGAATTGATTGCTTCGGAAGATATTCAAAAATGTCACTTTAAGGAAGCACGAAAAAAATTAATATACATATATATAAGCATGAGGACCACGAAAATTACAAGATCTGTTTTTCTTATTAAAAAATTTTAACATAACGGTCATTAGTTGAAAAGCATTTTATTTAAATATAAATGGACGACCACGCAACAAATGTACAGTTTTTTACGTAAATGCTTTACAATAATAAAGAGATGACGAGTTAGGTAATGTTACAAGTTGAGAGTGAACCGAAAAAAAACATTATCTCTATTTAAAATGCTAGTTGTCAGTTTAATACACACATATGTGCATATATACATGTAAATATATACACATATACATGCACATACATACCTACGCACATACATACACCTAACACGTAAACATACACAAAACATTTCTATGCATCGAGGCAATCACAATATTTGCGCGTTCTATGAAAATGCTGTGCGATGTTCTGAAATATGGGATAATGAGCAATGGAAATTCGTGACAACTCTTTCAGTACGTGTTGCTGCTTACAATTTCTAATGAAATATTGTAGCGATGTTTTATTAAATATTGTACCGAAAAGATCATTGGTTGATAAGCGTTTTATTTATCATATGTGGGTGATCGTGCAACAAATATATTTGTACATATATATTTTATAAATGCTGTACAATAATCAAGTGAAATGAAGTATTACGTAGTGACACATTCACCTATCTACGTACGCATAGCGTGCACAAGTACACATATACACAAGTAAGCATGTGCGCAAGTATCAGCGTAAACCAGTCAGTATAAACTAGCATTCCAATCGAGAGAATCGGAGAAAACATCATTTATTATGGCGTGAATTTTATAAAATTTCTGTAGTAAAAACATTGGCACAAAACAGTCTACATTAGTCAGAAACATGAAAATGATTGTTCTACAACGGTTCCCACGTACAGAATATTTCCAGAAGCACGCGAGGCTTAGGTGCGGTTATACTCTAGAGCGTAAGAGATGTTATGATAATTTGCACTACACTAGCCTACCAAGAGCATGTTTGGACGTGAAGAAGAAAGAAACATGAAATGTCCCATAAGGGTGTCATATTAGGAAAAAAATCACATTATTTTTGAAATATGGCGCAAATTGTAGGCAATGATAAACATACATAGGTACCACATTTTACATGGACAAGACATTTAAGCTTTGGATTGGCTTACAATAATAAAATGAAATGATGTGTTGGGTAGTGTTAGAAGTTGGTAGTGAGAAAAAAGTCACGCATTTACAGTGTATATACCAGTTGCTAGTCCAGTGCACACAGGTGTATTGTGCACACACATGCACACCCATTTACGTACACACATATACAAGTAAACATGCGTGAAAATTCGCGTATAGGCGATCAAATCATAGTACCTACGCATACTTCAAGACTGTTGTGTGATGCCTTGAATTATAAAGAAAATGAGCAAGGGAGAGTATTAAGCAATGGAGATACCAGACAAAATGAGATTCGTCAATACGTGTTCAGTATGTTCTATAACTAAAAATTGTTCAGTATGTTCTGTAACTAAGAATTGTTCAGTATGTTCTATAACTAAGAATTGTTCAGTATGTTCTGTAACAAAGAATTGTTCAGTATGTTCTGTAACTAAGAATTGTTCAGATGTTCTGTAACTAAGAATTGTTCAGTATGTTCTGTAACTAAGAATTGTTCAGTATGTTCTGTAACTAAGAATTTTTCAATATGTTCTGTAACTAATAAATTGTCGTTGAGACGAAAGATGACGAATTATTTTGACTTTGGCTTTGACAACACGAAGGAGCTAGTGTTGTCAAAAGGCTTGGAAAGGAGGTAAAAAAGAAGTTTCAAATGCTTTTAATGTTGACAATTTTATCCTTGTTGGAGGTTTTAGCATAACTTATAGCAATTTTATAGTAGTGGTACAGGACCACCTCGGTGCAATTGCATTAGTCTCCCACTTCGATGCAATTAAAAAGTATCAAGTCTCCCAATTCGATGCAATTAAAAAAGTATCAAGTCTCTCAATTCTAGGCAATTAAAAAAGTATCAAGTCTCCCAATTCGATGCAATTAAAAAAGTATCAAGTCTCCCACTTCGATGCAATTAAAAAGTATCAAGTCTCCCAATTCGATGCAATTAAAAAAGTTTCAAGTCTCTCAATTCGATGCAATTAAAAAAGTATCAAGTCTCCCAATTCGATGCAATTAAAAAAGTATCAAGTCTCCCAATTCGATGCAATTAAAAAAGTATCAAGTCTCCCACTTCGATACAATGACAGTCTCACCTGGAACAAGCCGTAGTCTTTGCTGCCGTTGCTGTTGGTGTTCATGGCGGCGGTGTTGTAGCCGCTCTCCGACTTCACCAAACACACCCCTGTGGGTGGGTGCTTGTTGTAGGGCGGCGTGTGATAATTACAATAAAATACTATTGTGCAGGCAATGAAATAGCATTGTGCTGGAAAATTTTTTTATTGTGCAGGCAATAAAATGTTATTGTGCGATTAAATGTTATTGTGCAATTGAATATTATTGTGCAATTAAATGTTATTCTGCAGGCAATAAAATGCTATTGTACAGTAAAATATTATTGTGCAGTAAAGAGTAACTGTGCAATAGAATGTTATATTGTGCGTGCAATAAAATGTTAATCATGACGGTAAAGCCATTTAGTTTCTTCCAGCACTGAAGATGGAATAATTATTTCCGAGACGTCGGCATCAATTGATGTTTTTATAACGTTGTATTTTTTTCCATTTTTTACATAGGATTCCCTAAGAATTGCCTTGTAAGTACTACATTTACATTCCAGATACAACATTATTCGCACAGCCCATGTTGAATAAGTCTCACCACATTTAAAGAAAGAGTAAATATCGACGGTTGCGACTCCCGAGGAAAATGTTGTAAAGAGCTTATCTTTAGAAAGGAAGATCGTGTGAGAGCTCGGGGTCTGAGCGTTGCGTTCTAATTCGAGAGGAAGAACCTAATACGCTTTTTTTCCTTGTGGTTATAGATAGTTTAGTCCCAAATTCCTTGTTTCAGATAACCAAAATTATAATTGTTTGACTATGTTGACATCAAATTTAGAATTCTCTCGACGTTTTAGCACAGAGCGAGGTACTTCTGAGCACAAAGTTAAAATATTTATGTTTGTGTTGTACGCACTCGATGTTAATAATTTCTAGCCGTTAGACTATATAATCTAGATTCGAATACTTGAATTACTAAGTTTTGCAAATGAAAAACCTACTCGCCCTACATTTCCCACGCCATATACTCTAATATTTCTGAAATGTTCATTGAGCTGTTACAAAATTGGGCAATTCTCACGAAAAATTCACAGCACGGGTGAATCTATTCTGAATTAAAAACAATGAACACAATTCCTAGAAAGTCAAAAGATCAATGGACTTACAATCGGCGATTTTACTGGCAGGGAAGCCGTACTTGCACTTGAACTCCCTGGCAAGTTGACATCTGGAGTAGACTTTGGCTTGCGTGAGGGTTGCCATCACCACCACCACCAGCAGCAGTACGGCAATCTTGAGGCGCATCTGCGGTGTGAGGCGCTGCCATACTGGATTGCACTCATTTAAAATCTATTTGCACTCATATACATTCCATTTGGACTCATTTAAAATCCAATGAGTAACATATCTCATGTTATAACTTTTTGGAAACAATTTTTCTGCCTTTTTTTTAGCGCGCCAAGCTGCCTATCTTGTGAGTTATTTAATTTTATATTCAAAGTCACGTTGAAGAGCTACTACTACTACCACTACTACTACTACGACTACTACTACTACTAATTTGTTCTACTACTACTAACAACTACGTTGTTAGGTGGAGTTAGATGTATATTATAACTGGGATGTTAATTTCTTCGTGCAACTAGAGTGGTGCTCCCTGGGAAGACATTTCGATGACTCTTGGTATAATGACAATACGACTTAAGTTAGCAAATTTGGAGAGTACGTCACCAAATTTTCGGTTGTCAGAATTGTAACTGATGACCGCAATCGGTGTTTTCTTGACCGTACCGCAGGCAATGTCGGTTTATTGAACTTACTGGCCTGATATATATATATATTTATTTCATGTTGTGTTCACTCGGCACCTGATCTGCAGCGGCTACACTTCTCTCCACACATCACCCACAGCACTGACTATAACTAACTAATTAACTAACTCACTCACTAACTGAGTCACTCACTAACTAGCTGCCTCACTAACTAATTCGCTACTAAAAGCTACTACTACTAACAGTTACTTCTGAAGAGTTTATTGAAGTATTTCTTGACTCCACATTTTACAACCTGCCACCATCCCCACCTCGATGTACGAGCTGGGAGCGTCGCAGTGCAGAGGTGTTCAACAGGCCGCTTGACCGGACAAAATGGTGAGCCTGAATGGAAACTCCTCCGTCTTATATACCTGGGAACGGAAGCGTGGATACGCCAAATGTTCACGGACACGTTTGAGTTGTGTGCTTCTTTAAAACTTGAATATTTATCGCATGTTGCAGGAACAATACTAATAGCATAATCGACCATCATTCAACGGGCTCAAGCTCAATATTTAAAAAAAAAATCTTTTCCAAAGCGTGGTCTGACACGGCTGAAAGCGTTCTTAACTCTTTGAATTTTATCGGTTCAAATAAATAATTGAGATCAGAAAAGGTGCCACCGCCAAGCTCCCTTTTGTCGCGTCAAATTGCTGCTTGTCAACGTCAAAGAGTGCAGACAACCGTCTTTACTCGGTGACTATGCCAAGGTCTGCACTGATGAAGCATTCATTGTACGTATTGGACGGGGCACTCGGGCTGTATAACGACACTCTATCACACGTCTCTTGCCCTCAGCCTAGCATGGAAAGATGAATTCAGCCGGTTCACGAGCACTAAAAGGTCACAAAGGTTGCCTTCAAGACCGTTTATTATTAAAAATATGGGGTTTGCGTGAGAAGATAGCTTGTTTGAAATTAAAATGAAGGACGAGGTAAATATTTTCAAGAGCTTAAGATTACTGAAAAGCACGTTTTTTGCCAGCATTAACGAGTACATCTCTCTCCTGCAAGTTAAAAATAATTTATCCGTGAATTAAATAAACGGTTGCAGACGTCATTAAGGTTCAGCAATTTCCATGGGCATTCTTCAAAAAAATTTTTGGGAAAGTGTTGTGCGGGAAAATTATGTTTTTCGTAAAAAAGGCATGATTTTATAAAAAATATGCGAGTGAAGAATAACAAACTGAAACAAAAGACCTGTAACGAAGCTATTCCTACTAATGATCAGAACTTTCGTTTTTTATTTGTAGCACTGTAATTATATAGTAATTATGTAATAACGCTTCCGAACTGTTCTTCTACTATTAGGTATATAAAAAGAAGAATAAAACCTGTTTTCAGAACGACAGATCTTCTCTAACAAGTTTAAAAATATCATATTGCTGGATCTTTTCCCGATAAGCCCCGCCACTAACGGTGCACATAAGTTCACCCACTTGTAACTTTCGAAATAATGCACCTATCGACTTCAAGGTACTCTCAAACAAAAGATTAAAACTTTCTTTCGTTTGAGAGTAATTTGAAGTCGATAGGTGCGTTATTTCGAACATTATAAGTGGATGAACTTATGTGTTGCATTAATGGCGGGGCTTATATGAAAAAAGATCATTATTGCCTAAAAAAAGGATCTGAAAAATTCGTGAAAACTATTTCAATTTTAGAACGACTACTTGACGTAACCGTAAACAACTAACGCTTTTATTCTACACGCAGAGCGTTGTCCAATATATACTTAACATACATAATATTGCATGTGGTTTGGTGTGGAACATAGCATGAGGCAATAACTTTCAGTATTTCCCGTCACACACTAACACACTACAGGACGCTGAAGACTGCAGAGATTAGCGTTTATTCACCGCGTATCCGCAGTTGTTAACGGTTGCTTTGGTTAAGTTGTCTGTAGCAGAACTATTGAAAAAATCGACTTTACTGCTCGAATACAATTTTATCTTTCCCAAGAAATATTGTACATGCAATTGCACGATAACATTTCACCTCGTAAGATAACAGTTATTTCTAAAAGAGGTTGCGAAACAGATGAACGGCAATAATTTTTACCGTTACAGGAATGAGCAATCTACCTAGTTTGTCCTAGTTGGACACAAGTGGCCCAATACGCGGGGAGTGAGTCAGAGCAAACAACACTGACTCTCACGGGTCAGTTTCGGAACTGTTTTGAAATGTTGGCCTGTACGCTAGATGTTCCGTCCGATTTGTTGACAGGGAACCTAGAAAGAGGACTGTACGACAGCTGTTTGGACTCGGATTGTAGTACTGACTGAGTTGAGACCGAGAGCGGTATGTTGTTGAGATTTACTCAATTGCGTGAGTTCTAAGTTCTGTCAGTGACTACAAGTATTGACCTATGGTTTAAGTTCTAACAGTGACAAGCTATACCAAAAATCGCTTAGCATTTGCATCATGAACACTCATGAATATTTAACTTCAATCTGAGAACACAACAAAACTTCTCCAAGGAAGTCTGCCACTGGTTCATTTAAACTAGTGGTTCGAGGTACTGAACCCCTCAAGTTCCATACATGCATTCATCGAACCCTTCGTAGTTGAAAAAATAAAATGGGTTTATTTTCTTCAAACTTAGAACAAATGTGTATAGCTATATACTGTGTTAGTGCGCAAACTGTACCGTGCCGAACCCTAGTTAACTCAGATGGTCACCGTGGCCGAGTGGTTGCCAGCGCGCCCTTCACGGTAAAGGTGTCTGCAGTTCGAATCCCGGCAGTACCGCCCGATGCTTTCTCCCCGTTGGGAAAAGGGAGAACTCAGCTACAATTCCCCACTCTACCCAGGTGTCGGAAAAGGGCACCGGCTTGACCGGGGGTGACCGTCATTGCGTCCTGGTATATGAGGCATTTGATAAAAACCAACGCACAAGATGATATGCATCATGCTTAATTGGAATAAAAATATTTTCAGGAAGCACTGATTTAAGCAATTTCAAAGAACGCCTAACATTTGATGGTGCCCCGCAGTTCACCACACAACCGGCCTGCCAACGGTTGACGGGGTCAACTGTTCGGAACCGGATGTGAGGGTGGCGTGGTAAGTGGCGCCGGACGTGCGTCCTGTGATTGGCCAGTTTCAAAACATGAATGCAAAAAAGAACGAACGATAGGTTTGTTTTAATTTCAGAGCACTCAAGATTCATTTTTGTAATTCGAAAGTTTTTTTATCTTGATAAGCTTGGCCATGTTGGTTTTCCTATTTATCACAAAAGTATGAGCGTAGTGATGAATGAATGAGCAAAGAAAATCGCTTTAATAGGAATTATATTTCTCTAAAAACATTTTAATGATAAAAAAAAACGTTTCGACCAATTTGTTGGTCATTCTCAACTTTCTGAAAAAATAAAAAAAAATAAAGAGTTACATATAACAAACTCAAAATCCATTCATCAGTAGAATTCATGCAATAAAAAGAGGCGCAGACGTTGCCTTGCGCAGCTGAAGGTTGACTTCTGATATGGATGTGGATACACACCTCTGATATGGTTGACTTCTGATATGGTTGGGTGGACTATATAATATGTGGCAATGAATATTTTATAATTAGAACTTTTGCCTTCTCCAGCCCGTATCACCGATACACACCTCGGAGAAGTATAAGTAAGACCACTTCTTCGCTTGCCGCGATGGAACTCAATGGCCGAAGTGACAACATCAGGTCTTAAAAGCTGACACGAGAACCACAGACCGGCCACACGACGGGCAATGTGTTGCATGTTGCGAACATCGCGTAATGGACGGCCATTTATCTTCGTACCTTCATGTACCGTCACTTATGATATTTGCTCAGAATACCATGTGGGATGTCACAGAAATGTTAACTTTTAATTTTTCTCGTATTTTTCCGCGGGGATCGACTTCAAATGTTCAATGTCCCTAAGATGGATTGGTTCTAATGGAAGGACGGAAAACAGGAACATGTCATGAGGTTGAAATTTAAAAATTATCAATTTTCCTGCCACATGATTACATACCTGCAGTAGTGCTGAGTCGACCGGCTGGATGAAGCTAGGGAACTGTTTACAAACAAGCAGCACACCGGAGAAAGGAAAAGTTTCTTCGTTTTAACAGTGTACAATAATGCACACACGCCTTGATACTACACGCTTCAGTCCTGTTAAGTGTACGTCTTGCATCTGATTCTGATTAAAATGATTCGCCCAGGATATATAAGATGTAAGTCAGGTATAATGAACAATAATTGGAGACTATCTTGAGATAAAGTTCCCAGTCTAACTTTTTCGCCGCCTGCATGAATGTTTTTTGCCACCCAAGTAATTAAATCGCTTAGGCGGCGAAAAACATGCATGTTCCGGCGAAAAATTTGGACTGGGTAGACTCTCCTCTGCATCGTTGAGATTGTCCGAAGGTGGACGTTGTTTTAAAATGAATCTTTTTGGCTACTTGGGGAGGGTACCCACGAGAGCATCAAAACTCGAACATTCACGAGTAAAGATCGCTGATCAAATAAATACATACTCTTCCTCTCCCGTGGTCCTTATAATTATAATTACATGTATCATCAAATGTAGATTAAGCAACATTATGAGTACATTGCCTTCAATCATTTCTTTTCGACTAGTGGAATGGGTATTACAATACTCATATGTGTGTATCATTTAAGTGTATTAACTTTGAGATATTTTAAAAACCAATGATGGTACTTCTGTACCATCTATATTGGAAATAAAGTGTTTTTCTTTTCTTTCCTGTGAAGCTGTGCCGTGTTGGCGGCAGCTCCAGATAGTTGACGCGTTCTGATGGCTTCACTTGACTGAAGTCGAGTTGAGTTGCCTTCACTCGACTCGCTCAGAAGGCGATACGGTTCTTGATCGAAACTTCGTTAACTGATGACACCACTTGCAGAGACCTCTTCTGAGGAAGTGGAGCTTATGAGTCACTGCTACACTCAGACGCAGTGATCTCATACTTTGATAAACTCCATAAGCATGATAACGGACATGCTAGCATGACACACAGTTTGTGGGTGTTGCTGAACGTTCTCGTTGATAAATTGAAAAGTCATCTCAAGTTGGCAGCAGAGTCTACCTATTTTGATGACATTCGAGAATTCTTTCATAAATAAATTTGGCTAAACATTATTGTACATCTTAAAATAACGTTGATGGTAGGATGCCCTAGAAGTCGCTGAACTTATTCGGGAGCTATATTTAAATTTGACCATTGTTTTAGACTAAAGAAACAATCTACTTCTGTATCGCTGGTGGAAAAAATATTATTTAAATTGTTTAAATTGCTTAAATAAACGAATAAAAAGTATCCTATGGCCTGTATCTCGGGCCTGTATCTTTTGAAATACACGAGATACTTAACACTGTTGAGCAAGGAAGCTGATCAGCAAAGATAGACAATCCTTATCTCAGCGCTGATACTATACAGACCTCACTGATAACGAATTGATGAGCGACAAAGAGTGTATGAAGGTAAGCAGTAAGTGCAACAATTCGATGTTAGCCGCGCCGGCCAGCGAACTTTTCTCTTCCCAAACAAGTCTCTTCCTTAATCGAATTGAGCGCAAATGCTTTCACTGCTCACAAATATCGTGTTTGACCTTCCGATTTGTTTTCATATCGGACGCGTAATACACTTTCGTTAAATTATTGACTGTTGCATTGGAGAAGTAATGCACAAACATGATTGTCCTGCTGTGTGTTGCCTTGTGTTCCAAAATGCACACACACACACACACACACACACAAACAGTTGTTCAAACATTCGATGTTTACAAACTAGGTGACGAGATAATGTTGCGGTGGCATGTGATTGTTGCACATTAATGTAAAGAGCGATTGTGGTTCTGACAAACTAACACATCAGACGTCAGCAGCGTTTCTAAAACATGGCATAAGTGTTTTACAGCAGCTGAACAGATTACATGCGCGGCAGCGCTACCGGCGTGATAGAGAATTACTGGGAGATTGTTTTATTAGCTTATTGCTAGGAACGCAATCAGTCAAAATACGTGTCTTGAAATGTACTAATGTCGAGAGCTGATAACAAATGTTTTGGAAGATGCAATAAAAGTGTGCTATCAGTCTTGCAGATGTGGTTTACTGGAGTTAAATCTCACACTCGAGGTCGATTGATTCAACAGTATTCTCTGTCGATTTCTTACTTCGTGTGACGTGCTTTATAACGTGAGCTTCAAAGTTTGTTTTGTGAAAAGAAAACATGGGTGGAATTTATAAAAGTTTGACGACTGAGAAAATTTTTCCTTAATTCCTGTACATTTAGTGGCGATAAAATTGGCAAGAATTCAATTTCGAGTGACTGGATCTCATCCGCTGAGCACAGATGCTACATTTAGAATCATTAGAATCTTGGCGACTAAATATACAACGAGACAGAAGTCGTATTTTGCCAACGTAATGATCTAAGCCACCGTATATTTATGGTATTTTAAAATGAAAAACAGGGCGAAAATCGCTGTACATCGCTCATTAGTTCATGTTTATTTTGTTTTATTGCAGAAATTTTGCTGATGATGAACCATTGAGTTCGAAAAGTTCAATTTAATTTTTTAAGACTTTGTTGATTTTGTTAATAAAAAATTACCTCACGTACAGCGACTTTCGCCTTGCTTTTCATGCTCAGAATCAGGCGCAATAATGCGGATGTAGTTTGAGATTTATATGGTAGCTAAAGAAAGAAAGAAAACCCGTTTATTTAAAAAAAGTTGACTGCATGAGATATATTTGCCAGCTTATTGGCTTTTAAACATTTCTTAATGTAAGACGTAATTAGACAAACGTACCATAGGAGAAGTACTAATAGACAAACCATACGTGGTCTACTAACAAAAACAAGACGAATGCCATCTGTCGATTTTACAAAGTTTATAACAAACGCGGTACAACGCCGAAAAAAAAAAATTACTTAGCTTCTGGTAGTTTTCGTGAACGTCAGATAGACATTTTAACAGCTTGGGATTTTCCTTCAAAAAGTATTATTCTCAGGATGAGAAATAAGCGTGAAATATTTTAGGAAGCAATCTGTGAAATTCTTTCTTTAGTATCCGGATATATATGTCATGCATTCGCACGGTGACTATGGTGACATAAGATACATAATTATGATCAGGGATGAGATCGAAGAAGTGATCCCACTCACAAGATGCTAAAATTCAACGAAATCTATTAATGTGATTTTTCCTCACTAATACATATTTAGCAAATTTCAAATTACGCCGTCCATGTGTTTGATAGTTCAAGCTTCAATTCAGAGGTTTGTGTGTTTATTTAATTATAAGCATTCTCTCTCCCGCAGCAAAAGAGGGAGTAAAAAGTGCGTGAAGTTTGCGTTCTGACAGCCACGTGTTGGAATCTAATAAGATAAACGTATTCTGAGTGTAAAGGATCAGCTGAAGTCATGATCCTGCCGGTGAGTGCATCGGAAATGTGCTATGAGGTTTTTAGAATAATTGCATAGTCGTAATATAGGCTCTGTAAATGTTATTTAAGTTGAAAGTAAGGTGAGCTTTAATAATTTTCATGTGCAAATTTTCTTATTGTTGAGGAATTCTAAAACGAAAAGTTCTCAAATTTTTGCATCATGCATAAATTGCTCTCACATTAGTCTTTGCCTGCTAGTGTGCTCGCTTCTTTATTCTCAATGACTCAGGTTATTTGTGTTAACTTAAGGAGAAAATTAGCTCTGATGGACGCTGTTCGTGACACCAAATTGGGAAAGATAGCGTCAACACACACTGCACCAGATAATTTAATTGCAATTAATCCTGAGCATTTTTTCTTCCAACTACCCTAGAATCTCTGAGTGTTTGTTACGGCTATTGTTTGTTTCGACTAGTGACATGGGTATTACGATACCCATGTGTGTGTATCAGCTAAGGATTCTTGCTTTAGCGTTTTTAAAAAACTAATGATGTGCTTTTTGTAACACTTTTATTAGAAATAAACTATTTTTTTCTCTTCTTTCTTTTTTCTTAATTTGATTAGTCAAGAATATATAGTACGCATGACCGAGGCCGAGTGGTTAAGAGCGCGCCCTTCATGAGAAGGTGTTGACAGTTCAAATTCCTGCAGTGCCACCCGGTGATTCTCCCCATTGGGAAAAGGGAGAACTCAGCCACAATTCCCCACTCTACCCAGGTGTCGGAAATGGGTACCGGCTTGACCGAGGGTAAACGTTATGGCGTCCTGGTATTAGTTATGAGGCATTTGATAAAAACGAGACACAAGATGATAGGTATCAGGCTTGATTGATTGGAATAAAGCACTCTTATTATTTTTCAGGAAGACTTTTCGGAGAAGTGGCTAGCCCCGCAGTCGTCCCCCGTGGACTGGTGCGAGGAGAACTACGCCGTCAGCAGCAACATCGCAGAGTTCACCAACACGCTCTCCAACATCCTCATCGTCCTCATACCAGCCTACTGCATCAGGAAGAAACTGTGGCAGAGCTATTGCGAGCAAGTCTCGTACGGACCGCAAGGCGTCCTATACATGACAATACTCGTTGGCTTGGCGAGTGTATACTTCCACGGTACCTTGTCCTTACTCGGCCAGCTGCTCGACGAAGTTTGGATCATTTGGGCGCTGTGTATATCATACGCATCCTTCACGTCTAACCAGTACAGGCCGGCTGTGTATAGAGGGAAAGCTTCTTATCTCATATCGATATTCTTGGCCACTATACTGACACTGTGTTGGTTCGTGGCCCCCATCACCAACTCCTTCTGGCTCATGGCCATGAACCTCCCGGTCTTGTACTTCCAAGTCGTCGAAAGTTTCTTCACCAAACGATCCAATTCTCTCCGCCTGACGAGGCTGAGTCTAGCAACAAGTGTGCTAGCGATCGCGTGTTGGTTGCTGGACCGAGTCATGTGCGGCTTTTGGCTAAGGCTAGGCGTGCCAGGCCTGCACAATGTGTGGCACTTGCTGAGCGGGGTGGCGGCCTACCTCAACCTCACCGTGTTCGCGTACCTCAAGGTTGTGATGGACAATCCCGGGGTGCTCGCCACCATCCGCTACTCCCCTGGGGAGTCGTGGGGACTGCCGTACATACAGTGCAGGGGCAAGTCCCCGTTGTAGCGACATCAGTGTTGGCACCACTGATGTTGGTACAGCACCAGTGATGTTGGTACAGCTCCACTGATGTTGGTGCAGCACCAGTGATGTTGGTACAGCACCACTGATGTTGGTATAGCACCACTGATGTTGGTACAGCACCAGTGATGTTGGTACAGCACCAGTGATGTTGGTACAGCACCACTGATGTTGGTACAGCACCACTGATGTTGGTACAGCACCACTCATGTTGGTACAGCACCAGTGATGTTGGTACAGCACCACTGATGTTGGTACAGCACCAGTGATGTTGGTACAGCACCACTGATGTTGGTACAGCACCAGTGATGTTGGTACAGCTCCACTGATGTTGGTACAGCACCAGTGATGTTGGTACAGCACCACTGATGTTGGTATAGCACCACTGATGTTGGTACAGCACCACTGATATTGGTACAGCACCAGTGATGTTGGTACAGCACCACTGATATTGGTACAGCACCAGTGATGTTGGTACAGCTCCATTGATGTTGGTACAGCACCAGTGATGTTGGTACAGTACCACTGATGTTGGTACAGCACCAGTGATGTTGGTACAGCACCACTGATGTTGGTACAGCACCAGTGATGTTGGTACAGCACCACTGATGTTGATACAGCAACAGTGATGTTGGTACAGCAACAGTGATGTTTGTACAGCACCAGTGATGTTGGTACAGCAACAGTAATGTTGGTGCAGACCACTGATGTTGGTGCAGCATTATTAGGATTGATACTGCACCCTTAGCATTATTGAAACACTACTTGTATCGGTATGGCACCACTGGTATGGATGCAGCACCATAAGTATTAGCGTAGCACTATATAAATCGGTGTCCTACTGTCAGTATCGGCCACTAAGGGAAAAGTGTGCCTCACTCAATTCACCACTTCGGTTCTCGTGTATTTTGGAGCTTTTCAATTTCCAGTTTTCTACGTTGTATACTGTGCAAACGTTTTTATGTTTTTAAAATTAAGCTATGCTAAACGTATGCATTTAAAAATTGAATGAAATTATCGAGAAGAATAAAATGGAATTGATTCTTGATATACATCTGAAAATTTGAAACATTTTGAGTAATTATGAACGAGCTACGAACATTTCAAACGACGTTTAGTTTAAACGTAAACACGACGGATGTCTACTCTACGACTTCCATAGAAAGTTTTATTTTGTTTACTTCATAAGAAAATATCAACATTGATTTCATGCAATGCATCGGGGCCTGTTGAAATTATACGGCGCATACCTCAGAAGATCTCACCACCAAGCTGTGACTGCAGTCGCTGGAGCGATCTCGTGCGTCAGCAAATATTTTGCCCTTCATGTTCAAGCAAGGGATGGAATATTCTTTTGTAAGCAAGGAAGGGAAATTCCAGTATTTCAATAAGCGTACAAAGAAAATCACACGAACAAAATATTTTTATGTAAATTTTAGGTTGTGTGAGGCTGATTCCGTGTCGGTTTGATGGCAAGGAAGGAAAAGTCCAGTCATCTAATTAGCACACAAAGTAAAGCACACGTAATCTGCAGATTGTGTGAGGCTGATTCTGTATCGGAAGGAAAACGCTTTGCTTGACGCGTTAACTTGGACGTTGTGTGTAGACACGAACAGGATGTGGGTTGGGTCATGCTGCTCTCTAATGTTATGAGTGGGCCTCTAATGTTGAGGCGTACATTGTTCTTCACTAGATATTTCGCCACTCATCAACAACTAAAATGCGTAAACTTACCAAAACATACTTTTTAATAGATATTTTACCACTCATCATCAACAAGAAAGAATGCGTTGACTTACCAAAACATACTTTTTAATAGATATTTTACCACTCATCATCAACAAGAAAGAAAGCGTAGACTGACCAATACATACTCTTTATAACACTTTGATTGCGTGAGCCATGTTTGGTCATTGAGGGAGTGTTCATTGTGCTGCTAACCAACCAATAGCCACAAACTCAATTTAAACACTACTTAATCAAAACTAAATTAAAATATGACCCAGTTAATGTTTATTTCCAACGCTGCTTACTATAATTGACCTTCAAATTACGTTGAATATTAAACTTGAGTTTTACCTGCCGCAGTCGAAGTGTTGATAGATATTTTACCTCTCAACAACAACAGTAAGATAGATATTTTACCTCTCAACAACAACAGTAAGATAGATATTTTACCTCTCAACAACAACAGTAAGATAGATATTTTACCTCTCAACAACAACAGTAAGATAGATATTTTACCTCTCAACAACAACAGTAAGATAGATATTTTACCTCTCAACAACAACAGTAAGATAGATATTTTACCTCTCAACAACAACAGTAAGATAGATATTTTACCTCTCAACAACAACAGTAAGATAGATATTTTACCTCTCTACAACAACAGTAAGATAGATATTTTACCTCTCAACAACAACAGTAAGATAGATATTTTACCTCTCAACAACAACAGTAAGATAGATATTTTACCTCTCAACAACAACAGTAAGATAGATATTTTACCTCTCAACAACAACAGTAAGATAGATATTTTACCTCTCTACAACAACAGTAAGATAGATATTTTACCTCTCAACAACAACAGTAAGATAGATATTTTACCTCTCAACAACAACAGTAAGATAGATATTTTACCTCTCAACAACAACAGTAAGATAGATATTTTACCTCTCAACAACAACAGTAAGATAGATATTTTACCTCTCAACAACAACAGTAAGATAGATATTTTACCTCTCAACAACAACAGTAAGATAGATATTTTACCTCTCAACAACAACAGTAAGATAGATATTTTACCTCTCAACAACAACAGTAAGATAGATATTTTACCTCTCAACAACAACAGTAAGATAGATATATTACCTCTCAACAACAACAGTAAGATAGATATTTTACCTCTCAACAACAACAGTAAGATAGATATTTTACCTCTCAACAACAACAGTAAGATAGATATTTTACCTCTCAACAACAACAGTAAGATAGATATTTTACCTCTCAACAACAACAGTAAGATAGATATATTACCTCTCAACAACAACAGTAAGATAGATATTTTACCTCTCAACAACAACAGTAAGATAGATATTTTACCTCTCAACAACAACAGTAAGATAGATATTTTACCTCTCAACAACAACAGTAAGATAGATATTTTACCTCTCAACAACAACAGTAAGATAGATATTTTACCTCTCAACAACAACAGTAAGATAGATATTTTACCTCTCAACAACAACAGTAAGATAGATATTTTACCTCTCAACAACAACAGTAAGATAGATATTTTACCTCTCAACAACAACAGTAAGATAGATATATTACCTCTCAACAACAACAGTAAGATAGATATTTTACCTCTCAACAACAACAGTAAGATAGATATTTTACCTCTCAACAACAACAGTAAGATAGAAATTTTACCTCTCAACAACAACAGTAAGATAGATATTTTACCTCTCAACAACAACAGTAAGATAGATATTTTACCTCTCAACAACAACAGTAAGATAGATATTTTACCTCTCAACAACAACAGTAAGATAGATATATTACCTCTCAACAACAACAGTAAGATAGATATTTTACCTCTCAACAACAACAGTAAGATAGATATTTTACCTCTCAACAACAACAGTAAGATAGATATTTTACCTCTCAACAACAACAGTAAGATAGATATTTTACCTCTCAACAACAACAGTAAGATAGATATATTACCTCTCAACAACAACAGTAAGATAGATATTTTACCTCTCAACAACAACAGTAAGATAGATATTTTACCTCTCAACAACAACAGTAAGATAGATATTTTACCTCTCAACAACAACAGTAAGATAGATATTTTACCTCTCAACAACAACAGTAAGATAGATATTTTACCTCTCAACAACAACAGTAAGATAGATATTTTACCTCTCAACAACAACAGTGAGATAGATATTTTACCTCTCAACAACAACAGTAAGATAGATATTTTACCTCTCAACAACAACAGTAAGATAGATATATTACCTCTCAACAACAACAGTAAGATAGATATTTTACCTCTCAACAACAACAGTAAGATAGATATTTTACCTCTCAACAACAACAGTAAGATAGATATTTTACCTCTCAACAACAACAGTAAGATAGATATTTTACCTCTCAACAACAACAGTAAGATAGATATTTTACCTCTCAACAACAACAGTAAGATAGATATTTTACCTCTCAACAACAACAGTAAGATAGATATATTACCTCTCAACAACAACAGTAAGATAGATATTTTACCTCTCAACAACAACAGTAAGATAGATATTTTACCTCTCAACAACAACAGTAAGATAGATATTTTACCTCTCAACAACAACAGTAAGATAGATATTTTACCTCTCAACAACAACAGTAAGATAGATATTTTACCTCTCAACAACAACAGTAAGATAGATATATTACCTCTCAACAACAACAGTAAGATAGATATTTTACCTCTCAACAACAACAGTAAGATAGATATTTTACCTCTCAACAACAACAGTAAGATAGATATTTTACCTCTCAACAACAACAGTAAGATAGATATTTTACCTCTCAACAACAACAGTAAGATAGATATATTACCTCTCAACAACAACAGTAAGATAGATATTTTACCTCTCAACAACAACAGTAAGATAGATATTTTACCTCTCAACAACAACAGTAAGATAGATATTTTACCTCTCAACAACAACAGTATGAATGCGGAGACTGACCAAAACATGCTCTGGATCAGTCAACACGTCCTCAATGTTTTCACTTTATGTGTTTCCAATGTGTTTTCAATTTAACAAGCAATTTATGTGCCACAAGCTATACATCCTCAGATAATTTCTTAAGGCCATTACAAAGGGCAGTACATTTGAGTATAGCTACTTGTGGGCTCGAATAAGTTCAGTGACCTCGAGGGCATCCTATAGCATCAACCTTATTTTAAGGTGTACAAGTATGTTCAAGTTAATTCACTTAACCTAGCTCCACGCTAGGCTGATCAATGAATTAGTTCGCTTAAGATTCGATGGTTAACGTTACAGCAATAGCTAATATGAGCAGGGTGAGAACAATATATTCTAGAAAAGTTTTAAGATCAAATTATAGATCTCTGTCATTTTTCATGGTAAGTTACCCTATCAAGATGAACCAAATAGCAGAAAAGATTTGACTTGACTACTTTCTGAGAATTGATAGATTCTGATAAAAATAGGGATTCAAGATTCGTTGTGAAGGCTTTGTGAGAACTTTTTTCTCACAAACTCAGCAGGGATCAATTCCAAGTCTTGGTTCCAATGAAAAGGATGCTGTGTTGTGACCGAGCTTTTGAATAATAAGGAAGTATTAAGTTGCTTCTATTTTGAGTTGTATAACAATAATGACCAGTTTTTGTAGTCGGTAATTGCTTAATGTACTCAAGTTAATAACATTGGATAAGAACGATGTTATTATATCAGTTTTAGTATATCTTTTAGTACTGTAGCTGATTTTCAAGTGGTTTTTGCTTGCAGTTACATGTAAGGAATTAGTAGGCGCAAATAAAACAAGAGATGTGCTCACAGACGCGATCCGTGTACTCCAGGTGGTCTGTAGGTTCACCAGAAATACTGTCAGCAACATCTTTTCCTATGTTCAGAAAAAAGTTATTAATATTTTTTCTCCAAATATTTTACACCATCTTGGACAATGGGTGCAACTGTTTTTGCAGGACTATTATTTTGTTTATAGAAAAAATAAACCGGCGCCAGGTTTTTTGATAATTTCAATGTGGAATTAAGTGAATTTGAACGTAAAGTTGTTTTTTCGATGTTCGTATTTGATTTCTCACATAATTCCTTAATCTTTTAAACAATTTAAACAATTTTACATTTAAATTCCTGTGGATATTCTCCCTTCGTAGAGTAGAGCTGGTACGTTAGACGTTTCTTTATTTTGTTTTCAGTCCGGAGCTTTTGTCTATTTTTCGGTGTAATTGTACGAATAATAATCGAACAACTTTGATTATATGAAGTCGTTATAATTTCAGCTAAGTTTGCTATTGTTTCATCAGTGCTTGTCACATTACTGCTTTGTTGATAAATGCTCAAAGTTGTAATGAATCTTTCTAGAACAGCGCACATTGTCCCCAAATCTGATTCTTTTATGCGACGAGATGAGGAAGTTTTACCTTGTGGCTTACTGCAAGCATTAAAAACATTTTCATTCTTAAAAAGTACCGGGAAATGGTCTGATAAGTCGAAAGTTATTTTCCCTGCAGGAAAATCAGTTCGATTTATCATGAAGATATTACCGAGCAGCGTAGCAGATTCTCGTGGACACGGGCAGGTTTCGTGAAGATTTGAAAGAAAGATTTGCACTGAAAAGCATTTACGAAATTTATGGTTTGCTCGCAGCTTTCATTCATGTTTGAGAAGATTGCAGTTTCGTGAAGATTGAAAAGAACTATTGAGACTGAAGATCAATTATGAAATTCAAGTTTTTTTTGTGGCTGTCATTCAAGTTTTAGAATATTGCAGTTTATGTCACTGCATATTATCATGTCATTGTACAAAGACTTGTTGAACTGGAAATAATACTGTGAAGTTCCTCACGAAAGATGCCAGGCATAATCGCATGGCATAAGCGCATTTCCAATTATAGTATGTTAACAGTTTTTCGTTCGCTCTATGAATAGCGTTTAGATATGGTCACGAATCTTACGTAGTCGTACTGAGGATTTTATTCTCAGCAAGTATAATTTAAGAATTTATGATGAGTATCATTTATGCAGCGTTTTCAGTTGACTCAGTTATATCCTCCCAAAAATGACGTGAGCGTCACAATTCTCACCAATAAATTCAAAACCCATTTACTGTTGCATTTTATCTGATGAAACCCCATCTTACTCTCCACACTTCGTCCGAACTTTTCCATGAAAAGTCATAAAATTATCGTTTTAAATAGTCAAAGCTTCAACAGGAACTGAATCTTATAGTCCTTTGCAGAAAACTTTTGCATGTAATGAAATTTTCAGGATCTATTTTACGTTGGACTTTGTTCAGATCCACATGCTCGTTGTATTTCATACAGACCTTGCATGCGAGGTACTCTTGCTGTAGGTGCGTTTGGATAAAAATTCGTCCACATGGATGGGGGCAGGGGGGAAGTAACGAACAATTTTTCTTCAACATCCCTGGAAAAAAGCTAAAAAACTGCATCAAAAATACATGAATGGGATATACACTGTTATTTAATCTTGAAATGCATGCCAGAATACAAGTTAGAGTAGTAATAATATGTATGTGTCGGGTTTTCTTCCGCACTCTCTATGTTCAAGAGTTCGTTAGTTCTGTTTCTTTCTGACAGATTCCTCCGGTATGACTTTACGTTACAGGTAAGAGAAAGGTAGCGCTGATAGCTGCCACCACGAGGCGTGTAGATAGCCTCGACTAAAATTAAAGGATTGGTTACGTTAACTCAGATTGTCAATTTGGTAGCGATGGCTTATGGCCGGCACGTGTTTCTTATGCCCTTTTGAGAGAGATGAGAGAGAGGATATAGATGAGGCCCAGGTTTTTTTTTATTTATTGATGGGAAGGCAAGTACGGATGGCAAGAGCACACGAGGTAAAAACAACATATAAAATATCGGGGGACAATACATACGACCATCACCTCACGATCTTCCTTCGATCGATTTCTCACGACAACAGACTGTGTACAAACAGCCAACACACGAGCCAAGGAATGTGTAACCACCGAAAGTATGAGCCAAGGTAAGCGTATAGCAAACGCTTGAAATCATGCGCCCTCAAAACAAGTCAATGGATTTTCGTTGATCGTGCCACGCTCTACTCGAACACAGTCTCTAAATTCAACCATTGAAAATATGGGCTTTTACTATCAACTCAAATTCCTAAGTATCAAAACCGGCTGTTCGTCGTAATCCTCAACTGCACTCTAGAACGTCCGTTCACGACCACGGCTCTCTACACCGTTCTCAACGACGGCTACCCGCGAAGTCCCTCTGCTCGTCCGACATAACTCTCGCTTGGACAGCGCTCCCCCCTGCCCGAAGGGGGGGGGTGGTCGCCACACGAGCTGGGTAACAAGGGGTGGCTAGGGTTCTGAGCCGCTCCTCCCCTACACAACCGGGGGTACGGCTGGGGGGGGAGGGGTCGGGTCTCATGGCCCCAGCCCTCCCTTTAGCCATGGCTAATTCAACGACTGATCCCACGCTCGGCTCCCCAGCTACACGGTCGGGACAGGCACATTGTTTTTATATTAAGGTCTGGATATTTTACTATCTCTGACCGACGCTAATCAGCACCAGCGCTTCTCAGCGCTGTGTAACCGCGGCAGCCCAAGCGCACCAACTTTATCGAATTTAATATGACCAGTGTTCCGTATGAGAACGTCCAGATCGTGCATTTCCCAAACCCAAGCATGACCGCGGGCATTAATTTTTATGACCCGTGTATTCAGAGATCTCGTCTTAACATCAATTATATATTTTCGCTCGGCAACGCCAACGACAAAGATGGGATGAATCTGACTTCATACCCTGACTTTATACAAATAGTTTTCGATTGAGCGTGAAAGATTTGTTTAAAATAGGTTATTATGTGGCATCCAATTAGTGTTTAAAAAACACATCAAGATGGAACACAATGGCAGATACCCCTCGGAAGATCCGGTACCCACCTGCAGATCCCGGTCTAATGGGATGGGAAATTTCAGATCAACTTCATTATGTTCCATGCGAAAAACAACACGTCCCTCTGAGAGTAAGTAAACGTATTCGCATCCCTACACAAAATTTCAACTTTCTTTAAAAAAAAATGTTCAACGAAGGAAAAACTTCAGAAATACTGTGTATCACTTTAAACGACAGTCCATCTTAATGTTCACCAAGTTTCACTCATATTCTCAATTGAAGTTGTTTAGAAAGTGAGCTGTGATTTCATTGGAAACATGATTTGATATTGTGTCGACGATGTACAGAAATGATGCTGAGCAACATGATTTGAAATTGTTGAATTTAATTCAAGGGGACTTTACTAATGTTGCACACCTATGGCTTCTCGGTACAGGATTAAAAATTCCTAATTTTGCGTGCGATATTTTGGGCATGTGCATTTGCGCTAGACGAAATTGTAAGAACGAACAACTTCTCTCATTGTCGATAGTTAGTCATAAATTCCCACAACATTTGGAATTTTTGAGCGACAGAGCGAAGATTGAGCGAAATCTTAAGAGAAATTCTCAAAAAATAGCCGAACTTGAACTTGAAATTGAGGGCCGACAGCGTCGGGGTCTTTGTAACGGCCTACAATTCCCTCTACAATTTTCACACAAAGAGTTCAGGGCCTGGTACCAGAATTGTCCACTAAACTACTCAGGATCAACCAATCCTCGTCACAAGCTGCCATTGGACGGCATCACTGGGATAACCAGTGAGTCAAAACACCATCCCCAGGCATATTGGGTCATTACTGACCACTCTCCCTGACTGGCTCATTCCAGTCACTGTCTCTTACCCCAAGCACGCACAAGAAACATTTTCATTGCTTCACATAATCTGCCGACATAATCTGTTATTATTCACATTCCACCTCCATGTACGTCTGTTCACACTCAAGGACCTACATCTCACAGCAAACAAGAGTTGACTTCCAAAACTACCATCATAGAACATCTCAAACTTCGGTGATTCTTTTTTCATATACCAGTCAAGTGTAGGCTTCCGCATCATGCTAAGCTTCCACTAATTCAATCCATACTCTTTTGTTTGCCTCTCAATCTCCTTCTTCCACCTCTTGCAGTCCCACTCAGGCGTTACACCTCCAGCATTTATTAAACTCCAGTCATCCACAGGTCTCCCAATTCTAACATGAATAATCTTTTGCATACTGAGTTTCCTTGCATGCCCCAGCACACTTTCTCCCAATAGCTCACACTCAGATTCCATTCAAAAATTCGCTTTACCCATCTGCTATTCTGCATTCTTTCAATTCTCACCTTATAATTCAGCACTGCTTTCTTCATTCTTTCTGAAAATAGGCTCCACCCAAGGTCACCTCTAATGGCTTATGTAGCTGTCCATTTCGGAGCACCCAATGCTAACCGTCCTACCTTATTTTGTATTACATCCAGCTTTTCAAAATCACTTCCATTCCAGGCAAGAGCACTCATCCCATACATGACACTAGGTACAGCAACATACTTCCACATTCCTCTCACACATTCATACTTGTTTGCTCTGTATCTGGCCAAACTACTTAACCGTCCACTCCACTGCATTGCTTTTGCCACTTTCTCACCCTTAGTTCTAGTGCATCCATCTTCACTTATCATACAACCTAGGTATTTGAACTTTTTTTTTGCTCTACCTATTCTGATTTCTCCAATATTCCACAGTCTGTCTCTATCAGTCTCATCACTATTTATAACCATAACCTTACTTTTGTCGGCACCAAAGTACATCTTGAAATCTGAACTATATCCGTTCACAATGTCAAGCATCCTCTGCAGTTCATGTCCACATTCACTAACCACAACCACATCATCAGCATACAACAAACAGCTCAGTCTCTCATTACCAACTTTTAGTCCTAAGCCACTCCTTCTCAGTCGAACTGCTAATTCTTCTGTGTACAATCCAAACAACAGGGGAGACAGAGTACAGCCCTGTCTCACTCCTCTAACACTCCTCACTTGCCCTGTTTCCAAATTTCCTAACCTGTATTATTGCGCTTGTGTTCTCATACAGACTTTGTAAAATTTTTACTATTTTTCTGCTAAACCCAACTTTTCTCAAAACTTCAAAGAGCCTAACCCGATCCACTCTGTCATAGGCCTTTTCAATATCCAGGAATGTTAAATATGCCTTCTTATCATCCTTCCTCATTCGCTCAATTATTTCACTCACTTCGAACAGATTATCCTCCCCACGTCTATCTTGCCTAAATCCATTCTGTTCTTCACCTAGGACTCCTAATTCCTCAACTAAGTTTTACATTCTCTCATTCAAAATACCACAAAAGATCTTACATACAGTATCACCCAAGGCAATTGGTCTGTAATTTTTAAGTTCTTTCATACTCTTATGTCCACCCTTATGCAACAGAACTACATTACACTTGTTCCAGTCATCCGGTACTCTTTCACTCTTCCATATCTCATCATATAAACATTTCAACATACTGACTACACTCTCTCCTCCACATTTATAGAACTCAAATGGGATCTTATCAGGGCCACATGCCTTTCCATTTTTCACTTTCTTCAAAAAACTTACAATCTCTTCACAAGTGATTTTGTCTTCCATTTGCAGTTCACGTTCATCAATCAGAAAATTTACGGGTTCATCATCTGTAACCTGCTCATTCATTCCACCAATGTCCTCCCAGTATTCTTCAACTGCTTTCACCATTTGCATCCTATCTTGCACACTGCAACCATTGACAACTAATTCATCAACTTGAACTTCACTACCTCTATCATTACCTTGTTTAAACTTATACCAATCATTCATTCCATCCGGACCTTTCTTTCTTAGATTTTCCACTTGGTGTCTCTCCTCTTTAACTCTAGCCTCATTAATCATTCTCCTTACTTTCTTCTGCTGGTCCTTGTACTCATTCCATTCACTCTGCTATTCATCCTCAGTAATTCTGTTTCTTTCATACATTTTCCTCATACTGCGTTGTTTTTTATTAAAAGTCTTTCTTCTCATTCATTCTTCCTTTATCTCACTTGTAAACCAGCTGGCAGTCCCTGTCCCTTTCCTATATTTAATTCTACCAATCTTTTGCTCTACCACATCATACAAGGTTCTTGCAATCTCACCATTTAGGTCATTTACATTTCCACACCTGTTCCAGTTACACCTACTCAATTCATTCTTAAATTCTTCCCAGTTTACCATTTTTATCTGCCAACTTTCTTTCACACTACTGACCTTCTGCATTGACTCCTTTCTACCCCAGTCATATTCAAGCACAAGCATTTTGTGGTCACTAACAATATCAAAATCGTCTTCATCTACAAACACTTCATTGACACACTCCCTTGCTCTACTATTCACAATCATATAGTCAATTGCAGTTTACCATTCCCTGCTTTGCCATGTATACAAGCCATTTCCTATTGGGACATTCAGGTGTTCAAGTTCATTCTCATCACAAAAATCTATAAATTTTTGTCCATTTGCATTCACCTGCTCACCAAGTATACCAACATGGCCATTCATGTCACCCATCACAATCAGAGGGCACCTGCAGTGTTCTCGTACAATCCTTGTTAATATTTCATACCTTTTTTACATTCTTTTCATGACCTAAAATCCCATCAGTTGTCATATAACATACAATCACAACAATACATTCTCTGGCATGCATTCTTTCACACTTAATTGCTAACAAATCTTCACTTTCAGGTTCATTTCCAACAGGAAGTTCCTCTAATTTCCAATTCAGAGCATTCTTTACGATCAGACCAACTCCACCACCTCTTTTTTGCCAATTTACACGCTCTTTTCCTATCATATGATACTTATTCTCCTAACATGTTAGACTGACTCTATCACGCATTTGTGTCGCTACTACACCAACACAATCCAATTTTCCATTCTCAAATTCTACTACAAGGTCGTCTAACTTTTCTGCTTTCTATCCACGCACATTTATACTTCCAAGCCTTACAACACAATTGGACAATTCAAGACATTCCTCACTTTTGCTCTGACGGATTTTCATCCATCCAGTTCCACCTTCCACTATGACATGAGTAGCCCTGATCCACAATTGGACAATTCAAGACATTCCTCACTTTTGCTCTGACGGATTTTCATCCATCCAGTTCCACCTTCCACTATGACATGAGTAGCCCTGATCCACGGGATATATTTCTTGGAGAGTTTCATCTCACCCTTGGCAACAGCCACGGATTTCAACACATTCTTTTCAAAAGTAGGGGCTCTAGTTTTCAGTGAGGTGTGTACCAATCCAGATGAAACGACAATTAAAAATTCATGCCCCACTGCACCCTCGAGGACTGATGTCAAGTGGAGACCACGCCCTGTCGATTTACCAGAGTTACGAAACATCTTATACTCACTAAAAAACACAAAGGCAGTTGGACATGATGGTATCAGTCTTCAATATATCAAAGACAGTTTCCCTGTTACAGCACCATGGATTCGTCTGATAATTAATACATCAATAGTAACCAATACGTTTCCAAACCAATGGAAACACTCCATTATTAGACCGTTGCACAAAAGTGGTGACCTAAATACAGCATCAAACTACAGGCCCATCAGTCTTTTGCCTGTCATGTCCAAACTATTGGAGAAAGTGGTGACAAATCAACTGTCATTTCACCTGGACGAGTCAAATTTACTCCACCAAAATCAATATGCCTATAGAAGAAATACTAGCACTCAAGACGCTCTGCTCAATATATCTGAAAAAATATACAGTGACATCGATCAAAAGAATGTAACACTCTTGCTACTACTCGATCTCTCTAAGGCGTTCGATAGCGTCCAACATGAAAGACTTCTACGTAAAATACTGAACTTGGGAATAGACACGCAATGGTTTGAAAGTTACTTGTCAAATCGATCTCATGCAGTCCGCATAGAAAACAAATTGTCCCCATTCATTCAAAACAATTTTGGTGTTCCCCAAGGATCCATTCTTGGTCCGCTACTGTTTTCTATTTTCATTAATGATTTCCCTCCAATGCCTTCTAACACACGGATCTCAATGTGTGCAGATGATGTTCAAATTGCAATAACAAGTTCTGTATCGGAAATACCACAAACGCAAATTAAAGCCGAAACTTTACTGACTAGCCTGAAATCATGGTACGACCGAAATGGTCTCAAATTAAATGCTAATAAAACACAATGCATTATTTTTGGATCCAAAGATGCAATTAAAAAAACTTCAGATCCTACTCTTGCAGTTGGAAATGATAAAATTAATGCATCAGAAAAAGTTAAAAATCTAGGTATCTGGTTCGATAGAAATATGTCCTTCAAATCTCACGTTGAGACTACTTGCAACAAAATCTACGGAACTTTAATGTTTTTTCATCGTATGAAAAGTATGCTAGACGAAAAATCCAGATTATTAGCCATTCAATCCCTTGTGTTATCGCGCATTGACTACTGCAGCCTAGTATGGGGAGACTTACCTCAATACCTTCAAAGGGACTTACAAAAATGCATGAATTTTGCAGCCAAGGTGGTATGCAACAGTAATTTCAAAAGAAGTGATCACGTAACCCCTCTCCTTAAAGAAAACAAAAATTTTTTCATTAAAAGGAAGCTCACATTCACTGGTAGGCTGCTCTAGTCTCGTGAATTGTCCGATTTACTTCGGCTGTGACTAATGCTGGTAGAAGTAACCGTTCTCTGATCTTTCGCAAGCCTTAGCGGCAGAACACCTTTCACCGAGCAGCTGCCTCGTGCCTTAACTCGTAGCCTCTACTTTCATCGTTACTTCAACGCGTTTCCCCGGGGTATTTCCGACTGCTCTCCTTCGGTTACGATGAGCGTGAGCATCTTCGTTGGAATTCGTCCGAACTCCGTGGGGGAAACCATGAGGGGCTAAACCACTCTTCACTGCACTGCACTGCCCCGCCTTCCTCTCTTCGGCACCTGCGATGGTGGGAATCCGTGCCTGGACGGGAGTCTTCACGTCTCCTCTGCGTCGTCAACGGAACTCCCTACTTGATGGCAGCTGAGGTTAGTTCACGTTGACTTGGCGCACGTCTACCAGTGATTTAGCCTCCATTGAGCTTCTATAAGATCCGCTCCCGTAAATTTACCTGGTGAAATATAACTATAACTTACCTTGAACCTTAGGTGTATAACTATAACTTACCTTGAGCCTTGGGTGTATAACTATAACTTACCTTGAGCCTTGGGTGTATAACTATAACTTACCTTGAGCCTTGGGTGTATAACTATAACTTACCTTGAGCCTTGGGTGTATAACTATAACTTACCTTGAGCCTTGGGTGTATAACTATAACTATAACTTACCTTGAGCCTTGGGTGTATAACTGTAACTATAACTTACCTTGAACCTTAGGTACATAACTATGAATTACCTTGAACCTTAGGTGTATAACTATAACTTACCTTGAGCCTTGGGTGTATAACTATAACTATAACTGTAACTTACCTTGAGCCTTGGGTGTATAACTATAACTATAACTATAACTTACCTTGAGCCTTGGGTGTATAACTGTAACTATGACTATAACTTACCTTGAACCTTGGGTGTATAACTGTAACTATAACTTACCTTGAGCCTTAGGTGTGTAACTATAACTAACCTTGAATCATAACGGTATAACTATTAACTTATAACTAGAACTAAAACTATAACTATTAACTTATAACGAAAACTATTACGTAACTTGATAACCATCTTCCTACAGCGATCGCAATAAATAAATTATTTCGATGAGGTGAAATTAATGATTTTTCTTTCTATTTTCACCAGGGCACGATTAACTGAAGTGGCCCGAGAAGATCGCGCCTACTGATCTTCTCCACTTGGTGGCCGTATGCAGCGTCGTCCAAATCTAACGAGCTGCGGGCAATATCTATGTTCTACTTGATTACTCGCCTCTTAACTGTAACTTTACGCGAATAAATTCTCCCGGCCATCAAGGTTTACTTTCTCCACTTCGCCTAGTTTTTCATACTCCTCAATAAACTCGGCTGGATCCCTATCCAAGAAAGGCTCCTCATGCAGAAGGCCCAATACGTATTCTCCTCGTTATATCTTCCTCAGAGCAATGCTGAGATAGTGCGTTTCCATCCACCCACTGTAACCAATCAAAAACCGAACAGAAACAATAATGTCTTAGTCAACTATCGTTCATCTCACTTAGGGCAGAAGGCTCTGTCCATATCAGGCGCCTTACTGTGGAACAAACTTCCCCAGAGTATTAAAGTCCCTCAAAGGCCGAGAGAATTTAAAGCCAAAATAACTCGTCATCTTGTGTCTCAATAATAATCCTTAGTTACAGAACATACTGAATGATTACTGACGAATCTCATTTACCTGGTATCTCCATTGCTGAACAATCTCCCTCGCTCATTGTTTTATAATTCAAGACATCAAACAACAGTTTTGAAGTATGCGTAGGTATTATGATTTGACCGCCTATACGTTGTCATTTGCGGACATGCTTACTTGTATATGTGTGTACGTATATAGGTGTGTGTGCGCATATGGGTGTGTATATGTGCACGTACAACTGTGTGCACTAGAGTAGATGAACCAGTCGAAGGTGCATTTTATGTCATTCCTCTCCGATTCTGTGCAAGCATCAAACTAGACCGTCATGGTACCTATGTGTGTGTGTGTGTGTGTTGATCAATTACAGACATTCTGCACCATATTACAAAGATAATGTATTTTTTATAATATGAAATTGTAAAGCATCCATGTAAAAAAAAAAATCGTTGTCTGATCATCCATTTATACTGCAGTAATATACTTATTCGGCTTATAGTTATATGCTTATAATAATGTGATACCTACGTTTGTTTATCAATTGACGACAATTTGCGCCATATTTCAAAGATAATGTGATTTTTTTTTCTAATATGAAACCTTTATAGGACATTAATGTTTACTTTCTTATTCACGTCCCACAATCGTTTTCATGTTTCTGACTTAAGTAGACTGTTTTGTGCCACTATTTTTAGTACGAAATTTTATAAAATTCATGCTATAATAAAAGATATTTTCTCCGTTTCCCTCGATTGGAATTCTGGTTTATACTGACTAGTTTACGCTGATATTTGCGCACATGCTTACTTGTGTAAATGTGTACGTGTCCACGCTATGCGTATGACACTCTGTAGAATGCGTATGTATTGCCTCGATGCATAGAAATGCATTTGTGTATGCTTACGAGTTAGGTGTAAATATGTGCGTGGGTATATGTGTGCATGTGTATGTGTAAATATTTACATGTATACGTGCACATATGTGTGTACTAGACTGACAACTAGCATTTTACTAGAGATAATGGTCTTTTTTCTGTGCACTCTCAACTTGTAACATTACCTAACTCGTCATATCTTTAGTATTTTAAAGCATTCATGTAAAAACTATACATTTGTTGTGCGATCATCCATTCATATTTAAATAAAATGCTTGTTAACTAATGATCGTTATGTTAAAATTGTTGAATCAGAAATACAAAACCTATAATCTTCTTGGTCCTCATGCTTATATGTACACATATGTATATATATGTGTGTGTGTGTGTATGTGTGTGTGTGTGTGTATGGATATATACACACATGCATACGTATGTGTACATATGTGTGTATATGGATATATATTTATATATATATATATTTTTCTTTTTTTCCTGCTTCCTTAAAATGACACTTGTGAACATTGACCGAAACAAGCGATTTCATATATTATTTCCTGGCGTCAAGAATTGCGAAGTTTTATGTCATGTAAACTGTCAAAAGTGTTTTCACCCCACAATGAAAATGCATCGTCCATGAAATTGTGTTATCTCTTACAATTATCATTACATGTATTATCAAATGTAGATTAAGCTAGATTAGGAGTTCATTGCCCTCAATCATTTCTTTTGACTAGTGACACGAGTTTTTCAATACTCGTGTGTGTGTATCATCTAAGTGTATTAATTTTAAGATATTTTAAAAGCCAATGATGGTACTTTTGTACCATCTCTATTGGAAATAAACCGTTTTCTTTCTTTTCTTTCTTTCTCTTCACCTTCTTTTGTAAGATGGACTCCATCTCCAAGAAAACATCCATCCTGGATCACGCTATCCATGTTTAGGAAGCTGGAACCCAACTCATGCTTTCTCACCCTCTCAGCTTTCATACTCATAATCCTTTCTTGCACCTCCTTGTTCACCTCCTTCCGTACCCTTTCAAACTCCTCATCACAAGCAGGCCTTCTTAGGAGGCTAGTCACCGCCACTCTAACACTCTTCTTCCGTGCCCTTTCAACAACTTTCATAATTGCATTCACCGTACGTTCTCTCCCACATTTAAGCAACCGATTGCCACCTCCTTGCAGTACAACCATTCCTTCATCCATTCCATCTATCACTCTCTCAGCATGCCTACAAATCTCCTCCACTTCTTTCCCTCTCATGCTCGTACATCCGCTACTGTCACTTATACGTATGAACCTATCAACATTCTTCACCATGTTATCCCCACATATTCTAATCATAGGTCTCACTCGCCCTTTCATGCTGCTCTTTCGCTCAATTCTTTCACTCAGATCATTCTTTCCATTCATCTTCCTTTCATTCGCTTCCAATACAGGCTCCTGCACCTCATGTGGCACATCAACAGGTCGCTCATTCACTCTCTTTCCATTCATCTTCTTTTCATTCGCTTCCACTACAGGCTCCTGCACCTCATGTGGCACATCAACAGGTCACTCATTCACTCTCTTTCCATTCATCTTCCTTTCATTCGCTTCCACTACAGGCTCCTGTACCTCATGTGGCACATCACCAGATCGCTCATTCACTCTCTTTCCATTTGTACCTCTATCATCATGCTCATTCATCCTTCTACTCTCATCTGTCACATTCGCACCATCATTTACTGCATTCACACTCCTGCCACCATCATTTGCCTTATCATCCACTTCATTTACACCATCATTTGCCTCATCTTTCATTGCATTTACACTCCTTGCACCCTCATTTACCTCATCATTCACTGCATTTGCACCATTTTCATTCTTTCCTTCGTTCAGCTTTCTTTCGTCCTTCCAGTCAGCCTCTAGAGCAACCATCAGAATTGTCAATTTCTCAACCTCCTCTTTCAACTTCTTACTCTCATCATTCAAACATTTCCTGCACGTAAGCACAAGATCATTCAACTTTCTCCGACTCATCTCTCTCAAACCTTTGCATGCATCTATATCTACCAACTCTTTACAAGTCATGCACTCAATCTCCTCATCCATTCCACTTGCACCTCCCTTCCTACGACCAGTCCTATTTCTTGCAATTCTCAAACACAGACTTCTATCTCAGTACAAAGTCACAGGCATAAGAAGTCTGCACTCACCAAATCTACTGAAAATCAAGTTATCAAACAAAAAGAAACAAAAAGAAACAAAAACGTCACCTACTACTCTCACAGTCACTCTCTACAATGTCACACACTATACTCTTTATATGCAAAGAAAGCTTACCAGTCAAAACACCTCAGTCAAAAATTGCAAGTCACCACACCAATGCTCAGTCTCAACTCTCACGCAACAAAAAACTACTCTCACGAGCACTCCATACAAAGTCACACAGTGTACTCACGTGAATATACAAACTATACCAGTTTTTCAACAACTTCTCTTTAATTCACCACAATTTTCGTTGGAGGATCAGAAGCACACGTGCAGCAGGTACGTTCATACAGTGGGACCAATCAATTCTCAAGCCATAATCAAGCCATAAACCACGAAAGAATTGTATTTTGAAATCCGTTAAAACAAATTTTGCGGAAACAAACCCGGTCGAAATTTTGTACATTTTTTGGGGAGCCTTCTATTTTAGGTTATCGCAGAGCAACTAACTCTATTCAAAAATGTCCACAGTTTAATTTATATAACTTTGCAGTATATTTTCCGTAGAACGAAACTTCAGTTAAGAGGCTCTTCTACGAAGAAGACCAGTCAACAAAGGCAAAATTAGGTGCAAACGAGACGTGCGTTTCTCATATTTTATAGATCAGCTATTAAATACCCAAACTGAAGCAAACAAGATAAAACTGTGCAACTGAACAATCAACAAAACGCTATATTCATCGAGATAAAATAATTTCTAAAACACATAAAATCGTACGTCCGCCGCTGAGCGCAGTGATATTTTCCTGTCTCATCTCTTCGTTGTATTCCCTGGGCGTCTATCCAGATGAAATACTGAACAACGATGTCGTAGTTGAGTCTAATCCATCTACCCTCAAGATCTTCCTGGATCCCCCCTGAAGAAGAAGAAGTAGTTGAGTCTTGTGTAAATAAAATACAATAAAACTGGCCAATCTTTTATCAAAATAATTCTGATGTGGTATTTTTTGTCACAGATATTAATAAAAATTTCTAGACTTTCCTACCTACATGGTCGAAAATTTTTGTTTTTTAGTGGAAAATGGATTAGAGCTTCATAAAACAGCCTTATATTTATTCCTGTGCAGAACTGTAAAAATGTTTGATGAATTTTGAAATGCTTAATTTTTTATTTTTATTCTGTAGAAGAATGTAGAACAGAAATATAATCTATTTAGTTTTAGATTTTGTAGGTCAGATATATTGCTGTATATATTTTATACAGTACTGTAGTATAAAATTGGTAAAAATTTCACTTTCAGGAACTTGAAATTATCAATTTGTGAGAAATTGTTTGTAAATAGTTGATAAATTCATTTATGCCATAACTTGACCTATTTCATGGAACAACTGTTGAAATTTTTCCATTTTTTCTCTAGGTGATTATGTTGGGGTAATCTCAGGGTTACAATGAAAGGCTCTTACTTATTATGATTTTGGTTGGGTTAACCATTAGGTTATCAAAAAGAGCTGCTGAAAAATGAATGATAAATGACAATGCAGGTTTCTCAGTGTAAAAAAACTGTCATTACTAAAGTTTTAAATTCTCTATCATGATTTTAAATGAAGAGACATTGTACACACTGAGCATTTAATCTTATCAACATCAGGCATTGTAAGAACTGTGGAAGTGCTTCTGAAACCAATTATCTTAAATTTTCATGACAGTGAAAATATCTGTTGTAGGTACTAGTAAACTTGTTCAAATTTGTAGTATTAATGCTTATGTTTGTTGACTTATTTTTTGTTGGAATGTTGATTTGCTATAGCCTACATGATTCTTTTGCAACCTATTACAGCTGTTGGCAAGCAAACTCAGACAGTAGTTCATTTACTGTAAACCTAAGCTGTTCTCTAAAAGTAATGAAACTACCAAAGAAGTTTTATAATCCTTTGAGCTTAAATATCTCCAGTTGATGAGGTCTTTCTACATTTGTATTTTTTTTTATGAAATGAAAAGTTGTTATTGAAAAAATAATGAATTAATAATTTTGATATTGTTTTTGTAGGTGTCTGTCTCATTTTATACATTTTTACGGTCAATGTGAAGTTTCATGCAATCACGGAAATTTATAATTATATTCCAAACAATCACTAAAGGAACCCATTTAAGAACGTTTTATAAGAATGACATTCTGCTCGCTGATGCGTTATTTTCGAATAATTGAATTTTGAAGTTGGCCTTCCCGCGCCATAGGAAGCGAGCGTAATTCAATTAAAAACGGAAGCTAACCCCCTATTACAAACGTAAAGAGGTTGGGTCGTGAGGGGTAGCCACAGTTCTTTTAGTGAAAAGTATAAATAAAGCTTCTAAACCACCCATTAGGGTGACGACCGCAATCTTGTTTACATCGGGTCTAACATGGCGACCACCATGGGCGCCGCCATTTTGGACCCGATGTCAACAAGATTGCGGTCGTCACCCTAATGGGTGGGTTAGAAGCTTTATTTATAATTTTCACTAGAAGAACTGTGCCTCCCCCTCACGACCCAACCTCTTTACGTTTGTAATAGCTTCCGTTATTAATTAAATTCCGTTTCACGCGCTCGCTTCCTTTGGCGCCAAGGCCAACTTCAAAGTTCAATTATTCGAAAATAACGCATCAGCGAGCAGAATGTCATTCTATTAAAACGTTCTGAAATGTGTTCCTTTATTGATTCCTGGGATCGGCATTATTATTTTCCGTGATTGCATGAAACTTCACATTGACCATTTTTACATTTTATTTATTTCTATAAAAAATATTTATCAAGAAGAGAAGCTGTATTAATGGGCTTTTATTTGTTCCAGAAGTGCTTATGCATTTGTAATTTATTTTTGGTTGTTAAAATTATTGTTGTTAATGTTAATGGTAAGTAGCCTCAAAGTTCTCATTTACCTAATATGAATTGCTTTGTTGAAACTAGTCAGCCTGCTAATGGCAGTTGCATCGATTGCACTTCTAGTTCTGTGATGAATTACAAAGAGAGCCGCAATATCTGTACCAAGTCTCCAATAATGGCTACACAGCCTATTGATCAATCAAGGCCTAGTGCTATAAGCAAAGGAGATTGCAATTTAGGTCCTGTTGTAAGGCCCCAGCGTGTTCCTGCCAGTTCTAGAAATGCGTACAATGAGGAACTCTTGAGGCAACTACAGAATTCTGCAAGAATTATAACCAAGTTAAAAAGTGTCATTGAAGATGCAAATGTTGAGTGTGTGCAGGTGAGTGAACACTTTCAATATTTTTATGCTATCTCGGTATGTTTGTATACATTGTTATGTCATATATTATTTAAATCAAATATGATCTCATAATATGACATTATTTAGGAGTAGGTAATTTGTCTGTGCATCAATTAACATCAAGAAATATAAAAATTACTCTTTATTTTGAAAAAAATTGACTGCATAATTTTTCAATAGTTACGCCTGTTAGTGAGCTTGGAATTTGCTTTGAAAAAGATTCTAATGTGCAAGCTTTGTATGTATTTGATGTGGTTTTTACAGTTAGTGTATTGTGTGTTGCAGGTCACAGAAGAACTGCATAAGCTGGCCCTGGACTCCAGCAGTCAGCTGCCTCCTGATGAACAACAAACTAAATCTGAATTACCAAAATCAGATGCGGAGGCAACTGATAATCATGAAAAAGAACCAATTTCATCAGCAAAATTGTCTCTAAATTCTGAAGACAGCTTGGCTGCATTAGATCAATCCAAATTACCTGCAACTGGCAGTGAAGAAGTTACAAAAGTAGATTGTGACTTGTCTGTTTCTTCTGATAATTTAGATGACTCTTTTACTTATGAAAGGTGAGATTCCTTTTATTGTACATCAAATTTTATGTTATGCTCTTAATTAGGGCTTTTTTCTGATGCAATGACTTGGATGAATACAACAATTTCTGCAATGTAACACTTGATACATTATGAAATGCACGAAGCTTCATTTTCTTATTCTTCTGGTCAAACTCTCTTTTATATTTTTTATATTTGCTTCCTGAAAAGTTATCGCTTGCTTGCCTTGCTTGCTTTCCTAAAACTCAAGAAAATGCTCAAGTCCTAAAAATTTGTGGTTAAATTATAAGTTTATGCTTTTTATCTATGTGTAATTTCATTGAAATGCTGATATGACTTTTTTTCATGTTGGGTAGTTCATATGAAGTACAATGTGTTTCATTGTTTGCAGATTTTTGGCTGTGGAGCAGAAAGTTTCTTCTTTAAAATGCAGACTTGTGGAGCTTGAAGAGATGAAGCTGAGGTGTGAAGCAGAATGGATTCATAGAAGAGAGGTAACATGCAGATGGGCATAGAATCACAGAAACACTTGTTAATATTGTTGAATATCCATATGCCTTGAGGAGGACATTTTTTATTGTTAGTTGTCAATATTACTTCAGAATGTGATAAGAATGATAGAATAGGAATGTTTTAATTGCAATAGCTCCTGCTGTTTAGGCATAACCTAGTGAAGATTTTTTAAAATTGGATAGGGTGCTTATTTTAATAAATTTTTGTGAATTATCTAAACAGAAAGAATGATATAATGAAGAAGTAATAGTGATGTTAATCTGTGTCATGAAGCATACATTACATATTCTAGTTCATAGTAAGGGATGTTCTCACTAAAATGACCACACAGCAGCAACCATAGCTGCACTCGTGCCTCTCACCTCACCGATCTATCCTCGTGTGCTACTCACGATAGAGAAAACAAGGTAGGGTCATTTCTATGGGAGAAAATACACCTCCTCTTGTTCGGCTAGCCAATAGAACAGCTTCATTTCAAACAAACTTTATGTCGTCACCAAAATGCCATGTTGTTCGGCCAATAGCAATGCCAGATTTGGGGCCAGCAGTGTTGCCAGATGCAATATGAGCACTGCTATTGGTTCGTTGCCATGACGTCAGCATTGCCACACGGTCAATAAAAAAAACTGGTTTGACCGTACTTTGTTTCTTCTACTGTGATGCTGCTGTTGTCCAGGCTCCCTAAACCTACCATAGCCTTACATGGACATCTGTATCCATTGGACTAGATCCATAAGGGCATTTTGTATAGACATAATTAATGTGTGTTGTGCAGACGGTGGCGACGGACGTGCGTGTGGTGCGGGGCCTGGTGCTCTCCCTGCGTCCTGCTCACCAGGTACTGTGTGCAGCGCTCGTGCTCTGTGTAAAGTGCACTGACTTTTGTGCTTCTCCTTGTGTTCTGTGTTATTCTCCTTGTGTTTTGTGTTGTTAACCATGTGTTTTGTGTTCTTCACCTTGTGCTTTGTGTTCTTCACCTTGTGTTTTGTGTTCTTCTTCTTGTGTTCTGTGTTCTTCTCCTTGTGTTTTGTGTTGTTAACCTTGTGTTTTGTGTTCTTCTTCTTGTGTTTTGTGTTCTTTTCCTTGTGTTCTGTGTTCTTCTTCTTGTGTTCTGTGTTCTTCTTCTTGTGTTCTGTGTTCTTCTTCTTGTGTTTTGTGTTCTTCTTCTTGTGTTCTGTGTTATTCTCCTTGTGTTTTGTGTTGTTAACCATGTGTTTTGTGTTCTTCACCTTGTGCTTTGTGTTCTTCACCTTGTGTTTTGTGTTCTTCTTCTTGTGTTCTGTGTTCTTCTCCTTGTGTTTTGTGTTGTTAACCTTGTGTTTTGTATTCTTCACCTTATGGTCTGTGTTCTTCACCTTGTGTTTTGTGTTCTTCACCTTGTGTTTTGTGTTCTTCACCTTGTGTTTTGTGTTCTTCTTGTGTTCTGTGTTCTTCTTCTTGTGTTTTGTGTTCTTCTTCTTGTGTTCTGTGTTCTTCTTCTTGTGTTTTGTGTTCTTTTCCTTGTGTTCTGTGTTCTTCTTCTTGTGTTCTGTGTTCTTCTTCTTGTGTTCTGTGTTCTTCTTCTTGTGTTCTGTGTTCTCCACCTTGTGTTTTGTGTTCTTCTTCTTGTGTTCTGTGTTCTTCTTCTTGTGTTTTGTGTTCTTCTTGTGTTTTGTGTTTTTCACCTTGTGTTTTGTGTTCTTCTCCTTGTGTTCTGTGTTCTTCTCCTTGTGTTCTGTGTTCTTCTCCTTGTGTTTTGTGTTCTTCTCCTTATGTTCCTGTGTTCTTCTCCTTATGTTCCTGTGTTCTTCTCCTTGTGTTCTGTGTTCTTCTTCTTGTGTTCTGTGTTCTTCTTCTTGTGTTCTGTGTTCTTCTTGTGTTTTGTGTTCTTCACCTTGTGTTTTGTGTTCTTCTCCTTGTGTTCAGTGTTCTTCTCCTTGTGTTCCTGTGTTCTTCTTCTTGTGTTCTGTGTTCTTCTTCTTGTGTTCTGTGTTCTTCACCTTGTGTTTTGTGTTCTTCTCCTTGTGTTCAGTGTTCTTCTCCTTGTGTTCTGTGTTCTTCTTCTTGTGTTCTGTGTTCTTCTTCTTGTGTTCTGTGTTCTTCACCTTGTGTTTTGCGTTCTTCTTGTGTTCTGTGTTCTTCTTCTTGTGTTCTGTGTTCTTCTTGTGTTTTGTGTTCTTCTTGTGTTTTGTGTTCTTCACCTTGTGTTTTGTGTTCTTCTCCTTGTGTTCAGTGTTCTTCTCCTTGTGTTCCTGTGTTCTTCTTCTTGTGTTCTGTGTTCTTCTTGTGTTTTGTGTTGTTAACCTTGTGTTTTGTGTTCTTCTCCTTGTGTTCTGTGTTCTTCTCCTTGTGTTCTGTGTTCTTCTCCTTGTGTTTTGTGTTCTTCTCCTTGTGTTCCTGTGAATTCTTCTCCTTGTGTTCTGTGTTCTTCTCCTTGTGTTCTGTCTTCTTCTCCTTGTGTTCTGTGTTCTTCTCCTTGTGTTCTGTGTTGCAGCAGCACAGCGTTGGCAGCGAGAGCTAAGCTCCGTCTCTTTGTGCTCTCCAGCTCTGATGAGTTGCCAACCTAGATCAAACAACAACAGGAATACATTGCCCTCAACCAATTGTTCCGACTAGTGACGTGGGTATTACGATACCCGTGTGTGTGCAGCAACTAAGGATCCTTCCTTGGAGATTTTTAAAAACCAGTGATGCACTTCATCTATCATCGAATCATCTTTATTGGAAATATACTGTTTTTTTGTTATTTTATTATATGATATAGAGGTTTTTCCCTTGTAAGATGTGAGATTGTCTCGTTGTTTTGTATTACTGCGCGATCACTTTACTTTACTTTGTATGATTATGAAATTACCGTCGTTAAACTTTCTTTAAAGAAAAAGAAGATTAATGTAATTGCACAGTAATTCAAATAAAAACGTGTATGTTTGGTAATTAGTCAAATGAAAATATATTCTACATACCACAGAACATCTCACTGAACAGTATTTGAGGGCAGTTTTGGTATTATTACTATATTTCCTTACTCTCAAAAGAAGAGGCACACAAATATGCATGCACTCTTGAATGTTTGTGTTTTGCCTTCATTAGCTCAATGCTGGGCGTGTTGACACCCCTCAGGGGGACAACTATTGTGTCTAAGGGAGTTAGCGATCCCAGGAGGAACATGTGAGGTCTCGAGCTGAAGGTTAGGTAGGCCTTCTTTGGCAAAATTGCATCGATTTTTGTTTTCTTCCGGATCATCAACTTTTTGTTCTCCTATAAGTATCTTATCTTCTTCAGCTTTTATCATATATCATGAATGTTTTTCAGTGTTGCTGTTTTTAAGCTTAGGGTTTTGGACACATTACGCGCAATCACTCCTATTTTCTTTCTCCCAAAATGGTAGCATATAGTTTTACTTGCCTATCTTCACTCACAATAATATCTAGACCCAGTTTTTGTGGAACTTCTTGGTGGTTGGTTGTGTCAAAAAGTAACAGTCACACGGTTTTAGTAATATCTTTTAAGAGTGCATATACACTCGCTCCCTCCTTAAGTGTTCTGATGAAAGTAGCCTTGTGAATTTAGCTCACAAGCTTTCATTGTTAAGATGTTGCTCCATTTCTGGTTGTGTCATTTATGGGTCAATAAGAAAACGCATTTGCAGCTTGAACAAATTGCTTGTATGTGTAGCTAACATAACATTTTTAGCTCTTCCATGACAGTGTTCTCCTATTACACTTCACCTGCTTTACAGGAAGCCACTCCGAGCAAGGACAGCCTGGTGCAGCTTCTGGAAGAATGCGATGGTCAGCTGGAGGAGCTGAGATCACAGCACAGCGCCCTGGACGCTTTCTTTGCAGGTCTGGACCGTCGTCTGATGAGCACAGACGCCGCGTCGAGCACGTCCTCCCCGGACGACAGCCAGGGCGGCACTGGCGCTCGCGGTTGGGGACACTTGGAGCTGCAGCTCTCGCCCAGCGGCAGCGGCGGGCTGCCAGAAGACGGAACTCTGTTTGACGAAGGCTGTGAAAACGCCACTGAAGAAGCTGACAAAAATAAAAATATCACCTTAGCGAACAAAAACAACACGAAGCAAGAAGCTGTTGCAATAACAGGCCAAAGCGACAGGAAACAAGATGGCGGAGCAGAGCATAAAGCTGTCGCCGTATTGGCCAGCAGCAGCACAAAACAAGATGACGGAGCGGAGGACAAGACGGTCGCGGTGCAGCGGCCGTCACGGCGCATGCGCCGCCTGGTGGCCGTGATGAGCGGCGCGGCCACGACCGTGAACGGCCTGCTAGCCATCATGAGCGGCGCGGCGGTCACCTTCCACGGCATCGTGGGCGCCACGACGAGCACGGCGGGCACCGTGGCGGGCGCCGTGGGCGTGGCCAATGGCGCCCTCGTCACGCTGAACGGGCTGGCGGGCGCCGTGGGGGGCGCCGCGGCCACGCTGACGGGGCGCGTGGGGCTCATGCGGGGCGCTGCGGGCACCATCAACGGGCTGGCGGGCACCGTGGCGGGCACTGCGGGCATGATCAGCGGGGCGGTGGGCGCCGCGAGCAGCACCGCGGGGTCCTTTGGGGCGATGGTGAGCATCATTAGGGGGGGCGCGGGCACGCTGGGGGGCGTCGTGGGCGTCGTGCGAGGCACCGCGTCCTCCATCTCCGCCGCGTTCACCGACCTCACCTAGCGCCACCTCATCTCCCCAGCTCCTAATGCCGCTTCAGCTCCTCCCCACCTCCCCCATATCCTAACACCTCCCCACTACCCAGTACACCCCAGCACCCGCCACACCCCAGCACCCGCCACCCCCCAGTACCCGCCACCCCCCAGTACCCGCCACCCCCCAGTACCCGCCACCCCCAAGTACCCGCCACCCCCAAGTACCCGCCACCCCCCAGTACCCCACAGTGCGCTGGTCACTACACAAGGTAGGCTGTGAGGGGCACGTCTCACATCAGAGATCGTATTTGCTATTACGTTGCTTTAACGGTACGGCTGGCAGCATGAGTTAGCCTATAGACTTGGCTGCGCTTCGTCTGGGTTTTTGGCAAAAATTCTTTTTCTTACGCTTTTGTGTCATTTCAATTTGTTGAATTTAAGTCGAAATAATAATATCATACCTTGAGGTAATGAATATGTTCTTCCTGATGAGGAATACGTGGGAAAAGATGCTTGGGTGCACACAAAATGTTTTTAAAATCAGTTAAGCTTTTTGGTGAGAGTTTATGAACGATATCAGCTGTGCCCATTTGTGTAGCAGCTGGTGTGTTTGGCTGATTGGAGTTGATTCTTATTTTGTCTTATGCGAAGGTAGAATCAATTCAATGATATTGGAAAATATTTTTATGAAACTAGATGACATGATGGCAACCATCATTTGCAAGCGACATTTGTAGCAGACCCTTTCCACAATACAGCGTATGGGGTTAATATCACAAGTTGAACTGAGCAGACCGCTAAGATCTTCCCTTGTAACAGTGAAGGATTTTAATTATCTTCGATATAGAAATCAAGTTGAAATGTGCTCCATGCAGCTTCTGAAAGCGGGTGTCGAATGTTGATAGCCATGACGGTGGTAGCCAAGTAACACACGAACAAATATCAGATTTTTATGTGTTCAATGATAGATGCATGTTTCTTTTGTTTAATTTATAGTACTGTATACTTTAAAATGGTTCTGCGCATTTGATGGTTATTGTTCATTGAAAGACAAGTTCTTACGGGATACAAGTTATTACGGGCGGGCACATGATCACTAAATCCATACAGCAACACTAAATTCACCAAATCCTGTACGGGCAGCTATACAGTCACGCTGTATCATGACTACCAGGGTTTTCTTTCTCGAATACCTTCAATTTTTCCCGTGTTGAGTTCAATGTGATATGTCTGTGTTTTTAGTTGTGTCCTTCTCCTGAATATCAATACTTGGGCGAGATTTTTGTGTGTGCCTCGGTAGAAGAAACAAGGTAGCGTCAAACCGGTCTTTTTTTGTCGACTGTGTGGCAATGCTGACGTCTTGGCAATGGACCAATTGTAGCGCTCATATTGCATCTGGAAACACTGCTAGCCCCAAATCTGGCACCGCTATTGGCCAAACGACGTGTCGCAATGGTGACGTCATAAAGTTTGTATGATATGAAGCCGTTCTATTGGCTAGTAGCCGATCAAGAGGAGGTGTATTTCCCCCCATAGAAGTGACTCTGCCTTGTTTCCCCCACCGTAGCCTGTACATAATTGTGTTGTAGAGCAACGCGAGAACTGTGTCTGTGATATGCAACCGGCAAACCTGCGGGTCTCTTTATTTATCGTACGTCGTGTGAGGGAAGTGTGTAGCGAATTGTATGACAGAACTTTGGTGAAGCTATATTTGTTCTTGTTCATTCTCCTCAAAAAGTTGAAGGAAAATCTCACTGGGTACGTGTACGTGTAACATTAAGTAGGCGACTCACAGCAGTGATGGAGCCTGTACCCGTTGTGCTTGCATTGAGGGAAGCCGCAGTCTTGCTTTTGCATCGGTTGGTTGCTCTAATGTTCACTGCAACTCCAAATATCTTTTTAATCCTTGCAAGCTTCACTGCACACAATTATCTGCCATCGGTGTAACAAAAAGAGCGGCGCATCTCCAATGTGTGCTGTTGAAAACTTCACAGAATTACATGGAATGGATTTTTTGTCCACCATTTTTCTGGAGTTACCAAATTTTCGTTTTGACTGAATAAAGTTCGTCTGCTCGTGCGGTTTGTTTTATTTCCTCAGCAATTATATTCTTCACTTGGCACCCAATGTTAAATGAGCCCTGAGTTGAGACGGTGGCGCTGAGAGAACTGGCGGTTTACCCTCTTTTACCTACTCTGGTTTACCCTTGTCGCGTCAATGAGGACAGTTCGTTGCTTACACTCGCGCACCCTCAATACAAACCGTAGAGACGCTGATGACGATGGAGGACCCAAATGAAGCTCATGGCGTAGATGAATTGGTTGACAGCTTTGTGAGTGCAATGCACGAAGCTGCCAACAGTGCCATTCCAAAGTCTAAAGGCGGTTGCCCAGTGCACCGCGTCCCGTGGTGGAACAATGACTGCCAGGCCGCTAATATCGAGAGGAAACGCGCATTGCGGCGATACCAAAGAACAAAAGAACTAGCCGACAAGATCGCATACAATCGGGCTAGAGCGCGAGCTCAGATTACAAAAGACGTCGCCCGTAAGGTATCGTGGCAGAAATACGTCTCCACTCTCAACAGCGATACTCCTATGGCCAAGGTATGGCAGCGAGTAAATAAAATGAGGGGAAAATGCAGTTATAGACAGCCGTGCCTAGAAGTTAATGGTGTTCTCACCTCAGACCCGGAGTTCTTGGCGGAGACACTGGCCCAAAGCTTTTATAGTGTCAGTAGCGGACGACTTTACTCTCCTGCCTTTACAGTGTTGAAACAGCAACAGGAGCAGCAGCAGCTGGACTTCTCAACAAACTCCATCTACTCTTATAATGACCTCCTTACAATGGTTGAATTTTACAACGCCCTGAAGAAATGTAAAAATACCGCTCCCGGACCAGATGGTATCCACTACCGGATGTTGAAGAAAATGCATACTACAGCCATTAAATTCTTGCTATATATTTTCAATAAAATCTGGATCACGCATACATATCCTCAACAATGGCGTACATCATTAATCATGGCTTTTGAAAAACCAAACAAACCTCCATCCAACCCTGACAACTACCGACCCATTACCCTAACTAGTTGCCTTGGAAAATTGATGGAGAAAATGGTCAGTGCGCGACTCACCAGATGGTTAGAGGCGGAGGAGCTACTGAACCCTGTCCAATTTGGCAGTCGGCAGCTTCGAGGGACCACAGACGCTCTGCTCCGCTTACAGAACCACCTGGTAGCCAACCTTGCCGAGCGTCGCCGAACCATGTGTCTTTTCTTTGATATGCATAAAGCCTATGACACCGTGTGGAGATATGGAATACTTAAGACACTACATGAGAATGGACTCCGTGGTAACATGGCCCTGTTTATTCGAGAATTTCTTGGTGAAAGAACTTTCCGCGTTAAGGTCGGCGGCACCCTCTCTTCCTCGCAGTTGCAGTGTGAAGGTTTACCGCAGGGCAGTGTTATGAGCTGCACCCTGTTTAGTGTCGCCTTAAATGGTATCACCTCCACCTTGCCTCCCGGAACGGTGGCCTCCTTATATGTGGACGACTTTATGGTATACTCTTCATCAACACATCTTCCGGCTCTGACGCGAAGAATGCAATTAGCCATCAATAACGCTAATAAGTGGGCTCAGGAACATGGCTTCAACTTTTCACCGGAAAAAACAGTTGGACTTTACTTCCAGGGCCGTGGCCGTAGTGATCCCCCACAGCTCACACTGCAGGGAAGACAAGTGAGTTTTTCACACAGCGCCAAGTTTCTGGGGGTGACGCTTGATGACAGGCTCTCTTGGAAGCCCTACCTAGCCACCCTCAAGGCTGACTGCGTCAGAAGGCTGAACTTGCTAAAAAGCCTGGCCGGCCTGACGTGGGGGGCTGACAGGATGACCCTACTGAGACTATATCGTACTCTTATTAGAAGCAAGATAGACTACGGCTGCATAGTGTATCAGTATGCTAAGGCGACTTCACTTTCGAAGCTGGACCCTGTGCATCATGCTGCTATCAGAATCTGCACTGGCGCGTTTAGGTCGTCCCCTTCCAGCAGCTTGTGTGTGGAGAGCGGTGAACCTCCTTTACGGCACCGCCGTGTGCAGCTGACCCTTCAGTACTTGGCGCGATTGGAACAAGTCCCCTTGTCTCCTGCATGGACCAGCGTGCATGCGCCACTAGGCCGACATCTGCCTTTCCCTTACTTTCTGCCCTCATCGGAAGATTATTCGGCAGTCGTGGTTGCAATGCAGCTGAGGCCAATGAGAATACAACCAGTGTTCTTGGAAAGTTTTCCCACGTGGCGTGTCCCAATCGGGAGTTTTTGTCCGGGATGTCAAATGCCTAAGAAGGATTCTATGCTTACACACATACTAAAGGGGATCTTTTTGGACCATATTGCCGAAAAACATGCCCATGCGATGAAGTTCTATACCGACGGCTCAAAGGTGGGAGACGCTGTAGGGTGTGCCGCTGTGTCGGGGGAGTTGGTGAGCGCCAAGAGATTGCTCCCAGAGTCGTCCATTTTCACTGCGGAACTTTACGGTGTGCTGGAGGCCCTCCGACTAATTAAATATTGTGTGTATGATACTTTTGCTATTTTTGTGGATTCTAAAAGTGTGGTGGAGGCCACTCGAGAGCATAATAGTACCCATCCGCTCGTTGGTGAAATCGTCATGAACTTAATAAATTTAACACGTGAGCGTAAATCTGTGACGTTGTGCTGGGTGCCCGGGCACGTAGGAGTGTCTGGCAATGAAAGAGCTGATCAGGAGTCTAAACGGGCCGCAGAGGCAAACGAAGAGACTCTAAATCTGATGGTTCCTTTCCGAGATTATTACCCTCGGATCAAAGCGGCAGTGAGAGAACGATGGCAGCAGGAATGGGACATCGCTGCTAACGATAGCAATAAATTAAGGAGCATTAAACCCACTATACGTGAGTGGATATCGTCCAGTTGTCGTAGTCGCCGGTTAGAGGTGATGCTTTGTCGCCTCCGTATTGGCCATACGCGGCTAACACACGGCCACCTGATGGAGCAGCTACCACAGCCGCAGTGCGAACGGTGTCGTGTGCCTTTGACTGTAAAGCACTTCCTCGCGGAGTGTCCCCTGTATGCTGTTGCCAGGAATCTGCATTTTCCGCACCTTCGCGGTCGTGCACAGGATGTTTCGACCGGAGTACTTGGGGAGGCTGAGCGGTCAACTTATAATGTGACAGCGCTGCAGTCGTTTATTGGAGTGTGTAATCTGTCTTCAAAAATCTAGGCTGAAGATTCTACGCACGGTAATGCGATGTAAACACTGAACCGTAAAATGGCCGCGCGCGCTGCGCAATGCCCCTGGGGGTTTCGGCGCGGGTAAGGCGCCCGGCCACAATTGGGTGGGCAGCTGAGACCCCCATTAGGGGGTTAGGCTGCTGCTCAATGTGCAAGCTGTGCATGTACCTTAAGATGATTATATGAACTGATTGAACCCTAAGCATGAGGAGTATGGTATTGAACTAGCAGCTCTTTTATTACTGCTGCTACTACTACTACTACTGCCACCTATGAAATCAAGTGCACTGTTGTAAACAAAGCTGTGTGGACATAATTCAAGGAAAGGATTCAAGCTTCTGCTCCAAGTTTGTTATTTTTTATTAACTTAGGACTTTGTCTAAATTTCGTGAGGCTTGAGCCTGACTACGATTAGGGTTTATTTTCTTTTGGCTTATGGACCTAAAGAGAGGAGGGAGTGAATTGCCTGGCTCACTGAGGAGACTCTTCTACGTGTCTTACCCTGGTGGAAACTCAACCCTAAAGTTATTATTATTATTCTACGTGTCTTCTCCGTTTCCTATGATCACCAGAGGAGCTGCTTGCCTTAGAAAACATGCAGTTGCGGGATTCGAACTCTGGTCTTTTTAGCACAAAGTATAACGCTCTCACTTCGTGCTACGAGAAAGGCATGAACTCATACCGTACGTTTCTGTAACTCTCCCCTCCGTACCACCTGGTATTTCTATCCAATTCTGTGGTAATGCTAGATGAACGCTCACTGTATTCATCAATACTTTTAAATTAGTGTGCACGGCTCGTTAAAAGTGTATTTTCAGTATTTTCCTTTTATAAATCCTCCAGATGAGGATGAAAAACAAATATATTCATCCCAATAGCACCCGCCATTAAAATATTCTTGTACTTGTATAACTTGTACTTGAAACTCGTATCACAGATACGGTCGTTAAGCGTCCTAATGAGCGTCACCGAGAGACGGAAACCAAACAAAGCGGAGCGGACCAAACAAATGAGCGGACACCAACCAAATAAGTTAACACACCAAAGGAATTATTAGGTAAGAAGATTGTGCTGTCTTGTGCGTCTTTTTTTTACTGGAGTGCTCATTTTTTTCAGCTGGCGAGTTATTCCTGGAGCCTGCGTTCGTTGTGGCTTGCTTCTCTCTGTACTTACCGTGGTTGGTCAGTGCCAGCGGACAGGTTGTTGTGGCGGTGTTTGTTCTGGCCTCTTGAGGCCGTGCGACGCTAGTGCTTACGAATAAAAACATGATGTTTCTCCTTTTTGGGACCTACCTGTAAACAACACAAGATAACGAGCTTATTTTGTGCAGACGAAAACAATTCGACTCAGTTTTCATTTGGTTTGTTTGCGTAGAGAGCTAAAACCTGCGCTGGCACGGACGTGCCACTCTCACATGAGGTCGCTGCCTGCTGGAGGAAAACATTTTATTCTAAAACACCGAGTCGTGCGGACGTCATATTCCGCTAGGCCCTGATTTATGATTTTTGTTGAGATAATTATTTCTAGCAGTCTTTGTTATCATATACTGACGACTTTGTTTCTCATCATGTCATACTGACAGCAGTCTTTCTCTAATCATACTGAGAAGAGTCTTTATCTTATCATACTGAGAGCAGTCTTAACCATATAAACCTGATAGCAGTCTTTACCATAGTACCCTGACAGGAGTACCTCTCATTCGGTGCTGGCAACTCGCTGCGTCTCAAAAAACGGAGCAGCAGAACAACCACACTGTGGTCACGTGTAGCAATATCTGCACAACATTCGTTAGCGATGCAATGAGCAAAGAAGCGTACTCGGTAAATCTGTATCAGACCCTTGAGTACATTTTGACGCAAGGGATACTTTCATCTTACGATTATACTGATTCACAAAATTTACATAAGAGGTGGCCATCTATCATAGTTTTACAATATGTTGTTGTCGAAAAAACTTAACAAAGATCCAGAAACCAGAAGTCATATTTTATTTGCAAGTTCAAGTTCCTAGAAGTTTTTAAACGTACTGTATTCTGAAACTCCTTACACAACGTAACTTCCAGTGTCAAGCATTAACAACTTAAATATTGGAAAATTATTTCATAATTTCCATGACTTTGAGATGAGGAGTCCTGACTTGTTAGTTGATCAAGCGACTGACGGCAGGATCAATAGCTCGTTGATCCTGATAAGTTTGAGGTTCACGTCTGGCACGCACGGCATTGCTTCGATCGATGAGATTTCCGCAACGCCGAGGGATGCTCCTACAACCGCAGTCTGTAGTTCCTCATTGTAAAGAATTTCCTTGAAATGTACAGAAATTTCATTTCTTGAATATTTTGGACACTTCAAACCATTTTTTGAGCATTTATGTCATGATTCATGTGTGAAAATTGATGATAATATACTTTTAAATTATTTTTTACATATAGCTTCTAGTTTCTATAGGCGTTTTCTTGAAATAAAGAGTTTCTAATTCTGGGATGTTTATCAGGCAACACCACTCAGTTCAGTGCAAAACACCGTAATGTAACGTCGTGTGTGTGAGGTCGGTTCCTTCTTGTTAGTTCATCGCCCCCCAACGCCGTTTCCGACAACGAGGTGAGTTCTTGCTCGTTTGAACAAAGGTTCATTTATTGTTGTAAATCATCGTATTACTGCGCGTGGCTATGATTTAGAGCGATTCATTCTGCTCCAGAGGGAATTATTTCGCTCCGTGACTTTACGAAAATGATTATTTGTTCCGTCTACACTTAAAGTTCTCAAGTGACGTGTCAAACATGACCTATTATTTCCGCATTGTTAGTAAATGTTTATCATGTGACGTTTTTTGAGAGCACTTCAGCCACGACATCTAGCCTCCAATCCCTCATATGCAATCTTTTCTCTCATGCCCTCAGGGGAGATTTAAGTCGGCAAAGTTGGTGTCGCTCTCGCTTTGCCCGAACATGGGTCCTCTCTGAGGTTGCTCCTTAAACATTAGTGTATCAGGTACTTGTGTATTACTAGTGAATTTTTTTAACTCTGGTATAAACTTTGCTAATAATTGACAACGCTGTTTGAATGATATAGGAATCAATTATTAGTAATTTTAAAGCATTTATCGTTTGAAATATGGGTATGGTTGAGAGTTTTTATGTTATTTGTTCGAAGTTATATAGTTTTTTGTTGAGATAATGTTAACGGCAGAAAATGTTTGTCAACATTGGAGACTCGCGATATTGTAGTTTATCAGTTTGACCGCAATTGGGAAAACTAAAATTCAACATTCAACTCAAATTTAAAGTCAATCATAAAAGGAATGTTGAGAATAATCTGGATCATGCCTTCATTTAGCCTAAAATTAATAGCTACTGGCTGGTCAGCAGCATTTTGAAAATATCCTCCGTGGCCACCGGTGGCGCTCGTTGCGGTGAAAGTGTTAAGTATGAGTAATTTTTGTTAAGTTCTGCGTCTTAATGCGATTTTTCGGCTTCATGCCAGCGCGCTTGTGGTTCGGCTTCACATGTCGCTTACGCTGTGATGAAGGCACCATTGATCTATTATTGAATGTATCATTAGGTTAAGCCCCTCAGGGAGATACAACTGTCGTATCTATGAATATGAGCGCTCCCTGGGGGAAAAATTAGAGGTCCCATAGGTTAAGTAGGCTTTCCTTTTGGCGAAATAAAAGGTTAATGTGTAGCGTTTGGCACGAATCTATTTTTCAGTTTTCGACGCCTAAAGAAACATAGTTCATTAAGTTAAAATGAACAAGTTTTCTTCTATGCACTTTCCGTCGCAAATGAGTATTTATTGAGTCATAGCGGTAAATTACTGCCCGCAACTCTAGTGTTTGAAGCGGCAAGTAATTCAAGGAGCGCGTCGGACAGCAACACTGCAATGCAGTTTCGTTTCCAGCGCGCTCGTCATTAAAGACCAAACCAAACCTACCGCAATACCTCGTTAAATACTCATTTGACGAAAAATGTGTATAGAAGAAAAATTGTAAATTTCGATGTCTTTACTATGATTCTAACAACATAAATTCGAAAATCTATGAGTAGCTGTTTATTCGAGCGCATTCGTCATCAAAGACGAAACTAAACCTACCGCTATAACTGGTAAAATAGTCATTTACGATGAAAAGTGCATAAAAGAAAACTTGCTTATTTCGATCTAATAGACTATGTTTTGGCACCAAAAATTCAAAAATCGATTATTACCAAACGCTACACATTTACCAAATAAAATAGGTTTCTCTTCTGTTACGAACCATCTTTTCCCGTCCACTGCTGTTCTGTTTATTTAGCACCTATTACTTTCTTTTTCAAATTTTATCTTGTTTCATAAGATTCTTTCTCAACTTACTGTTTCTATGCACCTTCTGCATAGATTCCGCATGTTGTCCGAGTTTGCGGTCGAGTGCTCATTGATGGAACCTGTGCTCCGACCACCCGCATGGAACCCTCCGACCACCCGGTCGCGTGAGTGCCCTATATACGTCACCATTACGCTGGCGGACGCTGAATTTCGCTGCACTTCACACGCAAAGTTTGCGGTCGAGTGCTCAGTGATGGAACCTGTGCTCCGACCGGCACATCGTGCGCACAGCTCGCCGCGTGGTGTGTTGGCACCCGCATCTGTGGTTACCGTGGCCGAGTGGTGAGAGCGCGCCCCTCACGGGAAGGTGTCGGCAGTTCGAATCCCGGCAGTGCCGCCCAGTTATTTCTTCCCGTTGAGTAAGGGGAGAACTCAGCCACAATTCCCCATATAAATGGTGCCTTTCTAATTTCTCTCGTTGGAAGGTTTTTCGGCGGGATGGAGGCTTAAACTAATTCTAATCCAACTAACTTCTTAGTTTAGTTTCATTTCGTGTTTTATGCGTGCTCGCACCATAGGATACGTGAACACTAGTTGGTACCCAGCGCGTCTTTCTCAAGGTGTAATGATCTTAAGGTAGATAAGGTGTATGTTACATGTACCCATAGGAGTGTTAAATATAATATATTAAATATGTGTTAAAATGTACAATATATATCTACATACAACCTTATGAGTATAAATAATTGCTAAAAATTAGTGTACTTTTATCGTTTCTTAAACCTTCAACTGTGCTGGGGGTACATGAAGATACATCATTAAGCTAAGGCGGTATACTACAGTAGAAAGGTTGAGAAACCCTGGGCTAGCTGTTCAGAGTTGGGTCTTGCTTACCTCAGTCCGTCCTCACGCTGGAGAACCCTTCAAATTTTCAAGAACCTTTTGTTGCTTTAGAGCACATCGAAAATCGATCGACTGCCAACAAAAGCGGCTTTGATTTTTGTCTGCTCGCCTCGCCCCCTTGAGATGGTGAGAAGAAAATCTACAATTAAGTAATGTATTTTTTGTGCATGCTAGCACCGTACGTGTGACGCTGAAAACATGAAGAGACCTCCTTGTAACTGTGCAAACTGAATCGATTCCTCCATACGTTTAAAGAACTAATCTTTGTTGTGTTGTGCTAAAATGAATAGTTTTATGGCCCGTGGCAGACTAAGCGCTTTTTGACCGATAGAAACATATAGTATTCCTTAGTCTTACGACCGTCGACATCTTTCGTTAGCGCGCATTAAATAACCTGCGTCCTTCAGTGGTATCCGTGCTACGTGGCAGAAAATGAAAAGTACTCGATGCAAGAGTCAGTTGTGGGAAGCCCACATTGAGTGGAGCTCATCTGTCCATCCGCCCTCTGGCGCGGTACAACAAATTTGTGCGTGCAGTCGATATTCTAGACTAGTATAAAAACTAACCACTTGAAATTGGTGGCTAGTTATTCTCCCGGCGGCACCGTAATCATTTTTTTAGATTGCTGTGTAATTTGCCTGACATGTTGAAGCTTTGCGCTCATGTGTTGCTACTTAAGTGGGGATGACCTCTTTTACTTAGAACCCGCGTTCCCTTAACTCTATACTAGATGGTGCCATCATTTTTATTCGTTTTAGATCACCTTTGTTGGGGTTAGGGAGGCTGAAACTAACGTATAATCTAACACTTTTATCATTCGAAAATCTGGTGTTATTCACTTCTGACATGTGACGGTGTAACACCACCCACACACTTTTTTATTCTAGGGTGAAACTTGCGTTTCATGTAAGAGTAAAACTAAAATTTCTCTTTGCGTGAGAAGGTTAAAACTACAATTCCTATGTTCGGTGAAAGTAGACCTAAAATTTCTGTTTGAGGAAAAAGGCTAAAACTACAATTTATATATTCCGTAACGTGGAGCACTAAAATTTATGCTGGCGAAAGATACAGACAACAGTCATTATCTGAAGTATGCAATCCCGTGTCTGCTGCAGCGCGTGAGTTGAAATGTCTTTTGTGTGTCACACAGCCGTGGTGGCAGCGCTAGGGTCACGTGACCCTGCCAAGATTCTCATGAAATTTTTGTGCTCTGCAAACTATCAACAAAGAAATTGCGACACCATAAGAAAACATTTTCTGAAGAGAAAGTTGACTCATTTGTGTACTCTGAAGGAAGGGTCTTCAGAAAACGTATTGGGAATTTGTCAAGGGGTGTAGGCACCGTGTTAAGTCTGCTGTGTGTACTGGTGTGGCAGTGGTGTTACAATGCAGGTTCTGCACCACTGTAGAGGAAACAAGGTAGGGTCATTTCTATGGGAGAAAATACACCTCCTCTTGTTCGACTAGCCAATAGAAAGGCTTTATTTCAAACAAACTTTATGACGTCACCAAAACGTCATGTCGTTAGGCCAATAGTGAAGCCAGATTTGGGGGTAGCAGTGCTACCAGATGCAGTACAAGCGCTGCTATTGGTTCGTTGCCGTGACGTCAGCAAAACCACACCGTCAACGAAAAAAAGACTGATTTGAACCTACCTTGTTTCTTCTACCGTGTTCTGCACTGTACAATACAGGTGCTGCACTGTGCAATACAGGTGCTGCACTGTGCAATACAGGTGCTGCACTGTGCAATACAGGTGCTGCACTGTGCAATACAGGTTCTGCACTGTGCAATGCAGATGTTGCATTGCACTGTATTCACTAGTTGCCAGCAACACAGATGCAGCGCTGCAACAGCATAACTTGCACCGATTCTACGGTCGCGTGAGTGCCCTATATACGTCACCATTACGCTGAGCGGACGCTGAATTTCGCTGCACTTCACACGCAGAGTTTACGGTCGAATGCTCATTGATGGAACCTGTGCTCCGACCGGCACATCGTGCGCACCGCTCGCCGCGTGGTGTTTTGGCACCCGCATCTGTGGTCACCGTGGCCGAGTGGTGAGAGCGCGCCCCTCACGGGAAGGTGTCGGCAGTTTGAATCCCACTGCCTGTTTTCTCTTCGTTGAGAAAAGGGAGAACTCAGCCACTATTCCCCACTCTACCTAGGTGTCGGAAATGGGTACCGGCTTGACCGGGGGTAACCGTCATTGCTTCCTGGTGTTAGTTATGGACATTTGAAAAACCTATCCACAAGATGATGTGTCTCAGGCTTGATTGATAGGAAGAAAGCGTCCTTTTTCTCCTGGCGTGAGCTTATTCCTCACCTCAGACGTGCCATGTGACTAAGCAGCTCGTGCCTGAATACATTATCGGAAAAGAAATCAGCATAATGGCTTCAAGTCTCAGCTGAGGGAACGTCCGATAGCAGCCCCTGAACGCGAACAAATGTTTGGGGCGAGAAATGTCAGCGGGGCGTTTGGCATTAATGGATTTCTGTTGGGTCTGTATTGGTGAATACAACCTACGAGCGTTGTTGCAGTAGTTCATCCAAAGAGATCAAATTGTTTTAGTGTCAATAATTAATGTTTGGAATCATTTGGTTCTTCACAACAAGGGATTACTATAATTAAGAAAGTTCGATGCATAATAAAATACAGAGTTCGATGTATAAAATGAAAGTAACAAGTTGGTATCTGTAGTCGTCGCTGTACTGGTAAACAATTTTAAACAATTTTTTTACCACAAGTAACTCAGCAGTAGACTGTTTTTTAAGTTTAGTATATAATGAACACATTTGAGTATATCAACTTGTGGAAGAAGGTTAAGACTAACTCTCTGTTATGCTTCTCAGAAAGCAGAAACTAGATTTCTGTTACGCTTAAACTTTTCGAAACTATACTTCTCAGTGAAATTTCTACCTGCTCAAATTTGAGTTCGCAAGACCTGTTGTGTTCGTTGGCCGGTGTTTATACTTAGCTGAGAGCCGTGGTGACCTCTGCCGTATTCCTCTAAGGTCACAGACAGCGTCCAATTTTGTCGACTCTAATGCGAGCGTCTTCGCATGAGCGAGTTGTCTACATTATGCAGCTGTTTTCTGTTCTAATCAAGACTTGAATTATTCTCACTTTTGGTTCTTCTTTGAATTCAGGTTTTGTCTCTTGGCTATTCTCACCGAAACGTTACGTCCCTGATGAGCAATTCTGTTTGCATTGTTGGTGAAGACTTCACAACTCTCTGATCTGTTGGAATCACTCTGATTGAGTTTAATCCGTATTTGAACGCTTCGGTATGTTACTTTCAGCAGCAACTTGTGAACATTGGAAGGTTTTTGTCCCCAATTTTGGCAGCTATTATATTTCTTTACGACCAATCCTACCAACATACACATTTGAAAGTGTCTGAACCGTGAACTACCTCAAAATGATATTAGGCTCTGAAATGAGTGGGCGGCTTTCCTGTGGGCGGCTTGCGTGTGGCATGCAATCTGAAGGGTTGGATTAGATTAGATTATGAACCAGTTCAAGTTTCCCTAACCACGACAGAAGTGTAGCCGAGAGAGGAAAGAGGATGGTATCCTTTGATGCAGAATTATGACAATGGAGGGGGGAACATCCCGAGGAGGGAACTCTGCACAAGGTGTCTCTACACCTTGTACTTAGAAACATCAAAATTAATATAAGTTGTGAATTAAAATACAAGTTAAGGAAAAATGGTGCATAACAAAATAAAAACTGTTTAATTTCAACCCAGTGAATGAACTTAGCCATTATACTCCTGATTTCACATATTCCTCCGGGAGCGCTAATTCCCTTAGATAAAATAGTTGTATTCTTTGCAAACTTAAGTTGAGAATCGCAAGTGGACTGCGGGGAATGTCGTGTGAAATCACTTACTTCACGACATAAAAAGCCGGTGATACGTACGCTGGGTGTGACGGCTGTCATCACCACACGCAGGCCTCCATCACGCGATACACTGAGATATTCTAGAGCAGAAGGTCTCTACCAGGGGTGAATTTACCTCTGGTTGAGGTAAATTTCGGCCTTGTGTAATCAATGCATTAGTCCGATGGGGTCAGTGATGGAGGAAAGGTTGAGAATGACTGCTCTGGAGCAGGGGTGCTCAAAGTGGGCTCTGCGGACCCCCAGGGTCCGTTGCACTTTGACGGGGGGGGGGGGGGGGGGGGTCCTCATAATGTAACGAATTTACCAGTGGGTGCAGTTAAGGTATTTATTTACAGTTTTCCATGACTGTTGATATTATGAAACAGTGCGTACCATGCATATGTGCATATATTCCGGAGGGGAACACATGTGAGGGGGTCCTCAGCTTATTTTTGTGTGACAAAAGTGGTCATTGGTTGAAAAAAGTTTGAGAATGGCTGCTCTAGAGTGTTCTGGTCCGCATATGATGACCTGTCGGCATCACCGCAACCCTGTGGTGGTGACAAAGAAAATAGCTGAGCGGATCGTCCGTTGAAGACATGGTGATAGCTTGCTTCCTCTGAGCTGCTGTCTCCTTTCTTTACGTAGAACATTTCCTTAGGTGGCCCATAGACGATCACCTGAAATGTCAATATCATTGACTCAATATATTGATAATTTTTTTTTGCCCCCTGAGTCAATTAATTGACGGCCGTCAATCAAGCCCACAGACGATCAATTAAATCGTCAATATTCAGCATTGTCAATTACATTGACAATAAAATTGATCGTCTATGGGCCGCTTTACAGCTGGGGTGGATGAGCGCCGGCACCTCAGATCCTTCAGCCACAGTCCCGCAGAGCAGCTAGTAACTGATCCTTGCCTTGATCGCTCTCCCGTCTCAATGTATCAGGGATACGAGCCTTTGTGTTCTTAATACCGTCTTGAGCATATGTATATCCCGTCAAAAATTCTTCCGTGATACGAGCCTTTGTGTTCTTTATACCGTCTTGAACTTATGTACATCCCGTCAAAAATTCTTCCGTGATACGAGCCTTTGTGTTCTTCATACCGTCTTAAACTTACGTATATCCCGTCAAAAATTCTTCCGTGATACGAGCCTTTGTGTTCTTTATACCGTCTTAAACATATGTATATCCCGTCAAAAATTCTTCCGTGATACGAGCCTTTGTGTTCTTCATACCGTCTTTAACTTATGTATATCCCGTCAAAAATTCTTCCGTGATACGAGCCTTTGTGTTCTTTATACCGTCTTAAACTTATTTACATCCCATCAAAAATTCTTCCGTGGTACGAGCCTTTGTGTTCTTCATACCGTCTTGAACTTACGTATATCCCGTCAAAAATTCTTCCGTGATACGAGCCTTTCCCCTCAGGGGGATACAACTATTGTATCTATGGGAATTAGCGCTCCCAGGGGGACTATGTGAGGGCCTGAGCTAAAGGTTAGGTAGGCTTCCTTTTTGTTGTAATAAAATATGTTTTGTTTTGTTACGGACCATCTTTTTTCGGTTCACTGCTGTCCTGTTTTTCAGCACCTACTACTTTCTTCTTCAACTTTTTTCTTGTTTCATGAACTTCTTTCCTAGCTTACTGTTTCTGTGCACTTTGTGCATAGATTCCGCGTTCCCTCAACTCCATACAAAATGGTGCCTTCCTCTTTCCTCTCTTGGAACATCTTTGTCGTGGTTAAGGGAGGCTAAAACTTTCTTATATAATAATAATAATGATACGAGCCTTTGTGTTCTTAATACCGTCTTGAACTTATGTATATCCCGTCAAAAATTCTTCCGTGATACGAGCCTTTGTGTTCTTTATACCGTCTTGAACTTACAGCTCGCTGAAATTATTCAGAAAAGTGGTCGGTCGCGACATTTTTGTGGGAGACTGCGAAGCGTGTAGCTGAATGTCGGTTTATTTTCCGGCATTGGCAACGCGTGGTGAACTTATGGTTTTTGGGTGCGTGGTCCCTTGAACATGTGACGATATTGTTCGTGTGGAGGTATTGAGCTTTCAGCTCCAAAGGTGTCGTGATGTTTTCCTGGCTCCAGAAATGCAGTGTTTGGAGTTGCAGGACAAAATGCGCGTGCTTATTGAACTAAGATGAGTTGTATTTGGTTGGTAATAATGGTGCAGAAAAGCTCGAGGCATGACCTTGATGTAGTACCTCGCCTATATTGATGTAGTGGCCAGATTCCATTACTCCTTTGATTGCAACAACTTACGAGCACCGTTTGCCCTTCCGAGCACCGTTTGCCCTTCCGAGCACCGTTTGCCCTTCCGAGCACCGTTTGCCCTTCCGAGCACTGTTTGCCGTTCCGAGCACTGTTTGCCCTTCCGAGCACTGTTTGCCCTTCCGAGCACTGTTTGCCCTTCCGAGCACTGTTTGCCCTTCCGAGCACTGTTTGCCCTTCCGAGCACTGTTTGCCCTTCCGAGCACTGTTTGCCCTTCCGAGCACTGTTTGCCCTTCCGAGCACTGTTTGCCCTTCCGAGCACTGTTTGCCCTTCCGAGCACTGTTTGCCCTTCCGAGCACTGTTTGCCCTTCCGAGCACTGTTTGCCCTTCCGAGCACTGTTTGCCCTTCCGAGCACTGTTTGCCCTTCCGAGCACTGTTTGCCCTTCCGAGCACTGTTTGCCCTTCCGAGCACTGTTTGCCCTTCCGAGCACTGTTTGCCCTTCCGAGCACTGTTTGCCCTTCCGAGCACTGTTTGCCCTTCCGAGCACTGTTTGCCCTTCCGAGCACTGTTTGCCCTTCCGAGCACGGTTTGCCCTTCCGAGCACTGTTTGCCCTTCCGAGCACTGTTTGCCCTTCCGAGCACTGTTTGCCCTTCCGAGCACTGTTTGCCCTTCCGAGCACTGTTTGCCCTTACGAGCACTGTTTGCCCTTACGAGCACTGTTTGCCCTTACGAGCACTGTTTGCCCTTACGAGCACTGTTTGCCCTTACGAGCACTGTTTGCCCTTACGAGCACTGTTTGCCCTTACGAGCACTGTTTGCCCTTACGAGCACTGTTTGCCCTTACGAGCACTGTTTGCCCTTACGAGCACTGTTTGCCCTTACGAGCACTGTTTGCCCTTACGAGCACTGTTTGCCCTTACGAGCACTGTTTGCCCTTACGAGCACTGTTTGCCCTTACGAGCACTGTTTGCCCTTACGAGCACTGTTTGCCCTTACGAGCACTGTTTGCCCTTACGAGCACTGTTTGCCCTTACGAGCACTGTTTGCCCTTACGAGCACTGTTTGCCCTTACGAGCACTGTTTGCCCTTACGAGCACTGTTTGCCCTTACGAGCACTGTTTGCCCTTACGAGCACTGTTTGCCCTTACGAGCACTGTTTGCCCTTACGAGCACTGTTTGCCCTTACGAGCACTGTTTGCCCTTACGAGCACTGTTTGCCCTTCCGAGCACTGTTTACCCTTCCGAGCACTGTTTGCCCTTCCGAGCACTGTTTGCCCTTCCGAGCACTGTTTGCCCTTCCGAGCACTGTTTGCCCTTACGAGCACTGTTTGCCCCAAAACCACCACGCATCATCTTGCAGCTTGTCACTTCAACGGTTCACCACGGCACTTCACGGTAACAACCTCATCTTCCTCACGACAATGCTTTTAACTCAATTTTCCGTGAACAGCTTAGCTCCTTCCTGCATTGTATCTATTCCCTAAAACAATGCCCTTCCCCCGAGAAAGGTTTAACAAGACCATCAGGTGAGAGATGCTTGTGATGAAACATCCTCGTCGACTATCCCCATGGAAGCCATCGATTGCTGAATTTGCTGCGTGAGAACTGACGTGACTTTTTCGGCTTCCAATTGGTATAACAAAAGTCAATCGGTGCTGGGGAAACTTTCACTATACCCGATAAAATCTATATGATAATATCTAACGTTTTGAAAACGCCCCATTAATACCTTACCTAGGGTTTGAAAAAAAAGATAAATAGATTCAAAAGCTGCAACATGAGGCTGCAACACATACATTAGACATTAGTGCCTTGCGTGTCTATAGGCCCGTCCACACCATCAATCTTTCGGCCGAATGTTGTGTCTTTCGGCAGTCTGTGAACCCGACAACGGATGGAAAGCTGCCAGATTTCGGTGTGTTCGTGACTTCGAAACTGTCGGGAAACTCCGACGAACACACACTTTCGTATGCACAGCGAACACGTCGTTTGTTTGTTTTGTGGATGGTGCTTTTAGTCGTTTATTGCTTGGTTGATATGTTTTTTCCCCCGATTTTACCGATTTAATTGTGTTTTTCTCGTGAAAACAGTAAATTATAGGACTGCATCGATATTGTATTTACCAAAATTACCGAAGTAACGTGTGCAATATGTATTCAGTTATAACACAATAGGTCAATACATCAGTTAACTAAAACGTACTCGGGGAGCAGTTCTGTTTGTTTACATGCTGCTCACGGAAGCGTAGTTTGCACCCGATCCAGAAAAGTTTGAGTTCTTGTTTACGTTTTGGTGTGTTTGTGATGGACGAGAAGTTGGATAGTGTAAATAGGCTTTTAGTCTCTGGCGAAATGTTCGAACACAATTCTTCAGTTCATATTACCCTCGCAAAAGTTAGCGAGGAGCTCTTGGTGATAAATTCGATGGTCTTCCACTTGTAGGCCAATTCACTGTCGTCTGCTCTTTTGTTCACACTTATTGGTGACAAACTGTGCTGTGCGTGCGTAGTTTTGGGACCATTTCCGGTCAAGCGGAAGTCAATACAACCTCCGGCCTCACACCAGCTCTGAGCTCTTTTGTGTGAACTGTTGTGGCGCGCAAGTGCGGCCCGCATTGATGATACTTATAGCCCCCCGTTGTGCTCCCTGGTCTGACTTCCTGGTATGGGGCCCTTACCCCTCAGGGGGATACTACTATTGTATCTATGGGAATTGGTGCTCCCAGGGGGAAAATTTGAGGGCCCGAGCTGAGAGTTAGGTAAGCCTTCTTTTTGTTGAAATAAAATGTTTTTGTTTGTGTTAAGGACCATCTTTTTTCGGTTCACTGCTGTCTTATTTTTCAGCACCTACTACTTTCTTCTTCAACTTGGATCTTGATTCATAATCTTCTTTCTCATCTTACTGTTTCTATGCCCTCTCTGAGTAGATTCCTTGTTCCCTTAACTCCATACTAAATGGTGCCTTCTTCCTTCCTCGCTTTGGATTGCCTTTGTGGCGGATAGGGGGGCTTAAATTAACTAATAATCTAACCTGGTAAAAGCTTGAGCATCGCCATAAACTTACATGAAGTGTTTCTTCATATCTTCTCTCACTAAAAACCAATCTTGCAACATTCGGTAGCGTGGGCGGCGGGTTGACAAATTTATTACAACATATCATTCGTGTGCCTCTCGCTTGTTTAATTCGGAGCATAGTCTTCCCATACAGAGTACACAGCCTCCCTCTACAGTCTACCTGATAAACACTCTCCATGTGTAGAACACGCCGGCGTCATATTCAGAAAATTCGGGCTCATTGTGCTCTGTCTTTTACTGCTCTCCTTACTCAGAAAATTTCATGTCTTCAAAACTAGAAATTCTTTAATTGCGAGGTATAAAATTTGCTTTGTTAACGAACTGCAGTTGCCTTAATCGAACTTTCGTGACGCAAATTTTCTGTGCAGAGAAATTCTAAGGGGCCATGAAAATTTTGTGAAGAATTAATACTGTCTTTGTTTAGTTAATAATAAAAGAGGAAATCGAAATGAATCTTGAGAAGTGTTGTACTTTCGTCATTAAGAATAAATTTTCTCTTAGGTAGGAGTAAAAACCAAAAATGCCGTGAAAAAACGCGTGAGGTTTCAGAAATACTTCGTATCGTGAAAATAGTATCGTGTAAGAGGCGATCTGAAGCGCTGAACGTATCCGATCCCGTACCCAGTCTATCGTTGTCCAAGCAATAAAGGACTCGTGTCCGCGCTTTAATGTTGACTTTATCGACACCCTTCAACAGTGTTATTACATACGAGTTCTAAAGGTTGTTTTTCAAATACAGGACCGAAAAAATCTGTAATAACTTTTGATACAATGGGCAGATTTTTGATAACAAAACGGCAGTAGAATCCTGAAATTTATATTTTTTATTTAGTACTTACGTATTAATGATACAACTGTCAAAATAAGAATCAGAGGACACGGTAAAATTTATCCGCAATGCAATTCAGTGCTGCAGTAAGAAGCATGCAAAAACCCTCCCAGTATTGCGTGCAGTCGAGTGGACGACACGTTAAGAATGTCATCTTCAAAAATTAGTCCAAAACCAATATTTAAGTCTCACGATTCTACTGCCGTTTTGTTTTCAAAAATCCGTTCATGATATCAACAGTTAATAAAGATTTTTTTCGAATCCCGTTTCAAAAAAACACCCTGTAGTATTATCATCCATCTATTAAAATGCTTAAAACTATGTTCGTGTGTAACGCTCCTCATCCGAGTTTGCGGTATCATGGATACCGAATTCTACAGTGTTACATTAGAAGATCGCCTTTGGATGCATTGATATGTTAGGATAAGATAGGTTAGGATAGGATATGTTAGTATATGTTAGTGTGTTGTGTTAGGATGGGTTAGGTTAGAATGTGTTATGTTAGAATTTATTAGGGAATGTTACCGAATTTCTTACACGGATCCACCTAGCTTATTGATTACATTGTCCGTGGAATTTCCACGAATCCTGCTAGTTACCATTATTACTATAACTAAAGTCGCTCAAGCCCTCCACAACACTCACGCCGCATCCTTGACGGCATTCAAGACGCACTCATGACTCATTTCATCTTTACCTCATTTCATATTTACCTCATTTCATATTTACCTCATTTCATATTTACCTCATTTCATATTTACCTCATTTCATATTTACCTCATTTCATATTTACCTCATTTCATATTTATGGGTTCCCCATAACTACCCGAGCTGTGTTTTTTTCTAATTTAGTACGACAATACTTTATTTACTGTATTATTTGTGTATTACTTTATTTATGAGACCTCCGAGTATTAGGAGTGTGAACCCAAGTCATCAAATAGCCTGCCTTTCTTCCTGCAGCAAAAGTTAATAGTCCATAGAGGTTGCATTAGTTTCTGCCTGTGATCTTTTGCTGTTGTAGATCTTGGTACGACAAAAAGCTGAAGAGATGCGCAGCGCGCATGAAAATTGCAGGGATTTTAAAATATTACACAGGAACAAAACACGTTTCAAAAGAATCATATCGAGCGAAAGTAAGTTATTAATACGGAATGACGTTAATATTTAAGCAAGCCCTGCATCGCGTTGTGTGCCCGTCTTGTCTTCCTGAGTGCAGGACAGCGAGGCCCTTTATTCGAGCGGCAGCCCGTCATCTGATGGGGGCTGTTCTGTCTTGTCAAATGTCAGCTTTTGTTACGAGTTATGGATTTTTATGGTCTTATCTTAAGGGAGCCTTCCACACAACGCTATAATGTTGTAACGTGCTATGGATTTTTATGGTCTTATCTTAAGGGGGCCTTCCACACAACGCTATAATGTTGTAACGAGTTATGGATTTTTATGGTCTTATCTTAAGGGAGCCTTCCACACAACGCTATAATGTTGTAACGTGCTATGGATTTTTATGGTCTTATCTTAAGGGGGCCTTCCACACAACGCTATAATGTTGTAACGAGTTATGGATTTTTATGGTCTTATCTTAAGGGGGACTTCCACACAACGCTATAATGTTGTAACGAGTTATGGATTTTTATGGTCTTATCTTAAGGGGGCCTTCCACACAACGCTATAATGTTGTAACGAGTTATGGATTTTTATGGTCTTATCCTAAGGGAGCCTTCCACACAACGCTATAATGTTGTAACGAGTTATGGATTTTTATGGTCTTATCTTAAGGGGGCCTTCCACACAACGCTATAATGTTGTAACGAGTTATGGATTTTTATGGTCTTATCTTAAGGCAGCCTTCCACACAACGCTATAATGTTGTAACGAGTTATGGATTTTTATGGTCTTATCTTAAGGGGGCCTTCCACACAACGCTATAATGTTGTAACGAGTTATGGATTTTTATGGTCTTATCTTAAGGGGGCCTTCCACACAACGCTATAATGTTGTAACGAGTTATGGATTTTTATGGTCTTATCTTAAGGGGGCCTTCCACACAACGCTATAATGTTGTAACGAGTTATGGATTTTTATGGTCTTATCTTAAGGGGGCCTTCCACACAACGCTATAATGTTGTAACGAGTTATGGATTTTTATGGTCTTATCTTAAGGGAGCCTTCCACACAACGCTATAATGTTGTAACGTGCTATGGATTTTTATGGTCTTATCTTAAGGGGGCCTTCCACACAACGCTATAATGTTGTAACGAGTTATGGATTTTTATGGTCTTATCTTAAGGGGGACTTCCACACAACGCTATAATGTTGTAACGAGTTATGGATTTTTATGGTCTTATCTTAAGGGGGCCTTCCACACAACGCTATAATGTTGTAACGAGTTATGGATTTTTATGGTCTTATCCTAAGGGAGCCTTCCACACAACGCTATAATGTTGTAACGAGTTATGGATTTTTATGGTCTTATCTTAAGGGGGCCTTCCACACAACGCTATAATGTTGTAACGAGTTATGGATTTTTATGGTCTTATCTTAAGGCAGCCTTCCACACAACGCTATAATGTTGTAACGAGTTATGGATTTTTATGGTCTTATCTTAAGGGGGCCTTCCACACAACGCTATAATGTTGTAACGAGTTATGGATTTTTATGGTCTTATCTTAAGGGGGCCTTCCACACAACGCTATAATGTTGTAACGAGTTATGGATTTTTATGGTCTTATCTTAAGGGGGCCTTCCACACAACGCTATAATGTTGTAACGAGTTATGGATTTTTATGGTCTTATCTTAAGGGGGCCTTCCACACAACGCTATAATGTTGTAACGAGTTATGGATTTTTATGGTCTTATCTTAAGGGGGCCTTCCACACAACGCTATAATGTTGTAACGAGTTATGGATTTTTATGGTCTTATCTTAAGGGGGCCTTCCACACAACGCTATAATGTTGTAACGAGTTATGGATTTTTATGGTCTTATCTTAAGGGGGCCTTCCACACAACGCTATAATGTTGTAACGAGTTATGGATTTTTATGGTCTTACCTTAAGGGAGCCTTCCACACAACGCTATAATGTTGTAACGAGTTATAGATTTTTATGGTGTTACCTTACGGGAACTTTACAAAACCTGATAATGTGTTTCACGTCAAATCAAATTTTAGCGTTCGCATGTGGACAGTATGAGCATGATGCAAGTCTGAAGTTGAACAGCGGCAAGAGTTGTGAAGTAATGTTGTGGAATCGAGGCCAGGATAGTAAGTAAACAAAAGGATGTTTATTCCAATCAAGCCTTATAAACATTTTTCGGTTCACTGCTGTCTTGTTATTCAGTATTTTCTACTTTATTCTTCAAGTCTTATCTTGTTTTATGAACTTATTTCTTAACTTACTGTTCCTATTCGCCTTGTGTATAGATCCTGCATTCGCTCATGTCCATCCTAAGTTATGCCTTCCTCTATCCTCTCTTCGGAACGTCTCTTGCGGTTAAGGAGGCTTAACTGGTATATAATGTCACCTAATCTGGCGGTTTCTTGTGCATCCGGGTATTTAAAGCCACTCACTCTAGGCCCTCAGTAACTGCCTTCATTACGGCGTATTTTTTCACCATGTCACCATTTCTATATCTTGGGCCGCACTCTACAGGAATGGTGGTGTCGGTGCGCGCGAGATGGCAACACTTTCCAGGCAAGGTGTGTTTTTTACCGGATACAATAACTGTATCTTGGATACGACGCATGAAGCGTCGGGCGCGCAGACAAAAACGACGGTTGCTCTATTTTAGGTTCCAAATTTTCAATACAGTAAGAGGCAAGCTTTCACAAGCCTTAACATTCGACGCGTAATTCATAAAAAACTTTAGTGACAAAGTTTGAGACTGAAAGGAAGGCTTAGCCATTGACAGTCATGCCAGCAAGTGCAGGGAACTGTTATTTCAGTGGCTTGTCCATTTTTTTTATTTACTCTATTCATTTATTTTGAGTTACGCTACAAAAAAAACGAGACCGCGGTTCATACTCAGAAAAATGAATTTTTCCTTAATGGGATACGACACAAGGGCTATTATGCGCGCGTTATTGGTGCTAGCTACCTACACCACCTCACCGTTATAAAGCGAGACGCTACCTACACCACCTCACCGTTATAAAGCGAGACGCTACCTACACCACCTCACCGTTATAACGCAACACGCTACCTACACCACCTCACCGTTATAACGCAACACGCTACCTACACCACCTCACCGTTATAACGCAACACGCTACCTACACCACCTCACCGTTATAACGCAACACGCTACCTACACCACCTACACCGTTATAACGCGAGACGCTACCTACACCACCTCACCGTTATAACGCAACACACTACCTACACCACCTCACCGTTATAAAGCGAGACGCTACCTACACCACCTCACCGTTATAACGCAACACGCTACCTACACCACCTCACCGTTATAACGCAACACGCTACCTACACCACCTCACCGTTATAACGCGAGACGCTACCTACACCACCTCACCGTTATAACGCAACACGCTACCTACACCACCTCACCGTTATAACGCAACACGCTACCTACACTACCTCACCGTTATAAAGCGAGACGCTACCTACACCACCTCACCGTTATAACGCAACACGCTACCTACACCACCTCACCGTTATAACGCAACACGCTACCTACACCACCTCACCGTTATAACGCAACACGCTACCTACACCACCTCACCGTTATAACGCGAGACGCTACCTACACCACCTACACCGTTATAACGCGAGACGCTACCTACACCACCTCACCGTTATAACGCAACACACTACCTACACCACCTCACCGTTATAAAGCGAGACGCTACCTACACCACCTACACCGTTATAACGCAACACGCTACCTACACCACCTCACCGTTATAACGCAACACGCTACCTACACCACCTACACCGTTATAACGCAACACGCTACCTACACCACCTACACCGTTATAACACGAGACGCTACCTACACCACCTACACCGTTATAACGCGAGACGCTACCTACACCACCTACACCGTTATTACGCGAGACGCTACCTACACCACCTCACCGTTATAACGCAACACGCTACCTACACCACCTACACCGTTATAACGCGAGACGCTACCAACACCACCTCACCGTTATAACGCAACACGCTACCTACACCACCTCACCGTTATAACGCAACACGCTACCTACACCACCTACACCGTTATAACGCAACACGCTACCTACACCAACTACACCGTTATAACGCGAGACGCTACCTACACCACCTCACCGTTATAACTCAACACGCTATCTACACCACCTCACCGTTATAACGCAACACGCTACCTACACCACCTCACCGTTATAACGCAACACGCTACCTACACCACCTCACCGTTATAACGCAACACGCTACCTACACCACCTCACCGTTATAACGCAACACGCTACCTACACCACCTACACCTTTATAACGCAACACGCTACCTACACCACCTACACCGTTATAACGCGAGACGCTACCTACACCACCTACACCGTTATAACGCGAGACGCTACCTACACCACCTCACCGTTATAACGCAACACGCTACCTACACCACCTACACCGTTATAACGCGAGACGCTACCAACACCACCTCACCGTTATAACGCAACACGCTACCTACACCACCTCAACGTTATAACGCAACATGCTACCTACACCACCTACACCGTTATAACGCAACACGCTACCTACACCACCTACACCGTTATAACGCGAGACGCTACCAACACCACCTCACCGTTATAACGCAACACGCTACCTACACCACCTCACCGTTATAACGCAACACGCTACCTACACCACCTACACCGTTATAACGCAACACGCTACCTACACCACCTACACCGTTATACTCGTAACGCGAGACGCTACCTACACCACCTCACCGTTATAACGCAACACGCTACCTACACCACCTCACCGTTATAACCAGGGTTGCGGAGTCGGAGTCGGAGTCGCCGGAGTCGGATGTTTTAGGGTGGAGTCGGAGTCGGAGTCGGAGTCGCTTCTCTGAAGTGTGGTGGAGTCGGAGTCGGAGTCGCTATTCTGAAGTGTGATGGAGTCGGAGTCGGAGTCGGAGTCGCTTTTCCGAATGTGGTGGAGTCGGAGTCGGAGTCGGAGTCGTTCATTCGGATGTCGTAGAGTCGTGGTTGGAGTCGCTCTTTTTTGGTGTCTTCGATTCTAATTTTTGCTAAAAATTATTTATAATTCTTTAAAACTAAAAATAAACCAAAACAGAGTTAGAATGCTTTGCTGAAAAATCTTAAAAATACTCAATGTTTTTGTTGATTGTTTTGTTCTAAGTTTGAAACAGCGTATTTATTCCTATCACCTAATATCGTCATGTTATCTAGTCATTGAGGGTTTGCACAGATATATATGAGAAACCTACGAGTGCGAAATATAATTTTTGTACCCAGCATTGATGCATATTTTGTAGTTAAAAGCAGGAATTAGTAATTGAAAGCGTCGCATATTCATTCTGTATATTTCTGTTTTATTCATTTTTCCTTCAATTAATACATAGGAACTGGAAAATAGTATTAAATGTGTTGCAAGTTACTTGTAGAACATTTCAGCTGATGCAATACATTGTACTCACATAAAAAGTGGTAACTCTGTATGCTCAAAATGATGCATTGATTGATAATGATCATAAACATTTCTAGTCTTTAGGTTATGATTCATTGCCAATGAGTACTCTTTGCCGAAACCTGAAGCTATGGTCTAGTGCACAAAGACTTCTAGTTTTCAAGTCTTGTTATCAAAATTGATATGGATTCCGTGTTTTTAAGTCAAGTTAGCATGTATTAATAATAAAAATTTATGCTCATTTCTCAAGTTATTCCTTGAATGTAATTTGGTTCTTTCAGAGTTATATTGTATTTCACTATATCATCATCATGTTTAATTTTTATCTTCGTATCACTCCTCAGTTTCTAAGCAAGCATACGCTGAAATGGAGAATATTATAATTATCTTGATACATTTTTAAAAACTGAAATAGTATTCGTTTTGTAGCATTATATAATTAATTACTTCTTGTTAAGGAAGATTTGGAAATGTTGTAAGGTTATCTATATCGGCATTGAGACACTTGAAAAAAATTAAAATACAATGTAAACGAGCTGCAATGAAAATAATTACACACACCAGCAAAAACTTCACTTACAGTCACACACACACATTGTAACTGAAAACAATGCACTATCTCAGCTGCAATGGTTTTTGCATTTATGCGATAGTACAAATTCTCTTGCTGGAAACGTTTCAAATTGCTCCAAAAAACACGAAATGAGAAGAACCAGGGCGTTTATTAAAATAACAAAGTGTCCAATACAAAGTAAAAAGTTAGACGAAAATAAGAGATAGTATCATATTACACGCAAAGAAGCTAGAAGTGACTTTTATTCGTAAAAAAACGTTCCGAAAACGTCAGAACCCTGCGATGAAAGCAGAACAACTTTTGCTTATTATATATAGCCGAAATGTAACAGAGTTGAGCAATAATATGACACCTTTTCTGCATTATTACCCTGCATAGTGTAGGTACAGAGAAGAAAAGGCAGTGTGCAAGTCTGGCCTACCTTATCTACACGTATACATAATTTTGGGGATTTGAAGCATAGTCATTGAATTAACTATTATAATTTCACTGAATTAGTGCATACTTAGTAATAAAAAACTGTTGATACATATCTATGCTTCTCAGTGTAGACAATGCCTACATTACCTACTCAGAAAACACTTGTCAGTAATATACAAGGTGTTTCAGATTCAGAATAAGAGGCAAAAAATTGCACACCAACTAGAAGATATCCATATGAAAACTTTTTCTTCTATAAAATTTTCCGAAGAAAGAGACATTGAGTTGGCAGTTTATTGTTTTAAAGGGTGAAATTTAATGAATAAACTACTCGCAATATTTATTTTGAATTTACGTTGATCGGGAGAAATGTGCTAGTTGCAAGACCTCCTAGATCTTCTGACATGACTCCACTCGATTTCAATTTTTTGGGACACGTGAAGAGCCTTGTCTATGCTACACCCATTGAGTCTGAGGAAGATCTTGTGGCCAGAATTGCAGTGGCTGCAGGTGAGATACCTTAAATGCCAGACGTGTTTCCTAATATTCGGCAGCCGTTAAGGCCAACATTCGAAAAGTGCATAGATGTAGGGGGAACACATTTTGAAAAATTTTGTAAAGTAAATTCAGAATCAATATCGCGAGTAATTGTGCCTTTAAATTTCAGCCTTAAAAACAATAAACACCCAATACCTCCCAACCCCGATTTTTTGGGGGAGAATTTCATAGGACAAAAAGTGTTTATTTGGCCATTTTCTACTTGATGTGCAATTTTGTACCTCGTGTTCTGAAACACTCAGTATACATAATTGTGTACACGACTCGTCAAATGACAGGATTCGATATTGTCTGTATAGAAATCTTCCAGATGTGGACCATAAAGAAATATTTCCATCCTAATAGCACCTGGGATTAAAATATTCTGATACTTGTGCACCGGTGAAACTCGCATCACAGGTACAGTAGTTAAGTATTTTAAGAGCGTGAAAGGGAGACAGATCAACCAACAAAGACGGACAGCCAATTTTGTTTGTTCAATGAAATTTCCTGTTGAATATTTTCCGTATTTCTGATGGCGGCTTTGTGGAAGAAAAAGTTTTCTTCAGTTGGCCTCTCTTAGTTCACTGACAAAAATTTGAAACTGATGAAATGAGATCTTTTTGTTCGTTGTTTTTTGTTTTGCAGCTGCACCTTTTCTTTTCGATTTTTGTGTTTAAATTTAACTTTCTATAATTAAGCATGTTTGCGCTTCTAGCAGACCTGCATTAACCTTAAATAGCTTTAATTAAAATTACTTGTTACGCTTTGGCGTTCACTCATTAAATTATCTTTGAGCTTGTTCTGCTTGGGCAGCATGTCGTCCTTTTAATAAAAGTGGGTCTGGTACCTCTAACTTATTTCTCTTGCGTAAAAAGTAGTCTCTTTCTGCGACTTGAACTCCTCGACACGGCTTTTGCAGCGTCTTGAATAGGCACTTACTATTCAAGGTAATTAATTGTCAATTAATTGTTAAAATCTTAGTGCTATATGCAACCTTACAATAAGATACGATATTCAGCTAGTCGGCGACCAGACATCTTAAAACTCTGTTTCTATCTACTCAGAACGCCACTAAATCTTCCTACCGGAGTACCGTACTGATGACCGGCCGCGTCCATTGGGTGTCTTCTATTTTTAGCGCGTATCGTTTTAAAAACTAACCTTACGTTAAAGAAGATCTTCGGTCTCTATTTTAAAGGAATTTAATAGTAAAAGTATTACAGAGGACGCTGCTGAGCGTACTGTTGGAATCCTCAAGATCTGCATACGAGTATTATGGATACGGTTTCTCTTTTTGCGCAGGAGAAAAGGGAAACGACTTGCTGATGTTCCCTTGAAGTTCTTCTGTATTTGAAATAAATGTTCGAGCAGTTGCTCTTAAGTTTCAAATCCTAAAACTCCATTGTATTAACATAGGAGAGATTACGCTCACGAAATAGCTAAACCTATTTATTAATTTGTTCAAAGGAGACACTTGACCATTTATTGTATATGAACAATCAATACTATACCGGGTGTCCCACAAAAAATGTCCCGGACTTTTTAATTGATAATATCTCCGCTTTAAATTAACATATTTTAATTGTCTTTTATTTACAATTTAGTCAATTTTGTTTCCTTTCGAAATAATTTAAGTTTTTGAAAATCAGTTGAATAAACTTTAAGATGATCGATTTACTGAAAGGGGTAGAAAAATTGTTCAAAGGGAAAGTTTTAAAAACAACACTGGGGTTCTTCTTCATTCCTCAATACCTACTGTTAAGAATAATTTCATAACGATGTATCGTACATACAACTAAGTATTTAAACCCTCTGAGAGGTTTCAAGTTTCAAGTGTTCTCAATAATAGTGTTTCAAGCACTGATAAAAAACGGTGGAATAATGGGTAAAACTCTTCGCTCAATGGTGGCAAGAAGTAATACCTGCCTTGAGAGAAATGGAGGGTATGTCGTTGGATACTGAAATTACCTCATTTATTTAAACGTTATATAAGGTAATGATTTGTTACTCCTTAAAATTTTTGTGTGTTCAGTTGTATGGAAACTACAAAAAAAAGGAAGAATATCAATATTGTTTTAAAAACTTTTCCTCTGAACAATTAATTTTTCTGCTCGTTTCAGTAAATTGGACATTGTACAGTGGTTATTCAACCGATTTTCAAAAATTTAAATTATTCGAAAAGGAAACAAAATTTACTACATTGTGAAAAAAGGCGATCAAAATATGTTAATTTAAAGCTGAGATATAATTAATTAAAAATCGGGGACATTTTTATAGGACACCCGGTATAAAAAGAAGCCAGGTGTCCGTCAATGATAAGTATATGGTCTCGTGCGTAATTTCCCCTATCTCATTACAATGGGAATCTGCTTGCTTGGACAGTATCATAAATACCATCGAAATATGAAAAACCTGGCATCTGCTCACTTATGTTTATAAGTAAAAAACATTGCGTGAAAATCGAATCAACTGTCAAGAAAATGCGACTCATCGCATTTAAATTTCAAAGGCATTTAAATGCTTAAAAGGTATGGCAAATTTTTTAAAAACCTCTTGCGAACAATAATTTAAATTACAATTCAGGTAGGTATTATGTTATACAATTTGCTTTGTTGTTGTGTTCGTTTGTGACGTTTTTAAATATGCTTAATGACCGTATCTGTGATACGAGTTTTACCAGTGCACAAGTACGAGAATACTGTATTTTAATCGCGGGTACTATTACAATGGATATATTTGTTTGCCATTTTCATCTTGAGATTTTTTTAAAACGATACCATTGGATCCCGTCATTTTTGACCAATCATGTACACTAGTAACTTGATTATTAACAATCTGTAGTCAATTTAAAAGTCGCTTGCTAATAAAGAATATAATGAACATATGCACAGGTTTCAACACCTGCAACCGTTTACTACTAAGAATGAGTGTCGTGTGTTTATTTATACGTTTTGTGTCACGCTGTTAAGAATAATTGATGGGAAAAAAATAGCACTGGCGGTCTTGGTTCCAGTTCACGGTCAATTAATACACTCATTTTCGTTGTGCAATAGCTCTGTAATAAGTCATTTTCATCACAATTAGAGCAATCCAGAGCCTTATATACTCAAGTTTGTATCGTGAATACCGAGTTCGGCGGGGTATTGCATATTGAAATATGCTGTATTGTATATTACAATATACTGTATTGCAATGTACTGTATTGCATATTACAATATACATACACAAGTTCGCAGTTGCTTTCAGTAATGCTGAATTTCTGTATTTTGGATACGACACGATGGCTATAACTACTTCTCTTGCGGCTCAAAAATGCTGTGTTCTGAGTGTTTATTACTCTTATAAGAAAATTAAGGTACCTTTGGAATAAGCTGAAAGCATGGAAACTCCACTCAAACGAAAATTTGTTGAAGAAAGGTATTGAATCTTGTCATTTTTACGGTCTGAGTACACTAGTTAAGAAATAAAATATTCATCTTATAAATTATGAATAGGTGAAGTTGGAGTCACAAAATTGTGAATAGGCGGAGTCGGTGTTGGAGTCGCCAAATTCTGGAGAAATGGAGTCGGAGTCGGAGTCGCCAAATTCTGAAAAGGTGGAGTCGGAGTCGGAGTCGCCAAATTCTGAAAAGGTGGAGTCGGAGTCGGAGTCGGAGTCGCCAAATTCTGGAAAGGTGGAGTCGGAGTCGGAGTCGGAGTCGCCAAATTCTGGAAAGGTGGAGTCGGAGTCGGAGTCGGAGTCGCAAATTTATTCCACCGACTCCGCAACCCTGGTTATAACGCAACACGCTACCTACACCACCTCACCGTTATAACGCAACACGCTACCTACACCACCTCACCGTTATAACGCAACACGCTACCTACACCACCTCACCGTTATAACGCAACACGCTACCTACACCACCTGCACCTTTATAACGCAACACGCTACCTACACCACCTACACCGTTATAACGCGAGACGCTACCTACACCACCTACACCGTTATAACGCAACACGCTACCTACACCACCTCACCGTTATAACGCAACACGCTACCTACACCACCTACACCGGTATAACGCGAGACGCTACCTACACCACCTCACCGTTATAACGCGAGACGCTACCTACACCACCTACACCGTTATAACGCAACACGCTACCTACACCGCCTTCACCGTTATAACGCGAGACGCTACCTACACCACCTCAACGTTATAACGCGAGACGCTACCTACACCACCTACACCGTTATAACGCAACACGCTACCTACACCACCTACACCGTTATAACGCGAGACGCTACCTACACCACCTCACCGTTATAACGCGAGACGCTACCTACACCACCTACACCGTTATAACGCGAGACGCTACCTACACCACCTTCACCGTTATAACGCAACACGCTACCTACACCACCTCACCGTTATAACGCGAGACGCTACCTACACCACCTACACCGTTATAACGCGAGACGCTACCTACACCACCTTCACCGTTATAACGCAACACGCTACCTACACCACCTCACCGTTATAACGCGAGACGCTACCTACACCACCTACACCGTTATAACGCAACACGCTACCTACACCGCCTACACCGTTATAACGCGAGACGCTACCTACACCACCTACACCGTTATAACGCAACACGCTACCTACACCACCTCACCGTTATAACGCGAGACGCTACCTACACCACCTACACCGTTATAACGCAACACGCTACCTACACCACCTACACCGTTATAACGCAACACGCTACCTACACCACCTACACCGTTATAACGCGAGACGCTACCTACACCACCTACACCGTTATAACGCAACACGCTACCTACACCACCTACACCGTTATAACGCGAGACGCTACCTACACCACCTACACCGTTATAACGCAACACGCTACCTACACCGCCTACACCGTTATAACGCAACACGCTACCTACACCACCTACACCGTTATAACGCGAGACGCTACCTACACCACCTCACCGTTATAACGCGAGACGCTACCTACACCGCCTACACCGTTATAACGCAACACGCTACCTACACCGCCTACACCGTTATAACGCAACACGCTACCTACACCACCTACACCGTTATAACGCGAGACGCTACCTACACCACCTACACCGTTATAACGCAACATGCTACCTACACCACCTACACCGTTATAACGCGAGACGCTACCTACACCACCTACACCGTTATAACGCGAGACGCTACCTACACCACCTACACCGTTATAACGCGAGACGCTACCTACACCACCTACACCGTTATAACGCGAGACGCTACCTACACCACCTACACCGTTATAACGCAACACGCTACCTACACCACCTACACCGTTATAACGCAACGCGCTACCTACACCGCCTACACCGTTATAACGCAACACGCTACCTTCACCACCTACACCGTTATAACGCAACACGCTACCTACACCACCTACACCGTTATAACGCAACACGCTACCTACACCACCTACACCGTTATAACGCGAGACGCTACCTACACCACCTACACCGTTATAACGCGAGACGCTACCTACCCCACCTACACCGTTATAACGCAACACGCTACCTACACCACCTACACCGTTATAACGCAACACGCTACCTACACCACCTACACCGTTATAACGCGAGACGCTACCTACACCACCTACACCGTTATAACGCGAGACGCTACCTACACCACCTACACCGTTATAACGCAACACGCTACCTACACCACCTACACCGTTATAACGCAACACGCTACCTACACCACCTACACCGTTATAACGCGAGACGCTACCTACACCACCTACACCGTTATAACGCAACACGCTACCTACACCACCTCACCGTGATAACGCGAGACGCTACCTACACCACCTACACCGTCATAACGCAACACGCTACCTACACCACCTACACCGTTATAACGCAACACGCTACCTACACCACCTACACCGTTATAACGCAACACGCTACCTACACCACCTACACCGTTATAACGCAACACGCTACCTACACCACCTACACCGTTATAAAGCGAGACGCTACCTACACCACCTACACCGTTATAAAGCGAGACGCTACCTACACCACCTACACCGTTATAACGCGAGACGCTACCTACACCACCTACACCGTTATAACGCAACACGCTACCTACACCACCTACACCGTTATAACACAACACGCTACCTACACCACCTACACCGTTATAACGCGAGACGCTACCTACACCACCTCACCGTTATAACGCGAGACGCTACCTACACCACCTACACCGTTATAACTCAACACGCTACCTACACCACCTACACCGTTATAACGCGAGACGCTACCTACACCACCTACACCGATATAACGCAACACGCTACCTACACCACCTACACCGTTATAAAGCGAGACGCTACCTACACCACCTACACCGTTATAAAGCGAGACGCTACCTACACCACCTACACCGTTATAACGCGAGACGCTACCTACACCACCTACACCGTTATAACGCAACACGCTACCTACACCACCTACACCGTTATAACGCGAGACGCTACCTACACCACCTACACCGATATAACGCAACATGCTACCTACACCACCTACACCGATATAACGCAACACGCTACCTACACCACCTACACCGTTATAACGCAACACGCTACCTACACCACCTACACCGTTATAACGCGAGACGCTACCTACACCACCTACACCGTTATTACGCAACACGCTACCTACACCACCTACACCGTTATAACGCGAGACGCTACCTACACCACCTACACCGATATAACGCAACATGCTACCTACACCACCTACACCGATATAACGCAACACGCTACCTACACCACCTACACCGATATAACGCAACACGCTACCTACACCACCTACACCGATCTAACGCAACACGCTACCTACACCACCTACACCGATATAACGCAACACGCTACCTACACCACCTACACCGTTATAACGCGAGACGCTACCTACACCACCTACACCGTTATAAAGCGAGACGCTACCTACACCACCTACACCGTTATAAAGCGAGACGCTACCTACACCACCTACACCGTTATAACGCGAGACGCTACCTACACCACCTACACCGTTATAACGCAACACGCTACCTACACCACCTACACCGTTATAACGCGAGACGCTACCTACACCACCTACACCGATATAACGCAACACGCTACCTACACCACCTACACCGTTATAACGCGAGACGCTACCTACACCACCTACACCGATATAACGCAACACGCTACCTACACCACCCACACCGTTATAACGCGAGACGCTACCTACACCACCTACACCGATATAACGCGAGACGCTACCTACACCACCTACACCGATATAACACAAGGCGTATTGTACCGTATATCGCACTTGTCACCTCGGCATGATTGCCGCAATCGTTGTGATCGCAGGAAACATTGCAGCACCATCAGGCAAGTATGTAGTATTCTTATTGCGAAGCCGAGGAGATGCTGTCGCGCTGTTCTAGTGTCAGATTTGGCCGATAGCTTCACAATAAACGCAGGATGTGAAGGTTCGAGAACTTCTCCGAGTGCTGGGCGTGGCCGTACTTGTGCGAGGCGGTGATGTTCCCCGTAGTACTTGCAGGAATTACGTATTGCGTCTTTTGTTGTGTCGACGTGGTGCTTCGTTATGCAGCTTTCGAATCTCTTTACACCTTTTCCTTTTTTTCAAATCTGGTGCACCCCCTGGGGGACACAACTATTGTATCTATGGAAATTAGCGCTCCCAGGGGGACTATGTGAGGGCCCGAGCAAAAGGTTAGGTAGGCTTTCTTATTGTTAAAATAGAATAGGTTTTTGTTTTGGACCATCTTTTTCGGTTCACTGCTGTCCTGTTTTTTTCAGCACCTACTACTTTCTTCTTCAACTTTAATCTTGTTTCATGAACTTCTTTCTCGTCTTATTGTTTCTATGCCCTTGCTGCATAGATTCCGCGTTCCCTTTACTCCTTACTAAATGGTGCTTTTCCTTCCTCTCTTTGGATCGCATTTGTTGCTGCGGATAGAGAGGCTAAAACTAACGCGATTCAAACTAATCAAAGCTGGTGTTAGGTATTAATGCGCCGTTTTCGTAAATCTGGGATGTCGTTAACTGATTTTAACTGGTATAGTGAAAGTTTCCCTTCTGTAGATTGGCTTTTGTTACACCAATTGCACACTGAAAAAGATTGACACGTACGCCTCTGCGGAAATATTTAGGCTCTAACAATGCCAGCAGTTTGGACGTCTCGCTTTATTTTCGTTCTGATTCGATGTTGTGAGCAGCGAGCTACTTGGACTATTGTGGCTTGTTGCTCAGGTGCTGGACATCGGATCGATTGCCCACCGTATAGATGGAATACTAAATAAATTGAAGTAATGTACATATCAGAGCCCACCGCAGAGGTGATACTGAATAAATAAAATTATGTAAATATCACAGCTCATAGTAGAGGTGATTATATATGAATACATGAAGAAGTAATCGGATTAAGATAACAACCCACTTCTCCTACCTGGGTTCTATCTACCCCATCAGTTATCATGAAACTTCAATGAAAATTCGTTAACTATAAGTACCAACACTCCTGAAAATATTGTCGATAATTAATCTATGTGTGTAGGAAAGTCGTTTTGCATCTACCAGCTGAACGGAGAATCATTTTTATAAACCCATTGTGTAGTTATTCTACGCAATCCGTCCTGTCTTGTTTATAAGTTCGTATAAATGGTTGCTTTAGCATTACTTGATCCCTAAAAATTTCCCTTGGGCTCTTCTGCTGGCCATTGCTAACGAAAACTTCTTTTACCGCCAAATTCGACACCAGTCGAGGTCACCTCTCAGCTCACATGCCTCCGTTCTTGTCCAGGTCCTGCCACTGCAGCGCTCGCTGTGCTCCAGACGCCGCCTGTGGCCGCTATGATAATTCGGGTGAGTGTCCGCAGGGTAGAAGAAACTTGGTAGGGTCAAACCAGTCTTTGTTTCGTCGGCTGTGTGGCTATACTGACGTCATGGCAACGAACCTCCTCTCAGGGGGATACAACTATTGTGTCTATGGGAATTAGCGCTTCCAGAGGGACAATGTGAGGGCGTGAGCTGAGAGTTTGGTAAGCCTTCTTTTTGTTGTAATGAAATGTTTTTGTTATGTTAAGGACCACCTTTTTTCGGTTCAGTCCTGTCCTGTTCTTCAACACCTACTACTTTCTTCTTCAACTTTGGTCTTGTTTCATTATCTTCTTTTACAACTTACTGTTTCTATGTCCTTTCTGCGTAGATTCCGCGTTTCGTTAACTCCATACTAAATGGTGCCTTCCTCCTTCCTCTCTTTGGATCGCATTTGTTGCTGGGTAGGAGAGGCTAAAACTAACGACTAATCTAATCTAATCTGGCAACGAACCAATAGCAACGCTCATATTGTATCTGGTAACACTGCTAGCCCCATATCTGGCTCCGCTATCGGCCTAACGACATGTTGCAATGGTGACGTCACAAAGTTTGTTTGAAATGAAGCCGTTCTATTGGCTAGCCGAACAAGAGGAGGTGTATTTTCCCCCACAGAAATGACCCTACCCCGTTTCTTCCACCGTGGTATCACCTCTACAGGAGGTGCTGGTCGATCGGTCGCCGTGGGTCTCGTTGTCAGTTGCCGTGTTCGGCAGCATTTACGACGGCTCTTGTCTCTCTGGTGAGGCAGTCTTGCCCCACCAGTCGCGCTTATGCTCATGTTCCAGGCATCGCTTCGTTTCGAAGAAATTGAATTGTTAATGGATGCTACTAATATTGATTCAGTTGTAAATTTATGAGATTCTGCAAATTTTTGTGACGGTAATTAATTAAAGCGAAATGAAGGCACGACCCAATTGTTGTTTGTTTTAACCAATTGCAGTCAAAACGTTAATTGCGATGAGCGTCAAATGATCCGAGCGTTTGGCCCTTGCTACAATTGTGGAGTTGGAATAACTGTTGGTTGCGGTAGAGGAAACAAGGTAGAGTCATTTCTATGGGGGCAAATACACCTACTCTTTTTCGGCTAGCCAATAAAACGGCTTCATTTCAAACAAACTTTGTGACGCCACCATTGCGACATGTCGTTAGGCAAATATCAGTGCCTGATTTGAGTAGCAGTGTTGCCAGAAGCATTACGAGCGCTGCTATTGGTTCATTGCCATGACGTCAGCGTTGCCACACGGTCGACTAAAAAAAGATTAGTTTGACCCCGACCTTGTTTCTCCTACCGTGCTGTTTGCTGCGGTCGGTGCACTTGTCTGATGTACTGAAGATAAGAACGAATATTCAGTTTTCAGCTGGGCGCGTGTTTGGCTTAGGAGGGGGGGGGGGGGGGGGGGGGGGTTTGAGGGAGAGAGAAGGGAGGGGGGATTGATGCAGAAAAAAGACGTGGAGTTTTGATGAAAAAACGTTGTTTTATATTTAGTAGTGAACAATTTTGGAATTTACTTTTTTTAGTTGTGAAGGTATTCCTAAACGTGAACTATCTAAACGTAACGTGAACTGGAGCTGTTAGATATTTCTGATGTTTCTATTAGTCACTGAATATTTTAGTTTGAATTCGCAAAAAAATGTCTCAAGTTGAAATGAATAAGGTTATTTCATGTTTTTAGTGGGCACGCTCGTAAATATGAACGTACAGCTCGTAAAATAAATTCCCAATAAATTGCTATGTATTTCTGGCAAAGCTCTCTCACAGTTAACCAAGTTGTAATTTAGGGTTTTAGGTTCTACCTACGCAAATAATTTCTAGAGATCTTCATTAAGGTAAAAAAGTTACATTTACTGTGATGCACTTTGTAATTTTTATCGATTGATTTAGAGCAGCAGAGAAAGAGAGTAGCTCCCACCATGTAAGAGTGACAGGACACACCACCCAGCCCCGAGACGTTGCTCAGTTTTTTCTTCATAGTTTCTGCATCCATTATTCATCTTTCCAGAAGATTCTTTGCTCCCCAAGTTACTAACAACCTCTTATTTTCAGAATAAAACCCTAAGGTTCGTTTTGAAAGAAAAAATAAGAACGTCTTAAAGGAAAAAACTGTTTGTCGTTAAGTTGTTTCTTTTGAAGTTTAAAAGTGTTCTTCATCACCGTATTTTTGAGAAGAGAATATATGGAAGCTTGGGTATCAAGGCAAAATTCAAGTAGCGGCCTACACTTAATGTTAAATTCTCTTTCTTTACTATTCACCGCCTCATGGTAATATAGGTTTTATTTTTTCCTTCATTAGTTCCCACTGAAGTCTTCTTTTTAAGAGAAACGTTACGATGCGGCTCGTCGTATCATCTATGTTGGAAATAAAGTGGTTCTCTTTCTTAAAGTGTTCTCATACTGCGACTGTCAACTTGAGCATCGACCGTATGATGTGTGGCAATAGTTTCCTTACCATTCGCTGTCATTATTGCCTTGAATATTACGCAGTCCACTGCGTGCCCGCGACTCGTGTCCATGAGAAATCGTTCCTCTCTGTGACAAAAAGACTCTGACCAACACACGGCGGACGCAAGTGTTTGATCTGGTTGTTTGCACGCGTGTTTGTGTTGACTAATTAAATCGTTTGTGGTGACGCGGCTTGTCACTTGAAGTTGGCTTCGTGTTTTGCTGCAGTAAGCCTCTCTTCTTAAGTCACGAAACCAGTCAACTACTAGAAGTGTTAATGTAAAGTTAGTTATATTTGTTTGAAGAAGATGAACTTCTCTGCAACCTTTCTTAGATATTTATCTTTTGTTTTTGAACTTTAAAATCTTCACTTACTCTGCTTACTTCATCAGTTATCTAATACAATGTGTCAAGCATATAAGTTGTCCTCAACGTCGGAATTTTAAATTTTGAGAAAGTGACTCCAGCAGGGAGTAATTTTGCTGCAAAGTCACCGTGGGAGTTGCGTACTTAATTTTCTTTTACTGACGACACAAGTTACGTCTCGCCCATTTTCTCGACCATTACTGACTTGTTCATTAACTAACTACTATCTTCAGGGCCTCTTAACTGCGATTTCCTCGATTTACCAGATTATACTCGAAACGCGCCCTGTTTGTGGTTTTAACCCTCAGGGAGGTATAACTATTGTAAGTATGGGAATTAGCGCTCTCAGGGGGAAAATGTGTGAGGGCCCGAGTTGAGAGTTAGGTAGGCCTTCTTTTTGTTGAAATAACATCTTTTTGTTATGTTAAGGACCACTTTTTTCGGTTCACTGCTGTCCTGTTTTTCAGCACCTACTACTTCCTTCATCAACTGATACATTTTTTCATGAACTTCTTTCGCAGCTTAGTGTTTCTATACCTCTTCTGCATAGATTCATCGTGCCCTTATCTCCATACTAAATGGTGCCTTCCTCCTTCCTTTCTTCGGAACGCTTTTTTTAGCGGTTAGGGAGACTTCAACTAACTTCTAATCTAATCTTTAGCAGTTAGGGAAGCTTAAACTAACATGTAATGTAATCTAATCTGAGCAGAAAGAAGCGCTGCAGCAGTGGGTGAAGGCGGGGTCGTCCCCCGTGGACTGGTGCGAGGAGAACTACACCGTCAGCAGCAGCATCGCAGAGTTCACAAACACCATCTCCAATATGCCCTTTTTCGTGATTCCTGTCCTCTGCGTCATCACGGGCGCTTGGAGGAGCTACGCTCGGTACGCTTCCATCGGCGCCTACGTCCAGTTCGCCTGCATCTTCTTGGTGGGGGCCTCGAGTGCTTACTTCCATGCCTCGCTGTCCTTCCTGGGGCAGATGCTGGACGAGCTCGGCATCTTGTGGCTGCTGTGCCTTTCTTACAGCTTCTTCACGCCCAACAGATACCGGCCAGCGTTCTTCCAGGGCGCGCACTGCCACATCATAGCCGTCGCTGTCGCAACCATCCTCACTTTTGCAGGCTTCGCCGCCCCGCAGTTGAATGCGTACGCGTTGTTTATATTAGCTGCTCCCATCATCCTCATGAAAGTTTGCGAGCTGACGCTCTACAAAGATCCCGTCACGTCTAGGATGACTAAAATAGCCCTCGCGTTCTGCTGCCTGGGTATTGGTGTGTGGGTGGCAGATAGAGTCATGTGTGGCTTCTGGATATCCCTCAAGATTCCAGGTCTGCACAACGTCTGGCACATCCTCATAGCTGCGTGCTTTTATTTGGACCTGTGCTTGTTCGCCTACTGGAGATCTTATTCGGACATCCCGAGCTGCAAACCCACGATGCGGTACTGGCCAAGTGAGAGAGTCGGTCTGCCTTACGTGCACTGCAAGAGATGCGACATCTAGTGGTTGTACGAGCTAACTTTAAATGTTCATTTCACTGGAAAGCAGCAACACGTGTGTTCATTTCAAAGATTATCGCCTTCACTCAAATCCGGATAGCGCCTGAAGTCCCTAACGTTATCATTTTAAGATTGTTGCCTTCACTCAAAATTTGGTGGCACCCAATTCGCATTGCATTTACACGCATGCGACACCTCCGCACCTCGTTCAGTGCACGAAGTTAGCAAAGCACGCACCACGTCCGGCCACTGAGCGCTGCAGCCTGGAAGGAGTGGTCAATTACGAGGGTGGAACAGCGAGCGCAGACGCCAGGTCGCGCAACTCCAGGTCGTGCACATGAAGCACCTCGGCGAAGGAAATACGTGGACTGCGATGATTTCAACTGAAGTTCATTAATTAATTACTATTTTTAAGTGAAATTCGTTAGCAATATTATAAATACTAAACGTGATTAAACTGGGTATATTAAATGCCAGTAATTTTAAAAGAGTGTTATAAAAGTTTCAAACGACCCACCGGTGGGTCGTACCGAAAGCAATGGTTAACGTAGCTGATCAGATATAGACATTGATTTATGACCAATTTGATGTTAAAAAAATTAGTATATTTGTGGAAGATGCCAGTCCAAGTGCGTCTTCAATACAGCACAGTACTGCGAGTTGTTTACGAATTGAAAAAAATCAACCAAATGAACTTTGACGTGAAAGTAGTTAGATTTTTCCATATTTATTCGTACAAAAAAAAAGACTAGAGCAGGCATGTGAGTCAAAAGTTGTGCAAGACGAAATCAAAAACTGCCGTGCCATGTAAAATTTTGCCACCCCACATTCCGACGATAATGAATATTGCCTTATTATGAGCCACACATCCACGGCCATTGAATGGTGGATTACCACAACATTAATGCATCAAAGAGGGAGTCAAATGCCCTGGCCAAGGAGACTTTCCGACACAACTTAAAACACAGGCCGTCACGCGGGGACTCTCATCGCGTTCTCAAAGTATAATGGAAGTATTTTATAATATAACCTATAATCCTCAGAAAACTTTAAATCCCTTAGGCAAATGCTTTCTTCAATTGAAGTGTAGTAATAGAAAAAATAATTTCACCAATGCAACTCCATGATCTGTCAGGCACTGAAATCCAGCGAGCTCAAGCCTGGCCGTCCATGACTACTAAGGACATATCATTAGAGCGACCGCCCAGCTGCTCTGTCACTGAGGAAATATGGAGCGATCTATGAAGATAATGTTCCGACAACTACGCTGAATTTGTTGGCGTAAGGCAGGGACGTTTTTTCAGCGATGTTTTTCGGCAGAGAAGTTTTTTCACTAACCCGTCTTGCTTGTCGGGGAACTTTTCCCCATGAGGACGAGCAGAGTTCATCTCTACCGAAGCCACAGTTGAGACCCCACCGTGGCAGTGACAAGAACCGCCAGCAAAAATCTCTAAAAAAACATCAGTCCTGATTTTTGGTTTCTGTTTAGTTCAGCGACTCCTCCACAGGTGGCAGCGCTGCGGGAGACGAGCAAGTCTCGACAGAATGTCATCATTCGAGCGACTGCCCACGAGACGAGAAGACTTTGTTTCTGCAGGGATCCTCTGTAGCATTTAGTGATATTTTCAGCGATGTCTTTTGCTTCTAGCGTTTGAAACAATCATCAAAGAAGTACTAAATCTCTAGAGCAAAAGCTTCATTGAAACTTATTTAGAATTCGTTATGTGTAGTTCAACAGCTGCCTATAATTTGTTTTAGGCATCATAGAGAAATATTTTTTCGTTTTAAAACAAAAGTAGAAGAAATTTAAGACACGCGTGTTCGAAAAACGAGGCTGTGTAATACGAACAAACTCTGGTATGCTATAATTTTCTTAGTTATTCGGTTTACGCTATAGTTTTATCCTTAATGTAAAATTGAATATCAATCATGCAAATTCTATCCCAGATTGTATTGAAACTCGTGATTTTTTGCGCAAATGTTTTACCTAATTTTTTAAAATTGGTTCTAACTTACCGCAGTGTAACTCGGTAGTATTTCAGTAGCTTGGTGACGATCCCATACAATGACGGCGACGAAGGGGTTTTAGACAACGGTTGTGGTAGTGGCTTTCGTTTTACCTGATAAATCCGTTGTTCCTCGTCTGCGATGTAAGAGGTTATTTCAATTTCTCAGCAATTCTCTTCATCTACTAACTTCTTTCCGTGTGATATCAAGACTTGCAACAGTACAAATCTATATTTAATCTAATTAGCTATTAAGAATTGTTATGTTTGTGTTGAAAACCGTTGATGTTTTATCCGCTCGAAACTCAAGAGAGTTGTCAACTTTTGTGTTATTCTTAAGATTTTATGATTTACAGCAATAATGCTCCTCCATCAGAAAGCATTCCTTGTACAAGATAGCGAGGTACTTTACTCGTAAGAGGCTTCCAGCAATTAAAGTTTCTTTGCGGTGAAAAATAAATAATCCTACAATATTTGATAGATTTACGGAGTTATACTGAGTAGCCGCTTAGTCACTTCAGCTAAAACAAGGGTCTCTAAACTATGGCCAGCGGGCCAGGTCCGGCCCGCCAAACAAATTCCCGAGTGGTGGCTTTCAAAACAATTATTGTACGACTGGCATCGCTGAATTAATTTGTTTTTTCCTTTAATTTTTTATTCATTTGGCCCGCATGGATGTGGGAAATATATAATGTGGCCCTTACATTGAAAAGTTTGGGGACTCCTGAGCTAAACTATGATCGTTTTTGGAGTGTGGCCGTCCATTTTTCATTCCAGTGCACTCGGCATTCTGAGCACCTATACAGACCTTGGCTCGATCTCTTGTTTCTTTCTGAGACTTAAAAAATGCTTCACAACCGTCTGGCTGAAGGGCACTGGCCCACAACAATGTTTCACATTAGCAAACGTTTCATATTTTTGTTTGTTATGGACCATCTATTCTCGGTTCACCGCCTATCAAATTTTTCATAACCTTTTCTTTTCTTCTTTAACTTAAATATTTCATTTCTATGCGCAAAGCGTGCACCTTTAGGAAAGATTCAACCTTCCCTTAATTTCATGCAGAATGGTGCCTTCCTCTATTGAGAACACCTTTGTTGTGTTTACGAAGGCCTAAAATAACTTCTAATTTAATCAAACACGCCATTAAGTTGATTAATGGCCGTAGCTTAAGTCTTACGAGGGTCCCGCCGTCTTGCATTAGTCAACCGATCTCGGTCCATATCTGTGGTTCTTAACCTGGGGGCCGCGAGCCTCCGCAGTAAAGCCTGACTTTTCCCAGTAATGTTTTCGATAAAAGAGTGAACGTTCACTGTTCAATATGTTTGAGGACCTATTTACAATATTCTTTGTTGTGAGCTCTCATTTACCAGTCCATCTGCACTAACGGGGCGAGGGAGTAGAAAGGTCAAGAACCGCTGGTCTACATTAACCTTTCGTATTCTGGGACTGTCCTTCGAACTTTTTGAATGATGTTACATCGGCTGATAACTCAGGTGTTCCTCGGGGTATTTTCTTCTCAAGGTTGTGATTATTTAGCTATGCAATGTGCACCTGTTGTTCGTTTGAATTTCAGAGGAAATAACGACGCGGGTGCACCCATATTAACGTTGAGCTCGCGAACAGAGTAATGTTTTTGTATCGAATGTCAAACGCAAACATCAGAAGGCGCGTTCTGTGTTGTGTGGTAAGTATTCGCGATAAAGACAAGTAACGAGAGTTGTCCAATGGTTGTGACGGTAGGTTTAACTCTTGTACGTCTCAATGACTTGTTATAGCCTACGTAAAGTGAGCTTGCTCGCAAAATGAACTTTGTTATGAGAATTACTTAAGTACTCTCAATGTTGCTCGAGGGTTCATTAGAGTTCGTCTGGCTTGCGTTGTTTGTTAAATTTGGTTTATTTTTGTACATGCTGTTTCATTTTGAGTGAAATTTAGAAAATTTTTATTTCAGGTATTTTTTTATTCTTTTTGGAGACAGGTCTGAATGTTACCGCTTCATTTTCCCCGTATTCTTTTCCTGAATTGGTCTGGTTAGAATATAGAAATAATTTTTCCGATTGATTTTTTCATGAAACTATGATATCGAGTCCGATGTTGATGAATACATACAGGCCGTCCTGACCTATTTCACTGGGGTTTAAAATTAAATGAAAAAAGTATGAAAACATTTCATTCGGATGATTGTAAAAATATTATATTTTCATTTTTTCAATAAAGGATTCAAGCTTTCATAACTGAATGCACGCAATATAGTTTTTGTTCAAGGCTGTGAGAATTCGGCGGAAGTTGAACCAAGGTTACAGCTTTCAGTTTTTCGAGTACAATCCAATTTGTAAATGTTTACAGATTGCGTCTGGCTCAACCGTAGAATAAGCTCGTATTTTGTATGGACTTCATACCTCGAGTAGGCGATGGCTGAGCATGAAGCCAAGTCGCATTCGTCGTCAGTGATTTCTATTGTTCTATTGAATTTTCAATAACTTGGCGTCCTGCAAACTTTGTTGGTTGGTCTTTGCTGTTGAAGGAGATTGTTGTGCAGGGGAACTTAAAAGCCGTAGCGAGACTTAATAAGTAAGGTTCCTGATCTTATCTACTTCACTTCATGCTAGGTGCCTGGCCTGCTTATCATTTTCGTAGGACGCGGTAGCCTTCTGAAGTTGACAGAGTTCTTAAAGTTAGGCTCGACCACACTGGCTGTGACTTTGTTGAGTTGTAGGATGAGTTACGCCAAGTTTTCTTTCGCGTCTTCTCCTTCTTTCCTTTCTTCCTGAAGTTACGAGCTCGAGATCACTGAGAGTTGCAGCTTCTGCTTCTAGAGTAATAATAATAATAATGAGGGGTGTTGATACAATCAACATTAAAGCACGGACACGGGTCCTTTACTGCTCCCCTTTATGCATGTCATCTGCGATCGCAAGGTCAATTTAGAAACTCATCATTAAAGGTAAGTCAATTGCAATGCAAAGTTACTGAAACATTTAAATTAGGTCGTAGACATCTATCACACGAAGATAGTTCATTAATTCCTTGACGTCTAAATGGCGTCCCAATACCGTCTCGACGGTAGGTTGTAGCGTTTGGCAAGCCTTTATACAATTTCTACTAATTGTTAGACTTTCACATTCTATGATTAGGTGCTTGACAGTTAGTGTTGAGTTGTTGCAAAACTCGCACACTGGTGCAATATCAGGTATCTCGTTGTTCATCAGGTAGCCATGCGTTAAGAATGTGTGTCCTATTCTGAGTCTGTTAACTATTATTTCCTCTTTACGTGATATTTTACCGAAGTCCAACTCTATTCCTGGTGATGGTTGTATTTCCCTTAATTTGTCTCTGCAATTTTCCCACCTAGTTTTCCACTGGTTAATCACGGCTTGTCGAATTAATGGTTTCCAATCTGTGTAGCAAATTAGGATAAATTCTTCGTTTTTTTGGGTTGCGTTCTTGGCTGCAGTATCTGCAGCATCGTTATCGCCTATTCCGACATGGGAGGGGATCCAGCATATGTTGATGGCTTTGCCGCCTTTTTGTTTTTCGTGTATGTCGTGTTGTATTCGGCGTAGTACTGGATGGTATGTCTCGTACTTTAGGCTGTTAACGACACTCAAGGAGTCGCAGTATATTACGAATTTTTTATCTCTTTTTTCATTAATGATGCCAAGGGCCAAGTGGATGGCGTGTATTTCGGCTGAGTATATTGAGGCCTCTTTCGGTAGCGTTGCAGAGCGAACAATGGTGCCACATACTGCTGCCGCTCCTGTGCCATTTTCTCCTCTTGAGCCGTCTGTGTATATAGTTACATATCCGTCATATTTTTCTTTTGTCATTCTTTTAAACTCTTGACGGATTATGTATTCAGGGGTTTCGTTTTTTGGTAGTTCGGTGAGGTCGGTATTTATTGTTGGTTTTGTTAGTGCCCATGTGGGAGTATTAATGTTTAGTAGTCGGTATGAAAAGTCTGGTTTAACTCGATTTTTCCGGAGGCCAAATTTTTCTATCAGTATTTGCATTTTAATAGCGAATGTTGGAGTTATTTTCCTATTTTGGAAGAGTAGTCGGTTACTCGGCGTCACAGTGTAATTGAAGGCGGGGTTTCCATGTTGACTTCGGATTTTGTAGTAATAACAGAGGGATAGATAGTTTCGCCTAATATCGGGAGGCATTTCATTGCAAATAATGTGTAGACTATTTGTTGGGCTGGATTTGAATGCTCCTGTAGCGATTCGTAGTGCTTCGGATGTAATAGACTCGATGGGCTTTAGAGTTGTTTGGCTGGCAGAGTTATAGATTATTGATCCATAATCGAGGATTGATCTTGTAATGCTTCGATAGATTTTGAGGATCGTGGTTTGGTCTGCTCCCCAGCTTTGAGCTGTTATTGATTTTAACAAGTTCAGGCTATCATTCCCTTTTTTCTTTAAAGCAGTGATGTGTTGTTGCCAGTTCAATTTTTCATCGAAGATCAGGCCGAGGAATTTATGTGAGTTTGTGTATTGAATGTTTTCATCATTGAGTTTAAGTATTGGGCTGAGGAAGAGTCCGGGTATGGTATTGAAATGTATTGCTTTGCTTTTACTGGATGAGAATTTGAAGCCATGATTTTGGGACCACTTAAATATTTTATTGATACAGGATTGCATTTTGTCTTGGATAACCTTGAGGTCTTGGTGGTGGTATCCAACTTGTAAGTCGTCAACGTATAGTGAGTGGTGGAATTTGTTGTCCGGTGGGATCTGCTTGGCTATGTCGTTTATTTTGAGGGCGAATAACGTGACCGAGAGGACACTGCCTTGAGGGACTCCGTTTCGCTGTTCGTAAATATTTGAGCTATAGTTGTCTATTCGGACACTTAGTGTTCTACGTTCTAGGAATTTGGCGACAAAAGTTGGTAATCTGCCCCTGAGTCCGATATCGAATAAATCCCGTATGATCCCATATCTCCATGTTCTGTCGTAAGCTTTTTCAAGGTCGAAGAACACTGAGATGAAGTGTTCTCTGTTTGCGAATGCTAATCTTATGGTTGAGTCTAGTCTGACCAAATGATCTGTAGTGCTACGCCCCTTTCTGCATCCACACTGCTCTTTACTAATTATATTGTGCATATCTAAGTATTCGATCAGTCGATTATTGATCATTCGTTCCATTAATTTGCACAGACAGCTCGTGAGTGCGATGGGTCTGTAGTTATTTGGTTTACTATGGTCTTTCCCGGGTTTTGGGATTGGTATTATTATCGAGTGCTGCCATTGTGGTGGGAAGTAGCCCGTTGTCCAGAATTTGTTAAAAGTGTTCAAGATGTATTGTTTAGCTGGTAGTTTTAGGTGTTTGATCATGTCGTATGTTATTTTGTCGTTTCCTGGTGATGTGTTTTTAGTTTTTCTTAGGGCGGATTCAAATTCATGCATATGGAAAGTTTGGTTATAGATTTCTACGTTTGGCGAACTGAAATGGATCGGTATAGTTTCATTTGCGGTTTTGATTTGTTGAAATTCAGGGGAATAGCTTTGATCGCTTGACACTTCGCTGAAATTTTCAGCCAGTTTATTCACAATATCAGGGATTGTGCTGTAGTGCATATTGTTTTCGATCAATATATGGACTTTTCTTTGTACTCGACCTTTTATTTTCCTTATTGTTTCGTATACTCTGGCCATTGGTGTATATTTATTAAGTTGGTTTACGAAATTCTTCCACGTTTCCTGTTTGCTTGCTCGAATTTTATATTTATGATTTGCCCTTGCTCGTTTCCAGTTAATTAAGTTAGTAAGAGTTTTATTGCGGTGGTATTTCTTGTAAAGTTTTTCTCTTTCTTCTTTTGATTCTTGGAGTTCTTTTGTCCACCATGGTTTGGGGTAGTATTTTCCTGGTATATAAGTTGGGATGGCTTTTTCAGCTGCTGAGTAGAACCGCTGGTATAAGTCGGTGAGTAGTTGTTCGTTATTAGTTGTTGTGTTCAACATCGGCTTGTTCCATGCATTGTTATTGGAATATAGATCCCAGTTAGCTTTTGAGTAGTTCCAGATAGTTGATGGGGGTTGGTTGGGACGATTTTCGTTAAGGTAGGTGATCAAAATTGGGCAATGATCGCTATCACCCGGCGAGTCGAAAGCAACCCAGTCTAATAGCACGGCCAATGTAGGTGAGCAAATTGTCAGATCGATAGCCGATTCTGAATTGTATCCTATTCTAGTGGGTGAACCAGTATTTAATAGGCAAAGGTTATTGTTTGTAATAACAGTTTCTATCAGCTTCCCCCTATTATCTGTATTTTTGCAGCCCCATATGGTGCTGTGTCCGTTGAAGTCGCCGGCTAGGATGAAAGGATTCGGTAGTTGGTGGATTAGGTTATTTAGTTTTTCGTTTGTGACTGTTTGTCTACCGGGTATGTAGATGCTGCAGATGGTTATCAGCTGTCCTATGTTTACTTGAATGGCCACGCTTTGTAGTTCAGTCTGTAGATTCAGTTCACAAAAAGGTATTGAGCTATGGACATATATTCCAACACCTCCATGGGGGGTTCTGTTGTAATGACCGTGTCGTAGCACATTACTGTAGCCGTTTATTCTAAACTGGCAGTTATCCCATAGCTTTGTTTCTTGAAGTGCTATTATACTGGGTTGGTGGTTGTTTATTGTTTCCATTAGTTCATCTTTCTTTCCCCTGATGCCTTGGCAGTTCCACTGCAGGATTCCTACGTTAGCCATGGGGTGTGTTTGATTTGATTTTGTTATTCAATCGTTCAATTAGTTACTTTCTTTTGGGTGATCTATCTCTAATCCTAGAGTCACGAGAGTAGTGTGATTGTTCCTCATCTGAGTAAATTTGTCGTTTATCATGTCTGTTGCGGCTGTAGGTGGGGGATCGTGATTTTGATCGTGATCTTGGTCGCTTCTTGTTTTGGGTTTTGGAAGGTTTGTGCTGCTTTGGGGGTTTGAATTCGTTGAATATTCGTCTGGCTTCTTGTCTCATAATAGGGTTGCATTCGCTCGTGCCATCTTCCTCATTTTCAGATCCTTCGGCTGTAGTTTCAATATTAATTGTGGATTTGAGCAATTGTGTTGGGTTGGGTTTAATGCGGAGTATCTCTTTTTCGCATGTTTCGTGGTCGCGTTGTGAAGTTTGCGGTGGTTTGGTTTCTGGTGTATCGGTTGTGTTATCAGTTGTACCTGGTTCGTTACAAAGTGGGGGAGCCATATTTTGTTCGGTGATCGTTTGGTTTTTGGGAGCCGCCATAAAGGGTTGGGGGGTTGGTACTTTGGGTATTTGATCCGTTCGATTTCTGGTTATTTGTGCGTAGCTTTGGTCGAGTTGTGGGGATCGTTTGTGGTATATTATAAGGGCTTGTTCTCTTGATACGTTTTGTTTAGTACGGATAGAAATTAGTTCTTGTTGCTTGCGTTGTTCCGGGCAAGTCCGGTCTCCAGTTTTGTGATTGTTTCCGCAGTGGTAGCATGTCAAGTTGTTTTCCGTGCAATTTGTTGCTGCATGGCCTTTTGTTGCGCATTTTCCACACACGAACTCTTCACTGGTACATCTTTTAGCAGTATGGTTGTATTCCAAGCACTTTTTACACATCATAGGGCGGTCGAAGTATTCATATATCCTACTCTTGCAGTCTTGGCCAAGGATGTCGATATACTCAGGGGGGGTTGAGCCTCTGAAAGTTAGAAGTATTGCTTTTGCATTTGTGTTACGGCTTTTTATCCAATTTGCTGGTTCGACATTTTTGATTATATGGTTTTCCATTAAACCTTGTTTGAATTTCTCGAAGTTGGTGAAGTCGTAATTATAGATGTAGGCGAGTCCTTTTGAAAGATTTACATAGTTATTTTCTGTTACTTGCACAGGGATGTTATTTATGTCTTTGATTTTCTGTATTTCATCTTTTTGTCGTGTGTGATCTAATTCTACAATAAATGTGTTTTTGCCACCCGATCGAATAGATTTGGGTTTTCCTTGGATTTGGTTTGCAATACATTTTTCTAGGAGCCATGGAGTAATTTTCCGCTTTTCGTTTTCCTGCATTGTTATATTGAAATGAGTTGTGGGGGTGTTCGTATCTGATATTGGTATCTCGGAGTGTCCTGTGACTATCTGTACAGCACGACGCCTATTAACTCGTTGTTCTTGTTGGACTTTGCATATTTCTGTTTCCATGATATGTTTCGGGCATTCTCTGTGGCCAGTTTCATGTTGACGCTTGCAATGCATGCAGGAGAGGGCGCTGCCACAGTGTTCGCTGTCATGGCCTGTTTCTCCGCAGCGTTTACAGTTTGCTTCGTTATGGCAGTGTTTGGCTGTGTGGCCGTAGTTTTGACATTTGTGGCAGATCATTGGTCTATTAATAAATGGGTATACTATCGTATCTGATTTTTCGCCTGGGATATATATAGAGTCTGGTGTAGTGTAGCTATTAAAGGTTAGTAGGAGTGGGGTGGTTTGGGAGAATCGAGTTTTAATGAAGCTGGCACGGACAGCGTCACTGATATTGTACTGGCTCTTTAGGCCTTCCACAAAATCTTCCATATTATCTACATCGTATTCTTGAATATATATTAGTCCTTTGGATTGATTGTAGTATGGGTGTTCGCTGGTCTGGCAATTAATGCCGTCGACGTTATTAAGTCTGGTGATGCGCTCAGATTGGGGTTTGTTTCGAGTTTCTATGATAAAGCTATCTTTACCTGAATAAGTTATTCTTTTCGCCTTCAAACCAGTTATTTTGACTATTTCTTCTTGGAGGCAAAATGGATTTATTTGGTTTCTCTCTTCGACTTTAAATTTGACCGAGAAGAACTTTGTATAATGGTCGTTCTTCGTCATTTCTTGGTTCAACGATATGGGTGTGTATTTGTTAGCTTTGCTTTGTTTTCTCACATTTTCTTTCTCGCAGCCCATGATTTTACTGTTTTTCCCTATGTTCTGCGCTTTCGTCATTTCTAGGATTTTTTCGAGTGTATTTTCGATTTTCCTTATTCGATCGTCTACATTTTGTGCTTCTTTTTCAACTTCATGTTTATCGGGGTTGATGCATTTGGTTGCATCACCTGCCGCAAGTCTATTCAGCACTTCATTTAATTTAGCCTCCAATTGGTCCACCTTACAGGTAGCACCGTTTGGTTCCGGTAGAGTTTTTTCGGTTGTTTGGTCAGATGTTTCATTGTTTTCGCTTATCTTCCTGGTGATGGTGTTAGTTTTGGGGTTTGTTGCACCTACGTTGGTAGCAGTGCTTAGGTTGTTTTTGTTGGGGTTTATTCGTTGTTTGAATTTGTTTTTATTTTTGGCGTACATACTCCCGGCTTCAGAGGGGGTTTCCCCGCCTCGAAGTCGGGGTTTGAGGTATTCGCTGATTGTTGCCAGAAGTGCTTAAAGTTTTACTTTGGGATCCAAAGTAGTAATCCAAAATGGACTATTGGTCTGCGTAACTTAAGTCTATTCTTATAGGCAATTTAAGGGCCCTGGAATATAGGGCAAATTAAAGAGAAAATAACTACGCAAAAGAGACCCAAGCTCCGAAGAGCTCGGGCCGCCGCCCGACTTTGTTCTACCCAACAACGGGGAATTGGAAAAAAAAACTAAAATCTTAATCCCTCGAAAGAAAACTCAAAAGATAGAGGAAAGAGCAGTTGGGTATTTCAACGGTACCACCACGAGAAGGTGCCGGGTCAGCTGGATACCTGCTCGTGAGTAGGTATTCCTGTATCAATCCTTGTCTACGACTTCTTTCCCTTCACCAAGCTCAATAATTCAATAATTTGGTACCAGTAAACGTGGTAAAGGGAACACGTAAAATTTCCTTTCTAGAGTATTTCTTTGTGCTGTACTGGCCGTAGGGCAGTCACTGGCAGAGCTCTAATTTGTCTCCTCAGTGCAGTGAAGCGAATGCAATTCACGTTCCAGTGACCGACTCATATGTATGACTGATTTATATGTTTAACTCTTTCATACATAGCAACTAATTACTTGTTTAGAAAATGGACACCAAAATACCATTTACCGGATTTCCCGTCCATCCTCCTTACGCACTAAGTACAGTTCTAACTGCGGGAGGAATCCTGCGTTTTGAACTTGAGTAGGTTGATTGGGAGGTACATTTCTGTCAGCCTTGAAATCGTATGTTTTTAAATATCTTTCTTTTAAATGTATGGATGAATTATTTGATTCCACTTTATCTGTGCCACTTAGATACCAACATGGGGGCGTCTTGATATCGGTGCACCCCTCAGGGGGATACAGGTATTGTATCTATGGGAATTAGCGCTCCCAGGGGACTATGTGAGGGCCCGAGCTAAAGGTTAGGTAGGCTTCCTTTTTGTTGAAATAGAATAGGTTTTTGTTTTGTTACGGACCATCTTTTTTCGGTTCACTGCTGTCCTGTTTTTCAGCACCTACTGCTTTCTTCTTCAACTTTTTCTTGTTTCATGAACTTCTTCCCCTCAGGGGGATACAACTATTGTATCTATGGGAATTAGCGCTCCCAGGGGAAAAAAATTTGAGGGCCCGAGCTGAGAGTTAGGTAGGCCTTCTTTTTGTTGAAATAAAATGTTTTTTGTTACGTTATGGACCAACTTTTTTCGGTTCACTACTGTCCTGTTTTTCAGCACCTCTGACTTTCTTCTTCAACTTTTATCTTATTTCATGAACTTCTTTCCCATCTTACTGTTTCTATGCCCTTTCTGCATTGATTCCTCATTTTCTTATCTCCATACTAAATGGTGCCTTCCTTCTTCCTCTCTTCGATACGCTCCATTTTTGCAGCGGTTAGGGAGGCTTAAACTAACTTATAATCTTAATCTTCATGAACTTCTTTCTTAGCTTACTGTTTCTGTGCACTTTGTGCACAGATTCCCCGTTCCCTCAACTCCATGCTAAATGGTGCCTTCCTCCTTCCTCTCTTGGAACATCTTTGTCGTGGTTAAGGGAGGCTAAAACTTTCGTATATAATAATAATAATGATATCGGTGCAATACGAGTCTTTTTTTCATTGTTTCCTAGGCTTTCATGCCTTGTCTAAAGAACTCAGGATTTCAATTTCTTTATTGAAAGAAGTCTTGTTTTCATATTCGAATCCAGAACAAGATCGTTGTCTTCAACTTTTATGAATGCATTAACAGACATTCTTATATACCTGTAAAGAAAAATATTCATATTCGTTCATTTTGAAGGAGAGTAATAAGTTATAAATTTCCATTAAAATGAACGAAAAAGAATCTTTTTCTTTACATGTTGTCATGCGTTAAAAATTATAATTTATGACGCCCATCATTCGGTGTGAGGGATTCATAGTAGAGTTCCTGTCTGTGTACTCGGCAGGCGGCAGCTAATTGCTTCTGTGCTCTGCGCAGGCTAGTCCTCACCGCTGCACAGCGTGAGCTGGTAGGGTCGCTCACAAGTGAAGTTTAAATGGAGTGAAGTGTCGGTAGAACTCAGAGCGCTCAACATCGGCATTCTCAGCTACATGGGATACACTTTTTCAAGTCACCTTGTTGTGTGTGCGTTGACTTAGAATGTCGACCGTCTTCTATTATAAGTTGAGAAGTTTCCTGTTTAAACATTGGAGATGAACAGCTGAGTGATGAATTGATTCAAACTTGAAATTTAATGCCCGCATCTCTTGTGGCGCTTTTTTTTGCATTCCTTTTCTTTCCATTTTAGCTCTCATTCGTCTATAGGACGTAAAGCGTTGCATCATTCAGGTGGTGTACAGTCAAACTTCTTAAAAGGAGGTAGTCAAATAAAATTGCTTGAGTTACTGAGCGAGTATCTTGAGAAAACTTGCAGGAACTTTACAACATTTCTTGAATCTTATAGTTTTAAACACTTTAATATCTTTACAGATTAGTTCAACTGCACGCGTTCATTTCAAGCAGCAGCAGCAGCTCGACTCGTCAACTGCACGCTTTTATGTTCAAGCAGCAGCAGCTCGACTCGCTTAAGGTACAACAAGCCAATAGCTCATAGATTTAAGTGGCCTGGATTTTAATGAAGGCTTCGCTAATATTTGCAAGGAGGCGAGCGAGACTTCTATGAACTGCGAAGTCGAGCTGGCGACCACTCGTCACAATTGAGACTTACCGCATAGTGCACTCAGTAATGGTGTTTTTTTATGAATAGTTAGGAAGTTTTAGCAGTGTTATTTTTAATGATGGTAATGCAGTCATCAGCTTCTGTACCCGAGGGAGCTCGGTGAAGTTTTACCTTCTTTGCACCGCCAAGCTTAACCTTAAGAAAAGAACTGACAAAGAATTTGCATTTTATTTCCCCGGTGATGGTGACGCGAGCAATGCGAAGTCTATCGGCCATTTCATTTGAAATACAACAAGCATACCGCCTTAGAGGCTTTGAGAACCGCCAGCAGGCTGGCAAAACTTCTCTAACTTGTATCCAATACTTTGATTTACCTTTTTCTGCTTCCTAGTTTCGATCTATGTAATTAAGTTATAAGATCGTATCTGATTCAATTTGTTATTCGCCAACGCTCAGAAGAAGCAGAATTAATACCTACAGGCAGACTCGCAAGTATGATACTACAAGGATCGGTTTGTGTGTTCTGGACTTGACCTTTTCCTGAATTCCCTAACTCTCCGACTAAAAGAACACGAGACGCACCATATAAATTGTACAAAATTCACACACTTGCGGCATGGATCAGTTTGCCTCTACGGACATGTCACGGTAGAAGAAACAAGGTACGGTCAAGCCAGTATTTTTTTTGCCGACCTTGCGGCAATGCTGAAATTAACACGTTAGTTGCGATGGGTTTAACTGAAGTTCAATATTCAACTTAAATTTAAAGTCAAAAGTGATAAGCAAATTTGTAAATATCAAACATTAACTGGGCCTGTTAAATACCAGTAATTTAGAAAGGTTGTTAGAACTTAGATTATAGATTATAAGTTAGTTTAAGCCTCCCTAACCGCTGCAAAAATAGAGCGTATCGAAGAGAGGAAGGAGGAAGGCACCATTTAGTATGGAGGTAAGGAAATGAGGAATCTATGCAGAAAGGGGCATAAAAACAGTAAGATGGGAAAGAAGTTCATGAAATAAGATAAAAGTTGAAGAAGAAAGTCAGAAGTGCTGAAAAGCAGGACAGCAGTGAACCGAAAAAAGGTGGTCCTTAACATAACAAAAAACATTTTATTTCAACAAAAAGAAGGCCTACCTAACTCTCAGCTCGGGCCCTCACATTTTTCCCCTGGGAGCGCTAATTCCCATAGATACAATATTTGTATCCCCCTGAGGGGGGTTGTTAGAACTTTTCCAAACGACACATCGATGGGTCGTTTCGCAGCAAGAAAAACCTAACTACGACCCACCGGTGGGTCATACCGCAATGAATGTGTTAATGATTAATGATGTCAGCAAAGAGCCTCTCATTGAATGACCGCCAGCTACGCTGCAAGTGGACTAAAGATAGAATGTCACTGAATTTCTTACAAATGCTAATCATAACGAACAGAGTAATGCTGCTGCTGCTGCTGCTGCTGTATTAACGAAATGAAAATGAAGTACAGTAGCTCTTTACACGATTTAAATGCGCAAAAAAATTACCAGTAAATGTAAAATTAGACACGAGTAAAACTTCACGCTCAACATTGTTAAGAAAATGAAAATCTAAACGGAAACTTTTGAATAATGCAATAACTTAGGAGTAATTTGAACGCTAGATTCAAGTATTGCTTACCATTGGGCCAATAAGCCAGTAAGGAAATGTTGCTAAATGCTCCTTCAATTTCGTTGGTGACATGTGTATATTCCACGCCATATGTCGCGTTCTCCTGAGGCAAACTCGTGTAACTTGCCATGCAACCAAGATAAAATTAACACACATCGAAGACTAGGCACAATAAACAGGATTGTCATGAGCATGCAAAAAAACGAACAATATCTTGCAAGGACACCGCCAGCGATGCAAAAGACGTCAGTGAGCTACGCAATACCGCACGTTCCTGAAAGCCCAAACTCGCTTCGAAAAGGTTGCACAAACCAACTTTTAGGTTACTCCAAAAAATCTCCATTTTGAATTTGTTGACCGTTTGATCCATAAAGAATTACTGAAATTAATGATTTACTATTAATGATATGGAATAATTTATATTTCTTGTTTTCATATTTCTTCTGATCCCAAAGAATAGATATAAGAGTTAATGTGGACCGACCCAAAATTGTTTTGGTACGACAATTTCACAACAGAGTGAGTGCAACAAAGAATTAGTATTTCACAACAGAGGAGAGTACAAAAGAGCCGAAGAAATGTCAGCTTTTAAGTTACGGAGTCAAGCTCTTCTTAACAACAGAATCGTCAATTTTATTCTATACTAAAATGTCTTCCGAGAAATTACTTTACGTTAACACAAGCAATAGAGATTATTTTCAGACCAGACGGGGCCCGAACGACTGGCAACAACAAATGTCACCACAAGGAACCAAAGAACCCTACAAATTACTATAATTATTGTAATTGTTTAACCACCGTTACCGCTAACAAGTGATCCGCACAGTGAGTCGCAGTGGCATACAGAACCCCACAAAGTGTCCAAGTCACGATCAAAATCACGGCAAAATGCAAAACCAACTCGGCTCCAGCGCTCAAAAGCTGAGATCACGAAAGCTTCTTCTTCAGAACAACTGCAGGTCTAAAATAATACAAGTCATACATATCTTCTTTGTACATTTCTTCTTCAGCGACCGCCGACTACCTGCAACAGAAGCACAATAACTATAATTCGGGCGTTCATTTACAAGAGGAAAAACTTACAGCGTATAACTCTAACTTAACTCAACAGTGTACTGTGAAAATCAAGAGGGGAACAGCCTGCAGTCATTTGGCACAGAAAAAACGCCCCTAAAAATTGTCAACTCAGAGAAAGCCCAGGATCACACGTTGAAGGATTTTTTCAACACTAAGTATGCTCTTAAAACTTCAAAGTCAATGCCCCAGTCAATGCCATTTTCCTAATTATCAAAGTTTTTGAGCACCTTGAGCCCACTTTCTGCTGACTTTCCTGAATAGATAGAAGCACTCGATTAAGAAATGAGAACAATTCAACTTTAATACCAAATTTTATAAATTCATAAAAAATACATCAATCTCGTAGCATGATTCCTGGAACACATGTGAGGATTGCTGAGGTTGAGCTGCTCACGCACTACCACAACGCTGCCACGGCCTCACAACACTCAGCGCCCGCCCCTGTGTCACGGTAGAAGAAACAAGGTACGGTCAAACCAGTATTTTTTTTTGCCGACCTTGCGGCAATGCTGAAGTCATGGCACCGAACCAAAAGCAGCGCACGTATTGCATCTGGCAACACTGCTAGCCCTAAATCTGGCACCACTAATGGCCTAACGACATGTCGCAATGGTGACGTCATTGCAACAAACCAACGGTAGCGCTCATATTGCATCTGACAACACTGCTAGCCCAAATCTGGCACCACTATTGGCCTAACGACATGTCGCAATGGTGACGTCATAAAGTTTGTTTGAAATGAAGCTGTTCTATTAGCTAGCCGAACAAGAGGAGGTGTATTTTCCCTCACAGAAATGACTCTACCTTGTTTCCTCCACCGTGAACTAAGCACCGAGGGTCAGCTACAGGCAAGAGCTATGAGCACCAGTCCGTTCACTCCTGCTGTATGTTAATAAACTGATCAGAAGTTAGGTGCAGGCGCTGGCTCTAATCGCGATGTGTTAAAACATTATTGGACTGTGGTGAGTTTTAATTATTTTCACAAAGGACAGTAGTACGCGACGCAAGCATTTACAATCAATCAAGAGGAACACAATCGAATGGAATCAACATGCACAGTACATCGAGACTCACCGGTCTCCTTCAGCACCGGGATCTCACATGAGTATCGGAACATCATAAGGACTTAAGCAATCTTTCCAATCTTTCCTTCAAAAAAAAAAAAACTTGCAAGTACTTGCTGTTCTCCTGAGCAGAGGTAATCAGCATCAAGGCATATCCATTTTCTTTACCAAAGTAATAAAACTGAAGGATGATTTGAGGTCGTTCACGCTATCGGGAGTAGCAGGAGAAGTCCTGGTAGTTCCCGCCCGATGCTACATAGGTTAGGTTATTGCATGCAGACTGGTGCAAGTAGGATACATGAATGAAATTGGTCTCTGTCGACATTCACCAAACCTATTACAGCAACAGCTGGTCTCACACACCTCAGACGCGGCTGATGTGCTCACGCTGGCCTTGGCTTGAGGATAAGTTTGCCGGTGTCATCACAGCTCATGTTGAAGTCCTTGAGCACGGCCCGCGTGCGTGAAGCGATGATGGAGGGCGCGATCACCTTGCGGTGGATGCCGCACATGAACAGCAGCACTGCCGGGTGCAAATGCGATGAGTGCGAATAAGGTCAGTGCAATGACTGCAATACCAGGGAGTCGCTACGCGTCTCAGCATGGCATCACTTACTTGTTCTTCTCCACATCTACAGTGGAACCCGGGTTACGGCGTCCCTAGCTTACGTTTTTTCCACGTTACAAAGTGGAATACGAAATTTTTTTCATTGCTTACATCACTAAGATGCTGGTCTGCTATTGGTCGGCGTCACTAAGATGCCGATATGCTATTGCCCGCCATGCGACGATTTTGCCTTATGATCCCAACTTCGGAATGGATTAATGTCGTATGGCGGGGGTCCACTGCACCTGTTCTTCTTACTCTTACCTTCACACTTACTTAGTTACTTATACACATTATTGAAGGAATTTGTTTCTTGAGGGAATTTTTCCTAAACGTTTTTGCATGGCATGACTTGACTGTACATGTTGAGAAGGAATTTTTTGTAACCTGAAAAATGGTGGTAATCTCAATAACTATCCAAGCAATTAAGTGCTAATTTTTTTAAAAATAATTCTCGTAATTAAAGGCTAAAATTTATGAAAAAATTACAGGAGCAAATGGAAAAGAATTTTCAAGTTTTTGATTTCTCATTTAAGAAAATGTACAGCGATATGTTAAAATAAAAAGACATTTAAAACAAAAAAAAACTACCATATAGTGAAGCCATTTAAATTTTCACATTTTAGGGAAGAACTGGTTTGGGACAAAATGTGAAAGAATAGCCTGAAGCAGCGTTGTGAGGGATTCTTGAAACAGTAATAAACTCTTAAAAGAATTTGGTTACCAAACTTTGTCTCTTGTCGAACAAGTGTAAAAATTCAGCAGAATAAATATTTCAAGTCACAAACCAAGACTCAGTCATAAGTCAGGGCATATTTCAGAAAAATAACATTGTACTAAAGAATTAAATTTCTATGGAGAACTAAGTATAAGCATTAAAAGCTAAAAAAACTAGGGTATATTTTTCTGTTCTCCTTGAGGAGTTCACCTCATACCAGGTGAGTTTGTGTTCTCACACTCACTCAGAGTGTGAGAACACATGAACACAAGCACAAACTCAACACCTGCAGCACCTCACCTTCACCTAGTATGAGTGCAGCACCTCAACTGCACCTGGTATGGGCGCAGCACCTAGAGCACCTCACCTTCACCTGCAGCGCCTCACCTGCACCTGCACCACCTCACCTAGTACGAGTGCAGCAATGGAGAAGAAGTAATGGTTGAGGAGGGAGTGTAGGAAGGGCTGCTGTGTGGTGAGAGGGTCTGCCAGCCACAGCCACGCTCCCCAGCACGTCGCAGCGGACACCACCACCAGCAGCACTGCACGCATGGTATATTCCAACTCACACCTCTTACATATTCTCAAAAACTAGCTTTATTTCATAGAAAAATGAAGAATTGAAAAAACAATAATCAGGAAGGAAGAAAAAGAATGGTTAAGTTTCCCCTCTGTGACATCTTAACAATAACTAGTTCTGATTCCTAGAAAAATAAAAAATTGAAAAGAGTAATAACTCGGTAGGAAAAAAAGGAATTGTGAAGTTGAAAAGTATACTAAATCTTGCCCTAAACAGAAAAACTGTTTCATGTTCTCATTATTTCATAAGTCAAGACATTTTACTCTAATCTCTCTGTACTACAGAAACTCATTTGAAGAAACATTTCATCCCGGCTTTTGCCTGCTCCCAAGCCTGTGAGGTTACTACAGCATCATCATATAGAGTCAATGGTCATACACACTCTCATTTTATATCACAGTATTTGGTTGAAATATTTATACATATAAAGAAACTTTGCAGAATATTAAGAAAGATTGGAAAGAAAGCTTTGTCTACCCCAAGCCGGCACACTGCAGGAAGTAGGACACATAAATGGGCTTGGTATCTGTTGCGCAGAATAATGGCAGAATGAAGAAAAGTCAAGGGCTCTAAGGAAAGTTTTATTTTAAACCAGAGACCACTCCCAACTCCTCCCTCCAGGCATCTCCCATCCAGCGCACACTTTTATGCCTATAAGTGAAATATCTTAGTAAATTACAGTTACAATCACCGTTACAGTCGGGGCAATAGTAATTGAACGTTTGAAATATAAATAGTAATAGCTACAGGATGATCTATACAATACACGGCATTTAAAGTGAAAATTCATCAGGTTCTTGCTCAGAGGACCAGAACGTTATAGTTCATAATTGATGTACGAGGAGCTCACGAGATTCGAACTCAGGACTTAAATTCACCACACCAGAACGCTATCGATCGCGCTACCGACCACCCTAAAGGTGATCGAAGCACAATGAAAGCAATCTTGGCACAGTGAAAGCAGGCACGCACTTGGCCCGACAGATATATTTTTTTATTTTACTCAAGTATCGAGAGTTCAAAGTCAAGTCACCCCCCAGAAACAGTTACGAATCTGGTACGGAAAGCTACTGCTTCCACAAGGTTTTTCAAACAAATAAATGTACGAGAAGCTCACGAGATTCGAACTCAGGACTTAAATTCACCGCACCAGAACGCTATCGATCGCGCTACCGACCACCCTAAAGGTGATCGAAGCACAATGAAAGCAATCTTGGCACAGTGAAAGCAGGCACGCACTTGGCCCGACAGATATATTTTTTTATTTTACTCAAGTATCGAGAGTTCAAAGTCAAGTCACCCCCCAGAAACAGTTACGAATCTGGTACGGAAAGCTACTGCTTCCACAAGGTTTTTCAAACAAATAAATGTACGAGGAGCTCACGAGATTCGAACTCAGGACTTAAATTCACCGCACCAGAACGCTATTGATCGCGCTACCGACCACCCTAAAGGTGATCGAAGCACAATGAAAGCAATCTTGGCACAGTGAAAGCAAGCACGCACTTGGCCCGACAGATATATTTTTTTATTTTTATTTTATATATATATATATTTTATTATATATTTTATATATTTTTAACTCTCGATACTTGAGTAAAATAAAAAAATATATCTGTCGGGCCAAGTGCGTGCCTGCTTTCACTGTGCCAAGATTGCTTTCATTGTGCTTCGATCACCTTTAGGGTGGTCGGTAGCGCGATCAATAGCGTTCTGGTGCGGTGAATTTAAGTCCTGAGTTCGAATCTCGTGAGTGTTCCTGGCACACTCCACGGTTACCCAGTCTGGGCCATCAATGCGACGGTCCGAGAGGCTCCCACACGTCCCCGGGTCCCTCCGGACAGGCAGCCTACAGAGGCGGTGACGATGTTCTAGCGCGCAAACAGTACAACAACACAGTAGTACAGCACGCGAACATGGGCTGAAGTGTAACCGTAAACGTTACATTGCCTGAATGCATTACACGGCACTGGAGATTAGACGAAGTGAACAGTAGCGGGTTGGTGAGGAATCTGACGCTCAAACTTGTTGCGTTTTGAGGTCAGCTGCAGTCACGTCTTGAATGAAGTTCCGAACAAAATGTGCTAGCACGTATCAGCCGTAGGTATCTAGATTTTACATTTTGAATTTAAATTTACATCGACATGTAGAATTTTGTACATCTGTCAATAATATTGCATTGTGGGCCTCCATAGACTAGAATGGCAATCTATGAGGTGGTAAACATATTCAATATGAAGCATGGAAAAAATTCAGTAGACTAGAGTAAGGATCTTAACACGTTAACTGCGATGGGTTAAACTGAAGTTTAATATTCAATTCGAATTCAATTGTAGTAATCTCCTTTGAAAATAGCAAACATAAACTGGATCGGGCTTTTATTTAGCTTTCATTAAGTATTTATAATCTATGAGTTAGTGACTGCAGGTGGGCCAGCAGCACTTTGAAAACCACCTAAGGGACCACGGGTGGGTCCCTTTGCAGGGAACGTGTTAATTTACAATTTGCTAAGAATTTTTTACAGCTATGTATGTAAAATTCAAATTCAGGGTATAAAACTTGAAAATTCAGTTGACATACTTTTTTGTTTATTTATTTCCATCCATTGCACTAATGTAGGATTTTTTTACATATTATTTCCTTCTGGAGATGAAGTGAGTATAGAAGCTAAATCTTACTTACCTACATTTTTGGCTGGGATAATCTCTATCTCTCAATAGTCTAATAATTCAAGAATAGGATAAACTTCAGCCTTATTTTGGACTTGGACTTGGTGGAAATATTACAAGTATTAGAAATATCTTCAAAAGTTCAATTGTACATCATTGAGGTGATCTGTGAAGGTAAAATTATTACCTATTATTATACTCAAAAATTTGAGGCTATTAGTGTTAAAATTTTTCACAGCAAATCAACTGCTAGGCAGCAGCATGTCTTTCTCAAAAGAGTGAAGTATATCCTAAGTCTTGTTGATTTTGATGTAAATTTAATCGATCTATCCAGAGCAAAGTAGGTTTTTCCAATGACTGGTACATACATTTGACTGGCCCCATCAATGCTTTTCCAGAGTGAAAACCTGACAATAGTGAGGTCATGCACAAAAGTAGGATTTTGAATAACAAGGCTGATTTCATAACAATATTCACAAAACTCAGAATAAGAGGCCCCAGAATGAATTCTTGAAGAACTTCATAGGTGATATTTTGTAGATATAAATTCAAATTATCAATAACAAGTGGAATCACAACATGTATGGTTTCTAGGGTAAAATTTCTCACTCATAGAAAGAGTTTAGACTGACATGTGTGGTGACATACAAAATCAAATGCTTTTTTAAACTCCAAGATGATAGTTATGGGTAAACTGATGAAATGCTGGTGACAATGAAAGTTCACAAGTAAGGCCAGTATGGCATCTGAGTTCTAGTAACTTTAATGGAAGGAACACAGGAAAATAAGGTGAAAAATCAAGTAAAATGAAATGAAAGAAATTGAATAATAAAACCTTGAGACACAAAGCTAGAGAATCAATAAGTTCAGTAAAAAAATGAACCATAGATCTGATTTGCAAAATGAAAGTCCCACTGAAAAAAAATCTTAAAAAAATCAAGGCTTGCAACAAACCAACCAAGATGTCCCAAATCAACTCATTGTAAAATAAAATAAATGTTCAGAGCAATCTTCAATCCGTGGATCACAGTCACACCCATAACTAACTTGTTTACCAAAAATAATAACAAATATTCTATACATAGACTCCCTTATCCATGATAAACTAGGCTGTGAGGTGCAAACTGTGAAACCTTACAACTCAAATGAGTTTTGCACATCCAACTATCTTGTTCAAATTAGACTTATCTAAGTTAAATTGAAGCTAAAAACCCCTTACTAAGCAAAAGCAAATTTATTACCCACTTGTACAAGAGCAGCCGTTTCATTGAAACTATAAACCATGTCTGTACAGAAAATACAATAGGTACATAGGCATTAATCTTTTCAACAAAGACGTCCAATGAATGGTAGACATGCTACTGAAGAAGTGGCATCCTAGTTTTAACTTCTAAATGCACTACAATAGACCAACAAGGAAGATTTACTCCTACAACTTGAAACTCATGGACAAAAATGAAACCTGCCTACACAAATCATATAGTAAAAATACATAAAAGCCTTTATGATTAATAGGCTTAGAACTAAAAGATACTGAAGAAAATTTTGCATTCAGTAATAAATACAATTCAGAATGAAGCTGACATTGTGATTGAAACAATTGCAATTGAAATTAAGGTTTCTCCAGCTACTTGTATTAACTTGCCTCTGTCATACTGGTAACAAACACTCATATTACTTAGCTCTTTGTTCTTGTGATCTTCATTCAAAATTTCAAAATGACATCCTCACCAAATCAAGGTAGATGAATATTATCTTTATGTGTTATTTAGCAGCAAGTTTTATGTGACAACTCACAGCGCCACCTGACTGTAGCTGGCCTCAGACGAGCTATCACTTCTGTTAGACGTCTCTCAAAGGCCTTCAAGTCTGAAATGAAAACATAATTGAAATACAAAAAGCAAATTAAAATTCTACTCAGCAGTTTAGGAGACTGATATTCACCCATATTTTTGAAATTCATACAACAACATTTTAACTCATGATGAATCCTAATTTGAAACCAACATGGGTTCAATTGAAGTTCAATTTTGAAACTTATTAAACAAACACATAGACTTAATTATTAACAAATTTACGGATTCCTGCACAAGATCTCCAGTGCATGAGAATAGTTGAGTTATGAAAAAAGCGTGTGAAACAAGATAAAAGTTGAAAAAGTAATATCTGTAGCAAAAACAGGACAGCATGAAACTACCAGTAACCCCTCTCTATATTAAAATACTGTCAAATTTGGAGGTAGAAGTCAAATGGTCTGGGATAGGATTTTCAGGCTGATGTTGGTCCCTTAGTCTATCTGCATGGTAATGTCAATGTATAGCTTCTTCGGCAACACTCTATTCCTGTCTTTTGCTCCTATTTGATTTTCTAGCTTCAAAGAGCATTTGATAAAGCTTAATACAGCATGTAAACCATTCAATCTACAAAAAAATTTTAAAGAGAACTTTGAACTTAAATATGCATTCAAAAGTTGCAACAAACATACACAAATTTAATGTTATTACACTGTCAGTGCCCCATATCTTATATTGAAGGTACAATAGGTAACAAATTTTTCATAAAAATTTTTTACAACAACTTTTTCATAAAAAATTTGGGTATTTCTTGAGAAGAACTGATTAATCAATTTTCAAATTTTTTATGCTAGTATCATGGTAATTAGATAAAAATAAAGAACTTTTCTTTCAGGCACTTTCCGGGGGAAATAACTATTTATTGAGTTATAGTAGTAGGATACTTACCGCAATTCTAGTCTTTCACTCGGAAAAAATTGTTTTGAGAGGAGACTCCAATAAAATCTCTATTTCGACGAGCTCAACTGATCATTTTGTTACGTTAAGTTACGTTAGGTTACCTTACGTTACTTTGGGTTACGTTAGGTTGGGTTGGCTCACATCAGTTCAGTGTTCAGTTTTGTTACATCACCACTATAACTCGTTAAATACTCATTTCCCCCGGAAAGTGCATGTAATAAAAGTTGTTTATTTTGATCAAATTACCATGGTACAAGCAACAAAAATTCATTAGTCAGGTTCCGTTAATATTTAAAAAAATATTTTTTAATAAACAGCCTCATTCAACATATCACAGCATATCTAATATTGATTGAAGTTGACTTGAATACTATCCTCACACAACAAAATAGAAACAAAAAAAGGAACATGGAATAGAAAAGTAATTTATCAAGTTTTTAAGCATGAAAATATGGTAGGATTAATCAAAGCTTTTATAATAACAAAGATAACAAAGGTTAAAAATATTTTTAAGATATATTTAACTTAAATATCCTTCCAAATAGAAAATATGACTAATATTTTAATACCACATAAATTAGTAGGGAAAAATAAAAAATATTTTCACTCACCTTCACATGCAGTTTGTTCAAGAGACATTCTATGGATGACAGCCAAAAGAATCTTGAAAATAATATTCCTTGTGACTTGCCCTCTCACTAAGCATTAGGGCCCCAGCAAATTGACCCTGTCTTGGAAATTAGAGTAACTTAGGTAAAATTAAAGCCCCTCAGTAATTACTGACTAGTAAATCTGGATTATATATTGAACACAACCAGACTTCAAAAACCAATACTGATACTCATTTTAGGGCTTCAAATTTTAAGATAAGAGTTGGCATACTTCATTGTGTAGTAAATCTATATCAGAATTTGTCTTACAAGCTTTAACTTAGATTTTAATAAAAAATGTTTTATTCACTCATTATTTTATGGTTGCTCAAGTTTTACATTCAAAGTCAACAGAACATTTACTACTTATTAAAGAAACAGATTATACTTCAGATCCTGTCTATTTAAACGCTTCAACATCTGTTTACTAAGAGGAAAAGAATGCCAAATGATCAACCTCTCCAACTCTTCAAGTTCTTATTCAACCCAGGCCATAGTACTACTACCATTTACAAAATAGATTACTATATCCAGGCACTACAACATACATAGTCCTTTTTTTCGTACTTTATATTGTTTTTTTTTTATACTAAAAAGCATCAATCAGCCATTTATACTACTGTATAATCAGTGTCAATTTCCACTGCTTGATTCTGTGTACTTATATTTTTAATTTAAATTTGGTCAATAATGAATTTAATGTTGTCAACAACTTACGTAATTTCATTACAAAATTTATGTAATTGGAAACATTTTAAGACGTTTTATACAAATGACATTACGCTTGCAAATGTTTAATTTTCAAGATATAGCATAGACAACGTTCAGGTAAGAATAGCATCAACGGCAGTGTCGATATGGCTCTTCCAGCATTTTGCGGACGCGGACCACGCCAAGTTTTTTGGCAGGAATCCTTGGCCTTGATATGGTTAAGTTAAATTAAACTATTTTAGGTTTATTTAGGTTAGTTCATTCAACCAACCTAACTTTACCTAACCTAACCTTGCGTATTGTTACATTAAAACTGTACTTTTTGCTTATTTACGTGTCCATTTGTTCAGTTATATAAACGACGTTCCTGTAACTTCAAAGTTAAATATCTCAAAAACTAAGCATTTGTGAGCACAATGTCATTTGTGTAAAACATCTTCCATTGTACCATATTTTCCATATGTTTGCAAAATAATTGAAATCATTGACAACATTAAATTCAAAATTGACCTTAAATTTTCATCACTATTATTACTATTAAATTTGGTCTTAGTTTTACCAAATTTAATCTCTTAGTCCTTTAAAATCCAAATTTTAGTTTTAATACCATTGGTTGAATGACTTTCATTAACCTGGCACTGGTTTCATATTTCAGGTTGTCAGCAACATCAGAATATGAAAAGAAACGGGCACTTGGCTGTGATTTATTTGGTTAAAAATTCTATCAGAACTAGTTAACATATTGAGATTGTTTTTAAGAGAAGATATATAGGTTTTTAAGTTCGTTAAAGGTTAAATTTTTACTTTCGTCACAACCTCACGAATTATCCGGACCAAACTTTCTAAACTATCAAGGTGATTAGCACACAAAAACCAAGCCAGGCTCTTCTCCGTAAATTTCAGTCTAAAACAAATTATAGTCATGAATTCAGCTACTTTTGTTGGCGCTGATTTTTATTTTAAAAGAGCAGCAAATTTTAAGCTTCTTTTTTTCGAAGCTCCAATAACACGAAACAAGAAGAACAAGCTTCTTTTTCGGGGGGTGATCCAGGAGGATCTTGAAAGTCGATGTATTTCTTCAGCAGAAGTCCGTGCAACCTGACAGCTTGTAGCGTTCGATGATGATGATGATGATAGTCGGGGTGGAGGAAGAGAGGCCTTCCTCATAAAGTCGCTGATTTTCTTCAACAGAAACCCGTCGGACCTGGTATCTTCAGTGCTGTATTCAAGGCTTTGACGTGGTTCTCATTGAATTTGATGCAGTGCAGAGCTTGGGCCCAGTCAGAGCCAAGGTGGTCAGATAATGGTGAGCAGTTCAACACAACACTTTCACTATTTCACACACAAAGGTGCCATCACTGGGAGTGCATAATTTTGTTTACAGCAAAAGATGTCTCATATGGACAACACAACATTTAAATGGTGCTCATCATAAAAATGATTCCAGTGTTACACAGGTCATTTGATAAGGCAAGTACAAGAATTTTATATGTTATAACTTTCAGAGTACATCCAATTTATCCGTGCCTCTAAGGAAGCTGCCAAGTAATTGAGTTATTTTCCTTTGGACATTGACTGTGTGGTTTCCACAACCCAGCAAGTTTTTAAGGTCAACTTCTACACCCATGCGGTCAAGCTGCAAAGTTAGCATATACCTTTGCCTAGAATACTTATGACAGTGCAATAGGAAATGTTCAACAGTCTCAGGAATGCCACATGCTTCACAGTTAGGAGATGGACTCATATTAAACCTAAAAAGGTGTGCCAATACACCAGCGTGACCCATACGCAGCCTGCTAACTGCGCACTCTATCCGTCTATGAGTTTCCACCTTATATGTTAGCCTCCTCGGTCTATCCAACAAATCTCTGAGGAAGCGACCCTTGCCGGAGGAGTCAACTTGTGCATGCCATTGGTGCATCCAGACACTAAGGAACTGGCTTCGAATTTGACTTTGAAACTCCTCATAATGGAGGTTTGTCCAAACGCATTTGAGATTCTGATGGCCAAGCTTTGCACACCTATCTGCAATTTCATTTCCCTGAATACCTGAGTGACCAGGGACCCACTGCAAATGTACTGAATGAGCGGAGTTTAATATCAGCAATTTGATTTCCAAACAAAATTCTCTATATGCCTCATTTTTATTATTTAGCAGCAGTCCAAGTGCTGTCTGTGAATCACTCAATATAACAAAGCTGTTCCCTAGTTTGTTTTGAATGTATTTTAGAGCCTGTAATATGGCAAACAACTCAGCTCCTACAACTGAATGGGACGGGTTCATCCGCCAGGAAGTTGCCATCCCAGATGATGCAACATACATGGCAGCAGCCACTGATCCTGTTGCTACTTTAGACCCATCAGTGAAAATCCTCTCGAGGTTACCATATTTCCTAGCCAAAAACATCTCAAAATTTATATTAGCCTCAGCTGGCAACCAAGATTCCCTATTTGGTACATCACAGGAAATCCAGTGACTGAACTCCGTCACAGGAGAAATGTCATACAATGAAATTCTACATGGTTTTGGATGTATCTCCAGATGAGTTTTGCACAAAATCTTATTTAACCTAACAGAAATGTCACTCCCTTCTGATGCAGTAAACAAGTCCAGCCTTGAAGAGACTTCCCCAGATCCAAAATTACATTGTTTTTTACAGCACCACTTCACTGAGAGAAACTTAAAATACAAATTAAGAGGCATCACAAAGGATTCAACTTCCAGAGAACAAATAGGTGTGGTTTTCCATGCACCCACAATACATCTCAGGGCAGAGTTCTGCAAAACATTCAAGATATTCATATATTTCTTATTAAATTCAGGATAAATGCTTGCACCATAAGAAATTTTGCTTCTAATAAACCCTATATATAATCTTCTCAGTAAGTTTTGGGATGATCCCCATTTAGAGCTTGATAGAGCTTTCATAACATTAATTCTCTTTAAGCAGTCAGTTTGGATATATTCCACATGGCCGTGTAGTGTTAGCTTAGGTGCATCAAAAACCACCCCCAACACTCTCTGATTTACAATAGGTAAGATAAGAGAGTTACACAATCTCAACTCTATATCATAGTATCCTCTTTTTTTATGAAATAGTTGGTATTTAGTTTTAACAGGATTGACTTTGAGCTTCCAAGTTTTCAGCCATCTATCAAGTTTATCCAACATGTTCTGCATTTTTGTTTTAACTCTAGGCAATGACTCGGCCGAACATAGTATAGTTATATCATCCGCATAAGACACCACTTCCACATCAGTACAGCAAGGCAAATCATGCAACATAACATTGAAAAGGAGAGGACTCAGGACAGACCCCTGAGGTAAACCACAGCCAAGAACCCTTTCTGTAGACAGTGTTGAATTAATCCTAACTTTAACAGTTCGGTTCCTTAAATAAGACTGAATCCATTTCACTGTCCTAATATCACAATTCACATTCAATAGCTTGTATATCAACCCGTCATGCCACACACAGTCATAAGCACTCTCTAAATCTAGGTATACCACTGCACAGAAATGTTTATTTTTAATGGATTGTCTAATAAAACTACTGATGAGCGCCAGTGCATCAGTTGTTGATTTTCCACGCCTAAAACCAGTCTGATATACAGAAAAAACACTATGCGACTCAAGAAAATGATTCAACCGAACCTTCACAATCCTCTCCATCACTTTTACAATGCATGGCAGGAGGGTTATTGGACGATAGCCCTGAACAGAATTTTGATCTTTGTTTGGTTTCTTTATTGGACACATGATACCAGTCTTCCATGAGGTTGGCACAACTCCCAAGAAAAAGCTTGTATTAAATAGGTATAGCAACCTGTTAAGGAACAGGTCAGGCAACTTCTGAAGCATAGCATAAGGAATATTGTCACTCCCTGGGCTGGTCTGTCTCAACCCCTCTAATGCTCTCTTTATTTCAAACAGCACCAAGGGGACATTGTAGCAATTTTCTTCTATTGTCACGTGCTCAATATTTTTGATCCTGCTTCTAATGATGTTTGCAGAATAATCTGAGGTTGTAATTTTATGTCTTGTGAAGTGGTCAATAAACAGTTCTGCCCTCTCTGAATTTGTGCTGTTTGTATTGCCTACTGGATAACTAGATCTAGGTGTAGTTAGCCCACTCATGCTACGCACTACTCTCCACACTTGTTTCAGAACTCATTGTTTGAACGAATGATTTCCAGCTGTTTTGCTTTTTGTTTTTAATAATATTTTTGGCATGTGTTTCAGCCTTGAGGTATGCTCCTAGATTTATAGTGTTTGGAGTCTTGGCCAGAATGTTCTTTGCTTTGCGTCTCTTAGCAACTGCTGCAGCACACTCAGAGTCCCACCAAGGAGTTCTTCGATGTAACTTAGGTTTCCCTGAGGTTTGGGAAAAAACTTTCAATGAACAATTATTTAAATTAGCAACAAAGTTATCATATAAATCATCAACACTTGCAGGACAGACTATGTTGTGACATTTCCCTATTTCCGTGGACCATTCTTTCCACCTATCATTCTTAAGAATCCAGCGCTTTGGGCATGCTGAGTCAGATTTTGTAATGCGCACCCCAAAAGAACACTCAATTGGAAAATGATCACTTCCCAGATCAGCTCCCCTACGTATGTTTCCCTGTATGAGCAGTGAATGAGACACCAAGCACAAATCCAGGGTTGAGGCAGAACCAGTTCGTCTGTCTATATACGTTGGAAGATCAGAAGGATTTAATAAGCCCACTGAGCATGTTTCCATAAATCTTTCAATGCTTCTCCCTGTGAAATTGTGCCTTTCTCTGCGGTCCCAGACTGGAGAGTGAGCATTAAAGTCCCCAACAAAAATAAAATTATTAGACATTTGAGAGAAATAATGCACAAATTCTGCAAGTTCTACATTATGATTGGCATTGTAAATATTACATACATCTACTCTTCCTATAAAGGAACTAATTTGTATGGAACAAATTTCCAATCTTCCATTTGGAAGTAAATCAAGCCCATTTACAGAATATCCAATATCATCACGGATTAATATTCCTAGCCCTCCTCTAGGAGCAATATCCCGATGCAACCACACAGCTTGGTATCCCACAAATTTTGGTTCATTCTGATCTAGCCAGGTTTCACACAAGCAAACAATGTCCGGTTTGTTAATATAGATGTAAAGCTTAAGTTCTGATAGTTTGCTAGTTATACCATTACAATTGAACTGTACCAGTACGAGCTTATTTTCCCTGTTTGGTTGTCTCTTCAGTTTCTGATTCTTGATTACAAAGGTGGAACTCATCTTCTACGAGCCGTGTTTTCTAGCAGACACTCTTTGTTTCTGGGGTCTTTTCTTTGCCCCGGCACTTGCATCGAGCACTTGCATTACACTTTCACTTCCTTCCAGCCGGCCTTCCTGGTTCTTCACTGCAGCCTCCTTTTCCCTTACCGGAACTTGGTCCTGAGCTGCAATCACTGTCTGAGAAGTGTCTTCTGATTGACAAAATTGTCCAAGAAGAGCCTCTCCAATCTGGGCCCCAAAGTGGTTACGTGCCATTCCAATGAGAAGTAAGTCTCTTTGTTTCTTATTTTCCCTTGATAAGTTGGTTGATAACGCTTCACTTATGAACTTGGTTATTTTAGCAAATATTTGCTGAACTGCTGTCTGCACTTAATTTTGGCATTTTTCAATAATTTCTTTCTCTAATTCATTACTTACAGTTTCCCTGACACTTTGGACAATGCTTGCTTCCATCATTTCACTGTGAGCTTTTTGGTGTTGCTGATTTGGCATCTGGGATATCACTGCATTTGCGTAAGTCTCTTTCCGGCACGGTACTTTTTGAGGGATGTAATAGGACCCCTGCGTCTGATGGACATCCGCCTCAACTTCCACTGTCTCCAAAGGGTAGTTTGGCATCAAATTTCCCATATTTCTTAGGCATGAGTCAAGAGTGGCATCTACAGCAGGCACAATACCATGTGTAGATGTTTCTGCATGATTTTGTTGACTTGCATTTCTGTTACTTCTTTGTTCTTGTTTTGCTTTTCTCTCTTCAATTACTTGTTTGCGAGCCTCATAAAAGGAGAACCCATCTTGTTGTAGCGCCTGTAGTCTAGCTGCATCTTGCATCATTGGGCACTCTCTTGCATATGCAACATGTTGTCCTCCACAGTTTGCACATTTTGGCAATGCAGCCTGGCACCTTTCTTTGGGATGATTTCCACTGCAGATTAGACACCTCATTGGAGCTGAGAATCCACTGGCTAAGTGCCCCAGTCTCTGACATCGGTAGCATCGAAGAGGAGGAAGCTCAAATAGTCTCACCTTGTATTGCACAAAGCCAAGCCTCAGATGCTGCGGAATACTTCTTGAGCCAAACATTACCTTTACTGACTGTGTAGGTTCTTTGGATCCATTTGAAAACTTGTAAATTCTTTGCATCTTTCTTATCTTAACTCCTTCACAGCTGGCTACTGCCTGTAACTCTTCCAGATCCACATCCTCTCCAATGGGGCCAATCACTCCATAAACCGCGGTTTGTTCTTCTGCTATAGGTAAGTGGCATTTGACATCATACTTTCCAATGTGTTCCACTTGCAGGAGTTTTTCAATCTCTGGAGTGGTTGAGCTCTTGAATTCTACTGCAATAATATTTCTATGTTTGTTGACTCTCACTTCTTTCACAACACTGTAGTCTAGCACTAACTCTAATCCTTTAGATAAGCAAATAGGGTCAAGGGTGATTTTTTTCTGTGAATTCCAGTTGGTTTCAGGTGCTTCAACTTGTGAAATGATCACTGTGCAGTTTTTTCCTAGAGATTCCTGCGTTTTATTGCCTGGGCAGTTTGGATATGGTTTGTCTCCTTTTTCTGTTGCAATGTATTTTCTGGCCGTGTCCCGGGCCGAATCACTTGAAGTTTCTGTTGTTGTCCTTGTCCGTTTTGATCTTTCGTTATCTTTGAACCAGGTTCCTTCAATTACTGCCGTACCAGGTAGTTCAGCTTGGCTTCTCTCTCTTGCCCTGCAATTTTCCATTTCGATATCGTCAGCACTGATCACGTCCTCACTCAATTCATCCTGATCTTCAGGTTCCTCTCTGGTGTGTGCCGAGTTGGGTTTTAACTTCGGAGGCATGATTGAATGAGACAACCCTCCGTCCGGAGGGTCACGCAGTTAATCTTGTAAGCCGGTCTGGCGCCAACTGCTTTAGAAGGTTTAACGTCGCAATTATGACAAAGTTAACACACGATCACAATTTTCTAGCGTTCGAGGAAAACAATTATCTGACTGACCCTGAAAATTGTAGAAAATGTTCCACTATTTCGGAAAAATTGCATTTGTAAAAGTCCGGAATTAGAATATATATCGTGAAAAGGTACTAGAACATGTCTTGAATGAGACGCGTCTTGAATGAGACGCGAAGACGGCGAGGTCAGAGAAAGACATGTTATAAACTGTTATAAACTGTTCTGTTATAAACCGAGCGGTGTGCACGTGTTTCAGGTCCTCCGACGAATATTGTGGTGAATTAAAGTGAAGTTGCTGGAAAATGGTATGGTTTGTATATTCACGTGAGTACAGTGTGTGACTTTGTATTAAGTGCTCGTGAGAGTAGTTTTTTTTGTTGCGTGAGAGTTGAGACTGAGCATTGGACTTTGGTGTAGTGACTTGCAGTTTTTGACTGGGGTGTTTTGACTGGTAGTTAAGCTTTCTTTGCATATAAAGAGTATAGTGTGTGACATTGTAGAGAGTGACTGTGAGTAGTAGGAAACGTTTTTGTTTCTTTTTGTTTGATAACTTGATTTTCAGTAGATTTGGTGAGTGAAGACTTCTTCTGCCTGTGAAATTTGTACTGAGATAGAAGTCTGTGTTTGAGGATGGCAAGAAATAGGACTGGTCGTAGGAAGGGAGGTGCAAGTGGAATGGATGAGGAGATTGAGTGCATGGCTTGTAAAGAGTGGGTAGATATAGATGCATGCAAAGGTTTGAGAGAGATGAGTCGGAGGAAGTTGAATGATCTTGTGTTTACGTGCTGGAAATGTTTGAATGACGAGAGAAAGAAGTTGGAAGAGGAGGTTGAGAGATTGGCAATTCTGATGGTTGCTTTAGAGGCTGACTTGAAGGATGAAAGAAAGTTGAATGAAGGAAAGAATGAGAATGGTGCAAATGCAGTGAATGAAGAGGTAAATGGTGGTGGTGTAAGGAGTGCAAATGAAGTGGATGATGGTGCAAGGAGTGCAAATGATGGTGCATGATGGATGATGGTGCAAGGAGTGTGAATGCAATAAATGAAGTGAATGGTGGTGCAAATGTGCCAGATGAGAGTAGAAGGATGAATGAGCATGATGAAAGAAGTACGAATGGGAAGAGAGTGAAGGAGCAACCTGTTGATATGCCACATGAGGTGCAGGCGCCTGTAGTGGAAGTGAATGAAAGGAAGATGGATGGAAAGAGTGATGTGAGTGGAAGAGTTGAACGAAAGAGTAGTATGAAAGGGAGAGTGAGACCTACGATTAGAATATGTGGTGACAGCATGGTGAAGAATGTGGATAGGTTTGTGAGAATGACTGACCGTAGTGGATGTACGAGCATGAGAGGAAAGGGAGTGAAAGAGATTTTTAGGCATGCTGAGGAAGTGATAGATGGGATGGATGAAGGGATGGTTGTACTGCAAGGAGGTGGCAATGGATTGCTTGAATGTGGGAGAGAGCATACGGTGAATGCAATTATGAATGTTGTTGAAAAGGCGCGAAAGAAGAATGTAAGAGTGGCTGTAACCAGCCTGCTGAGAAGGCCTGCATGTGGTGAGGAGTATGAAAGGGTGCGAAAGGAGGTGAATAGGAAAGTGCATGAAAGGATTATGAGTATGAAAGCTGAGAGTATGAGAAAGCGTGAAATGGGTTCCAGCTTCCTTGATATGGATAACCTGATCCAGAGTGGATGTTTTCGTGGAGATGGAGTCCACCTTACTCAAGAAGGTGAGATGAAACTCTCCAGGAGATACATCCAGTGGATTGGGTGTACTTATACTGTAATGGAAGGTGGAACTGGATGAATGGAAAGCTGTCAGAGCAAAAATGAAAAATGTTGTGAATTGTCCAATAGTGTTGTAAGGTTTGGATGTAAAATGTGCGTGGATGGAATGCAGGAAAGTTAAATGACCTTGTAGCAGAATTTGAGAATGGAGATTTGGATTGTGTTGGTGTAGTAGAGACCCAAATGCGTGATAGAGTCAGTTTAAAATGTAAGGAGAGTAAGTACTATATGATTGGAAAAGGGCGTGTAAGTTGGCAAAAAAGAGGTGGTGGAGTTGGTCTCATTGTAAAAAATGCTCTAAATTGGAAATCCTGCTGGAAATGAACCTGAGAGTGAAGATCTGTTAGTAATAAAGTGTGAAAGAATGCATGCCAGAGAATGTGTTATTGTGGTTGTATGCTATATGACAACTGATGGTATTTTAGCTCATCAAGAGAATGTAAAAAAGTATGAAATATTAACAAGAATTGTGCAAGAGCATTGCAGATGCCCTCTGATTGTGATGGGTGATATGAATGGCCATGTTGGTATACTTGGTGAGCCTGTGAATGCAAATGGACAAAAATTGATTGATTTCTGTGATGAGAATGAACTTGAGAACCTGAATGTAACAATAGGAAATGGCTTGCATACATGGCAAAGCAGGGAATGTAAAACTGCAACTGACTATATGATAGTGAATAGTAGAGCAAGAGAGTGTGTCAAAGAAATGTTTGTAGATGAAGATGATTTTGATATTGATAGTGACCATAAAATGCTTGTACTAGAATATAATTGGGGTGGAAAGGAGCCAATGCAGAAGGCCATCAGAGTAAGAGAAAATTGGCGTATTAAAATGGCAAACTGGGAAGAATTTAGAAATGAATTGAGTAGATGTAACTGGAACAGGTGTGGAAATGAAAATGACCTAAATAAGGAGATTGCAAGAACCTTGTATGATGTGGCAGAGCAAAAGATCGGTAGAATGAAATGCAGGAAAAGTACAGGGAATGCTAGGTGTTTTACGAGTGAGATAAAGGAAGAACGAACGAGAAGGAAGACTTTAAATAAAAAACAACGCAGTATGAGGAAAATGTATGAAAGACGCAGAATTACTGAGGATGAATGGCAGAGTGTATGGAATGAGTACAAGGACCAGCAGAAGAAAGTAAAGAGAATGATCAATGAGGCTAGGGTTAAAAAAGAGAGACACCAAGTTGAAAATCAAAGAAAGAAAGGTCCAGATGGAATAAAAGATTGGTATAGGTTTATACAAGGTAATGATAGAGGTAGTGAAGTTCAAGTTGATGAATTAGTAGTCAATGGGTGCAGTGTGCAAGATAGGATGCAAATGGTGAAAGCAGTTGAAGAATACTGGGAGGACTTTGGTGGAATGAATGAGCAGGTTACAGATGATGAACCAATCAATTTTCTGATAGATGAACATGAACTGCAAATGGAAGAGGAAATCACTTGTGAAGAGATTGTAAGTTTTTTTAAGAAAGTGAAAAATGGAAAGGCATGTGGCCCTGATAAGATACCATATGAGTTCTATAAATGTGGAGGAGAGAGTGTAGTCAGTATGTTGAAATGTTTATTTGATGAGATATGGAAGAGTGAAAGAGTACCGGATGACTGGAACAAGTGTAATGTAGTTCTGTTGCATAAGGGTGGACATAAGAGTATGAAAGAACTTAAAAATTACAGACCAATTGCACACTGGGTGACACCGTATGTAAGATCTTTTGTGGCATTTTGAATGAGAGAATGAAAAATTTAGTTGAGGAATTAGGAGTCCTGGGAGAAGAACAGAATGGTTTTAGGCAAGATAGACGGGGGGAGGATAATCTGTTTGTAGTGAGTGAAATAATTGAGCGAATGAAGAAGGATAACAAGAAGGTATATTTAGCATTCCTGGATATTGAAAAGGCGTATGACAGAGTGGATCGGGTTAGGCTGTTTGAAATTTTGAGAAAAGTTGGTTTTTGCAGAAAAATAGTGAACATTGTACAGAGTCTGTATGAGAACACAAGTGCTATCTACAGGTTAGGAAATTTGGAAACAGGGCAGGTGAGGATTGTTAGAGGAGTGAGACAGGGCTGTACTCTGTCCCCCCTGTTGTTTGGATTGTACACAGAAGAATTAGCAGTCCGACTGAGAGGGAGTGGTTTAGGACTGAAAGTTGGTAATGAGAGACTGAGCTGTTTGTTGTATGCTGATGATGTGGTTGTGGTTAGTGAATGTGGTCATGAACTACAAAGGATGCTTGACATTGTGAATGGATATAGTACAGATTTCAAGATGAACTTTGGTGCCGATAAAAGTAAGGTCATGGTTATAAATAGTGATGAGACTGATAGAGACAGACTGTGGAATATTGGAGAAATCAGAATAGGTAGAACAAAAGAATACAAATATCTAGGTTGTATGATGAGTGAAGATGGATGTACTAGAACTAAAGGTGAGAAAGTGGCTAAAGCAATGCAGTGGAGTGGACGGTTAGGTAGTGTGGCCAGATACAGAGCAAACAAGTACGAATGTGTGAGAGGAATGTGGAAGTATGTTGCTGTACCTAGTGTCATGTATGGTATGAGTGCTCTTGCTTGGAATGGAAGTGATCTTGAAAAGCTGGATGTGATACAAAAAAAAAATAATGAAGGCATCTACGGATGCTTTATTTCCAATCAAGCCTGATACATATCACCTTGTACATTGGATTTTCAAATGCCTTAGAACTAACGCCAGGACGCCATGACGATTTCCCCCGGTCAAGACCGGTACCCATTTCAGACACCTGGGTAGAGTGGGGTATTGTGCTTGGAATTTTTCTCCTATACCCAACAGAGAAAATCGCCACTGCCAGCGCCGAGTTTCGAACCCGGGTCCCGGCCGCACGGCGGCGGAACCTATAGCACACGGCTATCGCGAGCACAAAATAAGGTAGGACGTGTAGCATTGGGTGCTCCGAAATGGACAGCTATAGAAGCCAATAGAGGTGACCTAGGGTGGAGCCGATTTTCAGAAAGAATGATGAAAGCTGTGCTGAATTATAAGGTGAGAATTGAAAGAATGCAGAATAGCAGGTGGGTAAGGCGAATCTTTGAATGGAATCTGAGTGTAAGCTATTGGGAGAAAGTATGTTGGGGGCATGCAAGGAAACTCAGTGTGCAAAAGGTTATTCATGTTAGAATTGGGAGACCTGTGGATGACTGGAGTTTAATAAATGTTGGAGGTGTAGGGCCCGAGTGGGACTGCAAGAGGTGGAAGAAAGAGATTGAGAGACAAACAAAAGAGTATGGATTGAATAAGTGGAAGCCCAGCATGATGCGGAAGCCTACACTTAACTGGTATATGAAAAAGAAAGCACCTAAGTTTGAGCTGTTCTATGATGGTAGTTTTGGAAGTCAACTCTTGTTTGCTGTGAGATGTAAGTCATTGAGTGTAAACAGACGTACATGGAGATGGAATGAGAATAACAACAGATTATGTCAGCAGTGTAATAGTGGAGTAGAGGAAACAATTGAGCATTTTGTGCTGGAATGTAGTAAGTATGAGCAAGAGAGAGAGAGTTTTATGAATGTGGTGTCTGAGCAGTATGGAGAGAATGAGTGGAATGCCAGATGTGCTGAAGATGATTGCGGTATGAGCTGTCTTGCTGGATTGGATCAGGAGTGTAATGCGAGTATCACTGAGGCTATGAAGGTGTTTCATAATTGTGCGTGCCTGGAGTAAGAGACAGTGACTGGAATGAGCCAGTCTGGTAGAATGGGCTGTAATGACCCAATGTGCCTAGGGATGGTGTTTTGACACACTGGCTGTCCCGGTGATGCCTTCCAATGGAGGCTTGTGACAAGGATCGTAGATCCTGAGTAGTTTAGTGGACAAGTCTGGTACCAGGCGCTGAACTCTTTGTGTGAAAATTGTGGAGGGAATTGTAGGCCGTTACAAAGGCCCCGACACTGTCGGCCCTCAAGTTCAAGTTCAAGTTCAAGTTCATATTGAGGTCTATTTTTGACGTATTGTTTATCCCAGTGATGCCGTCCAATTGTAGCTTGTGACAAGGATCGGTGGATCCTGACCATGGTGAAAGTACTTACTCCTTTAATACTGAATCCTGAGTAGTTTATTGGAAAAGTTGGGTTCTCCGGCGCAACCGCTGAATTCTAGGCTGTTACAGAAGCCCCGATACTGTTCAAGTTCAAGTTCACGTTATTTTAACAAATTAGTAAGTTTTATCCCAAAAAATTTCTTAAAATATCTTAATTATTTGAAAATTACTGAATTTAAGCATGAAGTTTAAGTTAGAAAGCACTGAGACACACCTTGCGACCACAATTGGTGGTATAAGTGTATAGCAGGTTAAAAGAAGCTAAGGCTGATTACCGTACTTTCCTACCCTAAACATATGTTCAACAGTTGAAAAATTTATACAACATTCTATATATGACCAGCTGAAAAAGTTTCAACCACTACTTTTATTCATTTTTCCATCTAGTAAATAGCTTTAGGATCAGCATAAATGTTTATTGATGGTCGCCATGGCCAAGTTGTCGTGGCAAAGTGGTTAAGAGCGTCTCTTCACGGGAAGGTGCCAGCAGTTCGAATCCCGGCACTGCGCGGTGATTTCTCCCCGTTGGTAAAAAGGAGAACTCAGCTACAATTTCCCCCTCTACCCAGGTGTGGAAATGAGTACCGGCTTGACCGAGGGTAACCGGCATTGTGTCCTGGTGTTTAGTATAAGGCCATTGATAAAAAACAATGTAAGATGATATGTATCAGGCTTGTTTGATTAGATAAAGCATCTTTTGTTAAAGTGTGCCTGTCGAATTTTGAAATATTTTAGTTAGCATTGTGAGACAACCCTTTTCTCATTACTGGCTCCCGTAAATTTCTTGAGTTCACATTATTTATGAATGAAATATCGTATTTTTGTGGCGTGGTATAACATATCTTCCGAACCAGTCACTAGGTGCCTCTTCACACGTAAGCACAAAAAGATATTTTTGTTTTTCTAGCACGTTGGTTTGTTTGAGGCAAAGATTGATTTTCTTCCGCCCATTATACGTTCAACATTAATCCCTGATATCCCAAAAGCCTAAGGTTATATGTCAATGAAAAAGGATATGTCATGAGCACTTTTTATCAATATGTCCCATGTTTATATTTTCTATTACTTGTATGTTGGAGCATCCTCTAACTCAGAATAACTTCACCAAGGGAATACATGTCCAAGGTTGGCTCGTAATGTTATTGTTGAACCATTGACATGGCTATTGTGATGCCCTTGTACGTTTACGTACGAGCCACCCTTGTAAGAAGAAATTTTAAAACTGATAACGGCTTTAATGAAAATAAACATTTCTTTATGTATTCTTTATTTTCCTGCTTCAGCAACAATGACACAAAACTTATGCATTTGATTTAGGTGGCCGTGAAAGGAATTTACTTAAAATACATCACAGAGTTGAATAGTTCTGAAACTAAATAGCTTACATGCATAAGAATCAGTTTGCCAAAGGGCTCAGCTCTACCATGTCTGTAGTCTAAACGAAAGGGACTAAAAATTTTGTTGAATTGATACATACAAAATAAGGAAGTTATTAGCTACTGTGTTTGATAAAACATGATTTTTTTGAATAGCAATCAAGCTGCAAAGCTTTTATACGTAAGCTAAATTTTGGTTGAGTTTTGATCCGAGACCCATCTAAACAGTGGCGCAGTCAGGAGTGTGGAGGGGGGGGGGAGGGGGGGTGGAGAGGGGCACGAGGGCTATGGCTCCCTCCGCTTCGAAATGTTGAGCTGGGAGCCAGTTTCAGTCGTTTTTTTAAGTAAAAGAATTAAAAGTTTGTTAATAATTAATGTCTGCCCATCCTCCCTCCCGCCAAAATTATTTGATTATTTGTCGGGATCCTGGCCTCCTCTCCCCTCCTCGAAATTTTCGGCTGGCTGCGCCACAGCATTTAAAGGAAGCAATTCCATGGAGAACTCATTGACCCCCTCAATGTGAGCTCGTCCTCTTAATGAGCTGTTAAAATGTGTTTCCTAAATTATTAACATAAATTTTTTACCTACATATGAATAATACTTAGTAATGATGTATTCAAAATATAGCTACCTACAACTCCATGCAGACTCGCATAACGAATACAAAGCTACAGGAGTATAATTATAATGAGTTAATTTCTTCATAAGAACACCTTACAAGAAACTGAGTTTCATGAACTATGAGAACTAGATACAAAAATATTTCTGATTTTCAAAGCTTATTCTCAAATCCTAGACGCATGAACGAAACTCTCCCGGACCCTTCATTGAGCAGATACAGACGATAAAATTAATTACACCTGCGTCTGTTGACAAGTTTCAAAAATGTAGTAATATTATAGACATTAAAACATCAACATAGATTGAAGCATCAAGCCAAGATAATATTAAATTCCTTTACAGTGAACATAAGGAATACCCCAGCGATTGTCGAGTAAGAAGCGTATCGTGGGTTTAGCGGCAGGATGTTCTTTGACCGCCTTGAGGTACGAGAAGATGGTGATGGTCAGGTACGACGACACGGCAGAGAGCAAGTGCCAGACGTTGTGCAGGCCTGGGATACCAGCCCGCCTCCACAGTCCGCACATCGTCCTGTCCGCAACCCAGCAGGTGATCGCAGTGGCCATACAAACAGCGGACATGGCAGTCACTTGCCTCAAGATGGGGTAGGAGTTAGTCGCTAAGACCTGAAATTTCAAGAACAAAAGTGGCAGGCCAAAAGCCATGAGAGCGAAAGCATTTATTTGAGGAGCGACTGACCAGAGAATCGTCAGAATCGTCGCTAAAGTGACGGCAATAGCAACGGCCTGAAAGCCATGGAAAAACTTTGGTCTCGTATTGTAAGGGAGAAGAAAGGCGTAGCCGAGAGAGAGAGCCCAGATGATGGCCACTTCGTCCAACATTTGTCCGAAGAGCGACAGCGTCGCATGGAAATACATGCTCGCGGCGCCGATGACAATTATGATCCCGTGAAGCACGAGGGATCCGTACGAGACACGCGCTGTGTAGTTATTCCAGACTTGGTGGCGGAGGCTGAGCGCTGGGATGAGGAAGAAGAGGATGTTGGAGAGCGTGTTGGTGAACTCTGCGATATTGCTGCTCACGGTATAGTTCTCCTCGCACCAGTCCACGGGGGACGACTGTGACGCGAGCCACTTCTCCGTCACGCTCTGTTTCGTTTACGGGGAAATCGTTCAGAACTTCCTATTGTCACGAACAAGAAACGGTAGGAATATACGGAAATGTCCACACGCACATGAAACGATGATGTTTTTCGAGGATGTCCATGATTTTAGTTGGTAATGAGTACACGCGATGGCTTGGAGAAAGCGGAATCGATTACTAGAGAATTTGTCGTTGAGTTAATTCTGATATTTGAAAGAAATCAAATACGTTTTTTACAGTGCATCATGAGTGGATAATGAAGGGGCGTGTTTGAATAAAGTTTATTGTTTGAATAGTATCATCATTTCATATGAGGGTCCTATCAGCAATTTGGTGCATGGGGCTTTTACAGCAGTGCATCATGAGTGGATAATACAGGGGCGTGTTTGAATAAAGTTTGTTGTTTGAATAGTATCATCATTTCATATGAGGGTCCTATCAGCAGTTTGATGCATAGGGCTTATAAAAATAGATTAAAACACCAAAGAAAATTAAAATTTATAAAATCAACAATGCATTACGCTTGTGCCCAGTAGCTGTTGATAATTAATCTCTGGCCCCCCCGAAATTTTCATCTGGCTGCGCCACTGCTTGTGTGAAATTGGTGCACAACTCTTACCCAAATCAGGCAAAAAGAATGACTATGAAATTGAACAAGAAAGAAACATTATCATAAGGCGTTTAAACTCACCTGCACTCTCATCCCACTCAGTTTCAGGAATGCCTCACAACACACGCCTCAGATGCCGCTGTTTGGTCTCCGTAAAGTGTTTGCCTCTGTGTCAGCGAGATGACCAGTTCCCTTAGCTGGAAAATGAGAATTTTTTTCGAAATGACACAGAAAATAAACAACGTAGAAAAAATCAAAGCTAAAACAAGTAACTCATAACACCTGATGTAAAACCGCAACTCCGATATTTCAGCCAAAAATAGGCATAAAGATAAAAACGGAAGTTTTACCCTTATAAATTTTCTAGTACTTCCACCTTAATGCCTATTTTTTTGCAAGAGTACCGAAGTTGCGGTTTTACCACAGATGTTATGAGTTTTTTGTTTTAGCGGTAATGTTTCAGCTTAGCTTAAAAATTTAAAGATTCGAGGTACAGGGCTACGTAAATGACCGCACACTACGCCGTGATACAATGCCGCTCAATGCTGAGGTTATCCCTCATTTAATGCGCTGCGAGAAATGAGAACATCATGCAGCATAAAGGATGCTTTATTCCAATCAATCGAGCCTGATACACATCATCTTGTACATTGGTTTTTCTAATGGCTTATAACTGACACCAGGACGCAGTGACGGTTAACCCCGGTCAAGCCGGTACCCATTTTCGACACCTGGGTAGAGTGGGGAATTGTGGCCGAGTTCTCCCCTTTCCCAACGGGGAGAAATCACCGCGCTGCGCCGAGATTCGAACTGCCGACACCTTCTCGGAAGGGAGCGCTCTTAACCACTCGGCCACGGTGACCACGGTGGTACGAACGATTTCATTTGCTCTCATTAAGCCGTGAGCGAGCCCGTTCATTGCAGCGCGGTACTTCCACAGCCAGGAGCACTACTTGAGAGCACTGGACGGGTTTCAAAAAAGGGCTGACTCAGCAAAACTGTCGCATTACGAGATGGGGAGGAGGTGTCAAGAAGTGCCTTTGCTATCGGAATGAAACGAAGCAATGCCTTGTAATCAGTACACCTCGTAGGGTTTGTCTATCAATCAAGGCCTTTTATACTATTAAGAAATTTTTAAAAACCAATGTGTTGTAGTGAATTTCATCTATCCATTTTTTTTGGAAATAAATGTTTTTCTATATTTATTTCTTTTTTACGTCTGACCACTTCACTCCTTAGGGTCGAGATCATTTAGCATGACTAATTAATGGTACAATTATGATCTTTGCATCGAAGGCAGACCTTAGGGTAATATGACTAGGACTATTGACTTGTGGTAGCTATGGAGGCTCATCAGTGCAGAAACAGATACACAAATGAACTGAACACAACGAACAAGTTCTGCCACATGCTGCACCACTGCACGTATAGGTGCCATGTTATCTGCGCGAAGTGATGCATTATACGCGTATGATGTTTGTACCTGGCGCTCACGATTTTCTTAAAACACATTTCAAAAGGAACTGAAATTAGTACCGTTCAGAGTTTGGATTGTTTTCGTCTAAGCGACACGAGTGCAGTCTTCTTCTTCTTCGGGGGGATCCAGGAGGATCTTGAAAGTCGATGGATTTCTTCAGCGGAAATCCGTGCAACCTGACAGCTTGTAGGGGTACTCAAGGGCACAAGCAGCTCCGAATAGCAGAAAGAATTCAGGTACACTTATAATGCTGAATCTCATGTGCACAAATTAGTTGAAGAGATCACAAAGTTTTCCATCTATTTGTCATAGTTATGAAACCAATCAAAGAATGGAGGATCCTTGAACGAACAGAAGATGGGTAATTACCACATCCAAGAACATTCTCAAGACTGAGTTCCAGATTGAGTCTAGAGAGATACATGGTAAGGTTCAATCTAGCCAGAGCATACCTTGGGCACACCAACAGGAAGTGCTCAATGGTTTCAGGAGTGGAGCACTCCGGACACAATGGGCTAGGGCACATATTAAACCTATTCAGGTGAGCAAAGACACCAACATGTCCAACACGGAATCGGCTAACAATACATTGACATTTCCTGGAGAGATTCACATCCAACACGAGTGCAGTGCAACCATGCGCAACAGGTGGATTGCATGGAGCTTTTCAACCAACAGCAGATTATAGCCCAAAAACCTACTAATTTTCTGAATGCATTTGGTTTTTTCTATCATCGTAAAATTTCCTAATGGATTTTCTTCACACTCGGCATAAATTTCATTTATTTAATTAACGAGATATTGAAAATTCTAACACTGGGCTCACACAACTCTTCCTGTTGAAACATGAACTCCAGGAATGACGAGTCCGGAACTGTTCCGTACAGGCAATTAAAAAAAATGAAAATAAAAAAGCCTGCTAATTTCCAAGAAGACATGAGCGATGAAAAAATGTTTTGAGCAGTAATGCGTGCATAAGTTTTACAGGCGACATTCTGTTGCGTCCGTACTCTATTTTCTGAATTTTCCGTCTCGGTGGACTTCCCTTCGTTCAGATGTCAACTCGCCGTTCAGCGCTCGCTGCTGCGCTCAGCGGCCGAGCAACACCAGCAGCCGCTGCTCATTCCAGGTGTTGCAAGGGATAATTCTCAGTAATCACGTCCAGTTCTTATTCTGCAGAACACGCGATGTTCATGTTTCTGCGGGGCTGTGTTGCAAGGCGCTGGCAGATGATGCAACGAGGTTTTAGCCTTGTCATATGATATCGATACCGTAATACAGGTTATGATATCGTGAATGTGCTCGTCGAAAAAGTCACTGAATTTCACAAAATACTGCTTTACGCGCAGGAGTGTAGTAGAAAAAATATTTGAAGCCGAATTCTATGGATAGACATAATTCAGAACTGCTGGGTGTGCGTCAATGGTATACGAAAATTTGATAGACTAAAAGTCAAAACCGTCTGTCATAGTTTTGAGCAAAGCGCGTAACTATGATTTAGTTGGCAATTAACTCTAGGCAACGATTATATAATGCATAACACGCGTAAAAGTTCACTGTAATGCAGCAGAGATCACAATTTTTCGCATTTCCAGTCAGCATTTATACGTGCTGATACGTAAACCGGCTTCTGTGATCATTGGAACGTTTTGTTCGCTGTGTAGCGCGTAGAAATATCTGGACAAAGAGCGCGTAATTCTGTCTGCGTAACGGCACCCGCGGCACCTCACATCTCTCCTCCCACACTTGGCTGCGGCGCGACTGCAGCGGTCAGGAGTGCACAACCACACCGCGTCGAGCTGCCGCCGCCGCTGCCAAGATTGTAGGGTACCGCGAGCTGTTGTTGCCTTGGAACGCCGGCCTGGTTGTAACTGGCTGGCTCTGAAGAAAGAAAAAGAATTACAGTTTATTTCCGTTGAAGATAATACAAAATGCGCATCACTGGTTTTAAAAACAGTTTATTTCCAATAAAGATGGGACAGAGAGCGCATCATTCATTTTAAAAACAGTTTATTTCCAATAAAGATGATACAAAATGCGTATAATTGGTTTTAAAAACAGTTTATGTCCAACGTAGATGATGCAAAAAGCGTATCATTGGTTTTAAAAGCTATTTATTTCCAATGAAGATGATACAAAAAGCACGTCATTGTGTTTTAAATATCTTAAAGTAAGGACCCTAAGTTGATACACACACACACACACACACACACACATGATTATCGTAATATCCATGTCACAAATCGACACAAATGGTACGGTCTGAGGATTTGATTTGTAACTGAACATTCCCACCCTTGTACTCGTATGACAGCACGGGTTTTAGGTATAAAACGGTGTCATTTTAGCATCATATCCAGAAAGAAGGAAGTAGCAGATTTATACTTACAATACATTATAAATTCATCGCTCGAGTTCACAGTTTTTGGTGCGACGTTACTAAATTTGGGCAAAAATTAGCGATCAAGCTGCAGCGATCAAAGCCCCTAAACTCACATAAATGCAGGTAACTATTGGCTGCACACGAAGTGTACAACCCAGAGTGATAACGAATGGCAACAGTGAGACAGCGAACGTCAGCTGCAACATAGAGGTACTATAACTCGGCCAGTGCAGCTATAACTCGGTCAGTGCAGCTATAACTCGGTCAGTGCAGCTATAACTCGGTCAGTGCAGCTATAACTCGGTCAGAACAGAGCGTGAAAGTCAGATGCGGCGATCATTTCAGCATTCAGAGAGTGACGTTCCAGGCCACTGACGTTTTAAAACGTTTCAGTGACGTTTTAGGTGACGTTTCAGTGACGTTTAAGTTGACGTTTCAGTGACGTTTTAGGTGACGTTTCAGTGACGTATTAGGTGAAGTTTCAGTGACATTTAAGTTGATGTTTCAGTGACGTTTTAGGTGACGTTTCAGTGACGTTTTAGGTGGCGTTTCAGTGACGTTTTAGGTGACGTTTCAGTGACGTTTTAGGTGACGTTTCAGTGACGTTTTAGGTGACGTTTCAGGCCGCCGCTCCTTGGAATATTGTGTGGTGTGTTCGCACTTGTGATCACACTTTGATTTTTAAATGGAAATAGCGACAGCGGTGGGTTTGCGAAGTTTTCTCTGGGATTTTAGAAATATTTTGAATTATTTGAGTATTATTCCTACAGGCTGAAGGAGAAGCGGCTTGGAACGAGTTATTTTGTGAGATCGTTTCACTATTTTAATGACTTCCATTAAAAGTTAACTCAGGTTTCAAAGTTCTGTTTTTTCCGTCATTTCCAAGAATGGCACGAGGTTTTAAACATTACGTTCATTTATGACAAAGTAATATAATTTCTTGGCATCAGGTTCAGAATCCCAGTTAGTGTCTCTTTCGCGTGCACCTTGAGACATCACCTTTATTGAAGTGAGTTTTTAGCGCAGGATTTCGTGTTCGAGCAAAACACCAAAGCTGTCTCGGGGCTGCAAAAACTCACGCACTCTCGTGTCATCCACGAAAAAAACCAAAGTTCATCTCCGATGAGAGTGAAAGTTCCAGAAAAAGTAACGCGGTAAAAACGTTTGGAGAGAGAGGGAGAGGGAGAGGGGAGAGGGAGAACTTACTTCCTACCTTGATGACAAATTTCTTCATTTGCATTTAATGTTGAGGCAGATCCAGGCCTTGGGATTTAAAGAAGAGTACGGGAATCTTGCCGCACAGAATACACATTTGCAACTCAGAAGTAGGCGCCATTGAAACTAAGGAGAGTGTGATCGGTGACCAGGTACACTCGTTTGGTTGTCACTCCAGCAGCTGGAAAAGAGTCACAAATTGTAAATTGTGTGAATATATGAATAGACGACGCTAATAATGGCAGTCGATTGTCATTGCGTTCTTGATCTAATTAAATTATCTGAAGTCTGATGTGCAAGATAGTTTTTACGTTTCCTTCGTAAAATTTTATCGCTGCAGTTCTTACTTTGTAGGTTCCAGCCGTTGGAAAATGAAACAGTAATTTTGCAGTGTGAAAATGGGAGTATGTCTGAGGAATCCATTTCTTGACACTTTGACTGCAACGTGTACCACCGGTGGCCACGAAGGCAATTTCCATACAGCTGCTGACCGACCAGTAGCCACAAACTCAATTTTTATGAATGCTTAATTAAAACTTAATGAAGGCACGATCTAATTAATGTTTGCTACTTTCAAAATTGCTAAGACTTTAAATTTGAATTTAATATTAAACTACAATGTAATCAATTGTTTTTAAATTGTTAAATGTCGCTAATTTACTGAGAACACAAGCTGCAACGCAACACCCTTCAGTGTTGCGGCAGAGAAACACAAGCGCAACTCACGGTTGCGCACTGAATCCGTGCAATTAAGCGATGTTGTGGGCAGCTGCGTGACTCTCTTCATTGTGCATGCATTGTGGGCCGTCGCCTGTGCCTCTCGTCTGCCTGCAGCTGTGTCGTCTGTTGTGTAGGCCTTGCGTTTGCCTGCAGCTGTGTCGTCTGTTGTGTAGGCCTTGCGTTTGCCTGCAGCTGTGTCGTCTGTTGTATAGGCCTTGCGTTTGCCTGCAGCTGTGTCGTCTGTTGTGTAGGCCTTGCGTTTGCCTGCAGCTGTGTTGTCTGTTGTGTAGGCCTTGCGTTTGCCTGCAGCTGTGTCGTCTGTTGTGTAGGCCTTGCGCTTGCCTGCAGCTGTGTCGTCTGTTGTGTAGGCCTTGCGTTTGCCTGCAGCTGTGTTGTCTGTTGTGTAGGCCTTGCGTTTGCCTGCAGCTGTGTCGTCTGTTGTGTAGGCCTTGCGTTTGCCTGCAGCTGTGTTGTCTGTTGTGTAGGCCTTGCGTTTGCCTGCAGCTGTGTTGTCTGTTGTGTAGGCCTTGCGTTTGCCTGCAGCTGTGTTGTCTGTTGTATAGGCCTTGCGTTTGCCTGCAGCTGTGTCGTCTGTTGTGTAGGCCTTGCGTTTGCCTGCAGCTGTGTTGTCTGTTGTGTAGGCCTTGCGTTTGCCTGCAGCTGTGTCGTCTGTTGTGTAGGCCTTGCGTTTGCCTGCAGCTGTGTTGTCTGTTGGGTAGGCCTTGCGTTTGCCTGCAGCTGTGTTGTCTGTTGTGTAGGCCTTGCGTTTGCCTGCAGCTGTGTCGTCTGTTGTGTAGGCCTTGCGTTTGCCTGCAGCTGTGTTGTCTGTTGTGTAGGCCTTGCGTTTGCCTGCAGCTGTGTCGTCTGTTGTGTAGGCCTTGCGTTTGCCTGCAGCTGTGTCGTCTGTTGTGTAGGCCTTGCGTTTGCCTGCAGCTGTGTTGTCTGTTGTGTAGGCCTTGCGTTGGCCTGCAGCTGTGTCGTCTGTTGTGTAGGCCTTGCGTTTGCCTGCAGCTGTGTTGTCTGTTGTGTTGTAGGCCTTGCGTTTGCCTGCAGCTGTGTTGTCTGTTGTGTAGGCCTTGCGTTTGCCTGCAGCTGTGTTGTCTGTTGTATAGGCCTCGCGTTTGCCTGCAGCTGTGTCGTCTGTTGTGTAGGCCTTGCGTTTGCCTGCAGCTGTGTTGTCTGTTGTTTAGGCCTTGCGTTTGCCTGCAGCTGTGTTGTCTGTTGTGTAGGCCTTGCGTTTGCCTGCAGCTGTGTTGTCTGTTGTGTAGGCCTTGCGTTTGCCTGCAGCTGTGTCGTCTGTTGTGTAGGCCTTGCGTTTGCCTGCAGCTGTGTTGTCTGTTGTATAGGCCTTGCGTTTGAGTGCAGCTGTGTTGTCTGTTGTATAGGCCTTGCGTTTGCCTGCAGCTGTGTCGTCTGTTGTGTAGGCCTTGCGTTTGCCTGCAGCTGTGTTGTCTGTTGTGTAGGCCTTGCGTTTGCCTGCAGCTGTGTCGTCTGTTTGAGCAGCTATTGCCCCACAACATGACTACCTTTGGTATCTACATCGGTTATTGTTTTTTGAATTCTTACACAATTTTATTCCGTTCACGGCCCGCCGAAAATCGTTTGTTTGTTTCTTGAATTCTCACACAATTTTTTTTCGCATTAATTTTCAGCGTGGTTACATGAACACCTCAAGCAGCGTTCTACTTCCTAGTCTTAACTATTGTTTAGCCGCAGTGTCGTCCCTGAACTGATACCTGCAGCACAGGTGTGGAGTTCAACACCTCGGTCGACTTAACCGTGAGAGCTGCGTGGTAGGAATGTGCAGAACTTGCGCATTGACACCACAACCACTCTTTGACACCACAACCACACTTTGACATCACAACCACACTTTGACACCACAACCACACTTTGACACCACAACCACACTTTGACACCACAACCACACTTTGACATCACAACCACACTTTTACATCACAACCACACTTTGACATCACAACCCCACTTTGACACCACAACCACACTTTGACACCACAACCACGCTTTGACGTCACAACCACACTATGACATCACAACCACACTTTGACATCACAACCACACTTTGACGTCACAACCACACTTTGACGTCACAACCACACTTTGACGTCACAACCACACTTTGACGTCACAACCACACTTTGACGTCACAACCACACTTTGACGTCACAACCACACTTTGACGTCACAACCACACTTTGACGTCACAACCGCACTTTGACGTCACAACCACACTTTGACGTCACAACCATACTTTGACGTCACTACCACACTTTGACGTCACAACCACACTTTGACACCACAACCACACTTTGACGTCACAATTAAGGAAACTACAGCGCCTCTTTTCCTGATTTATTTGTTGAGTTTAAATCACCACTTGAAAATTAAACAATCCTTTTAAGTTTCGTTACTGAACTCAAAATAAAAACCAGCTCTTTAAGTCGTAGAGAAGAGTTCTCAATGCGCAGTAGCTTCGAGGGTTTACCCTCACCGACCTAAATACTTAATTAACGTACGACAACAGCTGTGGAATCGTACATCTCGTAACTGAGTCCTGGCGAGCGTAGCAATAGTGACGCGTATAGACAATAAAAAGCTTGCCCCGTTTTAGGGTAAGAGTGCCAGGGAGAAAGCAGCGCTCCGCTGCATTGTGTTGTCGTGCCCCTCAACGACTTTTTGTCGCCTCCACGGTACCTTCGTTGCTCTGAAAAACTGGTCGGCGAGATTGCGCTCACTCCGACACGGTGATGTAACAGCGAGCGCCTCCATTGGTCCGGCCAAAAAACGCTTATTTGACACACGTTTTACTTGCCAGGCGATAAGTTAGTAGTGAAGTAATATTAAACTCGCGTTTTATTTGCCAGGCGATAAGTTAGTAGTGATGTAACATCAAAAAGTTGAGAATCTAGAGAAAGGATTTTATGAGGACTTATTACTGTTCGTGAATTTTACGAGAGCGCTCAGCAGGTGCCATGTTGAAGTGAAAATTAAATGTGGTTTGTGTCGACCGTCCGAAGTGTTCAGAATTATCAACAGCCAATGTGATACATTTTGCAGATTAACTGTGATGGAAATAGACTGTTCTGAATTTTATTTAAAATTGGGAGTATATTCTAAACATTTGTTGGAGCGTTGAAAAGATTCCTGCAGACAGAAGATGTAGCAAGCGCAGTACCCGTCAAGCGTGACTGGGCCATCGCTTGCAGATGTTCCAGTCGTCAAATTAAGTTATTCAAATACGCTGTCGGGGTGGGGTTACTGAGACAATAGAGGAAATAATATGGAAAAAAGGGAATTACTTACAAATACTTCCATCAAGTAAAACACAGCGTTATCAATGGCTGTACCTGACACTCCTCGTATATCTCATTACTTGTTAAGTGAAAATCCGAGCTAAGTCGGAGAGAAACTCGTGACGCGTATAAGTGATACAGGCTGGCTCGCAACTCCCGACGAGAGACTGACCTCGAGCTGGTGGACTACTAATATATGGAGGTCCCTCAGGGAAGCTTTTCAGGACCCTTTCCCTTCGTTTTCTATATCGACAAACTTAACCTTGACCTCCATAAATGAACAAGTTTGCGGGTGATGCCACGGTAGAAGAAAAAAGGTAGGGTCAAGCTAGCCTTGTTTTCGTCGACCGTATGGCAATGCTGACGTCACGGCAGTAAATCAATGGCAGCGCTCATATTGCATCTGACAACACTGCTAGCCCCAAATCTGGCACCACTGTTGGCCTAACGACATGTCGCAATGGTGACGTCATAACGTTTGTTTGAAATGAAGCCGTTCTATTGGCTAGCCGAACGAAAGGTTCACTTCCTCCACAGAAATGACTCTACTTTGTTTCCTCCACCTTGATGGTTCGAGCGCCAACGGGCGAGACCCAAATCTCCAAACAGTCCCCAATTGGCTACATCAATGAGTCGCAATCTGAGAATTAAACTTCAATTTATATAAATGATCAGTAGAGCACGCTTGAGTTGGTAACTGATGTTTCGAGCGTACAATGAACTAGACATCTATACTGTAGGTAAAGAAAAGAAAGTTATTTTAGCGTCGCTACCGCTTTAAAATATTTTAAAAACCATCGATTTGTTCTTTGTATCATCTTCATTGGAATTTACCTGTTTTTCTTTTTTTTCTTTCTTTCTGTTCATAGCTGCTCACGTGCAAACGTTCAGTCCTCCCAATACTCTATTTGAGTTGCATAGGTGATGGAAAAAAAGATATCGACAATTATTTTATTGTCCAATATACATTATATATTTTCCAAACTATAACGATTAAAATACATGCATGAGTAAGTAAATGTTATCTCTCTCTGAGCTTAACAAGGCTGGTTTGGCTGAAAAAGGCCGAGTTGATAGATCTATTATTTCTCCTTGGAAAATATTTTACTAACAAAGAACCTTAATGAGACGGAAGGCGCCTTGTCAATTCGTATATCTTATTGTGAAGACGGTTAAGTAGACATTGTCACCTAACTTATTGTGAAGACGGTAAAGTAGACATTGTCACCTAACTTATTGTAAAGACGGTAAATTAGACATTGTCAACTAACTTATTGTGAAGACGGTAAAGTAGACATCGTCACCTAACACCGTAGTGTTGAAGTTTGTAAAAGTAGAAAGAATAAAATATTCGTCTAAATGCAATCTTTTGTACGTAGAGGGTGAGATGCAAGTTCAAGTCGCTTGAATGGATACCAACACCGTGGGCTTCTTCTCAGGAGCCGAGTAAAATTATGCAACAAAATAGGCGTTATGCAATCGACAAATAGAGTTTATAAGTTTGACGGTGTGAAGAAAATGATCTCTGTATTCAGCACAGTACCGGAGCACCACATGAGGTTGTGACGAGGCTTCACAGAGCCACTAGATTGTCAACTTACCTTCTCGCCTCATCCTCGACTTGTGCGGACAAAAATCAGTCCCAAGATATTCAACAGATACGGTACTTGATTCAAATTACAAACAACTTGGAATAACAGAGAAGGATTTTCACCAGCATAAATTGAGGTTTTCTTAAGATGATGTAGTATAGTTCGAGAATCGACTTCACACAAGTTTCACACGACCTCCATTACATTGAAGCTATTCAGGACAGCTCAGACCTAAAAAGCGGAAGACAAGCATTTTTCTCAGGCCCTTGCCAGATGTGCCAACGGATTACTTACTATTAACATTGCACCTGTTCTTCTTTAAATAAAAGGAATTTCTGAGAGAAACTTTAATTTCTACATCTTCATTCGTCATTCGTCCTAGAAAGACATTTCAAACATCAAACACCACCGATACACTCGTGTAGTTGTAAGTTATTCGTCGCTACTTTCACATACTCGAGAATACTTTGTCTACATCACATTTGCAAGAAGTCCTCCAAAATTAAACAACACTTGACCTACAACAATTAAACAATTAAACAACACTTACAACATTAACGTTACCTTTAGTCAGTATTATTTTCCATAAACCTTGTAGGCCTACGCATTTTCCCACCTTAGCTAACCCGAATTACTCAAACTAAAGTTAGCTTAGGGAAGCGTCATTTTTGCCCAATGTCACATACCTTCCACCAGTAATTACGAGACTTTCAAGTGTATCACGGCTACGAGAGATACATGCGTATCAGTCACAAGAGTTGCGTACGATCACAAGTAGTACATCACAGCATACATATACTGTAGACTAGGAACGCAAATTTATGGTTAATAAATTCAGATTGATGTTCCACAAAAGAAAGGCAGGGCACAAACCTACAGTCTGACCCGGAGAAATACCTGACGTCAGCGCGCCTACATTGCTGGAGATCTTCGTGTGTGAGAAGCACAGAATAGGTCTGGCCAAACAGCCAATATGATACTAGTGATATTTTGATCTTTTAATTCAAGGATCGAAATTATCAATAAGCGTTGCAGTGCTCTCAGAATATACGATAGAATTCAAGAAGTCAAGATGCAAGCACACCTACATTTTTAATTAGAATATAGTTGTCCCTAAGTTGCCGTGAGGGTGGAGAGATTGGTTGTGTGGGGGAAAGTAACATGCTCTCCGCTCTGCCTCAGTTAAATAAAATCCTGAGGCAATTCTTAAGGTTATATCTACTTACGAGTATTCAAGGAGAATTATTACTAGTGGATTATGTCAGTAGGAGCTCTACGATACAATTCAATAGCTTGACAAGTGCCAGAGCCACGCAGCACGTCGGGAAGCACAGCAGGGACGTGACGCAAGGAAGACACGAGCGATGTTCGTCACAAGTTGTCGACAAAAAAGAGCGCAATTGAGCAGGGTGATTTTAAGTTTTCATTCATGTGAGTTGCTCTCTAATATCATTAACGTGCTAACATATGCAGTATTTATCCGAACATCCTAAGATGAAGGTGGAATACCCAAACATGAAATCGAGAGTAAGCCTTTTTTCGTATGAGTCGCTCTCTAATATCATTAACATGCTAACATATGCAGTATGTGTCATAATGTCCTGAGATAAAAGTGAAGAGGAACACTGAAACATAAAATCATGGATTTCCATTAGTCGTTAAAATACGAACACATTAGTTCTGGACGCTTCACCAACTCGTACTAGCTCAACAGGACGCGCGCGTAAAAATTATGAAATGAATTTAAATGGTAACGAATAACTACAAAACATAATTTAAGCCTCATGTAAATGCTCTATCAAGTATAAATACCAAAAATTATATCTAAAATACATGAAGGAGTGTTTTATTTGGATTCTACCATGTGGTTTGCCTGCAGTCTCCTAGGTGCTGTATTTACACCGCTAAATGCAACATCGACTTAATATATAGGGAGATACTAGCGCTAACCTGGCCTACGTGACATCACCCACAAAACTACATTGAGCAACATTTCACAAGCTATCAATTTGTAAAAATATTCCTTCACAAGCTCCCCGTATTTCAATTTGTAAAAATATTCCTTCACAAGCTCCCCGTATTTCAATTTGTAAATATATTCCTTCATAAGCTCCCCGTACTTCAATTTGTAAAAATATCTCATCACAAGCTCCCCGTATAAAAATTTGTAAATATATTCCTTCACAAGCTCCCTGTATTTCAATTTGTAAAAATATTTCAAAAATTGCAACAACATGGACTATCCGTTCCCAATCTTACATTTACAAAACCATCAGAGAGCGAGCGAATAAATTTATATTCTTAAGATAAATTCTTCCACATTCCATGGCCTCACGCACACACGCTAAGGCAGTGATGGAACTTCGACGACATCCATTCTAACATCCCCGTCTGTGCAGCCGATGTCTTGCATCTCAACATCGTGCCAACAAGAACGAAAGACACCTCCACATCGTGCCAACAAGAACGAAAGACACCTCCACATCGCGCCAACAAGAACGAAAGACACCTCCACATCGCGCCAACAAGAACGAAAGACACCTCCACATCGCGCCAACAAGAACGAAAGACACCTCCACATCGTGCCAACAAGAACGAAAGACACCTCCACATCGTGCCAACAAGAACGAAAGACACCTCCATATCGTGCCAACAAGAACGAAAGACACCTCAACATCGCGGCAACAAGAACGAAAGACACCTCCACATCGCGCCAACAAGAACGAAAGACACCTCCACATCGTGCCAACAAGAACGAAAGACACCTCCACATCGTGCCAACAAGAACGAAAGACACCTCCACATCGCGCCAACAAGAACGAAAGACACCTCAACATCGCGGCAACAAGAGCGAAAGACACCTCCACATCGCGCCAACAAGAACGAAAGACACCTCCACATCGTGCCAACAAGAACGAAAGACACCTCCACATCGTGCCAACAAGAACGAAAGACACCTCCACATCGTGCCAACAAGAACGAAAGACACCTCCACATCGTGCCAACAAGAACGAAAGACACCTCCATATCGTGCCAACAAGAACGAAAGACACCTCCACATCGCGCCAACAAGAACGAAAGACACCTCAACATCGTGCCAACAAGAACGAAAGACATCTCCACATCGTGCCAACAAGAACGAAAGACACCTCCACATCGTGCCAACAAGAACGAAAGACACCTCCACATCGTGCCAACAAGAACAAAAGACACCTCCACATCGTGCCAACAAGAAAGAAAGACACCTCCACATCGCGCCAACAAGAACGAAAGACACCTCCACATCGTGCCAACAAGAACGAAAGACACCTCCATATCGTGCCAACAAGAACGAAAGACACCTCCACATCGCGCCAACAAGAACGAAAGACACCTCCACATCGTGCCAACAAGAACGAAAGACACCTCCACATCGTGCCAACAAGAAAGAAAGACACCTCCACATCGCGCCAACAAGAACGAAAGACACCTCCACATCGTGCCAACAAGAACGAAAGACACTTCCACATCGTGCCAACAAGAACGAAAGACACCTCCACATCGCGCCAACAGGAACGAAAGAAAAACCGTTTCTTGATCATCACAGCTGAGGCTGTCAATAGAGTCCTAAGTATTGAAGCCTAAGTCCTAAGCAGAACTCTATTGGAGTTCTACTTTCTGAAAGAAATATAAGAAGGAAATGAAATTCACGAAAAATAGCTTAGTTAGTAAATGGCCAGTTCGTAAGCTGGAAGTACGCGTTAAAATAATTTTATATCCCTGTTTCCAACGATGAGCATTTAAAGCACTTGTAAGAAACCTCTGAGTGGAAGGAGACTTCAACTTACACCATGAGGCACACTCGCAGCAGGAGCCTCACGCTACGTCAGCTCGCTCTGAGCTCCAGCATCGGCTCGCACTTCATGAGTCGTGGCTGGGAAGGCAGCCACGGTAGAGGAAACAAGGTAGGGTCAAACCTGTCTTATCTTCGTCGACCGTGGGGCAATGCTGACGTCGCGGCAACGGACCAATAGCAGCGCTCATATTGCATCTGGTAACACTGCTGGCCCCAAATCTGGCTCCACTATTGGCCACCCGACATGTCGCAATGGTGACGTCATAAAGTTTGTTTGAAATGAAGCCGTTCTATTGGCTAGCCGAACAAGAGGAGGTGTATTTTCCCCTATAGAAATGACTCTACATTGTTTCCTCTTCCGTGATGCTCAGCAGTTCACGAGCAATTGAGAAGGTAAAATATATCGTCTTTTTAATAGGAACACTCGTAAATAGGATACCCTCATTCCTCTGAACACGAGCGTTTTCGCTGAGTTATTTTTTTTCCGAGTCTTGAACGCAAAGATAATCTCAAAAATAATTGCGTTGATAGACACCTCGTCTCCTTCCCATTTCTAGCAAGCCCAACTTCATTAAATACAGTGCGAAAGAGTATCACTGGGGCTTTATACATAGAATAAAGTGCAGACATCTGCACTGAACACTTACAGAATTTGATCTAAAAATAATTTACCACGCATGACATTTATCATACCACGCACGCTTGGAATGTAAGAAACAACCAAGATATAATGGATGATATTTATGCAATACAGGATAGTTTGGGGCAAAACAGAAAATATGTATTTCTCGCCATGGAAAAAGTATTCATTCAAATCATTTGATGAAGGTAAACACAGTTCATCAAATAAGATTGAGTTGCATTATGCAATAAAGTGGCTCTAACATGAAGCCATCAGATGTTTAGTTACATTATATTTCTTATTTACACGTATTGTCTTATCAGAAACACAATGAATTCATGTCTGTCAGCCGTTTAGGAACGGAGCGTACCTTCACAGCTGCAACATCGCGATGTGATGTTACCACAACATCGCTAGATGCTCGAGTTCCCACACAATGACGTCACCAACTTCAAATAACGCTAATCGAAACTTGTTTCCCTTACCGATGCGACCCATTTCTTGGTCACCGCTCTCTCCAGGAGCCAGAAATACCTAAATGAAATACTTGCTCAGTTAAAAATATTCTTCCTACAAACATTCTTACATTACGCAAAACTAGCAGAGACTACCAATCGTCGTGTACACAAGCGTACAAAAGAGAGTATTTAAAATCACACTTAAACTTAAAACCATCTAAGTATTTTTTAAACTACGCAACAGTCTAGTCACAGCGTTCAAAAAACCACAGACTCCAATTTGCCCCTCACATTATTCAAGCGAAAGAGAACTAGCTCACTTTTTCTTGACAATGCACATAGGGAAGCCCGAATATCAAGTTAGGAGACCGCCTGAAGGAGGATCGGATATGAGGCGCGTCCGACACAGCCCTGAGGTAGGCAAACACCGTGATGCCGTAGTGGGCGCTCCAGCCTATGGCGAGGTGCCACACGAAGTGTAGGCCGGGCGCCCCCATCCTGAGGATCCCATCACACCAGTACTGGTCACTGACCCAGCACAGCACCGCCACACTGGACAGCAAGAGAGCCATGAGCCCGTGCGTCAACACAGCGCCCGTCTTCAGCGTGGTCAACTCACGGGACCCCATAATGAATGCGGGCACGAGCAGCGGGAACATCCACAGAGTGTTCAGGGCGGGGTCTATGAACCAGCACCCCGTCAGCAAGGCCGACATGAAGATCCCAAGCGCGACGAAGCACTTGTCAGAAATGAACGCTGGTCTGTATTTCGTAGGAGTGAAGAACGCGTATCCGATCGGAGAGAGCCAGAGTATCCCAACTTCATCCAGGAGTTGCCCCAACAGAGACAGGGACGCGTGGAAATAAGCACTAAATATGCCCGTGGCCAAAACAAGAGTATAAAATACGTAAGGACCGACAGACACGAGCCGACAGTAGCTCTGCCAGGACTTGGACAGCCACAGGTACAGAGGGAGGATGATGAACGAAGCGTTCGAGAATGTGTTGTTGAATTCTGCGATTCTGCTGCTGACGATGTAGTTCTCCTCGCACCAGTCGATGGGGGACGACCCTGCAGCCAGCCATCGCTTCGTGATGTTCTCCTGTTTTGAAGGAAAATAGATCAGTGTTTGCTGCTCGGTATCGTTCTATCCACGAAAGAAAAAAAACAAAACTTTAAACTAAAGTTACCGAAAGGGATATAATTTGTAAATAAACACGAAGAACCCGCAGCCAGCCATCGTTTCGTGTTGTTCTCTTGTTTTGAAGGATGGAACATCAGTGTTTGCTGTTCGTTATCAAGTAATCCCCTAAAGCCAAAACAGAATTTAACCAAATATTAATGAAAGTGGTATAATTTGTAATTAACACTCTGACTGCGACGTGAGCCACCGGCGGCCACGGAGGGGATTTCCAAAATGCTGTTGACCGACCAGTAGTCAAAAACTCAGTTTTCGTAAATACTTAATAAAAGCTAAATGAAGGCACGAGCCAGTTAATGTTTGCTATTTTCAAAATGACTGATTACAACTGACTTTAAATTTGAGTTGAATATTGAACTTCAGTTTCACCTGCCGCAGTCAAAGTGTAAGAATGAAAAATGTACGTACGCCAATGTCTAGTTTTTGATTTTTCAACCTCATTTGCTCCTATTTGAGTACGTATGTTTATTTACTCTTTTTCGTCGACGAGATGCAACAAATGGCATTAATTTTTCAATCGATTTGCGTGAACACGACGGAGGGTAAATAAAAAGTCGGCCTTCGAGTTTGTTAACTAGAGGCTTCAGACACGAAAAAACAAATTTTATGGTCTCGAAGCAAAAAACAGAGCCGGGGTATGGAGGCAGAGGAATGTTGTTCTGAGACATGAGCGCATGAGGTGTATAACGAGCGCACTTTTAAAGGATGTTTGGAAAAAATGCTTTTTTTTCGAAGGCCAGAATTTCCGCGTAAAATTGGAATATTTTCATTCTGTTTTTCGATCATAATTAAGAAATTATAATTTTATAACTATCGTTGGTTTGCGGACAGGTGCTGAGCAACGAGTGCTCAACAAAAGGAAATACTTGACTTTATGACAAAGTATATTAAAACAGCGCAAGCGATGACATTACAATCCACACCACACCAATAACAGTATAATCGTGAGTGACGTAATATTCAGAGGATAAATTAAGTGATGCATGTGCTCCTTATATACTGACATAATGTTCACAGGATATATTAAGCCTTATATACTGACATAATGTTCACAGGATAAATTAAGCCTTATATACTGACATAATGTTCACAGGATATATTAAGCCTTATATACTGACATAATGTTCACAGGATATATTAAGCCTTATATACTGACATAATGTTCACAGGATATGTTAAGCCTTATATACTGACATAATTTTCACAGGATAAATTAAGCCTTATATACTGACACAATGTTCACAGGATATATTAAGCCTTATATACTGACATAATGTTCACAGGATAAATTAAGCCTTATATACTGACACAATGTTCACAGGATATATCAAGTGATGTATGTGTTTCTTATAAGAATGTATAGGGTGCTGAGCGAGACATTACCGGCAGGTGCATTGCGGAGTGGCTCAACTTGCAGCGCTTCTGATCAGAGCAGTTCCGACATCACCTTCTGAAAATAAAAAAAACATTAATTTTTTACACCGTTTGGGCTTCCTATAGTTACTGCATCGAGAGCATGGTGTTAAGAAGCAGCAACCTATTTAGTGATAAATATTCATGATGACTAATATATTCATCTAATGATGACATATATGATAACTAATGATGGCATATATCCATCCATCCCCCTTATGACATACGGATGTTATTGTACAATAACTATAAAATACTTGCAATAGCAGCAACCAACGCACAAAGCCGAGGGAATTTCTTTATTGATCGTTGAGTTTAGAACGCTTTTTGTTCGCTCGAAAACTAAATATCGCAGTTAACTATAAAAAATTTTAGGTGTTATACGCTTGTAAAGAAGAAAGTTCGCAGTGAACCATCGTATTTTTAGGTGTGATTGGCTTACTTTTGCGTTCAAAGAACATGAAGAATAAGGTTCGTGTAGTTATGCGAGTTCGTTAATATCAGTAGAGCAGAGCAAAGCATTGAGGTTCGAGAGGCGCCTCGAGCTCGTGGTGGCAGCAGGGGCGGGCAAAACAGCGGCAACCGGCAACTTTTTGTAAACTTGTCGCGAGTCAGAAAAAACGGACGACCTTTTGGTCTGTGGTTAAGAACTGAAGATATTGCAAGTCAGAACTCATTTGAGAGCTAAATTCACTGTACAGTGAAATGAGTGCCCCATTTTGGAACTCATTTGATAGCTACATTCACTGTATATTGAACTGAGTGCCAGATTTTGGAACTCATTTGAGAGCTACATTCACTGTCCGAGTACATGGAGGTGAGTGCCACATTTGGAGTCCACGCAAAAGTTACCGGTCACCATCTCTGAAGTTGCTGGGCGTTGTACAGTACTTAACTCCTACGATATAGGGATCATCACAGATGTAACTTCAAGGTTCCCCGCTACAACATTTCAGACTTGGCGTCCCGAGATGCGTAATGTGCAGCAATGCTATCAGAAACAGCACAGCAGCTACCTCGCGTGAACTCTGACGCTAATCAACTCTCCAATTTCAACTCTGCACGATGTCGAAAGAAGGTTGAGGTAAAACTAGCGCAGCACAGGCGTTGCTCTCAAGTTAGAACAAAAACTCGTTTTGTAAAAAGTCGGCCCAAAAAACCGAGGCAAGAACTCGTCATTGCCCGTCAGTGACAGGCAACTTCACCCAACAATAATTATTCTTCACCGCAAAAACGTTCCCATATTTTAGTTGCTCAATCTCCAGCAAATGTGAAAGAGCCTTTAAATTTAACGTACGTGGAGGATGGTAGTTGTCGGCTAAGTGTGTCTGTATGGTTCCAAATTCATTGTTGTTAGATATCACTGAATTCGTGAAATCTAAATCTAAATTCGTTCAATGTCACAAATTCGCTAAATCTTTAATTTTTTTCTTTCAAGACAACACTTGTAAATGACCAGTATGCCGGTTAGCGCAAAATAGACAATATTAGAGAATACGGTTAGTGCAAAATAGGATCCCTGCAATATAAGAGGTACTGGACATGGTTCCACACCTGGTATAATGGATACCTGCAATGTAAGAGGCACATGGTACCACACCTGGTATAGTGGATACCTGCAATGTAAGAGGCACATGGCACCACACCTGGTATAGTGGATACCTGCAATGTAAGAGGCACATGGTACCACACCTGGTATAGTGGATACCTGCAATGTAGGAGGCTTATGGTACCACACCTGGTACATACTTCCATTTCAGCAGCCACTGGACCCCGTCTCCTACTTATACTCTCATAAAGTCACAACCAACAGCGTTTAGAATACAAAACACAACGTAGTCAAACTTTGACTTAGACGTCACATTATTAATACACTCACGCATATTAAATCTTGAGAATGGATCGTGTATGTGATTTCAAGTGATTGTTTATTTTTATTTTCACCTTGCAGCAGATTTGAATCTGCTCCATGATAGAGTTTCAATATAAAAAATTATTTCGAGTAGCAAATATTTGAATTTTAATCATCGTTCCATACGACAGTAATCGAATTTGTGACCGAGTGTCTAACACTACAAAAAGACGCAACTGCAAAATGCGCCGTTATTGGTGTGAGGCGCAACATGAATACAGTAACACGACCAAGGATGCTTTATTCCAATCAAGCCTGGCACATACCGTCTTGTACATAGGTTTTCCAAATGCTTATAACTAACAACACCAGGACGCAATGACGGTTACCCGCCGTCAAGCCGGTACCCATTTCCGACACCTGGGTAGAGTGGGGAATTGTGGCTGAGTTTTCCCTTTTCCCAACGGGGAGAAAACATCGGGTGGCACTGCCGGGATTCGAACTGCTGACACCTTCCCGTAAAGAGCGCGCTCTAACCACTCGGCCACGGGGACATGCCGGTGACGAAACAAAAGGCGTGAAGCGCACCACCAAAACAATAACACAAGAAAAAGAGACTCTGGAATCATAAGCCACAGCATCAGCTGGTCGAGGTTCAGACGTGGCATTCATGGGGTGCGTTTCAGTGGGGAGAGGGGGATGCGTGTCAGGGGGGAGAGGGTTGGGGCAGTGAAGGGGCATGTTTTGAGGAACACAGAAGCGATGTGTTGCGAGAAAGAGAAAGAAAAACAGGATTAAATAAAACAGGACGAAGTAAGAGCTTCTCTTTGTTTCCTTCAGGAGTTTGAAGGCACGTGCGGCAGCGCGTGACACGAGGGGGTGGGGGGGGACAGAGATGGTAATGTGGTGGAGGGAGGATGTTGGGGTGGCGGACGCTCGATATCCTTCACTCACACCTCTTTCATTCCACTCCCTCGGTCATGCCGGCAGTATTCATGATCATTGAGTGCCACAGGTGCTGTGGTAGCCTTGTTCGATCCCATGCAACACACACGTCCTACACAACACACACACATCCAATACAACACACACACGTCCTATACAATAATAAAATAATAATGAAGGCATCTACGGATGCTTTATTTCCAATCAAGCCTGATACATATCACCTTGTACATTGGATTTTCAAATGCCTTATAACTAACGCCAGGACGCCAGGACGCCATGACGCTTTCCCCCGGTCAAGACCGGTACCCATTTCAGACACCTGGGTAGAGGGGTATTGTGCTTGGAATTTTTCTCCCATACCCAACAGAAAAAATCGCCACCACCAGCGCCGAGTTTCGAACCCGGGTCTTTGCCGCACGGCGGCAGAACCTCTAGCACATGGCTATCGCGAGCAACAACACAGACATAAGAATGGAACCACAATTCTGAATCTTGGAAAGGCATTTTCTTGCTGTTTCTCATCTTTTGATGACTCTATGCCAAATAATCTAGAAAACAAACATTGGGCAATTTGTGAAGCAGCTTTAAGGAAATGCCAAGAATCTGTCAATTTTTTCGGGTTTTCCTTCTGTGGGCGCGCCTTCACCGGAGATTCCAACCCGGAATCTTGAAGTTATGATCTGGACTGGGCGGGTTGTGGGTAAGCTAAATGGGGTGAGAGGGGGAAAGGAGGGGGGAGAGGGGGGAAATGAGGGGGGAGAGGGGGGAAAGGAGGGGAGAGAGGGGGGAAAGGAGGAGGGAGAGGGGGGAAAGGAGGGGGGAGAGGGGGGAAAGGAGGGGGAGAGAGGGGAAAGGAAGGGGAGAGGGGGAAAGGAGGGGGAGAGGGGGGAAAGGTGGGGGAAAGTAGGGGGAGAGGGGGGAAAGGAGGAGGGAGAGGAAGGGAAAGGAGGGGGGAGAGGGGGGGAAAGGAGGAGGGAGAGGGGAGACAGGAGGGGGGAGAGGGGGGAAAGGAGGGGGGAGAGGGGGGAAAGGAGGTCACGTGGTTATCACATGTTGACGCTCTACGGGCTCGCGCCGGCGGAGTTACAAAAACTTGCGAAAAAAAATATATTTTTTTGCCAAAACGAGTTGAGTGAGCATTCATGATTAGCAAGTAGTTCTTGCCAGCTAGCTAGTGATGTCTGCAACATGGTGAGAATGGCGCACGTCGCTAAGGTTAAGAAAGAAAGAAGGGAAGAACGAAAGAAAGAAAGGAAGAGAGAAAGAAAGAAAGGAAGAGAGAAAGAAAGAAAGTACGAAAGAAAACAGCTTATTTCTAATAAACTTTACACGTGAAATGTGAAACATTAGCTTTTAAAATGTCTTGAGAGTAAGAATGGAGTGTTCGTTTGAAGGGTTGTTACCACACGGAGGAGATTGTTCTCGCTGAACTTTAGGCCTAGAGGAAGAAACATTACTTGCAGGCTGAAATGATAAACCCCAAACTAAGCTGGTCTACAAACAAACCTTATAATATAAGCTCATAAATGACAAACTTAAGCTCAGCCCAAACTAAGCTGGTCCACAAACAAACCTTATAATATAAGCTCATAAATGACAAACTTAAGCTCAGCCCAAACTGAGCTGGTCTACAAACAAACCTTATAATATAAGCTCATAAATGACAAACTTAAGCTCAGCCCAAACTGAGCTGGTCTACAAACAAACCTTATAATATAAGCTCATAAATGACAAACTTAAGCTCAGCCCAAACTGAGCTGGTCTACAAACAAACATAATATAAGCTCATAAATGATAAACTTAAGCTCAGCCCAAACTAAGCTGGTCCACAAACAAACCTTATAATATAAGCTCATAAATGACAAACTTAAGCTCAGCCCAAACTAAGCTGGTCTACAAACAAACCTTATAATATAAGCTCATAAATGACAAACTTAAGCTCAGCCCAAACTAAGCTGGTCTACAAACAAACCTTATAATATAAGCTCATAAATGACAAACTTAAGCTCAGCCCAAACTAAGCTGGTCCACAAACAAACCTTATAATATAAGCTCATAAATGACAAACTTAAGCTCAGCCCAAACTAAGCTGGTCTACAAACAAACCTTATGATATAAGCTCATAAATGACAAACTTAAGCTCAGCCCAAACTAAGCTGGTCTACAAACAAACCTTATAATATAAGCTCATAAATGACAAACTTAAGATCAGCCCAAACTGAGCTGGTCTACAAACAAACCTTATAATATAAGCTCATAAATGACAAACTTAAGCTCAGCCCAAACTGAGCTGGTCTACAAACAAACCTTATAATATAAGCTCATAAATGACAAACTTAAGCTCAGCCCAAATTGAGCTGGTCTACAAACAAACCTTATAATATAAGCTCTTAAATGACAAACTTAAGCTCAGCCCAAACTAAGCTGGTCCACAAACAAACCTTATAATATAAGCTCATAAATGACAAACTTAAGTTCAGCCCAAACTAAGCTGGTCTACAAACAAACCTTATAATATAAGCTCATAAATGACAAACTTAAGCTCAGCCCAAACTGAGCTGGTCTACAAACAAACCTTATAATATAAGCTCATAAATGACAAACTTAAGCTCAGCCCAAACTGAGCTGGTCTACAAACAAACATAATATAAGCTCATAAATGACAAACTTAAGCTCAGCCCAAATTGAGCTGGTTAAAAAAATTAAACATTATCATAAACCCAAAAACAACAAACCGAACCTCCCTCCAACCTGAGCTGTCAACAAAAAACCCAAACACTGATCGTGACCAAGGTCCTGATTAGGGTTTCTTGAATTCATTGAAGGGCTAAGTGTGAGTAAAATTAATTTAAAAATATATAAAACGTGTGGTACTTTGCGATTATCTTAAATACTTTTGCTGCTGTTTTAATGAGAACTCCGAAAGCGTAACATTACTATTTTCTGAGGATTTGTCATTGAAAACTTTTTTTTTTATCAAAGTCAGGCAATTTGTAATGACCTGGTTTGAATAAGGATCGTATTTTAATTTTTAGTATAAAAAATATCGTTGTGAATGAGCTCAGGTTTGGTACGTTTTCACGTATTGTTTACGGAGTGCCTCTTTCACTTGCTCTTAGTATGACAAACGCATTCTCAGTCTAACTTATTCGCCGCCTGCATGCATATTTTCGCCACCTAAGCGATTTAATAGCTTAAATCGCTTAGGCGGCGAAAATAATGCATGTAGGCAGCGAAAAAGTTAGACTGGGTTTGATGGCCACGACGCGGAAAACTTTGAATTTCAGGGAAAATGATACTCGATATCACAGGCGATCTCTGGTTTGAAGCTTTGTCGCATCAAGCGGATTTTTTGCACAAAGCCGATCCGTGCGGCAGGAAGTTCCGTGATGCCAGAAATCCCCACCGCGCCCCCCAGGCAGGTGAGGAGAACAAGTATCACATGGTAGGCGAAGGACGTGTGAAATGGACAAAAAAAAGTGGTGGGGTCGGTCTGATTGTAAAGAGTGCTCTAAATTGGAGATTAGTTGAAATCTCTGTTGGAAATGAACCTGAGAGTGAAGATTTGTTAGCAATTAAGTGCGGAAAAATGCATGCTAGAGAATGTGTTGTTTTGGTTGTATGTTATATGAGAAATGATGTGATTTTAGCACATGAAGAGAATGTAAAAAAGTATGAAATATTAACATGAATTGTCGAGAACATGGCAGATGCCCTCACCACTGTGACGGGTGATATGAATGGCCATGTTGGTATACTTGGTGAGCCTGTGAATGCGAACGGACAAAAATTGATTGATTTCTGTGATGAGAATGAACTTGAGAACCTGAATGTCACAATAGGAAATGGCTTGCATACATGGCAAAGTAGGGAATGGAAAACTGCAATAGGTTATATGGTTCTGTATGGTAGAGCAAGAGAGTGTGTCAAAGAAATGTTCGTAGATGAAGATGATTTTGATATTGATAGTGACCACAAAATGCTTGTGCTTGAATATAATTGGGGTAGAAAGGAGTCAATGCAGAAGCTCAGCAGTGTGAAAGAAAATTGGCATATAAAAATGGCAAACTGGGAAGAATTAAGGAATGAATTGAGTAGATGTAACTGTGAAATGTTAATTACATAAATAGTAAGATTGCAAGAACCTTGTATGATGTGGCAGAGCAAAAGATTGGTAGAATAAAATGCAGGAAAAGTACAGGGAATGCTAGGTGGTTTACAAGTGAGATAAAGGAAGAACGAATGAGAAGAACGACTTTATATAAGAAACAACGAAATATGAGGAAAATGTATGAAAGACGCAGAATTACTGAGGATGAATGGCAGAGTGCATGGAATGAGTACAAGGACCAGCAGAAGAAAGTAAGGAGAATGATGAATGACACAGCGTGTGGTGTGTACCGTGTATTGACGTGCAGTTCGCCATTGTCTGTTTGACTTTTACAGAATTTCATACGTACAGTCCCTCAGTAAAAAATATGCTTTGGTCAACGTCATCAAAGAATGCGGTAAAATAAATGGTGCAGTATCATTCTATCCACATAGATTCTTCTAGTATTCGTGTCGGGTTCGCCGTAAAAATACAATTTCAAACCGTACACTCTGTGTGCGGTGTACGTAACTGACTGAATGTAGGCGACGCTACCGTGAACGGTCGCGTCCAACACACTCACACTAGCCTTCATTCAGCCCAGGAAGCTTAGCGCTTTTCCGCAAATTGTTAACCGCCGGACCTCACAACCCAGTCACTCGTCGAAAAATCTGACAAATTTACGAGATTTGCTGCAAACCTCCAAGCTTCAGGCTCCTCAAGAGCAATAGACGCAACTGTTTGCATTGATGACGTATGAGGTTATATTTGAGGATTTCTGAGTAAGGATGCATCGAATTCGCTGACAGAAGTGTGAAGCGTACACTGTCAGTTCACGCCACTGGCACCTTCTGTCGCTCTCGGTCACGGTACCATGCTCTCAGTACCACGTCACAATACCAATACGCACCAGAACTGAGCAAACGTGACAGCCGAAACCAACCGAGAAGCGATAATAAAACCGTGCTTTATACGTAATCCAGATGACGAACATTTGCGGAGAAACTGCAGGTGCATACTGACAGCTGTGAACAGCAACACGTTCACGGTATTAAAAACAATGTTTATTTTTCGTTCCTCTTCAATGCCGCTCACTTGGCCTGTATTGACATCGGTGTACAATTTACGGAAGCGCCGCTAACCGATGAGTCAGGATGGATCCCTGGGTTGTTATTTATTTATATTTTTAAAGCTGCAAACAAAGCTGTTCCAATTCCGTTGCGGACGCGGATTACCTTGCGTGAATGAGCAAACTCGCACTACGTACACATTCTCGCATCAATACGTAGCTCATACAAGTCAAGGACAATTTAGCAACAATATCCCATTACAAATCAAATCACGGCCACACTTTCACACAGACCTGCTGTAATTTCGCCACAACCTTCACTACCCGACGTAGAAGCTCACTGACGCTGCGGTGCGCAAGTGAGCCATCCCCATCCGCCATCGCATGGCTGCTCATCCTGCAGAGAAAAATTAAGAATTTTACCAGTCAAAGTTTAGACTCTCTTGTATAGTTCTGCATATCGAATTCAAAGCGGATGATTGACCAGAAATCCTTCATCGACTTTAAGAACATTCCACTTCGTGTTATAATTTGAACGAAAATGTTGTACTCTGAAGTGTTGGGGCGAAAGGACTTTAACTTTCTCAAGATTCTGTACAAATGTCAACACTCTTCGATCTGTGCGTAGTAACTCGACCATTTATGCCTAAGCTCAGTATTTTTCTCAAGATCTTGGCTTTTTCTGAATTGTGTGAGTAGAGTGGGAACTTTTTGGAAACCATAGAATGAGGCAATGATATCCAAAGTATGACAGTAAATTTCAAATTTCTTTATTTAAAGATCTGTAAATCAAATTGGTGGAAATACCCTGATTAAATGTGTTTATATATATGGCAGGGGATGAATAACAATTTACCACAGGAGATACAGAGGTAGAATGTTTCTTAAGTCTAGTACAATGGACAAGTTTGAACATAGCTACCTGTGGGCCCGAATAAGTTAAGTGACTTCTGGGGCATCCTACCATCACGTTATTCTAAGTTTTACAATACTGTTTTACCTAAATCATTTAACCTAGTTTCGCATTAAACTGATCAGTGAGAGAATTTACTCGATATTAGATATTTCATTTTACAAAATAGGTCATATGGACTGTATCAACAGTACACTCGATAAACGATTTAACAGTAGATTGAATATCGGCGATATTACCCATGGCATATTACATTATTGGAAACAGTCATGTAGGAGACAAGATTTTGACTTGATGATCTTACACGACTAATATTTCGATAGGAAGTGAGACCCAAGATTTCTTTTGAATACCTTGTAAGAATTACTATCACGGATCTCCGCAGGTATTGAGTTCCAAGTTTTAGTTCCAACGAAGAGGATACTGTGTTGCGACTGGGCTTTGAATAATAAGGAATCATGAATTTACTTCTATTTCGGGTTAAATGGTCGTGATGACCAGTTTTCGCAGTTAATAATTGTTTTAGGCTATTGTCGCCATCAATTGATAATGTTTTGTAAATGAAATTGCAAATGGAGATTTTGTAGAGATCCGAAAGTTTAAGTATTTGTATATTTTTGAATGAATCATTTGTGTGAGCATTATATGCTAGATTCTTTAACGCTCTGATGGCTCTTTTTTGCAGAGTAAAACTTTTATTGGTTTTATTTTTATCAGTTCCGTGCCATGCTTCTATTCCGTATTGCAAGTATGGTGAAATTAGCGTTCGGTGGAGCATTCGTAAAGCTGTTTCAGGCAGGTAATTTTTAACTTTATTCAGGATTCCGATGGATTTTGATAATTTAGAACTAATATGAGCGATGTGCTCGTTAAAGGTCAGATGTTTATCTATTATGATACCCAGAAACTTGCATGAGTTGGTTTCTTCGATTTCACCTTCGCCAATTTTTATGCGTGGGAGAGATACATTTTTCTTGCATGAGAATGTAATAACGTACTTATTTAGTCAGTAACAAGTTTAAAATAAAGCACGGAAAAATTGATAATACTCAACTGACAGACGAAAAGGAAAATATCGAAACGTTGATGAAGCAACGCTTTAAAGGGCGTAGCCTTCACATTGATCCATACTGCACGGTTATGAAATAATGACCTATGATGTTTAGAGCACATTGCGAGACTATAAATAAGACTGCCTATAAAACAAAAAGTTTACAGTTCAGTAGTTAGATCCTAGGAACATGTTTTGTGTGTGATCTAAAAATATCATACCCACACCACACCGGCATACGTCACATATGTTACGGCAATGGATAGAAGTCAACAAAGTAAATGTAAGAAATGTGTTGCACATGACACATTTCTCAAATAAGAAACAAACCAACAACTTTTTAAAAAATTATGGGTACAAATTGTATAACGCGTTATAACAGGGAGGTAAATGGTGTAAAAACCCGCAACTTATATAAATCTTTTTTTATTTAATCAAAATATATTTATTCTGAGACTTTACCTAATTGAAATTTGAAGAATTAAGTCACGGGACATCATGTGAGGGCGCGTCTGTAGTTTATTCTACAGCCAGCGCCACGAAGCAACACACTACCATTTGCAGTCTGAAATTTTGTTGATACTCTGTGTTCTTTGGCAGAAATTAGCGGTGCCGTGAGGGTCGCAAGGATTTGTTTACCCTCGGTAACTGCGGCAGGGCTGTCTACCCTCGCAGTGAGCAGCAGTGAGCAGCAGTGATCAGCAGTGATCAGCAGTGATCAGCAGTACGCAGCAGTGAGCAGCAGTGATCAGCAGTGAGCAGCAGTACGCAGCAGTAAGCAGCAGTGAGCAGCAGTGAGCAGCAGTGAGCAGCAGGGAGCAGCGGTGGTCAGCAGGGAGCAGCAGTGAGGCAGCAGGGAGCAGCAGTGAGCCGCAGGGAGCAGCGGTGAGCAGCAGTGAGCAGCAGTGAACAGCATGGAGCAGCAGTGAACAGCAGGGAGCAGCAGTGATCACTAGGGAGCAGCAGTGAGCAGCAAGGAGCAGCGGTGAGCAGCAATGAGCAGCATTGAGCAGCAGGGAGCAGCGATGAGCAGTAGGGAGCAGCAGGGAGCAGCAGTGAGCAGCAGTAAACAGTAGTGAGCAGCAGTGAGCAGTAGTGAGCAGTAGTGAGCAGCAGTGAGCAGCGGTGAGCAGCAGTGAACAGCATGGAGCAGCCGTGAACAGCAGGGAGCAGCAGTGATCACTAGGGAGCAGCAGTGAGCAGCAGTGAGCAGCAGGGAGCATCGGTGAGCCGCAATGAGCAGCACTGAGCAGCAGGGAGCAGCGATGAGCAGTAGGGAGCAGCAGTGAGCAGCAGGGAGTAGCAGTGAGCAGCAGTGAACAGTAGTGAGCAGCAGTGAGCAGCAGTGAGCAGCGGTGAGCAGCAGTGAACAGCATGGAGCAGCAGTGAACAGCAGGGAGCAGCAGTGATCACTAGGGAGCAGCAGTGAGCAACAGTGAGCAGCAGGCAGCAGCGTTGAGCAGCAGTGAGCAGCAGGGAGCAGCGATGAGCAGTAGGGAGCAGCAGTGAGCAGCAGGGAGCAGCAGTGAGCAGCAGTGAGCAGCAGTGAGCAGCAGTGATCAGCAGTGAGCAGCAGTGAGCAGCAGTGAGCAGAAGTGAGCAGCAGAGAGCAGCAGTGAGCAGCAGTGAGCAGCAAGGAGCAGCAGTGATCAGCAGGGAACAGCGATGAGCAGCAGGGAGCAGCGGTGGTCAGCAGGGAGCAGCAGGGAGCAGCAGAGAGCAGCAGTGAGCAGCAGGGAGCAGCAGTGAGCAGTAGGGAGCAGCACTGAGCAGCAGGGAGCAGCAGCGAGCAGCGGTGAGTAGCAGTGAGCAGAAGGGAGCAGTAGTGAGCAGCAGGGAGCAGCGGTGAGCAGCAGTAAGCAGCAAAGCAGTGAGCAGCAGGGAGTAGCAGTGATCAGAAGGGAGCAGCAGTGACCAGCTGTGAGCAGCAGTGAGCAGCACTGATCAGCAGTGGGCAGCAGGGAGTTTAATATTTTCGTAGTTCGGTGCCTCGTCCAGTTATTGTCGGAAAACCAAATAAAGACGTTAATTTGGTATATATATTAACGACAACCTTATTACTGGTTGATGATATATTGACTCGTACTTTGCATTTTTCATAGGTTACTCGGTATTCTAAGCATTTAAGTAAAAAATATTTTATTCGAGATGTACCGCGTTTTACTCTCAATTTCCGCAACTGAGGATTGCTTGTGATGCGTTTCGACAATGTTTCACGACCTGAAATCTCAAAAAAAAAATTACAAGGAATTGAAGCATCCCTCAACAATAAAAAGAAGATAGTCTCAGAAGAACCATTTAAAATGAAACCGTATACAGTATTCTTTTACATTCGGTATATTTACGGGGCACGCCCAGTTTGGCTAACTAAGCGCGCGTGTTCGAGACAGGTTCGGTACTTTTTTGTTCCGTGACCCCGCGGCACCGCACCAACGTGTCAGTAGTGCCAAGCTGGCCACGGTGATGCTCGTCTCGTGATTGTGGCATTCCTGGAGCTTGTTGAGTAGTGAAAAACGTAAAGCAGAACACTGAAATATAGGTGAGTTTAATATTAACTAATTATTTATAGTTTTAATTGTTTATTAAATTACGTTGGCTGATAATTTTTGTGGCCTAACATATTTCTTTACCATTTACCACTTGTGATTTAAGCAGCTTATTGATATAAGTAGCTAACAAAGATTTTGAAAGCTTACTGTTTTAAGTCATTAATTATATCAAACTCACAGTCATGTAATGATAATATGACTTATAGTACAATTTTGTTTAACTAAAATAATTATTACCAAATTGTAAACAACCTGTTGAAAAGCAATGAGAGATGCTTGCAAATTTTTTACACAACTGTTCCTAGAGCAACATTCTATGGTATTCAGTACTGACAAGTCAAAACCCTGGGAGTAACAGCAAGATGACCAAAGTGATTACAATTATTTCTAAACACGTTGACTGTGATTGGTTAAACTGATATTTAATATTCTACTCAAATTTAAAGTCTAAAGTGATGAGCAAGTTTATAAATAGCAAATATGAATTAGGTTCATTAAATACCATTTATTTAAAAAAGAGTGTTAAAATTTTTCAAACAACTCATCATAGGTTATTTTACAGCAAGACTAATCAAAGCACAACTTACTGGTGGATCATAAATGCAAGCAATATGTTAAAATTAAGTAATTATGCCTTGAACTACAAACTCTTGTTTGGTTCTGCTGTGCTTCTTCAAGACCATAAAAGTGAAAAGAAAATGAGCATTAATTCATAACATATGCTTCAATAAATAACAGAATTACAGGTTCATTTTAAAAATGTTGGTGAAAGTATCAACAGTTACTGTGCAATGAATTAGGCCTAGTGAAATCTGAAATGATTTCATCTTCCATTCCTGATTTGTTCTCATTTTCCACAGAGTTCCTACAGTAAGTGTTCCCCACAGCCAAGAATGGCTGACTCTCCAAAAATAAAAAGGGAGACTCCTAGTCCAAGAGAAAGCCCTGATGCAGCAACAGCCTGCCTGAAGACAGAAGAAACTACTTCTGTTGATTTTGAAGCTGTGAAGGTAAGAAAGTTATCAAATCTATCATTCCGTGAAATGTGTTAGTATTCTAATTTTTGAAATGCAATTTTCACTGTCAAATTTTCCAGTAATAATACTTTCTCTACCATCATTATATAAATTTTGTTCTGTTCTTGAAGTTTATTTACTATTGTTTTTGTGTATTGTTTGGTTAAACCTAAGTGAATTAGGTTAGACATAATTGTGCACTTTATAATTAATAGCATTGATGATAGGGTGCCCTAGGAGTTGCTGAACTTATTTGGGTCCACAAGTAGCTATATTCTGATGTGTCAGTTGTACTAGGCTTTAGAAACAATCTATTGCTGCATCTCTTGTGTAAAATAAATGTCAATAATTGACATTAAAACCAAAATGTATACTAAATTGAAAACAAACTTGGGTAATTATTTTTCCTTTGTGACATTTTTTCTACAAATGAGGCAAAGTAGCAAAAAATCTCTATAATAGTCTGGTAGGGTTGAGGGAAGTAATGAAATAAACCTCTTCTTATAGAATGCTGCATCTGAGATGTCATTTTTTTATGCTCATTTCATTCTTTGGTATCTATCTTGTTTCAGAATACAGATACTAATAAAAGTAAATATAAGTAAATTTGCTGTGGAAAGTAAACCTCCTTCCATTAATTTATGATCAAACATGAAAATATTTGTTTCACTATTACCCCTCTACAGGAAGAAGATGTATGGACTGTGTTGGAGTCGACTGAATCAAGCAATGTTGCCAAACATGAGCCATTTGGGCTTTTGTCTGTGAGTGCCACGATGTCCCAGGATGAAGTCAAACTTGATGCTCATGCTTATGTGATAAAGGTAAGCTAGTCAGATAAATTCTGCTACACCTGAGGCTATATGATTGACATTTTTTTAGTATGAGATTGTTGCTGGCAGGAATTTTAATTCCAATTATATAGGAAATCTGTGATGTTACAAGTTAAATTATTATCCTCCTCAGCCCAAATGACAACATGAATGTTCTATCAAGAATTTTGCTCTTCAATGTGTAAATGCATCAGCCAGGGGCCTTTGAATTTTGGTCGAGTTGTGTAATTTAGCCTTGCTGTGTCAGTGTGCTACTCCCAGATCACCAGAGATCTCGGATTCCATTGGTTATTTCTTTGTGAAAACAGTGGGAGCCATTTAAAAGCATGATGTTGATGTTTGAAATTGTAGTTTATTTGTATTATTTTCCTGTTAATTTCTTTTCAAAGCATTGCCTTGCAGCTTATCTTTTAATACCATTTCCCCTCAAGGGGACACAACTATTGTCTCCATGAGAATTTGTTAAAAGATAATGGTTTTTGTTATTTTAAGGACTTTTTTTTTTTTTTGGTTCCCTGCTGGCCTATTTTTTCAAAACCTACTACTTTCTTCTTCAACATTTATCTTGTTTTGTAAACTTCTTTCTCAACTCACTCTTTCTATGCCTTTTCTGCATAGATTCTGCATTCCCTTATCTCCATACTAAATGATGCCTTCATTTTTTTGACACGCTCTTTTTTTTTTAGCAGTTAGGGAGGCTTAAACTAACATTTAATCTAATCTAATCTTTTAATACCATTTACACGTCGCTTGAACTAAAGCTACCAAGGACATAGTTGTTTTTTGCACCAAAAACAGAATCCTGGTGTCCCGCCGGGACAAAGACAAAACTGTTAGTTGTGTAAGTATTTTCCAAATCCCATATTTCCTGGGTCTTCTAACTAAAACACGGACTCCAGTGAGAGTACATGTACATCAAAAAAGCATATATCTACTAAGGAGAGTAACTTTCTTCTATTGAATGATAATTGAGCCTGAGAAGATGTGTTTCATCACCCTTATCCTTCTACAGGGAGAAGCTGAGTGGCCATCTTTGAAATCAGCTGCTTCCAGCAACGTTGCGGTGCACGAGTCACTTTTGCTTTCAGCTTCAGAATGTGTCGTGCAACCTACAAGCTCAACGCTAAGCTCTGGCTCCACGAGTAGCTTAGCTGACTCATTGAAGAAAAGGGTATGTAGTCTTATTTTTGCGTTATCGACTTTTATGAATCATACCTACAGGTCATTATTCATCTATGTTTCTCCCTGATTTGACACTTAGTGCACCCTGACTGGAGTGTACTGTGAAGTAGTTTCAGCCCTAGGTCCTCACTGGCATGCATTGCAGAGTAGTAGAAACTGTAGACATGCATGCGATCCATCTAATCATGTAACTAAGTATACGCCTCAATTGTACGCACGCCGTTGGAGAGTAGTATGTATACGCCACAAGAGTAGTTAGTAGAAACCGTACAAACAATCAATCCATCTTGTGCTCGACGTAGCCGAGTGATTAAGAAGGCCCCCTTCCGTGATGGTGTCGAGGGTTCGAATCTCGGCGCTGCGTTGCGAATTTCCCCGTTGAGAAAAGGTGAAACTCAAAGCACAATACCCCACTTTACCAAGGTGTCAGAAATGGGTACCGGCTTGACCGGGAGTAACCGTCATGGCGTTCTGATGTTAGTTATGAGGCATTTGAAAAACCAACGTACAAGATGATGTGTATCAGGCTTGATCAATTGGAATAACGGGTCCTAAAGCATCCTTTAAGTGTAAAGTCTTTTCAACTCTAGACCCTCACTGGCTTGCATTGCAGAGTAGTGGACACCGTAGCCACGCGATGGATCCATCTAGTCCTCCTGTAACTAAGTATACATCAGAATAATGTAACAAGCATTGCTGGTATCGATTGATTTATTAATTTGCTTTCATTTAAGCTTCTATTTAGTATGTTTATGTTTTCTATGCCATTCCTAGCAGGCTGTGCAAATGAAGACGCTTAAAATTCAGGCCCTTTTGGTACTGATATTTCAGGTAAATAATGCGCTGCTGCAGAGTTGTACACTACTGAAACATTGTTGTAGTGACTGCAAAAGTCCTACCTTTTGATACTGATAATGCAAATATTATTGCAGTGACTCAATGGTTTGTTAACTTCAGTAATGCACTGCCAGCACCTGCCGCTAGCGCTGGTTATTTCTACTTGCTGCTACAGGAAGGCATTCTGGTCTGTCAGCATAGTAAGAACTCGACTGTATGATTCGTACCCGTGTGTATGTTTTGTTTCATTAGGCAACAGTTTCGAAACATCTTCCTTAAGCCAAAGTAATTTCTAGTTCATAAATTGAACATCGCAATTGTGTAAACTGTTCAGTTTTTAACGTCCTTATTTTTAGGTACATTTGATTATTTTTAGGTGGCTAGTTTGCCTGTAATCGCATTAATTTCTAAATAACTACCTACTGTTCATGTAATTTTTATTATTTGCAGTTTTCCATGTATCTAAGTATTATACATGCATATTTTTCTGGTTATTTGATTTTTTATTGCTTCAAACTTATTTTTTTCAGATAGCTGCCCTAGGTGAGCAGCGGAAGGCTCTCTACGAGACTCTCCGCAGGCTGCCTGCTTCCGAGAGTTCTCTTCCTAAGAAGCGCGTGCGCAAAACTAAAAATGCCAGGGCCAAATGTCCAGAATGTGGCAGACATAACTCTCACCTTTCTCGCCACATGGTCAACATTCACGGCTGGTGTAAAGAAAAAGCTTCAAAAGTGCTTCTGTTATCTAATCAGCGCAAAAAGTACACATATGAAGAACCAAGGCCTGCACCAAAACGTGTAAGACCTCGAGTTAGAAAAAATTGCCCTGTTGATGGTTGTTTTGCATCTGTTCTGCGCTTGAGCGAACACATGGCTCAGGAACATGGCCGAAAACGAAAACCGTCCAGCCTTTCTGCTACCCAATTCCACGGACCAAGCAGCAGTTAATTTCTTTGAGGCTCGATTTTCAAAGTATCGCCTTGCAGTTTACCTTTTAATACTATTTCCCCTAAGTAGGATACAACTATTGTACTTGTAGTGCCCTACCTTAGTTACCCCTCAAATCTTGATTCTAGTTTTTTCGTGTTCAGTAATCCTAAAATGTCTCAAAATGTAAATTCATTTAGTGAAGAGATCACACTTCTCCGTTGCGTATCACCGATACCCACTGCAAGAGAAGTATAAATAAGGCCACACGACACCGAGGAGTTTAGCTGACTCCAGTGAGAGGAAATGTACCTGAAGCAAGCATATACTGTATTTACTAACGAGAGGAACTTTCTTCTATTGAATGATAATTGAGCCTGGAAATGTGTGTTCTATCACTCTTATCCTTAAAGGCTTGAACATTTATTCTAATCCTGACTTACGTTTCGTGTTCTTTTCTTTTGAAGAGGAATTACCGTAATTGGAAATTTTCTCCGATAGAAATAAGTAAGATTCTCAAACTGATCTCAACAATAACGGGCCAGTCTGCTCTCGTCAGTGTGCCACGTGCGCTTAGCAATCATCAGACGTAGTCTTGCCTGCCTCGCTGTAGAATTAACGTGTGTTTTCTTTCATTTGTTCTGTATTTGGCTTTGGTCAGTAGGTATTTGGGCAGGCCATATTTCTGTTTCTGTGTCACTCTTGTGATTGATCTGCGCACGATGCTAATGGTTATTTCGTCGTGGGAAACTGCATTTCCGATTTAAAACTTTCCAGCTAAGGACACCACTTGTGGAGTTGCTGGCCACCAGAGTTATGCCTCAGACGCCTAGAAGTGTTCGGCAACTGTGCTTTTTGTTGATTTTGGAAGACTTTTTTTTTCTTGAGTATTGTTTGAGTCTTTTTTAGTTTTAGTTTTTGTATTGACTTGGTCGTTGTGTGGTCAGCTTATGCGATTGGTTTCATAAGATAAAATTTAGATACTTGAGAACTTGGAGGGTAAAAAGGAAGGATTTTTTCGTTCTTCATAACCTGCGGGACAAGATATTTCCATCATGCTTGCACCAGGCGTTGTGTTGACTTGACTTTGCTTAGCGTAGTTGCCAGGTGAGCATCACGGCAGTAACTCCTTGAGCAACGTCCAACTTTGTAAGCTAGTAAGAATTCTTTGCGCGAAATGGATAAAAACGCCATGAAATTGAAGCCCTAGCCATTTAACACTTAGACTGGCACAGGTAAAACTGAACTTTAGTATTTAATTAAAGTCAGTTGTAGTGAGCAGTGTTCGAAATATCAAACATTAACTGGATTGTGTTTTCATTTAGTTTTAATAAAGTATAGTATTTTTTTGAATTGAGTTTGTGACTACAGGTTGGTCACCCCTCAGGGGGATACAACTATTGTATCTATGGGGATTAGCGCTCCCAGGGGGACTATGTGAGGGCCCGAGCTGAGAGTTAGGTAGGCCTTCTTTTTGTTGAAATAAAATGGTTTTTGTTATGTTAGGGACCAACTTTTTTCGGTTCACTACTGTCCTGTTTTTCAGCACCTCTGACTTTCTTCTTCAACTTTTATCTCATTTCATGAACTTCTTTCCCATCTTACTGTTTCTATGCCCCTTCTGCATAGATTCCTCATTTTCTAATCTCCATACTAAATGGTGCCTTCCTCTTCCTCTCTTCGATACGCTCTATTTTTGCAGCGGTTAGGGAGGCTTAAACTAACTTATAATCTATCACCTACAGGTTGGTCAGCAGCATTATGAAAAATCCCTCCGTGTACCACCGGTGGCTCACGTCGCAGTTTGAGTGTTTATAAGTATATTTTGTGCTAGACATAAAAAATCACAAATTCAGTTCTTGATCATGACTTACGGTGTAAGACCAGTTCGTATAATGCTGTATTTTTTATTAAAGGCTGTTACTGTACTTCACTGACTCTCAGTATCCCCCTTACGGTGCTGCAATAAGCTTTTCGAGGAATGTTTGGTTTCATGCTTTAGACAGCGGAATGTTGCAAGTGACCAAGGAAAATGATATAAGGCAAAAATGAAAATACCTTTTTTAAACTGATCTTTACAAGCATCTTTAGTTTACAATTGTAAAACAGTAAGCATGTATAAAAAAAGTGATACTTTCGTAAGACTAAAACTCGCACCTGCGATAGTTAAGGGCCGATTACACTGGTATCCATTTTGCTGCAGGCTCACGTGTAGACGCCTCGTGTGGAGCTTCACATGAGCCATGTGCGTTTAGACTAGACATGGAGCGTGCCACGGAGCGCGCGCTGCTCAAATTAGAAAATCAGTCAATGTGTGGCCAGCTGCTATTAAAGATGGGTTACAGTCGACGAGGTTGTCTGAATATTGCTGCTGCATCATAAGCTACGTAACCTCTTTTTTATTTACATGAGTGAAATGATACTATATTCGTTTATTTTCATTCATATATAATGGAAAGCAGCCTCCTTATATTCGCAGCTTATGGTCTGCCAAATGCATTGATGGGGTTACTAAATTTCAATTAAAAGCAATGTAGTTTCTCGTGGCAGCGTTATGTCAGCCGTAATCGATGAGCAAAGGGCTGCGACCTAATCTGATAACTGCTAATTACACACTGACCGGGGACTGAGCTGCGAGGCTCACGTGCGTCGCGCCTCACGAATTCGATCAGAGCGAATAGGGAACTTCGGGCTCACACACACATATATGAAAAAACTTTAGAAAGAAAAAACTTTATTTCCAATAGAGATTGTACAATATTACAATCATTGGTTTTTAAATATCTTAAAGTTAATACACTTAGATGATACACACACATGAGTCTTGTAATACCCATGTCACTAGTCGAAAAGAAATGATTGAGGGCAATGTACTCCTAATCTTGCTTAATCTACATTTGATAATACATGTAATGATAATTATAAGAGATAACACAATTTCATGGACGATGCATTTTCATTGTGGGGTGAAAACACTTTTGACAGTTTACATGTACATGACATAATACTTCGCAATTATTGATGCCAGGAAATAATACATGAATCGCTTGTTTCGGCCAATGTTCAAAAGTGTCATTTTAAGGAAGCATGAAAAAAATATATAAATACATATCCGTATACATATATATATACGTACATATACATATATATATATTTTACATCCACACAAACACACACACACAACACACACATATAAATGTATATATATATATATATATATATATATATATATATATATACATTAAGCATGAGGGGCAAGAAGTTTATAAGTTTTGTATTTCTAATTCAACAATTTGAACATAACGGTCGTTGGTTAATAAGCATTTTATTTAAATATAAATGGATTATCGCACAACAAATGTATAGTTTGTACATGAATGCTTTACAATAATAAAGAGATGACGAGTTAGGTAATGTTACAGGTTGAGAGCGAACAGAAAAAAAAACATTATCTCTACTAAAATGCTAGTTGTCAGTCTAGTACACGCATATGTGCACATATACATGTAAATATATACACATACACATGCACACACATACCCACGCACATACTTACACCAAACTCGTAAGCATACACAAATGCATTTCTATTCATCGAGGCAATTACAATACATACGCATTCTATAAAGTGTCAAACGCATAGCGTGCACACGTACACATATACACCGTAAGCACAAGTAAGCATGTGCGCAAATATCAGCGTAATCTAATCAGTATAAACCAGCATTCCAATCGGGGGAAAAGGAAAAAATATCTTTTATTATAGCATGAATTTTATAAAATTTCCGTACTGAAATTAATGGCACAAAACAGTCTACCTAAGTCAGAAACATGAAAACGATTGTGGGACGTGAATAAGCAAGAAAACATTAATGTCCTATAAGGGTTTCATATTAGAAAAAAATCACATTAACTTTGAAATATGGCGCAAATTGTCGGCAATTGATTAACATACAGATGTACATGGGTATCACATTATTATGAGCATATAACTATAAGCATTATAAGCATATTACTGCAGTATAAATGGATGATCACTGTCGATACCGTCGTGCGGTCGACGTAAGGGTTCGTGGAAAAGGGGGGCTGTCTTCCGTGCAGCCACCTTTTTCCAGGGCGCCAGCTTTTCTTCGCAGCTGCTCTTCCTGAGGCTCGTGCGGGTACCGCCTACGCCGTAATCAGTCCGCTAGGGCAACAGAAGTAAATTCTGTTAGTGCCGAACTACGGCGGTACCGTCGTGTGTGTGAGGTGAGGTTTGTGTGGGTACCACCTGCACCGTATTCAGTCCGCTAGGGCAACAGAAGTTATTTCTGTTTTGTGCCGAACTACGGTGGCACCGCTAGAGTGAGGTGTGTGTGTGGATACCGCCTACGCCGTATTCAGTCCGCTAGGGCAACAGAAGTAAATTCCGTTTTGTGCCGAACTACGGCAGTACCGTTAGGAAGACGAGCAACTGTCTGCGCCGTATGAGACCGCTAGGGCAACAGAAGTGAACTCTGTTAGTGCCGAACTGCGACAGCGTCTTCTAAATCGACAAAACTATGCGCAACAGTTCGTCCTTCCGAGGTGGCTCCTTAAAACCCTTAAAAGGCGAGGTTTCGTATGAGACTAATGCTTATTTCAATAAGGTGAAAGGAAAATTCTTTTCACTTTACGGTGTGATTACTTCGTTGATGCATCTCTTTGAAGGCCCTATTACATACACCGATATATTTTAACAAAGACAGTGATTTATTTTCTGTTGCAAAAATAATGCGTACAGACATGAGTTACTGCATAACAAGGTACAACACTCAAAATTGCATTTAAAATATAAGTCTTATTTTGCTATGTAATCAAAGAAACATTGGAATATCGACATGTAATACAAATGATATTTAAGGGCTAACTAAAGTAAATGCAAAAACCCAACATCAGCGCAGAGAAACAGACAAGTCGGCGTTCAGGGAGCTGGACACATAAAGAAAATACTTGGGATTATGGGTAACTATCACAAAAGGCTCGACAACCCCTGTGCGGCCTGACACGCCCGGGGGAGGGTGTCTCTGCTACGGTAGCCGAGACAGGAAATCCGCAAGGTGGTTGTCGACTCCCGAAAGGTGTTCTGCTCGGAACCTGAAAAGGCTGAAATACAAAGCCCAGCGTTTCAATCGGGGGTTCAACTTGTCTGCCTGTTGCAAATAAAGGACCGGTCGATGGTCAGTTTGTAACACAAATTCTCGTCCATACAGGTAGACCTCAAACTTCTGTAGAGCCCAGTATATGCTTAACGCTTCTTTTTCAATGGTAGAATAGTTTATTTCTGCTCCTCTCAGTCGACGTGAAGCATATGCTACGGGTGCGTAGTGACGGGAGTCTCGTTTGCTTGGCTGGAGGAGAGCTGCTCCAAGTCCAGTTTGGGAGGCATCTGTCCTCAGAATGAAAGGACATCTGGGGTCTGGTAACTGTAAGACCGGTCTCATGACTAACGCTGTCTTCAAACTTTCGAACAGATCTTCTGTTGTATCGGTCCAAGGTATTTGTTCTGGGGAGTTCTTCTTTAGGAAATCACGGAGTTTAGATGTCAGTTGAGAGTAGTTAGGAATGTACTGTTGGTAGTACCCAACTGTACCGAGAAAACTTCGGAGCTCCCGTTTTGTTTTTGGGAGTGGAGCTGATTTTAAGGCTTCGACTCGGTTCTCCAGAGGCTGGATCTGATTACTGCTCAGTTGATGACCCAAATACTGGAGGCTGTCAAATCCAAATTCGCATTTGGATGGCTTCGATTTAAGGCCATGTCGAGAGAGAGCTTCGAACAGTTTGGCTAATTCTGCGCGATGGTCTTCCCAGGTAGTCGAGGCGATTAAGATGTCGTCCAAGTAGACCTCAGTATCTTGCAGTCCTTCAGTGACTTGACGTATAAGGCGGGAAAAAGTGGCTGGAGTATTTGCTAGGCCGAAAGGCAGTACGTTGAATTCATAGAGGCCAGACCTAGTTTTGAAGGCGGTGTATTGACGGGACTCAGGGTGTAGAGGTACCTGCCAATATCCACTGGTCAGAACCATTTTGCCAAAGATTGTTTTGCCAGCTAAATTGGTGAAAATAGCAGTGGTGTCTGCTATCGGTTCGTCATCGAATACTGTCTGGCTGTTGAGGTGCCTGCGTCCAGACAAAATCGGTGGGTACCGTCTTTCTTCCGGACGGCAAGGAGCGGTGAATAGTAAGGTGATGTGGATGGCGTCACGATTCCCATCTTCATCCACCTCTCTAAACTTGACCGCAGTTCAGGCTCCAGCGCTAAGGGAAGTGGATACGAATGTTGAAGTCGAAAACTGGAAGGATCCTTCAATTTTATTTCATGAACTGCTGTGCTGGCTCTTCCGGGAGTATCTGTGAAAAGATGGCGATATTCTCCAAGTAGTTCCTGGAGTTCTGAGCGTTGTGTTGTAGTCAACGTAGAGGAGATGAGACAGTCTTCAATGGTTTCTCCGACGGGTGACGGCATCTCTGGTTCTTTCCGGTCGAGTTCTTCTTCTTCGCAGGTAGGTTCTAGGGCGAGGCCAACCGTTGTAAATGCTTCCTCTACTCTCTCGTCGTCCTCCTCGCGATCTGTCTCGCTTGGTGAGGCGGAACTTTGCTGCTCCCGGTCGTGGTACTGGCGAAGGAGGTTGATGTGATAAACTTTGTTATTTTCATCCACGTCCAATGTATAGGTATAGGTTCTCAGGCGTGATTTCACTGTATAGGGACACTTCCAAGTCATAAGTAACTTCTTTCGAGAATCGGGCAGAAATACGAGGACTTTATCTCCTTGCTTTAGAGTTCGTATCTTGGTACGTCTGTTGAAGAACTTGGCGCTTTTCTCTTGGCTCCCGTTTAGATTCTCGCGAGCGATTTTACATGTTTCTTTCAATCGGTGCTTCATTTCCATTAGATACTGAGCAGTGCTCGTGTCGTCTTGCAAGCTTTCATCTGTCCAGCATTCTTTGAGCACGGTTAAAGGTCCACGGACGCGATGGCCGTAGATGAGTTCGAAAGGAGAATACCCGGTTGAGGCCTGAGGAGCGTCTAGATAAGCAAAAAGGAGGGAAGGCAGATAGAGGTCCCAGTCTCGTGGTTTTTCTACGGCTAATTTCCGCAACATGACTTTGAGCGTGCCATTAAAGCGTTCGACTATGCCGTTCGATTGGGCATGATATAATGGCGTCAATCGGTGCTGGATACCGACGAGTTTCAGGAAAGCTTCGAAGGTTGCGGCTGTGAACTGAGTGCCGTTGTCGCTCGTTAGCGTATGAGAGAAACCAACTCTGCTGCAGATTTCGAGTAGCTCCTGGGCAACCGTTTCTGCATCTATATGTCTGAGTGGGGCTGCGTCTGCGTACCGAGTTGCTTGGTCCACCACGGTGAGAATGTATCGGTGGCCACGTGCCGAAGCTGGTTGTAATGGGCCTACCAAATCAACACTGAGCGCGGAGAATGGAGTGGTGATCCGTGGGGTTGAGATAGGTGCCTTTCTTGGTCGAGATGGAGCGTGCGTCTGGCAGGTATGACAGGAGTGACAGTATTGGACCACATCTTTTGCTAGGGACGGCCAATAAAAATCTCGTTCCAGTCGTGCCTGAGTCTTCTTTTGGGAAAAATGGCCAGCAAGTGGATTTTCGTGAGCCATTTCCAAGATTTGTGGGCGCACGCTTGCAGGTGTTACAAGTTGATGAGTTTCCTGACCGTCTCGTAACGTTTTCCGATGGAGAATGCCGTCATGGAGTTCAAAAGTAATGACTCTGCCATCCTTGAGCGTTTCTTCTTTTTCGGTGTCAACTTTCTTGAATAAAAGTTGAAATGTTTTGCACTCCCGCTGTAATTTCTTGAAGTCTGCTTTGTTGTGTTGCAATTTATCGACAGTGCTTGGTGCAGCAGGGGGATTTTCGATCGTTTTTGCTGCTGCCCTTGTGACAACGTGAGAGAATTCTGCAGCAACTGGTTACTCTTCATAGCCGGTCATCTGTTCTTCGAAGGAGGTGGTTCCGGGAACTCGGCCGAGAATGACATCATGGGAGAGCTCTTCCATGGCTACGGCTGTCACCTCTCCGTGGTAGTATGGGCAAACGAGAGAGACCCGGGCCAGAGGCGCCTCGAAAGAGTGATTGTTGGCCAGCCGAACGATAATTTCCTTCTTCAAAATGGCGTCAGCTGGGACGAGAGCCTTCTTGACAAAGACCGCCGTTGCTCCTCCATCGAGTAGTACTTGAACGGGTTATTGGTTCACGGTGCCAGAGCATGTTTTCAGCTGTCCCAATTCGATCAGCTTGTCCGAGGCGATGTGATTGCATGCGACTGGGGGAATATCGTCGTATTTATCTGCTTCTTCATGCGTTGCTAGATTGTTTACTCGAGCGGTAGTACTGGAGATAGGTGGGCTTGCATGGGCTGCTCCATTACTGTGACCATCACCTCGCCTCCTCTGCAATTGGCGGCACTCATCACTGGAATGTGATCGGTTGGGGCCATGGAAAGTACAGTAAAATCCAGTGTAAGGTCCTTGTTGTTTGCGCTGCGGAGTGTTGACCGATCCTGAGCTGGTGGGACCACCACGTGTGTGAGAAGTTCTTGGCGGCGTTCCTCGAGAGTTGTTGCTGGAGTTGGGTGATCTTGCTGGAGTGCTCGGGGCTCGGACAGGAAATGTCGAGCGTCGCTCTGGTGCTACTGATGCTTTGAGTGCTGGAGGGCCCGCATCCGTCGATGATGTCAGTGTGCGACCCTTACAAAGCTGATGGAGCGATATAAGAGGCCTTGCTTGTAAGAAGCTATCACCTTGCTCTCCTAGGCTTGCGACTGTGTTACCACCCCTGTCACGCAATTGAGTAGCGAGGAAGGGCGGCCAGCTTGAATAAGCTCGGTCAACAATAAGGAAGTCACGAAGAGTCTCGTAGTTGGCTTCGATGTTGTATCCTTTTAACCAAGCGTCAAAGGCTTGTTCGAGTCGCCGTAGGTAACGTGACATATTGTCATTTTCTTCTGGCTTCAATTCGTAGTAATTGGCACGTAGTTTGCCGGAGTAACTTTATGAGCATCTAGTAGGAGCAACTTAATTTCAGGAAGCTTGAAGCGATCTGCTGCGGGCAGGGTATCGATGAGTCAACGTTCCTTCGATGTGATCAAATTATGGAGCATGACAACAGCATCGACTTCAGTAAATCCCATCGCTGTGGTGTGAGTACAGAAGCGTTGCAAAAATTCGTCCATCCTTTCTTTCGTGGGATCGAATGAAGCCGGTGGAGGTACCTTCACTCTAGCATTTTGAGGAGCGATTTGAGCATCGAATTGTCAGAGTCTGAGCTCGTGGTCTCGTTGTGCTGCTTCTCGTTCCGCTGCTCGTTCTGCGGCTTCTCGTTCCGCTGCTCGTTCTTCTCGTTCCGCTGCTCGTTCTGCGGCTTCTTCCAAATGCCTCAGGTGGCCGGTAAATTCTTCCCGGTACTCCGCATCGGTGAGAGTGAGGCCGAGGGCTTCGACGTATTCTCGAGCTTGAGCGATGAGGTTCATCTTGTTTTAGTGATGCGGTGTCCGCGTAGTTGATTAGAACCCAGAAATCCCAGGCAACGTTGATAGTCGCGCAAAGCTTCTGGGTCCCTGTTCGGGCGCCAGAATATGTCGATACCGTCGTGCGGTCGACGTAAGGGTTCGTGGAAAAGGGGGCTGTCTTCTGTGCAGCTACCTTTTTCCGGGGCGCCAGCTTTTCTTCGCAGCTGCCCTTCCTGAGGTTCATGTGGGTACCGCCTACGCCGTAATCAGTCCGCTAGGGCAACAGAAGTAAATTCTGTTAGTGCCGAACTACGGCGGTACCGTCGTGTGTGTGGGGTGAGGTTTGTGTGGGTACCACCTGCGCCGTATTCAGTCCGCTAGGGCAACAGAAGTTATTTCTGTTTTGTGCCGAACTACGGTGGCACCGCTAGAGTGAGGTGTGTGTGTGGGTACCGCCTACGCCGTATTCAGTCCGATAGGGCAACAGAAGTAAATTCCGTTTTGTGCCGAACTACGGCGGTACCGTTAGGAAGACGAGCAACTGTCTGCGCCGTATGAGACCACTAGGGCAACAGAAGTGCACTCTGTTAGTGCCGAACTGCGACAGCGTCTTCCTAAAGGCCCTATTATAACACGGGGCAACAATTGCTCCAAAAAGCATCAACAGATGCTTCTGAGAGCAACGGACTGCAGTTGCTGGGCGAGTTTTCGTTTTCGCGCTTGTTCAAAAATCTCGTGCTGAGTCGTGCACCTCAGAGCGACGAAGCAGTGCTCGACTGAGCGTCGTAGTGTGAGGACGTTTGCGACACCGTCTCAGTCTGGTTCACTATGGTCTCGATCCGCCATACAATTGATAATAGAAGCCTTTCATCAATGTCATATGCTATGGGACACCGCCTCCCACTGAGCCAACATAAACTCGGTCCGCCATTCAATAGAAAGTCGAAGGATTTAACACTTTGACTGCGGCAACTAGGTATTAAGTTCACCACCAAACTCAAATTTTAAGTCAATTATAGTAAACTATTTTGAAAATACCGAACATAAAATGGATCGTGCCTGTATTTAGTTTTGATTAAATATGTATGAAAATTGAGTTTGCGGCTATTGGTCGGTCAGCAGCATTGTGGAAATTTCCTCCGTGTACCACCGGTGGCGCACGTCGCAGTCAAAGTGTTAATAAATGGCGCAGTAACCTATAATATGGAAGGCTAATAAGTCTTATATAAGCAATTAAGTATCATTTTAGGCATATAATTAGTCGTAATTTCTGTACAATTAAAGCAGAATATTACCATTTACCAAACATTCGTGACGTTTCATTTTCAAATGCTGTAACTTTTCCATATCTTGGAATGTCTATCAGGTAATATTTTATGATAAATAAAGTTGTCAGAAATTTGAAAAAGAATAATCCATAGGCTTATAAGTTTAAACAGTTTAGCTGAATATGATGTAACTATCGAATCCATCAAAAAATAGAAAAACATTACTAACTGCCACTAAAGTGTCAGGAAAAAGAAGATTGACTCTATGAAGTCAGGTAACTGAATGTGCATTCATTTTTAATTTTCTATCATAGGTAGCGGGTAGAAAAATAGGCAATAAGTTATTCAGCTTCTAATGATCAAACCATTTAATATATTTTTTAGGCTTGAACCTAACTATATCAATATACCAAATGAATGTGCTTAACACTTTGACTGCGACGTGCGCCACCGGTGGTATACGGAGGTAATTTTCATAATGCTGCTTATCGACGCAAACTCAATTTCTATAAATATTTGATCAAAGCTAAATGAAGGCACGATCCAGTTCATGTTTGGTATTTTCAAAATAGTTTACTACAATTGACTTAAAATTTGAGTTTGGTGTTGAACTTTATATTCAGTTGCCGCAGTCAAAGTGTTATTTAATTAAATTACTGTTCCTTTTGTTTATTTCTGTGCGGTATAAAAACACAAATTATTATATTTATATGCGAATATGAGCTGTAAAAAAGATGTTAAAAATTTATTACAGTATGATGGTTTTAATAGTGCATTTAATATTGATTCTCACAAATTAAATATTATTTTCCTGGAAGTCAATAATACATCAAAAGAATTATATTGAATCAATAGTCGTATGACCCTTCAATCTTATCCATTGTTAGAGAATAAAGACAATAAATAATGCAAGTACATTTAAAAACGCAAACCAGGATCTAAGTTTTGTATACGTTCTTAATGCTTTTCATTTAATGATGAAATGAAGATGTCGAATGCCGCAGTCACTGCGAGCTACAACCTCCCTCTACAATTGGCAACGCCACACTGGTTGTCTCGTGTGATAGCACCCACAAGTTGCGTCATTTCAGTCGCCGTATCCGAGGCAAAGTGGTGCCCCGTGTAATCAGGGCCTTAATAGATGAAACTATGCGCTATCGTTCGTCCTTCCGAAGTGGCGCCGTACACCCCTTGTTAGGCGAGGAACCGTATGAGACTAGAGGCTTGGTTACCAAGCAGTAAGGACAAATCTTTCAACTTATTTTTAACGACTCGACTGGTGAATTTCTTTGAAGTCCCTATTACATACACTGATATATTTTGACAAAGACAGTAATTTATTTTCTGTTGCAAAAATAGTGCGTACAGACATGAGTTACTGCATAACAAGGTACAACACTCAAAATTGCATTTAAAATATTAGTCTTATGTAACTAGGTAATCAAAGAAACATTAGAATATCGACATGTAATACAAATGATATTTGAGGGTTAACTAAAGTAAATGCAAAGACACAACATCAGCGCAGAGAAACAGACAAGTCGGCGTTCAGGGAGCTGGAAACATAAAGAAAATACTTGGGATTATGGGTAACTAACACAAAAGGCTCGACAACCCCTGTGCGGCCTGACAATCACACAACAAATTTATTGTTTTATTTTTACATGGATGCTTTACAATTTCATATTAGAAAAAAATCACATTATCTTTGTAATATGGTGCAGAGTGTCTGCAATTGATAAACACACACACATATAGGCACCATGACGGTCTAGTTTAATGCTTGCAAAGAAACGGAGAGGGATGACATAAAATGCAACCTTCGACTGGTTTATCTACTCTAGTGCACACAGGTGTACATACACACATATACAAGTAAGCATGTTTGCAAATGGCAGCGTATATGCAATAAAATCATAATACCTACGCATACTTCAAAACTGTTGTATGATGTCTTGAATTTCAAGACAATAATCGGGGGAGATTGTTCAGCAATGGAGATACCAGGCAAATGAGATTCATCAATACTTATTCAGTATGTTCTGTAAATAAAAATTATTTTTGAGACACAAGATGACAAGCTATTTTGGCTTTAAATTCTCTCGGTCTTTGAGGGATTTTAATACTCAGTGGAAGTTTGTTCCAGAGTAAGGCGCCTGATATGGACAGAGCTTTCTGTCCTAAGTGAGATGAACGATAGTTGACTAAAGACATTATTGTTTCTATTCGGTTTTTGATTGGTTACAGTGGGTGGATGGAAACGCACTATCTCAGCATTGCTCTGAGGAAGATATAACGAGGAGAATACGTATTGGGCCTTCTGCATGAGGAGCCTTTCTTGGATAGGAATCCAGCCGAGTTTATTGAGAAGAGGGGTTACGTGATCACTTTTTTTTAAATTACCGTTGCATACCACCTTAGCCGCAAAGTTCATGCACTTTTGTAAGTCCCTTTGAAGGTATTGAGGTAGGTCTCCCCATACTAGGTTGCAGTAGTCAATGCGCGATAACACCAGCGATTGAATGGCTAATAATCTGGACTTTTCGTCTAGCATACTCTTTATGCGCTGAAAAAACATCTAAGTTCCATAAATTTCGTTGCAAGTATTCTCAACATGCGATTTGAAGGACATGTTTCTATCAAACCAGATACCTAGATTTTTAACTTTTTCTGATGCATTAATTTTTTCATTTCCAACTGCAAGAGTAAGATCTGAAGTTTTTTTAATTGCATCTTTGGATCCAAAAATAATGCATTGTGTTTTATTAGCATTTAATTTGAGACCGTTTCGGTCGTGCCATGATAACAGGCTAGTCAGTAAAGCTTCGGCTTTAATTTGCGTCTGTGGTATTTCCGATACAGAACTTGTTATTGCAATTTGAACATCATCTGCATACATTGAGATCCGTGTGTTTGAAGGCATTGGAGGGAAATCATTAATGAAAATAGAAAACAATAGCGGACCAAGAATGGATCCTTGGGGAACGCCAAAATTGTTTTGAATGAATGGGGACAATTTGTTTTCTATGCGGACTGCATGAGATCGATTTGACAAGTAACTTTCAAACCATTGCGTGTCTATTCCCAAGTTCAGTATTTTACGTAGAAGTCTATTATGTTCGCCGCTATCGAACGCCTTAGAGAGATCGAGTAGCAGCAAGAGTGTTACATTCTTTTGATCGATGTCACTGTATATTTTTTCAGAGATATTGAGCAGAGCGTCTTGAGTGCTAGTATTTTTTCTATGGGCGTATTGATTTTGGTGGAGTAGATTTGACTCGTCCAGGTGAAATGAGAGTTGGTTTGTCACCACTTTCTCCAATAGTTTGGACATGACAGGCAAAAGACTGATGGGCCTGTAGTTTGATGCTATATTTAGGTCACCACTTTTATGCAACGGTCTAATAATGGGGTGTTTCCATTGTTTTGGAAACTTGTTGGTTACTATTGATGTATTAATTATCAGACGAATCCATGGTGCGGTAACAAGGAAACTGTCTTTGATATATTGAAGACTGATACCACCATGTCCAACTGCGTTTGTGTTTTTAGTGAGTATAAGATATTTCGTAACTCCGGCAAATCGACAGGGCGTGGTCTCTACTTGACATCAGTCCTCGAGGGTGCAGTGGGGCATGAATTTTCAATTGTCGTTTCATCTGGATTGGTACAAACCTCACTGAAAACTTGAACCCCTACTTTTGAAAAGAATGTGTTGAAATCCGTGGCTGTTGCCAAGGGATTTTCAAAATTACTTATACGATCTAAATTTTTATATGGGGCTACCTCACTAATGATTTCCCAAGTTCGTTTCGGGTTATTTTTAGCCGTTATCAGTTTCTGGTGGAAGTGAGTTTGTTTCGCTTCAGTGATTTTCTTTCGAAAATTTTTTTCATGTTATTTATATTTCTTTTATAAGGTACTGTTTGATCTATTGTTTTTGTACTCTCGCAAGTAAGCTTTCTTTATTCTACTCATCTCTTTAATTTCGTCAGTAATCCAAACAATCCGTTTTGGCTTGTTTTTTTGGTGACGTAAGGTGCACATTCGTCGAGAGCTGCTGTGAAGTTCTCGTTGAAGATGGACACTTGAATGTCAACATCGTCAGATTGCATCATTTTCTGGAATTCGGTGGACCTATCGAGTAGTTTTTCTTGAAATAGTTCTGCTGAGTAGTGCCTTTTCGAGCGATAAGTCATTAAGCGGTATTTTTGTCTTTCCTTTGCGATATTAATTTCACATTCTATAGAGTGGTGATCGGAAATCGAAGGTGATATTACAGTACTAAGTATTGCGGTGGGATTATTTGTGATTGCTAGATCGAGGAGAGCTGCAGAGACTTTAGTGATGCGAGTCGGTTCTTTGACCATTTGTGATAGGCTTAGTTTATACAATAGTTTGTTTAGCTGATTTTTTTTGTCCGTTAGGTCAACATTAAAATCTCCGAAAGCAAAGAATGACTTTTTTGCCTGAAGGATTTCTTTGAAGGTTTCCTTAATGAAATCTAGTGTTAGATTTAGGGGAGACGATGGGTGCCGGTAAAGGCTGCCAATGATTATTGATTTGTGTTTATTTATTCGCATTTCTAACCAAACCATTTCAATGCCTTCGCAAACTTTATTCGCTAAAAGTGAAGATGTTGAGTATATTTCTTTCACAAAAATACAAGATCCACTACCTCGCCTGGTTTTAGCGCCATCGAAGCGGTAAAACACGTAATCAGGAATGTTAAAAAATGAACTTTGGGTTCGTGAATCAAACCATGTTTCTGAAACACGCAAAATGTCGATTTATTCAGTGACCAAAATTACTCTGATTTCATCCAATTCACAATTCAGGCTTCGAGCATTTATATGCTTGATTTTGATTTTACCTATATTAGCACTCTTTTTAAAGGTAGCAAAGTTACGATCTCGATGGGATCGTTCAGGGGATTTATCGATTTTGTCTACTTTGCCAGGGGTGTTTGGTCCAGCATCTGCTATGTAAGAAAGTCTACTATTTGGTTGGGCAGCGGCAGTCTGTCAAGATGAGATAACCCCGGTCTGATTTTTGCCTTGTGTGACAAGAGCACTGTGGTGATCGTTTTGACGATGGAGCAGTAGTGGAGGGTTATTATTTGATAACTCTGAAAAGAGATTAACCGATATTTTCAAAACACAATGATCCTGTTCATCCAGGACGAGAAGTTTTTGGCCTGTCACATTTGAAATGATTAGTGGTATAAGGTCTACAGCAGCTGGATCAAAATGTTTGTCGTCAATGTAATTATCTATGAGGTTTTGCAGGTCTCCACTGTTCTTGTCAACAAACTTAGCGTATGTGATATTGTTTACTTTACTCTCTGTTTTGATTGCAGCCTTTAAGGAATTGTAGTTCCATTTTGATGCTGGTTGTTTTGTAAGTAGATGAGCTACTGCATGGAGGGAGCAATGTCCATCGGCTTTGGTGGGAATCAGCTGATTTCCATGATCGTTCCAATTCATCCATTGTGGAATTCAAGCGTTCACAAATGGGGCCGGAGGCGTTGTTTTTCTTGCTTTTTACGTCATTAAGAGGTTCTGAGAGGTGCGGGGAATTTACATTTTTCTGGCTCTGAATGGGCCAGCTGTGGTGATTTCTTGTATGGAGATTTGCAGAGAACGGAGAAATACTCATTTCATTTCTATTTTTCTGGTGATGATTGTGCATGCAGTTGGGTAGTGGATTTACCATTGATTTTTGACTGCAATTTTGCAGCGATTTCTCTCTTCCTGTTGATTTCACTGCTTCCGAGTATGTGATTGGATGTTGTTTTATACTCGTGTCTAAGAGATTCTTTTCATCCTCTGTATCAGCATTGGATAGCAATGAAAACCTATTTTTTGTAGGCACTCCGCAATTTTTTGTGGCAAAGGGAGGAGAGGGTTTGTTAGATGAAGGCAAACATCGGTTTATGCTGCTGGAGGTTTCACGTGGAAAGGCGGTCAACTGAGAACAATCATTCAACTCATTCTGCTGTTTTGCATAATCATTAGAGTATTCAATTTCTTCATTCAGGTCATGGGAGTTTCTGAGACAGGAGATAAAATGTGAAGTTAGTCTCAGAGGTGATCTTAAAGCAATTTGTTGAAGAAAATGATGCGTATCTTCTCGCGTAACAGGCCAAGTGCGGGCATTGTTTTAGGCTTCATTAACAGTAATGGTTTTTACATTTGCTCGCAGCGGAATCAGTTCAAGACCAATTTTTCTGCACAGGCTCGATGCCATGTAAAATGGCTGACCACTGCAGACACTCACCACATAAATATGAGAAAAAAAATTCTTTGTCATGATCAGACTTCTTAACTTAGTAAGGTTATGGGATGAGAGGCTGAAACCTTTGAAACTAATTATACAGTTCCTGAAAGGAGGTGCGCGTTCAATTACATCATAGAGATCATTTAGACGTTCCGAAGTTATGGTCTGAATCCTGCATGCGCTATCAATGTCATCTCTGTTGATTTTTGTGAGACTATTGTCTCCAACGAGAAAAGTGTCTAGAGGGGATTTCGCATAAGGATGGCTACTCGCAGCTACCACCGGCGTAAAATCATGAGCGCTGATACAATAATTTAAAGCAAAAAGCTGTTCTGTATTCATTTGAATACTTGACACAGTGGAAAAAATCGACGCTGGGCTTAATTGGGGGACAATTTTGTCTCAAAGCTTTATTGAGAAATTCAGCTGTAAGAGACAGCATGTTATTTATTTCGTGAATAGTTTGGGAACTGGTCATTTGGAGAGGATGTAAGTACCCATCAAACGCAGTAACAGGTCTGTTTGTATTGTTCTCCACTGAAAGTCTTAATTTATCCTCGCAGTTTACGCTCTGAGGCACTTTACTGCCAGTGCCAGCTGCCGCACATGCATTTTCAGACCTAACTCCACCGCCTGAAATGCCTACACACAATTTATCATTAAAATTATAATTAAAATTACCCCTTTTACATTCTGACTGGTTGCTCACATCGAAAATTTTATCGCGTTCCAACGTTGACGTTGGTGTTGGTGTCGTCGTCGTTGGTGAACAATTTTGAGCTTTCTAAGTGACGCAGGACAGGGGAGATGTCGCCATGACGCAATCGTTGGGACGAGACGTAGGAGGAGGAGCTGGCGGTGGTGCTGTGGCAGCTCCCGCCAGTGATGAAGTACAAGCAGCGCTTGGGAGGTTTTCGTCAAAGATGGGTGACTCTGCTGCTCGACTTTCTGTAGGGGACCTCTCCGTCGATTCTCTGTCGGTTGGCACTGGTGATGTTTTGGGAGTTGCGGTGCTTTCGTTGATGTCATACTGTTTCTCTGTCGGAGTTTTTGTAGTCATTGTGAGCGGCTTAGGCTCTTTAACGAGTGATTTCACACGCGAGAATTTTGGTGGTGTTTGCTTTCGTTTTCTGAACGGTTCAGGTATATTCCCGTTTTTGGGGTTTGAGTTTTCATGCGGCGCTGTTGTGACGGATGTTATTTCTCCAGATAAAGCTGCTTTCTGAGTAGCTGAGTGAGTTTAGTAATGAGACATTTTGAAGTTGTATTGGATGAGTGAATAAAAGTGAAAATAATTCAAAATTTTGTTCACTGTGTAGCTGTTAAGGAGTGAGTAACGATCGTCTTGGGTAGAAGGGTAATCGTTTACCCATGAATGAGGGCTAGCTTCTCATTTAGAATTTGAAACACCCAAAAATATTGCCACAAAAACATCACCTAAAAAACTTCACCAAAAACATAAGAAGATAGGGTTGCCCTTTAATGCTGGAGAAAGGAGGCGAGGAACTGGGAGAGTGTTGGTCGGCCGTGAATAATGACGACAATGACGTTCAGACTTTTGCAGTTTGACACATTTTACTCATTCAGTTTCTCAACGTTTCATAATTACAAAATTTGTAATCCCTCATTCACTTTTTATGTCACTATTTCACCAAAAGAAACGTTATTTTTTTTTATTCAGAGGAGGTTGAAAAATAGGGTGATTAACTTTCAACAAGAAAAATAGTCATCATTGAAATGTTTGCGGATGCGGGATTGCGTTGCTCGTTCACATTTGAAAACGAAAATGACCGCCTTTTAATGCCAGATGAAGAGAAGCCACCCGTAAGCAAGAGGGGGAGGGGTAGAGGAAAAGAGAAGGTAGAGTAGACATAGACGGGGGTCCGGGGGAGCAGGATGCTTGCGATGATCCAGCTTGGCGTTTCACGTTCGTCTTCTAGGGAAGAAAACAATACAATTTTTTCCGTGTGAAGATTGCTATGGTGAGCTATCCATCAGACGTCATATTGCTGAAAATTCGCCTCACGTTGTGGAATTATGTTCTAGCAGTGAACACAGATTTAAGTTAGCCACTATTACAGCGTGGCAATTTTTCCAAGGAGAGGGTAGGCTGGGGGGGAGGAAGGGGAGCGGGCGCAGACTTGGGGTAGCTGGGTCCTCATAGAGGTCTTTTGTTTCAGGGTGTCACATTTTATTCACTCATTTTGAGACCTTTAACATTTACAGAATTTATTTTCTCTAAATCACTTTTTCCGTCACTGTTTCACAGAGAGTTCTCAATAAGAGGACAGAGTTACTTTACTGGTAAAGCAATTTGAGCACAATTTTGAGGATTAAAGGTCGAAATTGAGCGTCATAGACACTCAACATAATTTTTTGCAATAACTGATAAAAATTACAAAAAGTTTATCACTGTGTTTAATGTTTGTCTTCACGAAATTCAAATTTGCTACTGCATCGGACCTTTTTTGTTTCCATGGTGGTATTCGTGGTACGTTTGTTCTATATGAGGAAGAGAAAGGAGCAGGTGTTGCGGTTGACCAGGGAGGGAGGCTACACCGAGGGTCGCTACACCGACTTCGAGTGGAGACAAAGTTTACAGAAAGCACCAGTCTGTTTTTGCGCAAAAAAATTGGTCACAACTGATTGTATTTAATTGCTGTTTTTCACATTCGCGATTCAATGAGGTAGAAAGCACATTCACAGATACTCAGTTCGAGTTTGGGGTTTTGGGAAAGTTTCGTTCCCTTACATTTTGAAATGTTTGACGCCGCGTTTACGCGGAGTGTCAGTTCACCTCCGTAGCACATGAACCTAGCATGAGCCTCAGCGGTGAGCCTCGTCTACACGAGTCGCGCCTCACGGCCGAAATGTCCCCTAGTGTAAACACCCCTTTAGTTTTCATCACAGATCAAGTTGAATAGAACTTTCAATTCTAAGTTTCAATCGCAATGAAACGTACCGGCACGTCGGCAGCAAAGTGGCAATGGGGGCAGCAGACCGATACAGGGGATAGCAAATTGGCAATGGGGGCAGCAGACCGATACAGGGGGCAGCAATGTGGCAATGGGGGCAGCAGACCAATACAGGGGGCAGTAAAGTGGCAACGGGGGCAGCAGACCGATACAGGGGGCAGCAAAGTGGCAATGGGGGCAGCAGACCGATACAGGGGGCAGCAATGTGGCAATGGGGTCAGCAGACCGATACAGGGGGCAGCAATGTGGCAAGGGAGGCAGCAGACCGATACAGGGGACAGCAAAGTGGCAATGGGGGCAGCAGACCGATACAGGGGACAGCAAAGTGGCAATGGGGGCAGCAGAACGATACAGGGGGCAGCAAAGTGGCAATGGGGACAGCAGACCGATACAGGGGACAGCAAAGTGGCAATGGGGGCAGCAGAACGATACAGGGGGCAGCAAAGTGGCAATGAGGGCAGCAGACAGATACACGGGGCAGCAAAGTGGCAATGGGGGCAGCAGAACGATACATGGGGCAGCAAAGTGGCAATGGGGGCAGCAGACCGATACAGGGGGCAGCAAAGGGGCAATGGGGGCAGCAGACCGATGTCGCGATACGTGAAAAGGGTTATTACTAACGTACGCATGAGAGGTTTTTCAACCTCTGCACTAAATAAATATAATGTACACCTTTGTGTTCGCATGAATACTACATAATGCATGGACAATAAAAGAGTGAAGACTAAAATTGGTTTATTTTTATGAACACGTGGGTTAAAATACGAGCACACAAAATATCTCAATGCAATGATTAAAGCACAGGGAAATGTTTGAATGAAGTGAAAAAGTGCGCACAAGTGCACTAATGCGAGATGCTCACAACAATAATCAATGTGGAATTCACCACGACATGGCATTCCAAAATGAAAACTTCCCCGCGGAAATCTATTATCAATACCCAAGAGCTGACAACGATTCACAAAAATGCACAGAATTATAGCAATCCCCACGCAACACAAAGCACAGAACAATGGACACATGCCGGTTACTCTTGACTCACAACAAGGTATCCAAAAATATAGAAATGCTTCGTATTTTATCGCGTTAACATCAGACACAAATTCATTACACAGCGTGCCACTTTTAATGCACTGTATGGCGTGCCACTTTGACTTCCACTAATACACTTTAAAGCACTGTTCAAAATACTCGATACCACAAATTTTCCACTCCTCTGGGATGCGTTGCAGGTGCCATCAAATTTCGTGCTCGTTCAACTCTTGGGCGCCCGCAATCATGTTTTTTCGCTGCGGCCGCTCTAATCGCAGGCGCCGGCCGGTGCTGACAAAATCGACGACGCTGCGCCCAGAGCGCTCGTTAGTTGCGCTCACGGCTCTCATTGCCCGAACAGCTTAACCACTGTGGAATTTGCGATTCCTGACGTTGTTGAAGATTTGGCAGCTGTTCGAGTTCAAAATGCATGTTGGAGTGTTCATGCTAGCTTGAAATCGACGTAGAACTGACATTTATGTTCTCTCTGGAGAACGATTTGACACATTCCTATACGTGCCGGTTGTCACCTCGAAGTTGTTGCGTTCCGAGCGTAATTTGATGCCGGTGGTTCTTCAGTGTCTGCTGGGTCCGTTGCTAACTTCTGGAGACTCGAAGGAGCAATGTATCGGCTGCAATTTCTTGATGTTTCTTCTCGAGTAGCAGATCTAACGGGGATCACGGCGGCGGCCGGACCCCCGAACCGTGCACCAAAAAGACCGTTTGTAGTCGTGTAACCAAGCGAAAAATCCCCCCGCCGATTTCTCTTCTCAGCTCCTTATAAGTCCTCTGCTTCTTTCCTTCGAGAACATTCCCGACTCATCTCGGTCCCTCGCCGTCTCAAAGTCAGTTCTTCTCTTTGATTGGTGAAGTTGTTCCTTGTTCCTGACGATTCCGCTTCTAATTGGTGCGTTATCTGACACACCTCCTTGCCTACTCTACTCCTTGATTCTCATTGGTGGAGGCAGACGCGGTCGACTCCATGAGCCAGCCCCTACCTCCTCGAAGCTAACCCTAACAATTTAAACAATTTAAACAATTTATTTACCACAGGTGATACAGAGGTAGAATTTTACTTAAGTCTAGTACAATAGTCAAATTTGAGTATAGCTACCTGTGGGCCCGAATAAGTTCAGCGACTTCTAGGGCATCCTACCATCACGTTATTCTAGGGTGTACAAAAAAGTTTAACCTAGTTCACTTAACCTAGTTTCGCATTAGACTGATCATTGAGATAATTAACTCGATATTTTATGCTGTATTTTACAATATAGGTCAAGTCGGCTATATTTAACAGTATGTTCGATAAAACGATTCAAGAGCAGAGAGAAGATTGGTTATGGTACACAAGGCAAGTTACATTATGACATTATCATTAGTTACATGTAGGAGGCAAGATTTCGACACGGTGATCTTACACGACTAGTATTCTGATAGGAAGTGAGACTCAAGATGTCTTTTGAATACTTTGTACGAATTACATTCACGGATCTCTGCAGGTATAGAGTTCCAAGTTTTGGTTCCAACGAAGAGAATACTGTGTTGCGACCTGGCCTTTGAATAATAAGGAAGCATGAATTTACTTCTATTTCGGGTTAAATGGTCGTGATGACCAGTTTGCGCAGTCAATAATTGTCTTAGGCTATTGTCGCCATCATTTCTTAATGTTTTGTAAATGAAATTACAGATGGAGATTTTGTAGAGATCCGAAAGTTTAAGTATTTATAAATTTTTGAAAGAATCATTTGTGTGAGCATTATATTCTAGGTTCTTTACCGCTCTGACAGCCCTTTTCTGCAGAGTAAAAATTTTGTTGGTTTTATTTTTATCAGTTCCGTGCCATGCTTCTATTCCGTATTGCAAGTATGGAGAAATGAGCGTTCGGTAGAGCATTTGTAAAGCTGTTTCAGGCAGAAAATTTTTAACTTTATTTAGGATTCCGATGGATTTTGATAATTTAGAACTAATATGAGTGATGTGCTCTTTGAAGGTCAGATGTTTATCTATTATGATGCCCAGAAACTTACATGAGTTGGTTTCTTCGATTTCACCTTCGCCAATTTTAATGCATGGGAGAGATACATCTTTCTTGTATGAGAAAGTAATATAATTTGTTTTATCGATATTTAGGCTTATTTTATTAGCTTTGAGCCACGATGAAACCTTGTGAAGTTCAGTATTTATACTCTCCACAATCATAGCAGGATTTTGGTTCGGAAGGACCGCAGAAAGCGTACTGTCATCGGCAAAAAGTATGAATTTGAAGAATGATGTAGATTTTACAATATCATTGATAAAAATCAGAAACATGAGAGGCCCGAGAACAGATCCTTGTGGAACTCCATGGCTAATTGTCTGTGGGTCTGATTTTGCGTCGTCAATGACAACGTATTGCTTCCGATTTGTTAGGTATGATCTGAACCAATCATGGGCAATCCCTCGAATGCCATAACAGTGTAGTTTCGATAATAGTATTTTATGGTCCACACAATCAAATGCTTTTCGGAAGTCAAGAAATACAGAGAAGACAGGCTTTCCTTCATCTATATTAGAATAGAGGAATTGTAAATGATTTAATATAGCCTGTGTTGTTGATTTTTTAGAGCGAAAACCGTATTGTTTATCGTAAAGAAATGATTTTTGTTCAAAATAAGAGTACACTTTTTTATACACAATCTTTTCGAATACTTTGCTAATAATTGGTAGAATGGAGATAGGTCGATAATTGTTTACACAGGTTTTTTCACCTTTTAAAGATAGGGGTTACTCTAGCAACTTTGAGGGAGTTCGGGAAAGTGCCTAGTAAGAGAGACTGGTTAATAATATTTGATATCAGTGGGGCTACAATGTCAGCAATAACTTTAAGTACTTTAGTCGGAAACGTTTGTAACCCACTCGATTTATTTTTCATGTTGTTTATGCACGTAATTACATCGGAGGAGTTTGTAGGCGTAAAGAAAAAGGAGTTGGGTTCTCGAATATGATCCATAAATTCCAGGTGATCAGTAGGTTCACTTGGAATACCATCAGCTATTGTTTTCCTTACGTTTACGAAGAAGTTGTTAAAGAGATTAGCAATTTCTTTCTTCTCATGATATTATACATTATCTTGAACAACATATTCAATTTTTTTTTTATCGGCATTATTCGGTTTACAGCAGGAGTTAAGGAGATGCCAAGTTTTTTAACGTCAGTTTTGAATTGAGTAAACTTAAGCGTAAAGTAGTTCTTTTTGATGTTCTTATCTGGTTTGTTACATAGTTTCTGAATCGGTTATATGTTTCTCTAGATATTCGTCCTTCGCAAAGGAGGGCTAGGTACGCTTGACGTTTCTTTATATTTATCACGATGTCTCTAGTAATCCAGGGCTTTTGTTTATTTTTCGAGGTAACTGTACGAGTTACAATTGGGCAACACTGATTGTATGCGGTCATTATAGTTTCAGTCAACTTTACTACTGCTTCATCAATGCTCGTAGTATTGTTGTTTTGTTGAGAGATGTGCAATGTAGGCATTGATTCTTCTAGAACGGTGCGCATTTCTTCAAGATTTGATTCGTTTATTTTACGATATGAGTAAGTTTCAGCCCGTGCCTTGGTGCAAGCAATATAGACATTTTTCTTAATAAGAAAAACTGGGAAGTGATCTGATAAGTCAGAAGTAATTATTCCAGCAAGAAAATCACTAGGGTCTGTCATAAAGATATTGTCAAGCAGCGTAGCACACTCTGAGGTTATTCGTGTAGGCTTTGTAATGATCGGAAGGAAGGATTGAGACTGAAAGGTAGTTAGGAAATTAGAGATTGGTTCATGGCTTTCATGTTTCAGTAGATCACAATTGAAGTCACCGCATATTATTATGTCATTGTATAAGGGCCTGTTGAACTGAGAAGTAGTACGATTCAATTCATTCAGGAAGGATATAGGACAGGCTGTAGGAGGCCTATACACCGTTCCAAGCACAATGCGTTTACCATCTCTAAAAATTTCTACGAAGAGTGATTCTATATGATCCTGATTCATTGTTGCACTTGCTATGGTTCTCGAGTCTATGTGGTTAGATATATATGTGCTGATGCCTCCGCCCCGCTGGTTTTTTCTTAGCGAATGGTAACTATGATAATTTTCAAATCGAATCATGTCTTTAGTCGAGTCATCTAGCCAGCTTTCGGTGAAGCTAATCACGCCTAGGTTATATTTAAGTTCAGTAATAGTACATTGTATCTCTTCCAATTTTGGATAGAGTGACCTACAGTTCCAACACAGGAGTGAGAAATCTGGGTCAGTTATTCGTATAGTTTCGTTGAATTCTGATATATTAGTATACCTACACTCTTGAGAGTCGTTTAAGTTTGGATATATTCTGTTCAAATGATTGAAATCTGGATCGATTTCCTCAAATATCTCAGGGTGATCAGTCATTTAAAATAAGTAAAAGTAAGAATTAGGTACTATAGAGCTTAAAACGAAATACAGAGTCAAGCTTAAAGGGATATTCCAGTCTAAAAAGTAGCTTTTTAAGTAAGAGAGAATAGAGTAAAAAAGAAAAATCTAGCGCGATTTCGTGAGTACACACAAACTCAGTCCATGAGCGAGTGATAATGGAGTTCAATATCACAACATTGGTGCAAACAGATTGCTAAGGGCGTTTTCACAAGTTCACATACAACAGGTAATAAGTTTCTAAAGATTATGACGACAATGATACAATCAGCTAATATGGTTTACGCGTAATAATAACTGTAGTGGTAAATAAAGAAGAATTCACAGTAACATTGGTTGGTGAAAAATTACTAATTGCGATGTTACAAAATGTGACACACAGATGTCATAGATGTTTACACACACATCTATTATTTATTTGTTATAATATTGGAGTTCGATATCACTACATTGGTGCAAACAGATTGCTGAGGGCGTTTTCATAAGTTCACATACAAGAGGGAATAAGTTTTAAAGATTATGATGACAATGATACAATCAGCTAATATGGTTTACGCGTAATAATAACTGTAGTGGTAAATAAGGAAGAATTCACAGTAATATTGGTAAGTGAAAAATTGCTGATAGATTATAATGACAATGATATAATCAGATTATAAGAAGATTACAACGACAATGATATAATCAGCTAATATGGTTGTACGATGGCAGTGGAGGGCAGAAGCGATTATCAGATTATAAGAAGATTACAACGACGATGATATAATCAGCTAATATGGTTTACGCGTAATAATACTTAAGTGGTTAAGAAGAGAAAAAATTCACAGTAACATTGGGAGGTAAAAAATTGCTGATTGCGTTGTTTCAAAAGTTCACACACAGCTGTCATAAATGTTTACAAGCACATCTGTTATACATTTGTATAGATTCAGGTTGAACTAGCATCAAGTTGAGGTCAACTGACATGATACCTAATTGAGGTTAAATTAAAACCAAATTGACATATTTAGGGGATGAAAATGAAATTGACTAATTTAGGGGATCACCTAGTCTAGTCACCCATGATCTGCTGTGATGACATATTTAGTTGTTGCATCAGGTATTGCTCGAGGTTATCTGGCGTGTTGATCTCGCGGCGTCTTGAATCTGGGTTTCCTGGGTTGAATATGAAGATGTTTCCATCCTGTGTTCTTGGGATTCCAACTTTATCCGGGAATTTCCTTTTGGCCATCCTCAGAATGAACATGGCGTTAGCTCGTGAAGGTATGAGGTATTCATTTATGAAGAAGAACTTTGGTTTCTTTTCTCGGCAGGCGTTGAGAATTTCACGTTTTTTGTTATAATGTTTTAGTTCAAATGCTATGTTTCTTTGATCTACGTTCCCAGTTACTGTTTTTTTCCCCATTCTTGTAGCTGACGTGATGTCAGTGTCGGTGAGGTCAATGTTGATCTTGTCCTTCAGAAGATGGCAGACGGTTTCCTTGCAGATTTCGTTCGAGTGTGATTGTGGTAGATTCTTACCAGAAATGACGAGAGTACATTTTTTGTCTTCAATGGCTCGGCGCTGATCATTTTTTTTTCAACTGGTCGAGACGGAGGGCTAAGCTATCCATTTTCTCATTCTGTTCTGCGAGAGTTTTCTTGTGCTCTGCTTCTTTTCCCGCTACTGTTTCAACTAGTGTTTTAAGGTGACTTATTTCAATTTTCATATTATCAATGTCACTCTTAAAATTTGTCATCACTGAGTCGAAGTATTTTATAAGGACAGATACCACTTCTTTGCAATCTTTCGTTAGGTTAGACACATCAGGATATTGACCAAAACTCGGCTGATACTCGTCGCTGTTATTGTTGCCGCAGCTGTTGTTATTGCGGTGCTTCTTGGGTACCATCTTGGAGATTGAGAAAGTTCGTTTCCTCGTGTACGCGAGGGATGAGTACTTTCACACTTTTTGAGGGAATATTTTTACACTTAGTTCGATGATTTTTTATTTGTTGTTTGTTTAAGTCACTTTTGAATTCTCATGGCGAGAGTGTGTACCCATTCAGGTTAGGAGTACATTCTTTCTAGCGTTAGGCACTTTGTTTCGGAGCGAGCGCAACACACGTCCGTGCCACACGGAGTCTCTCAGGACACTCGCTTGTTTGAAGTGGGCTCGTACTCACGCCTACCCGTGTGTTGTGTGTGTGAGCTCCCATGTGTTTTGTGTGTGTGTCTTGTGTTGTGTGTGTGTTGTGTTGCCTGTATGTGTTTGTGTTTTGGATGTCTGAACCTTAGCAAGTTTGGACGAAGAGCCGACCGCCGGGTGACACTTTGATGAATGACATCCTGTTTCAAGCACTTGCGAACGCGGCCCAACATGCCGACCCTCGACGACACTCGATACACAACACATTCTGATGTTTGTAGCCCAGCCGAATGTTTACCTTTCTTTAAAAATGTTATAGCTTCACGGGATTTAGCCCAAAAAATAAAATGTGATATGAAAAAATATCACCTAATGCTTTACGTGATTTAGCCAAAAAGATCATGAAATATGAATGTACATATATATCGTCACACCGATACAGGGGGCAGCAAAGTGGCAATGGGGACAGCAGACAGATACAAAGGGCAGCAAAGTGGCAATGGGGGCAGCAGAACGATACAGGGGGCAGCAAAGTGGCAATTGGGGCAGAAGACCGATACAGGAGGCAGCAAAGGGGCAATGGGGGCAGCAGAACGATACAGGGGACAGCAAAGTGGCAATGGGGACAGCAGACCGATACAGGGGACAGCAAAGTGGCAATGGGGGCAGCAGAACGATACAGGGGACAGCAAAGTGGCAATGGGGACAGCAGACCGATACAGGGGACAGCAAAGTGGCAATGGGGGCAGCACACCGATACATGGGGCAGCAAAGTGGCAATGGGGCCAGCAGACCGATACAGGGGGCAGCAAAGTGGCGCACTGGGCAGGCTTTAGGGCAGGAAACTGCCTCTTTGAGCGTATCAAAATATAGTCAACTGTGTGCAGTTCCGGCAACACTAACTGGAAATGAATTTAGGGCTTCATTAAACCCATTAAAATGTTTATAGGAAATTATTATTTCATATTAAAGTGTTCTTTGGTTAAAGGAAATTTAACTGAGTTCTTTAGTAATTTTCGTTGTTTTAGGCTAAATTCCCTCCATTTCGTTGATATATCTAGTCATCGGTAATGGGACCAGAGTAAAATATTCTTTGTGTCTGCCATGTAATGTCCTGATTGCGCTCTATGAAGGCCTTCATATTTATTAAAATTTTGATGATTCTATTTAGCAGCTTCAAAAGCTTGTAGCTCATTTTTCGACCGTCAGTAAGATTTCAGATGCCCGAAATGTTCGAACAGATGTTTCCAAGAAGTGGAAACGCGGCATGAAGGCCTCACGTGAACGTCCTGAGTTTGAACTCAACGTGATGCCGGGAGTGCGTCGCGTCGGAGGTGCTGCTCTCTGCTAAAGAAATCCGTCGACTTTAAAAAAAAAGAAGACTGAAAAACCGTTTAATTCCAAAAAAGTTGACACATGAAATGTGCTATAACACATTGGTTTTTAAAAATTTCTTAAGACAAAGGTCATTGATTGATAGACAAACCATACGAAGTTTACTTATAGATAAATCATACGAAATTTATTTATTGACATAGGTACCATATGAAATTTAATAATAGACATCCTCCTGGATCCCCGAAGAAAAAGAATAAGAAGAATATGGTGCTGCCACTCTTTGTTGCGCCTAAAGTGTGTGTCGCTCCTCTCTGGTGCTGTCATGTGAAGCTTTCAATTTTGCTGGGATTCGTCCGCGAGGTGAACAGTTTTCTGAACAATGTGCATTGATCAAGACCCCGTGGAGGCATCAGAAATCTTTCAGTCGCCAGAAGTAAGTGCTGCGTTCTTGACATCTTTTCTTATTTTCGTCTGAATTTGTTCTCTTAACGCGTGTGAACGTTGCCAACGTAGTGGGTGTGTTGCTAGGGTATATAACACCACTCGGTTTAGTGCTCATTTAGGTACCGGTGTGAACGCGTTGCATATTCATTATTTATTGCCATCTTGAAAAAATATTTTAGCGCAGGAGGTAAAATATCATCGTGCAATTTTGTTTTTCACACTTCTTGTAAGGGATAGAGATGTGGTTTCCTAATTTGGCACCGTACCTTTTGTTCAGTACTTTGACTGTGACATGAAGCACTGGTGGTACACGGAGAGAATTTTCATAATACTGCTGACTGATCAGTAATTACAAACTCAATTTTTATAAATATTTAATCAAAGCCAAATAAAGGCACGATCCATTTAATGTTTGCTCTTTTCAAAATAGCTCACCACAATTAACTCTATATTAAATTGAATGTTGAACTTCAGTTTTACCTGCCGTAGTCTGAGTGTTAAATTCCTTGACTTATTCACGTTATAGAAATGACTTCTACGCTGTTACAGTTTATTATTGTTGCTCCCCGTGGCACAGTGGTTAAGGGATCGGCCTTGTATGTTGGAGACGAGGGTTCGTATCCCGGCGCTGGCGCGGCGATTTTCCCCGTTGGGTATAAGGCGTTGGGTATTGTGCTCAAGCACAATACCCCACTCAACCCAGGTGTCGGAAATGGGTACCGGCTTTACGGGGGAACCGTCATGGTGTCCTATATGTAGTGTTAGTTTTAAGACATTTAAAAACCAATGCTCAAGATCATATGTATCAGGCTTGATTGGAAATAAAGCATCCCAAAGATGCCGATGTTTGTTGCATATTTCTCCAATTTTTCTAGAACTTCCATTCCTTAGTTGATACAACTATTGTATCTATGGGAATTAGCGCTCCCAGGGGGAATACAGAGCTAAAGGTTAGGTAGGCCCACCTTTTAACTAAATAGGTTTTATTTTTGTTACGGACCATCTTTGCTTTGTTCACTGCTGCCCTCTTTTTCAGCACTCGCTACTTTCTTTTTCAACTTTTATCTGGCCTGATGAATTTCTTTCACAATTTACTTTATCTACGTACTTTGTGCATAAATTCCACGTTCCATCAATTCCATATTAACTAGTACCTTCCCCTTTTTGGGACACTTTTGTTGCGGTTAGAGAGGCTTAAACTCAAATCTGTGTAATCCTCTCGAACCTCCGAAAATTCTCCGTAAAATTTCGCATTCCCTATAATTTACAGATTTGGTCCTCTGCATAAAGTTAACTATATTGACATTTACCTAAAAACTAAAATGAGATGACTTATATCTTGACTGCAGGTTAACTCATGACTGCTATCATGAGTTAAATCCCGACTATCTCTTTCATTTCATCGTACGACCTCTGTTGCATGAAAGTTTTCACCCTTGCACGGAATTCTTGACTACAACTTCGCTGACTTTTCCATAATTGTAAACTACGAACTGTGTTGGGTCCGCAACTTTTAAAATGTTTCGGCGCAACCGCAACACCACAAAAAAAGTTGCGACGCAACCGCAACAGCAACTTTGGAAAAACTAAATTCGCGATTGCAACCGCAACTCGCAACCGCAACTTTTTAATTATTAAATATAATTTCAATTAAATATTATTCAATTTATTTTACGTATATATTGCTATGAATGAATATAATATTAAGATATTAAAAATAGTGCATTGTTTTTCTAAAAAAATTAATAGATCGAGCAAATGTGTGGACTAGAATTGAATATAACATCATGAAACTGAAAGAAACGTATCACTTGTAAATATAGCATGAACAATGAAATGAATTCCATTTTCTAATAATAATTTTGGAAAGGTACCAAGCTAGTAGCTATATTTTCATAGGAGTTACGTATATATAACAAAAAAATGGAAAACAAAAGTGCAGAAGATTTGTACAGCCTATATGACGTGTAAAGGAAAACCATGCATATGCTCCTGTAATATATGAGTTTCCTCTGCTTTTTGTTGCTCCTCTGTTATGATTTAATACTGGTTCATGATCTCAATGTGACAATGTCAATGCACTGTAATGACGATCAACGTTGCCTTTCAAAAATGTAAACATTTCAAAATGTTTATCTGCAAGCCGAGCACGTCGTGGTCTCAAAATTTCTTTGCCTAAGGAGAACAGTCGTTCGACCGCAGCGTTCGATGGTATTGGCGTGTTAAATTGGATGAACGAAGCGACTAATTCACTTGAAGGAAACAATGCTCAGTGAACATCAGGGGGGCTAGTTTTGTTGATTACTGCCTGTTTCAGCAAACCATTGACTATTTCAACGAACTTTTCTTCGTTTTTTCCTTATCATCCGATATCATTACGACGTTGAAGAAGTCATCTACGTCCTCGGCACTGCTCTCCTCAGCTGAAATACCAATTTCCGATCTGTTATTAAGATGGGCGGTTAGTTTTTTTTGTTATTACCTCCACTCTTTGTACTTCGTTTAGCCATTTTAGCTTGAAATGTGGATGCAGAGAGGACGCCAGGATAAAATCGCCGTTGTGAAGTACATTGGCAAATCGCAACATCTATAGCTATGTAGATTTGCCGTATAACACGTAATATTACACTTACAACCCACATCATTCCTAATAACATATGTTATATAATGAGTACCGTAAATATACTTATATGCTGTAAGCAACGTGTATGTGTATCACTGTATCGCCTAATGATAATAATGAACAGTTGCCTAAACCGTACTAAACAGTACGGCTTAGTTTTATACGAGAATGAAACGCGTATTAAACTTTATTGATGTTATTTTGAAAATTAAATTATCATCGTGATGTTGCGGTTGCGAGTTGCGGCCTGACACGTCGAAAATTGTTGCGATCGCAACAGATTCGCAACTTTCCAAAAATTGTTGCGGCGCAACCGCAACAGAAAAAGTTGCGATCGCAATTGCGGCCGCAACTTGTTGCGGCGCAACTGCCCTACACTGACTACGAAGTAGCAATATTCTGTAGGGGTTATATAGGAAATAAGTATTTTAGATACGTTAATCAACTAGTTTCTTGCAAATAAATCGTGGCTGAATTGTGTTCAATCTTGCTGTGCTCGACCAGTATGGAGGCTTAAACTAACATCTAATCTGCTATGTTCCCCTCAGGGGGATACAACTATTGTATCTATGGGAATTAGCGCTCCCAAGGGGACTATGTGAGGGCCCGAGCTAAAGTTTAGGTAGGCTTCCTATTTGTTGAAATAGAATAGGTTTTCGTTTTGTTACGGACCATCTTTTTTCGGTTCACTGCTGTCCTGTTTTTCGGCACCTACAGCTTTCTTCTTCAACTTTTTCTTGTTTCATGAACTTCTTTCTTAGCTTCCTGTTTCTGTGCACCTTGTGCATAGATTCCGCGTTCCCTCAACTCCATACTAAATGGTGCCTCCCTCCTTCCTCTCTTAGAACATCTTTGTCGTGCAGTTAAGGGAGGCTAAAACTTTCTTATATAATAATAGTTATAATAATAATAATAATAATAATAATAATAATAATAATAATAATAATAATAACCCCGAGCGGCTGACATCCGCTCAGGGGGGCGTCCTCCCGCTGGCGGATGGGGGGGACGGCCTATGCAAATAGGTTATCTGCGAATACTGAATAAGCAGACGCCGACCAAACTGTCCCCGCTGGCTGAGGGTAATCACTAACCGCATGGAAGCGCGCATAAAGAAACAACCCCCCAACGACGTGAACGGGACCCGACAGTCTCCAACTGCGGGTGCCGCGTCCGGCAGGGTAAGCTCCCCGGGAACTAGTAGTGAACCACACGCTACTAGTGGACCGGATGGTTCGGGCGAACCCGGTCGTCAACTCACTACGAACCCAACTGCAGTACAGGAGCAGGCTCCAGTTGCTTGTGAAGCCGTGCGGAACACGGCTCACTCGACGGCGACTACTCCAAGCAACCCAGGGAGAGCGGCAGACCGGTCACTGGAGACAGTGACCCCTCCTACCTCGCCGCCTCCCACTAACAGACGTCAACCCCGGAAAAAGTGGACGAAGGAAGCCTGGAAAACCCTTTGGATGTGCTACCTACGAAGCGACCCCCAAACCCGAGGCTTTCGCAAACGTATGAGGCAAATCTGGGTAGACCTAGGTCTTCCCAACCACTCAGAGCAAATGCTGGCGAGCCAAATAAGAGAGATCAACCTCAAAAACCTCCTTACCAACGAGGAAAAAGAGCTCATAGCCAGTGAACTAAACACGGAAGAAGGGGTTGACGAAAATAATCACCAGGCCGAAGCAAGAGCGCCTCCGATACCACCTGAAACTGAGACACCAATCGTGACCACCGGAAATGACACCGACCAAAGACCAGAAGACGACTCTTGCTCGAGCAATTACACCACCGACGATGAAGCAGAAACGTGGGGAGCTGGAGCTGAGGTACCAAACCAGCTGAGGTACCACCAGATCAGCGACTCAGAACCTGACGATGCTTCAGACGTCGATTTAATAGCAGCACCTCCGCAACAAGCTGAAGTGCCAAACCGGTACCACCAAGCCGGCGACACCGAACCGGAAACGGACGAGGCGGAACCCATCGGAGGGGAAGAACCTGTGGTGGACCGCCGAGACCTTCCGGGAGATGAAGAGACTCTGCTCAACGAGCTCCACAATACCTACTTAACGCTCCTTCACGAAACTCCAAAAGAACAACTACCGAACCTCAGACACGTCCCATCGGGGAAGATCCTAGCAGCTACTGCCAAGATTAATCATCTCATCGGCAGAATAAAGACCAGGAACATCACAGAAACTAACACCCTAATTCTGGCCGGAGCGTTCCTAGTCTCCAAAGAGCTTGCTCCTCCGCCGGCAACCAACCGGCCGAGAGGAAAGAAAGACCCCCCGTGGAAACACCGAATCCAAAAAAGCATAGATGAGCTCCGGAAACATCTAAGCTGGATCTCGGAATGGAGACGTGGCAGACTGACCTGCAGAAACATAATGGCGGAACTCGAGGGTATCTACCACTGCAGGGAGGCAGGACTACAACTGGTAGAAGAAACCCTCAAACAAAGACTATCGGCAAAACGAAGCAAAATCCTCAGATATGAGAACAGAATCGCTGGCTTTCAACAGAACAAAATGTTCGCGACCAACCAGTCACGATTCTACAAACAACTGCGCCACAGAAATGTCGAAATGGACGTTCCGGAAGCCGAAGGTACGCGGCGCTTCTGGAGCGGCATTTGGAGCCAAGAGGTCCAGCATAACGCCGAGGCTGAATGGCTCCAAGGCATCGCCAAAGACGTCAATCCGGACGAAGACCTCCGGATAACGGCGGCGCGATTACAAAAGCAAATAAGAAAAACGCAGAGCTGGAAGGCCCCCGGTCCAGACAAAGTCCAAGGCTACTGGATCAAGACCTTCACATCCCTCCATCCCAGGCTGGTAGAAAACCTGGACAGATGCTTAACATCAGGCACTGTGCCAGATTGGATGACAACTGGAAGGACGGTGCTGATACAGAAGGATAAGGAAAAAGGATCAGCGGTGAGCAATTATAGACCCATCACATGCCTCCCGGTCATGTGGAAGATCCTCACCGGCATGATCTACGAGAGCATGTATCAGCACCTAGTGAGCCGCGACTACTTCCCTAACGAGCAGAAGGGATGTAGACGGGGAACGAGAGGGACGAAAGACCATCTTCTGCTCGATAAGCTGATCATGACCCACGCCAAAGCTAAACACAAGAACCTTAGCATGGCGTGGATTGATTACAAAAAGGCCTTCGACATGGTCCCGCACTCATGGATCCTCGAATGTCTGGAGACATACGGAGTCGCAGGAAACGTCCGGCGGCTGATCGCAACTACCATGCCTAACTGGAAGGTCCAGCTCACGTGTGCAAACGCTGAGCTGGGAGAGGTGAACATCCGTCGAGGAATCTTTCAAGGCGACTCCCTATCCCCACTCTTGTTCGTACTGGCACTGGTCCCAATGACTCAGGTCCTCAACAACACGGGCCTGGGATTCAAGTACGACCGGAACAACAGCCTCAACCACCTACTCTACATGGACGATCTCAAGCTGTTCGCAAGATCCGCTAGTGAGATCGAAAGACTTGTGAAAGTTGTGCACGAATTCTCCCACGACATCGGAATGGAATTCGGAATAAGCAAGTGCGGCCTCATCAACATCGAGAAAGGCAAAGTCTCAGCAACTGAAGGTATCCATTTAGAGAACGAAACAATCGAACAGATCGAAGAAGAAGGGTACAAATACCTAGGAGTGCTTGAACACGACAACGTTCTGCACACCGAGATGAAGGATAAGATCAGGAAAGAATACTTCAGCAGAATAAGGTTAATTTTGAAATCTAATCTCAACGGCGGCAACATCATCAAAGCCATTAACACATGGGCCGTACCGGTCATCAGGTACACCGCCGGAATAGTTAAATGGACGAAGCTCGAACAAAAGAAGCTAGATACGAAGACCAGAAAGCTGATGACCATCTTCAGGGCACTCCACCCCCGATCATGCACTGACAGACTATACATCAAGAGAAAGGAAGGAGGAAGAGGTCTGCTTGAAGTGGAAGAGTGCATCCAAAGTGAGATCAGAGCACTCGGCCAGTACACGAGAGAGCACCAGGATCCTTGGATGAAACTGGTGTGGACATCGAAGACCCTGAAAGAGGAAGAGACCTCAGACAGTTTCAAGGAGAGGAGAAGGGGAGAGCGACTCCAGAAGTGGGAGGGAATGGCACTCGCCGGCCAATACCCCCGACAAACTCGAGAAGCAAAACCCGAACTCACTTGGAACTGGCTGAACCGAGGTGAACTCAAGAAAGAAACTGAGGGCATGATCCTTGCCGCGCAAGAACAAGCCCTCAACACCAAAAACAGAGCAGCTAGAATCACGCACACAAGCAACGACCCAAAATGCCGGATGTGCAAAACCAAAGACGAAACCGTCAACCACCTGATCAGCGAGTGCTCGGCGCTGGCGCAGAGGGAATACAAGAGGAGGCACGACAAGGTAGCAAAAACTCTACATTGGAACCTGTGCAAGACTCACAACTTCCCCTGCGCTGACCGCTGGTACCAGCACGAGCCCAAGACTGTGATGGAAAACGACGACATCAAACTTCTCTACGACGTCCTCCACCAAACTGACAGGGCCATCACAGCCAGACGACCGGACATCGTCGTCATTAACAAGACCCAGAAACAGATCAAGATCATCGACGTGGCAGTTCCGTACGACTCAAGAATCGTCGAAAAGGAGGCTGAGAAAATCCTCAAGTATCAAGACCTCCGGGTCGAGCTCGCCTCGACCCACGGTTGCCGCGCCGAGGTGGTTCCCATCGTGATTGGGACACTTGGGGCCTCAACCACCAATCTTGAAAGGCATCTGGGTAGCATCGGCTGTGACAAAATCCACCCTGGACTGCTGCAAAAGTCAGTTCTCCTGGGATCTGCCCACATTCTTCGCAAGGTGCTCGGATAACACCGGACACTGAGCTAAAGCCGAACCCACTCAGACGAACTGGATTCGAATATGGAGAAGAGAAGAAGGCGGTGATCCTCAGGGTGCGGGACGCACCCCGGAACGCTACGCCTAAAGGGACCGAAGGCTGCGAAGGAAGGAAGAAAGGAAGAGGAGCGTAAAACACTCGTTACACCACTTCTGACTGGAACAACCTGAAGACAACCCTACACCAGCCTTAACAACTTGGCTGTGGATCTGTTTCAATAATAATAATAATAATAATCTGCTATGATCGAGGACCAACCCTTACACTTGAAGTGAAAACTAACCACTCAGAGTTAGAATATATTTATTCATGAGCAGGTCGATTACGTTCATCAGAAGACTAGGAAAATAGTCATTGAAATGTTAATTAAAAATCAAGATTTAGAATTGCTAACACTTCAATAGGTAAAGCTGAGAAGTTTCTGGCACCGAATTTTGATGTGAGCAATCAAGTCTCGGGCCTGGTTAGGAATTGTGTCGCACTCGCGCCTGGCCAGGCCTGTGACAGGATTTTTTTATTTTCATTTTTAGGCGCTGCTTTAAGAATTGAATATTGACGATGATGTAAAAGGCGCGCTTTGGCCGATCGTATTATAATTTTTCTATTGATGATTCAAGAGGCTTGCGTGCAAAATCGTTTCAACATTAATTAGAGATGGTAAAATATTACAGAATTACAGCTTCCAAAGTCCATGTGGCGACGACATTCTCCGCCATTCACCACGGCGGAGCAGCGAAGTTTAGCCTCCGTTTCTAAAGCAGTTTCAGACTTGCACGTTTCGTTCATAGCCAGAGAAATTTCCCATCAGTAATTTTTAGAATGAAGAGTCATCCTTGAGCATTTTCCTATTACAATTTAAGTATTGGAATTTACATTCCGCAGTAAATTATGTAAAATGATCAACCACGAAATAAGCTGGAAAAAATATGAACTACGCGTTCACAGCAGCTGAATTCCTAGTTCTTCTTTACCTCATAGGTTACTGGGTACGTGGTATTAACCTATTGGATTTCGGGAATAAAATTACGAAGAACTGAAGCACTTCTCTCGCTTCGGAGCTAGTAATTTGAAGTTCGATATAAGTGGTACTTGGAAACCAGAATAAATATGACGAGTTGATACGTGAACCAAATCTCGAAAAAGAGGCATTCGTAATTATTTATTCATTCTAGAATTAAATTAAGCTCTCTCGGGCAAATTATTTTCTCAACTTTTTGCAATTAAAGCTACCTGATCTTAAATTTTCATGAAATTTACTGTTTTACTAACATACCTCGTAAGAGCTGGGAGCTTGTGTCACTAATTTACCAAGTGTGTCAAAACTAGCGTAGCTTTCTTCTTGTGACAGCTTTATGGCGAAAAAATGGTTTGCATAGCATGAATTTTGTTTCATTTTGTTCAATTTAGCGAAGACGGTAGAATGTAAAATACGTAAACTCAAACGTTGACTTGGTGAGGTGTGCTAAAATATCCTCGAAATAAGAGCAATGGGATCCTTCACACTCGGGAACTGTGTAATATCTTCTCCATGTTCAATTAATTGTCCTTCGCTATAGTGAACAGCTGTTGCGAATTCCATTTCTCCTCGTATGTAACTTCTGGGGTTTAACTTTAGTATTTGTGTGAGATGGTTGCTTGGTTACCTGTTGTCAATGTTGCCGAGTTTGTTCATTTTTCATTGGAATAAAGAGGGGCGAGTTTTGCATGAGCAGAGAAATGTCAGAAAAGTAGGGCACTGAATAGGACAAACTTTCGCCCGTGTCTGAGCAGCGCTTCCAACACCTGACTATAGACACTTTGACTGCGGCAGGTAAAACTGAAGTTTAACATTCAGTTCAAATTTAAAATTAGTTGTAGCAAGCAATTTTGGAAATTAGAAAACGTTAACTGGATCGTGCTTTCATGTAGCTTTGATTACGCATTTATAAAAAATTGAGTTTGTGACTACATGGCGGTGAGCAGCATTATGAAAATCTCTTCCGTGGTCACCGGTGGCCCACGTCGCAGTCAAAGAGTTAAGAGACCATTTACTGCGTCACTACGTATTCTGCACTTGATGCCTTTAGAGTTCGAGGAAAGTATTTCATTTATTCGCTTAGGACGGCACGGAGAATCATGCATTGCTCCCAGGGTAAGCCATGCGCATTATTTGCTTCGCCTACGTAGGGTTCGCGCCAATTTTGGTGACGTACGATTCGTTTTAAGTGCGCTCCATACAAAAGAATAACTGAATTCAAAATAAGCTAATTATACTTAACGCATGAAATTTTGAGTTCGTCTTCAAAGTAAAAGGCAGTGAAAGTATTTGATATTATCCATTTACAAGTAAATGCAGAGACGTCAAATGAGGAAATTGAATACCTCGTCGCATGCTCATTTCGTGCGTCAAACTTTAGAATTTGTCTGTGCTCTCCAAATGAGCAACTCACTGGAGGATAACTGGAAAAGTGGCACAGTGTAGAAAATTGGAACCGTTTTCGCTCGTCAAAAATTACTTCACCACAAACATCACAGAAGCTCTAATTTAAAAAATTTAAACGTCACCAGTTAATCATTGGTATCTTAGAATTAGAGGTTCTGTTGGTTTTAAGGTTTTCAGTCTCACAAGAGTGGAGATGTCTTGCAAGTTGGCTTCGTTGACTTCTTCCTGATGGTATCTATGATACATGATGTAATATTTTCACGTTGAGATTGGTGCTGAAATTTTTTTGAGTGTAAAAGATCTATACAGCTAACACCACATGAATGCATTAGGTAGGCATAATACATACGAGGAAAATACAGCGCGCCCAGTATAGCTTCTTGGAAGTCGCGCGGAAAAGGGGAATAATAATTTCATTTATAGAGGATAGAGGAAGGAATGTTCGGAACAATTGGTTCGGCCATTTGAGGATGTGCTCTGTAGTTCTGCAGGCTCGTGTCATCTGTTCTGACTTGCTCTGAAGCGGCGCTCAGTAATCCGTCGGAGTGGTAATGATATACGTTGATTAACATGTTGACTGCAATGGGTTGAAATCAAGTTCAGTATTCAACTAAAAATCAAATTCAATCATTGTAAGAAATTTTATGAATACCAAACAATAACTAGGTACATATAACCCCATCAATTTTGAAAGATGGTTAAAACTTTTTCAAACGTCCCACCGATGGGTCGTCTTGCCGTTAACGTGGTAATGCAATGCCTAGATAATAACGCATTTATAATTCTGATTAAGTTTAAAAACTTTGGGTTCTAGTAGTAATGGGGTAAATAGGGCCGAAAGCTCTGAGAGCATACGTTTTAATAGGCCAGAATGTTTAATAGAATAGAATAAAATTTGTTGATAGCCATAATATCAAGTAAACAGAAAAAAGTGCGGTGCGAAGGTATTTGGCTGAGCCTAAATAAGAGTCTTCAGTGTTTAATGGCGTGACCTTTGTGTGCACTAACAGCATGGAGGCGATTATTGAAACTCATAATCAACTTTCAATCCTCCGTCGTGGTATTTTTTGTTCCTGTATGCAGATGGGTCTCAAATCAGTAAAGTTCTTCGTGCTCTTTATGTGCACAACAGTTTTAAATTTCTCAAGATTTTTTTAATGAGATTAAGGTCAGGGCCCGATTCAGGCGATTGACCAATCCACTGAAGGATACTATTTTCTCATTAATGAAGCATTATTTTGTTCATTTCTCTGCATATTTGAGGTCACTGCCTTGCTCAAATGTCCACTCGCGCCGGCCGTAGAATTGTCACGAGTTCCTAAGCAGATTGAAGCTCCGGTATCTGCCTGTACTAGGAACTGTCGATCCACGGACCTATCTATTTATAAATATACAACTATGATCATTGGTGTAGCATTCCCTTACACCACGGATTGTAAGGAAGCCGTGATGTTGCCTCTTCCATGTCTGACGGCATGGATCGTGTTCTTGCGATCATGGCCAGTCCTTGTTTCCTCCAAACTTGACCAGCTTCGTTTCGTCCGCACTTACTAATTTCTTTATCAACTTTGATGATGTATCATGCACGGGGTATCTTGCGTGTGAACGTAAAAATGGATGCTTTATTCTAATCATATCAACTTGTTCAATGATTTTTAAAATTTCTTATAACTGACACCAGGACACAATGACAGTTACCCCCAGTCAAAACAAGAGATCACTCAGAGTTGTGGTAATCCTGCAGGCTGGACCAGTTCTTAAATTTTAGCTGGGGGCAACGGAAGGGATTTAAGTTGGTGTGTCTGAAAATATTTTAATCCACCTAAGACAGCTAACTCTCATAGCCGTGATGTGTGTGTACTTTTAAATGTTTTAAGCTTTATCCCTGTGTTTCTTGGGCAATCTGTTCATTAGGTTACAATATGTGTGCGCCGCTCTGTCGCCGCACGGGTTCTCTTCATAGCCTGCCGAGTTGAAAATTTTGGCTTTCGTGTCATCTTTTATCTACTGTCACGTTGTCCCCTCAGGGGGATACAACTATTGTATCTATGGGAATTAGCGCTCCCAGGGGAACCATGTGAGGGCCCGAGCTAAAGGTTAGGTAGGCTTCCTTTTTGTTGTAATAAAATAGGTTTTTGTTTTGTTACGGACCATCTTTTTTCGGTTCACTTCTGTCCTGCTTTTTAGCACCTACTACTTTCTTCTTCAACTTTTTTCTTGTTTCATGAACTTCTTTCCTAGCTTAATGTTTCTGTGCACCTTGTGCATAGATTCCGCGTTCCCTCAACTCCATACTAAATGGTGCCTTCCTCTTTCCTCTCTTGGAACATTTTTATCGTGGTTAAGGGAGGCTAACACTTTCTTATATAATAATAATAATAATAATAATAATACTGTCACGTTGTCCTTCCAATCGAATTTCATAATGTGCTTGCCTGTTCATTTTTAAAAGCAATGAAGACTCCTTTTGCAGTTCTTACTGATGATTAGTAATGTCATAACCGTAAGCTGTAGACGTGGAGTTCTTTTGCAAACCCGTTTAAACTGTAGTGTGTTTTTTCTTGCTCTTATTTAGCAAATTTAATTTTGAGGGCGTGCGTGCTTGAAGCGAAATGTTCTCAGTTGAAGTACAAACAGCTAAGTTCATTCTGAATCGTCTGATTTAATGTGCTTCAGAAGTTGAGTATAACTCGTAAATTTTATTAATATTTCGTTTAACAGTGAAGTAACACAAGAAAGTGACGCTAACAAGCGCCGGAACAACGTCGAGTTTATCTGTGCTCAGAGAACTCATCCAATTTACTATCGTAGGACGACCAGTTTCAATGATTTCCATTCCATGATGTCGCACCATTTGTGTCAATCATGGAGAGAATGATAGAATGCGGAATTCAAATCCTGTAATTCTCTGAGTAGAACTTCACCAAAACTCGGCAGTAACGACTACCAAAAGACAGGAGGCCTGCGTTAGGCAGCTCTAACTTCCCACTGCGTTGGCGACCCCGCAACATCTGGAAATGAACGCACTAAATCCCACCAAAACAGTCTGCGGAAACGCGCTGCATGTTTGGAGGTAAGCGTCCGAGTGTCACTTCACAGTTGTGAGAAATATTAATTGTAATAATTCAACTGTCGTCCCTAGTCAAGAACAAGTAATCAATTCGATTGGGAAAACTTCACGACAAGCATTTCTACAATGAACAAAACAGCCTCACAACATCCGGCCGATGAAATCTTGCGCTTGGTCATGGACGTCGTGCCATTTCTTATGGTCATGTCTCACCTCTAAACAATTTTTTGGACAGATTCAGCAGATGCCCTGGGCTGTCCGCTGTTGTGAGCGGTGTGGTCTTGATTGTTGTGGGTTTCATGAACTCAAACCATAACACCTATGAGATGGAGCTTCCTGCGAGTTTTCAGGCAGCCTCTGAAGGCAGTTCAAGGTAACAGTAAAAATATTCTGCGGTCTTTCTGTCCACTAAAATCCAATATTATACATTTCATATATCAATTTAACTGAAAATAAACTTTTTCTTCGCTGAAATTGAGCTTGTGAGCTCAATTAGAGGATGTGATCAGTGCTGAGATGTTCGTAGCTCACAATGAAATTGTTCAAATGATATGGTAGTCAATAGTTCACTGCTCACTCTGGTGCATTAACTCCCTGCTCGAGAATCATATTCAACAAACGGCTGAGTTACTCGTTTCTGAATGCGAGTCCTTGTTCAGAAGTATACAAATTTAAAGGGGAAAAATTAGCTTTCTACTGACGTGTAAGAACCATACTCCATTACTCTGCGACCATTCCACGTTATTTTTACATTCATTTTTCGCTGTGGATCGACAGTCTGTAGAAGAGAATTGAATTCAGCTTTTTGATTGTTGATGGGTGGTGACATGACAAGTATTTCGATGACTAAGCGGAGATGGTACGTCGAGGTTCAACTGAACCTGTAACTGAATAGCGGAGCAAATTACCAAGGGTCGGTTAGAAGATCAACTTCATCGTTGTGATAATTGTTGCGATTCCCATGCTATGTGGTTTTTTGTGCTGTTATATTAGTGCTTTCTTTAGTTTGAATCCTTTATAAACTATATTAATGAATATAACTCGTTACCTGACACACAATGTATTGCAATTTAAAAATGTCACTTTGGCCTTCATGAGAGGTTTTTCGGTTGCATGATAGTGGGTTTCAGGTAATATACTAAAGAGTAATCACTGATAAGGGAAACAGGTTTAATGTGTTTTCAATGGTCAGTTATACCTTTCTTTTCAACCAAAGACTGAGTTTAACTAAATAAGTTTAAAGATTGTCAGGTATTAATCTGAAATAATAGTAGTAATAATAGCAGTTGCAAAATAGCCAATTTAAGAGAACCTATGCTAATACACATAGTATCCCTACCCTAGACTTTACCACAGTATAGGTTAACATCACATAGATTTAATAGTTGTGATCCACATAGACACCACACCCTATAGCAATTATTGACACATCAATAATACAACAAATAGGGACTCACCTCTTTGATATCACTTAGCTAGAAATATGCTCAGTTCCCTAATCATGTGGCCAGTGAGATAAGAGCGGAGATAGATTGAAATAGCAGGATAGAGTAGAATAGAATTAGTAGTAGGTAGTTAGAGAAGCTTAGGTGTAGTACTTAGCCATATGAGATAATCTATATACACACTTGCAGTCAGCATGTACTGTTTAGCTGGCTACGACCAATCGGGAACTGCCTGCGATCTTGCCGTCTCGAGCGTTGCCAACTTTAGGTCTCTCTAACTAGAACTTACATTACTCGCTATATTACAAAGATGGTTTAAGGATTCCCGTTTACTGATTTTATCTGTTTGAGGGACACTGGATAGCGCTGAGATAACGCTGTGTTTCTGAGTATTTTTACAAAGCAGTTCACACGAGTTGATCTTTTACGAGTTTTATATGCCGGTGTGCGTGCTGCTCATTACTGAGTACCTTAATTCAGAGGTTGAACTATATTGCCTTCAGTATTTACTTACTTACTCATACACTTCAGTCACTAAGCTGAATTTTTAGGAAATTTCAACAAATTAACATATTGTGTATCCCTACTTTCTAGTTGAACTGTTTTTCCCCTGAGCAGAATTTGTAAATTACAAACCTGGATTTACTTTCTCATTTTTTGTGATGATATGTGGAATTATTTTCGTGAATTGAGATTAGTTTGAGAAACCTTTTTCAATTTACGTATCAAGGTCTCAGTAGTAAAATTTTTTCTCAATTCTGTTTTTATAAACCTACTGAATCGAACGCATGCTAAATGATTCCCCAAATTTTCAGGGCTCAATTTACTCGAGACTTTGAGTCCTCAGCATCACCGAAAATAGAGGAAGGCATCCCTAAAAGTGCTCACTATCTCAAGCGCAAATTGCCGAGCCGCAAGCGCCTGGTCTTCATTTGGACTCAAGTGCGGTCCGGGTCAACCTTTACTTCGGATCTCGTATCTGCTCTACCGGACGTCTTCCTCTCATTAGAGCCCGTGCGGGCCGAACACCAACTCCTTTACCCCGTAAATGAGACCGATGAAGAATTGTTGCGGGACTTGGAGAAAATTTCATGTTGCCGTTTCAGCCGCATTCCCGCGCATTTGAATCGCCTGTTGACTGACTACTGCGTGAATTTACATTCGATCGAAAATGCTTTCTGCAACAGTCGCAAATTTTTGTCATTTATGTGCAGAATAGCAAACGTCCACGTGATGAAAATCGTATCGGTGAGGTTGAGGTTGATGCTGCGTTTCATAAGGGATCACCCGCAATACGATGTAAAAATCGTTCACTTGGTGAGGGATCCACGCGGCATCATGTCTTCACTTGCCCCTCTGATGGGCAACTTCCCGAGTGATGACGGCAGCACGGCCGAAGAGTTCTGCTCTAATATGAGAAATGATTTAGCATCCGCTGAAGAACTAAAAAAACAGTTCCCTGGCAGGTGTGTCTGAATTGGATGTATTTCTCTTTCACGAGTGCTATGTAGGGAGAATACTCATGAACAGACGTTCAGCATCTTTGAATTTTAAATACGAGGCGTGTCCGTAAAATAAGTTCCACGGGCTGCTGCTGGCGCCAGGATCGCTTCTATGCGCGGCCAGGCAACAGAGGCAGGTTGTTTGGCTTCCTCACTCCAATTGTTATGTCCCAAGTACGAACCGTTAAGTTTTCACCACAAAAAAAGAGTAAAGACGGTTGGACGTGAGAGCCTACTCCGGGCTCTGCTATCAGAAGATCGCAAAGCTCAGCATGATACAAACACGCCAGATGTCGATGTTTGCACAGCAGCGGCTCGACAGTTACAAAAAAGAGGCAACACCTACGCTCCCAGCGGCAGCGTGGCAACGACGTGGCACCAGCGTGGCAGCGATGCGGCAGCGTGGCAACGCAGATGGCAATGGCAGCGAGATCTCAACGGCTGGTGCTGCCCGAGAGCGCAGCAGGGTCTGAGCGACGGCAACAGCGTTCAGCTGCGGCACTTGCTGCACACTCCAGAAGTAACGGTCACAGTGCGAGAGTACTTAAAGGGTACGACGAGGGCTAGGGCATCATCATTATAGAGCGAAACTCCGTCACTAAAAGGTCTCTTGGTGCCGCTTTCTTTAGTTTGCAAAAACTTGCATACGGTAGGCACACCGTATTAGACCCTGACTCTGTGTTAATTTCACGTAATAATTTAACGTACAATTCGAGACCTTAATATCGCACTTCGTCATCGCTGCATATTCAAGTTGCGTACGACTATGGTAGCAATTGTTCCTAAATTTGCTAGTCTCATCTACCCCATTGTCATATTTTGTGTGCATCTTTCATTATAACAAGTAAACCGATGTGGCCACATTGAAAGAAACGTTTTTTCTTTCGAAAAAAAACTCCTTTGATTTGAAGATTAGACTTGAAAAGACAGAAATTTGAAAACCCTTAAAACTTGGATTCTAAAGAAAAGAAGTATACAACAAATGGTGGGCAGCGAGTGTGGGATCATAACCCATTAAAACTTAACGTCTCTGCAAGAGACCGCTGTTGCCACGCTACCTATTCAAAAAAAAAAAAATTAGATGTTTAACGTAACATGAATGGCCACATGATTAGGAAGTTTATTTCACTCATCATTGTACCCATTCTATTCACATGATTTATGTCATTGTATTGATTTACTTGTGTATTTCCCATGTGATTTATTGTCATTATTTGCACTTTGTGTCAGTGTATTGATTTATTTCTAAAAATTTCGTGTGAATTTGTACCATATTTACTATTTTGATGCTTTGCCCATTTATTGTCTCATTTCCATTGCGTAATTTAACCCATTTAGCTTTCTAATATGATTATTATGCCTATTCCAACCCTATTTTGTGCCCATTATGACCCTATTTTCTATTACTGTTGTTGATGTTATTGACGATTCATTTATTTCTGTGCATTTGGAAACTTATTGTGCGAAAAAACTCAATTATGTCTGTGTATTTGGAAACATATTGTACGATATATTGCATTTAAACTTCTAATTTTGAAACTCTAAAATTGCTATCAGTGTTCATTGTGAATCTATTTTACTTCGCCAATTTGCCCTAATTAACTGTTGAAACCATGGCTGGGGACGATAATGAAAGTAATCAAAGTAACAATGGTGAGAATAGTCAAAGTAGCTTTGTCACTTTAAATCATGCAATTGAACTGCCCAAATTTAATGGTGAAGGCTGTGTAACTTCATTTTTAAAACACTTCCAGACTCGAGTTGACATTTACACGAATGATGTTGACTTGCAATGTCGTTATTTGAAAAATGCTCTTACTGGGAAGGCTTGGGATTCTTATGTTCTCAAGTCCGACCAATTGATCACGTTGGACGATGTCAAGACTTGGCTTATTTCTGTGTACAAGGGGGCTGTAAATTATAGAAAAACCGTTCATAAAATCCTATTTAATCTGCGTCAAGAGAATGATGAGACAGTCAATGCATTTGCAACCCGAGTTTTGGCTAGCTGGAAGGACGTTTTCGGTCCAGAATGACACTACGAGGATAGCAAAGCACAAAAGATTCTCATACCTACTATCATTAAAAATATGAATCCCAGGATCAGTGAAAAATTATCTCATGATTTTGATCCTGAGAGTGTGACCAAACTCCTAGACAAAGCGAGGTCAATTGAAGAGTCTTTGATCGAAGAGGGAAATGTGTTGAGCCGGAAGAGACGAATTCACGAAAGTGATGTGGTGGTTGAAAAGTACCAATACAATTCACCACAAAAGCGAGCGTACCAGCCTAAAAATCCATTCAAATGGCAAAGTGCTTCACACAAAAATGCTCGCCCATTTAATAATTATCAACGCAAATTCAATGGCCGTCCGAATCAGAATGGTGACATCGCCGCAGTAAAGTCAAAAAACTTTCACAGCGACCGAAAAGCTTTTCCCCCGTGATTTTATTAAATGTTGAACAGAAAAAATGCTCCACTTTCGTTGATTCAGGCTCTTCCGTGACTCTTGTGAAATCTTGTGTAATTAGCAAATTATTCAAAGCCCCACCCCGAATTAAACGATGCACTAAAGTTCTTTGTTCTGTTAATGGAGATAATCTCCACACTCGAGGTACGATTGACCTGAAATTTAAACTAGGTGATGTTGAGTATTGCCATTCCGCTATCATTGTGGAAGATTCTTACTTCCCCGGAGCTGTCTTGATAGGCCGAGATTTCCTTAAGAGATTCGGTGTTGAAATAAAATACAGTCAGCATGAGAAAGGTCACGTGAGAATTAATGATAGAATTTACCCATTTCAATCAGTTGCTGCTTCTAATTCAGTAAATTTTGTGAAACAATCTGAGGATGCATCATTCAGTGTCGCAAGAATGTCACATGATCTGACTGTTGAAGGAGGCACGTTATGTCACTCCTATTTGAGAGTTCCCAAGCACATGAATGGAAAAACAGTCGTTCTAAAACAGAGCGTTACGTGCAAAGGAATAGCAGTGCCTCGTACGTTAGCCACTGTCCGTGATGGCACCGTGCCAATAGTTTTTGTAAATTATAATGATAAGAATGTTCTTGTACCTAGAAATAAAATTTGTGCCACTTTAGATGTTGCCCTTGCGGAGCCGCCAGAGTCAGACCCAAATGAAAGTGAGAGTGACGCTAGAGCACAGCCACAATACGAGGCCTATGGTGCCGTAGCAGCAGTGCACCATGGTCGTGAACAAACGAGTGAGGCTACTCGGTGCCGCTCTGACCAGCAGGCAGAGGCTGGGAACAGCAGACTCATACGTGACGCAGAGAGACGTCGGGAGCCCGATTTCAATGAAATGATAGACGATGTTGACTTGTCTCATTTGAACTTAGATCAGAGAACGACCCTTGTAAATTTGATTAACGAACACAGGAATGCGTTCGCGGTTGGAGACGAGATTGGTCATGCGCGAAATGCTGTGCATAGATTAGACGTTCAGGGACACTCCCCCATAAATACCCCCCAGTATCGAGTCCCCCACGCTACAAAGCAATTGATTGAAGAGCATGTCCAGGAGATGCTCAGGCAAAAAGTTATTGAACCAAGTTTTTCGCCTTGGTCTTCCCCAATCTTAGCTGTACGTAAAAGTGATGGTTCACATCGAATCGTAGTTGACTTTCGTCTTATCAATAGGATTCGTAAGAAGGACACTTTCCCAATCCCGAATATGACTGATACCCTCGAAAGTCTAAAGGACTCAAACTTGTTCACCACTCTAGACATGCGAAGTTCCTACCATCAGATCGAATTGGCCCCAGAGAGTCGTGATATTACCGCTTTCAGAACGCCGACAGGTAGTTATAGATATTGCCGGTCACCCCAAGGTCTCATTACATCTGCAGCTGCACTTCAAAGAGCAGTTAATATGGCTTTTTCTCCATTTATTTCAAAATTTCTATTCTGTTACGTTGACGACATCATAGTTTATTCCGAGAATTTTGAAGCTCATGTTGAACATTTAAAGAAAGCACTTACACAAACCGAAGCCTCGGGTTTCAAACTAAGTCTCAAGAAATGCCAATTTGCTGCGAGTAGCGTGACCTTTCTTGGAGTCAAAGTCAGTTCGGAGGGACTCACCCCCCGACCTGCGAAAGTCCAGGCCTTGGCAGATGCTTTGAGACCTAGGAATGTTAAAGAGGTAAAGAGATTCCTTGGTTCAACCGGATTCTTTAGAAAATTCATTCAAAATTACGCTCACATCGCGGCACCTCTTACTGAGCTAACAAAAAAGACGAACTCATTTAAATGGACGGACGTTCATCAGCGAGCTTTCGATAACTTGAAAGATAAACTTGTGTCCGCGCCAATACTTAAATTTCCTGACTTTCAGAGAGAGTTTGTGTTGCACACTGATGCCTCGGGCATTGCAATTGGTGGAGCATTACTTCAGATGCATGACGGCATTGAGTTGCCTGTGGCATACTATAGCCGGAAATTAAAGGGAAACGAACTTAAATATTCTACAACAGAACTCGAAGCTCTTGCCATCCACGATTCAATCAAGCATTATGATGCGTACCTGTACTTAAATGAGTTCGTCGTGGTGACAGATCATCGCCCCTTGACGTTTATCTTTGCAAATAAAACGGGTAATCACCGTATTTCGAGATGGGCTTTGCTTCTTCAGGAGTATAATTTCTCTGTTCGGTACAAGCCGGGAGCACAACACCACTTGCCCGACTATTTGTCTAGATCCGAAAGAATCGTCAATGCTGTCGTTGACACTGCTGAGTCCAACTGTAGTAATAAGAATGATCCTAAAATTAATGATGATGTTCCTTCTAGAATTAAGCCTTGTTCTGATAATAACGTAGCAGGTGCTCCAGTCAACGACGTGTGCTCTCGACCCACGTCTAGCGAGCAGACAGGTGTCGCTGCCGAGACCGCCCAGCCACTGAGCTTGGATGATGTTGCCTCGGAACAGAGCTTGGACCCATATTGGTCTTCCGTTAGAGATGTAATAAATAATAATGATAGAGGTAACTGTAAGATCTCTAATATTGACGAATACTTTATTGATGATAACGATGTCCTATGTAGGTTGTCGAGAAAGAAACGCAGAAACGGTAGAAGTAATGTACAGATAGTCATTCCTAAGTCTTTAGTTAAGGTAGCTTTAAAGCTGAGCCATGACAACGATTTGTCCGCTCATATGGGTTTCCTGAGAACTCTTGAACGTGCCAGAGATAAATTCTTCTGGATTAATCAGATTCGTGACGTCAAAGACCATGTGAAGAAATGTTTACAGTGCCAGCGAATGAAATGGCAGGGCCAGTTTAAAGTCCCCTTAGGAAAATTCCCCGAGACCTCATATCCCCTTGAAAGAGTTGCTGTTGACCTTGTTGAATTGCCTGTGAGTTACGAAGGCAACAAATATCTCCTAACCATAGTAGATCATTTTACGAGGTACGTTGATGCTTACCCCCTCACAGATAAGTCTGCCGATACTGTCACCAGAGCTTTCGTCCAGTACGTCGGAAAATTTTCAGCTCCAAATACTATTGTCAGCGACAGAGGCAGCGAGTTCACTAATAAGTTATTCCAGGATGTCTGCAAAAATCTCAAGGCGAGATCACAGACTACGACTGCTTATCACGCTATGGCGAACGGTTGTTGCGAGAGAATGAATGGTGTCTTGAAGACTGCAATCTCCCACTTGGCTGCTGGAGATAGATTCACGTGGGACCAGAGCATTCCTTTCGTAACGTTAGCGGTAAATACTTCCTACCAGACTGCGATTAAAGACACGCCGTTCTTTTTGTTCTACGGCAGAGATGCTAACCTTCCTTACCACGACATTTTCAAGGAGCAGCCCATCAACTATGCGTGTCACCAAGATTATTCAATTGAGGTTTCTCTCCGTCTGTCTAAAGCATTTGCTGCAGTTCGGAAGAATTCGGAAGCTGCGAGGCAAGCTGCCGCAAACGTTTACAATCGAACGGCCAAAGAATGTGATGTCCAAGCTGGGGACCTTGTCATGTTGAGGAATGAAGCAGGGCGTGTCGAGGACAGAGCCTTCCCATCGAGATTCAGAGGCCCATATAGGATTACTTCCAGACACGGAAATAACATCACTATCAAAGGTCTATACTCAGACCGAAAAGAGCAGACCGTGCACCTGAACCGTGTGAAACGTGCTTATCTTGACGACGCCATGGCCTTCCCTTTCAATAACGGTGACGAGGAAGACGAACTACAAGGGGCAGAGACGAACGACATTCCTACAGTGCCGAGCACGAGCCAGAGAAATGAAGGAATGATTCCTAGGTATTCTCTGAGGAATCGGACTAGACGTCCGAACTATGTGTAATTGCTTGTGTCTCGCAAGGACGTCCCAAAACTCCAATGATGATTACCTCATTTCATTCCCAAATGTATCATGTTTAATGTTAAGAATGTTTTCTAATCATTTCCCTTGTGTTTACCATTTCTTTCGTATCACAAATTTAGGATATGTGCTTTGACTTAGAATTAACTGATTTTCCACGTCCCAAAACTCAATAATGATTGCCTCATTTCATTCTAAAGATGTACTATGTTTAATGTTAAGAATGTTTTCTAATCATTTCCCTCGTGTTTAACATTTCTTTTATATTACAAACTTAGGATGAGTGCTTCGACTTAAGATTAAATGATCCCTCTAGCGAAATGCGAGTAGAATGCTTTTACCCTATTGTATTATGTGTTTAAATGCCGGTTAGATGAACCGATTTATGTAGTTACCTTAATGATGCTCATTAATTAGATAGAAATTTTGCTTGATGTCAAATTTGTACCCCATTTATGTGTCTTTTCGAAACTCCTCTATAGGAATGTGTGCTAATACGTAAAAGAATTTCTCCTCTCAGCCCGCTAACTATCCGAGATATTGAATGTCATATTGTGTATTCCTCATCAATTTCATTTACCGTGCATTTATTTCATTTTGTGTTAGTTATAATGTTCTCTAACGGGTTTCTTTGAGCTTATTGCGTTAGATTACTTTGATCTCTCATCAATTTAATTTACCTTTCATTTATTTTATTTTGCGTTAGTTATAATATTCTCTAAATAGATTTCTTTGAACTTATTGCGTTAGATTACTTTGATCTAGTTAAAATGCTGTCGAAGGATGATACACCGGGATGTAAACGACATGGGGGAGATGGGATGAGTAGATGGACACAATTGATTACGATAAGTCAAAGAAATCCGAGAAAAAAATTTGTCAAAGCCTGAGATTAACGTGGAACGATTGATTACAGCGATGCTGTGCCGACTGAGGCCTGAGCGGCAGCACACGCCCTCCTCTCACCTCCGCAGCAGCGCAGCGGCTGGGAAACTGTGTGCAGGCACACAGTGAGCGATCGATGCGACGGCAACACTGCTGGCCTGCCGTCACAACATACTTCTGCTACGCGCCGTCTACAATGACCTTGCGATTAAAGAGCCCACACAGCTGTCGTAGCGTGCCGCAGCCACAGCTGTGCAGGCGCAAGCGGCGGGCCCAGCTTCCACCTGCAGCAACAGTACACTCACTCGTACAAAGGACTGGACTTCCCCCTGAACATCTATATTTTCGCCAGACACGGATTCAACAACGGCGAAGAAAAATAAAGGAGATACCGTTGGACAGCAATACGTCCGTGGTAACTACACGCAGGAGGTTGAGTATAGACTGATCGAATGAATATTCGATATTTTATTAGGGTGGTTTTTACCCCCTTGAGCGTCTTCAGAAGGCCTCTGATAGAACGTCATTAGCCAAGAGAGAAGGTCTTCGATAGTGAACTGGAACAGGACGTCCCGACGACTACAGTAAGCTATCGCTTGTTCAGGATCTTCGATTCAGAAGTGCGTCAGAAGCACAAATCTCAAGGCTTGTCTAAATTTCACCCCTGCAATGAAGTACGAATCTCAGATGCGTGACTTCAGTAGACGGGAACTTCCATTTACATCCAGGAGGATGCTGATTAATATAGGACGGGGGGATTCTGTTATGTCCCAAGTACGAACCGTTAAGTTTTCACAACAAAAAAAGAGTAAAGACGGTTGGACGTGAGAGCCTACGCCGGGCTCTGCTATCAGAAGATCGCAAAGTTCAGCATGATACAAACACGCCAGATGTCGATGTTTGCACAGCAGCGGCTCGACAGTTACAAAAAAGAGGCAACACCTACGCTCCCAGCGGCAGCGTGGCAACGACGTAGCACCAGCGTGGCAGCGATGCGGCAGCGTGGCAACGCAGATGGCAATGGCAGCGAGATCTCAACGGCTGGTGCTGCCCGAGAGCGCAGCAGGGTCTGAGCGACGGCAACAGCGTTCAGCTGCGGCACTTGCTGCACACTCCAGAAGTAACGGTCACAGTGCGAGAGTACTTAAAGGGTACGACGAGGGCTAGGGCATCATCATTATAGAGCGAAACTCCGTCACTAAAATGTCTCTTGGTGCCGCTTTCTTTAATTTGCAAAAACTTGCATACGGTAGGCACACCGTATTAGACCCTGACTCTGTGTTAATTTCACGTAATAATTTAACGTACAATTCGAGACCTTAATATCGCACTTCGTCATCGCTGCATACTCAAGTTGCGTAAGACTATGGTAGCAATTGTTCCTAAATTTGCTAGTCTCATCTACCCCATTGTCATATTTTGTGTGCATCTTTCATTATAACAAGTAAACCGATGTGGCCACATTGAAAGAAACGTTTTTTCTTTCGAAAAAAACTCCTTTGATTTGAAGATTAGACTTGAAAAGACAGAAATTTGATAACCCTTAAAACTTGGATTCTAAAGAAAAGAAGTATACAACACAATTTCCCATCAAGCCAGCGTCGCTCAGCCTTGGCTCAGCAGCCGTCAGCGATGGAGCCCCCTCCTACGTCTCCCGCCAGCTGCGACAGACCGTAACTCGCAGCTGGCGGGAGGGGCTCCATCGCTGTCGGCTGCTTAGCCAAGGCTGAGCGTCGCAGCGACGCTCCAATCTCCCCACGCTCCCCACTCCAATCTTCCACCAAGCCAGCGTCGCTGCGACGCTGGCTTGGTGGGGGATTGGAGTGGGGGAGCCAAACAACCTGCCTTTGTTGCCTGGCCGCGCATAAAAGCGATCCTGGCGCCAGCAGCAGCTCGTGGAACTTATTTTACGGACACGCCTCGAACTTACTTTGAGTACCAGTGATTGTTTCAAGGCGTATGGGTAATCATTTAATTTGACAGTTCAGCATTGTAAAGTAAGATTTGTTTAGTCTATCAATTAAGGACCATTATATTACGGAATTTTAAAAGCCCAAGGTGTTCGAATACATTTCATGTATCAACTTTTCTGGAAATGAACCATTTCTCTTTCTATTTCCTTTATAAAAACTTCATCATATCCAGTACGTAATTCGAGTTTGGTATTCAGGTACCACAGGGTTCGCTACGAGGACCTGACGGTGACGCCACTGGCCACCATGCGGCGGCTGCTGAAGTTCCTGAGAGAGGCCTACACCGTGCGGGTGCTCACCACACACCGCCGCCTCACCTACACCTTCAGTCACCGGGCCAACGAGGAGTATGCCTCCACCAGCAAGTACTCCAAGCAGCACGCCTTCGATTGGAGAGCAAAGTTGTCCTTTAGTGATGTCAAAGTCGTCCAGGAAATATGCGGTGATGTTCTGAAAATGCTGAAGTTACGAATTTTCGACGATGAAACTCAATATAGAAACTCTTCTGTTGACGTCAACTTGAACACTTAGACTTGACAATAGATGTGTTATAGAAAATGATAAAACTTCAATTGTGTGACAAAATTTATTGGAAAATTAATACAAGTTTTCTCGGGACAAATTTTCAACGAAATTCTAAGAAGTGATGCGTTTTTGAAAGTGTTTAGATTTAGTAGTCCTAGATTTAGTAGTCCTACACTAGAGCACAGTATAGGTTTCACATAGACACAACACAGTAATAGTGCTGACATAAATAAGTTAGACAATGCAATGACACATCACAAGTAAATAATTCACTCACCTCTTAGATACCCTACAACTTAGATACTCGAATACCAGACATGTGGCCAGCGAGAGTAGAGCGAAGATAGCGTGAAATATATAGAAAACGGTAGAATAGAATTAGTAGTAGGTAGTTAGAGAATAACTTAGAGGTAGTACTTAGCCGTCCGGGATAACCTATATACACACTTGCAGTCAGCATGAACTGTTTAGCTGGCTAGCACCAATCGGAAACTGGCTGATGATCTTGCCGTCACGAGCGTTGCCATCTTTAGGTCTCTCTAACTAGAACTTACATTACTCGCTATATTACAGAAAGCTTGGGTGGAATTCAAAAGAGAACCTAGGTTTTAAGCTGGCATTTACTACTGCTTGATCTATATCCCACTGGAGGTAAGGGAAAGCGGCTCAAAATTCCCGTTTGTAAATGGCAATCGTCTAGTTTACTTCAATTAGCAATAGGTTGTCAAAATGAGCGAAAAAAAAATTTCTCCGCATCATTGCCTGGAAGCATCGATTTAGAGCAGTTGTTGCTAATTGCGGCTGTTCGTCCAAATTTTGCAATAGTGGTTCAAAATATGTACTATGTTTACAATGTAAAAATTTCGAAACTTAACGACTTAACATTTGCTATTCTCGCGCGGCATTGTACTGTGTCCTACCTAGATTAAGCAACAATAGGAATACATTGCCCTCAATCACTTGTTTCGACTAGTGACATGGGTATTAGCCGTGGGCATAAGAACTCGCCCTTCCGTGAAGGTGACAAGGGTTCGAATCCCGGCGTTGCGTGGCGACTTTCCCCGTTGGGTATAAGGGAAAACTCAAGCACAATACCCCACTCTACCCAGGTGTCGGAAATGGGTACCGGCTTCACCGGGGAATTCGTCATAGCATCCTGGTGTTAGTTATTGAAAAACCATTGTAGAAGTTGATACGTATTACGATAATCATGTGTGTGTATCAACTGAGGATCCTTACTAAAAGATTTTTAAAAAACCAATAATGAGCTTTTTGTATCTTTATTGCAAGTAAACTATTTGTTGTCTTTCTTTTTCTGCAATTATAATACCATAGAAGTTATTGAGGTGGTGGCGCAGGCGACCAGGAACACAGTGGACGGTCGCACAGCAGCCATGTTGGACGTACGTAAATTTGTAACAAGTGATGCTTTTAACAAAGTGTCGTCCACTAAACGGTGAGATCATTTTTTTGGACCCTCCTGCATTTGTATTGTTTTTATGAATGTTTATTTAACGTGTTTTTTGAGCTTCGTTGTTATTGGCATGATATATGGCAAATATTTAATTTCTAAATGTGTTGTTTAATTTGATTTCGATCTTTCTTCGGTAGAAATTTCCGATCCCAATAATTTATGGTATATAATAACGGAAAATGAAATTTGTCAGTAGGTCACGAGTAATTTTTCGAACCACTCTAAAATATTCAAGAATACAATTTTCCAGATACTGCCCGTTTCGTTACGGAAGTCTTTCTGCGGTCGCTACGCCGGCGATACGGTGTGCTGGAGTGGCTGTGTGAGGCGACCTCTGCCGACCCGCTGCCCCCTCTTCAACACCCCCAGCCACAAACGAACAGATCAGTAATGCAAAAATCAAATTTTCAGCCTGGGCACATTGCTCTTCACTGCAAGTAAAGGGTTACAGAAATAGTGTGCCCATGGATGTTGAGTTGTGGGCACGGCAGAGGAAACAAGGTAGAGTCATATCTGTGTGGGAAATACACCTCCTCTTGTTCGGCTAGCCAATAGAACGACTTCATTACCATCAAACTTTAGGACGTCCCGATTGTGACGTGTCGTTATGCCAATAGCGGTGCCAGATTTGGGGCTGGCAGTGTTGCCAGATGCACTATGAGCACTGTTATTGGTTCGTTACCGTGATGTCAGCATTGCCACATGTGCACGGTTGACAAAAAAAGACTGGTTTGACCCTACCTTGTTTCCTCTACCGTGGTTGTGGGCTTTCGAGATGCAGTTAGGCGGAGTGTACTCGTGTGTCCTTTGATGCGAGAGGGAACAGTTGCCTCATGAGAAGATATCGCAATTTTTCATAGATTGATGTGATAAAACGTTCATTCGACGAGGCGTGGAAGTACTGGAGCCAAAAATAGGCGTAGGCCTGTGAGTGGCCTATTTGAAAATTCAGTTTCGACTATCAATTCATAACGCACTTGCTGCCCTAGCAAATATCAATTGTTGCACTGAGCAGGAATATCAGAGCTAACACATAACGAAATCAAGACAAAAATATGAGCTTGGCTACCAGCCAACAGTAAACGGGTAATTTTATTATTCATGCGCGTTAATCTAGCAGTAGTATTAACATAGATTGGCTAGCTCTTCAGTAATTCGTACTATATCGCGCCGTAGGTCTAACAGTTAAAAAATACAAACTTCACATAACTGCAGCAAAAACATACCATATAATCGCTGTTTAATGCTAGTCGCAATTAACAGTACGGAAACACAGTAGCAGCCATCACAAAAAAGCCCTTCTAATTGCCACCCACACCATTGCTGTAGTCATCATATCAGAGTCCCAGCTGATCTTTGAAAGATCATCCACAAAGTCACGCAAAATCCGTAAGCGCAGGACAGCCAAAACCCCGCGAGAGATTTCAGTCGACCACCCATTTATGGCCGGGCGCCTTAGGTAGTTTTTCCCAATGTACAACCAGGTATTGAAGTTGTAAAAACGTTTGTAATTTTTGAAACATTAATTGAAAAAGTGAATAGAAATCGGAAGGGATACCCTTACGTTTTTTACGAAAAAATTCACATGATGAGAATATCAGAAATGCTCTATTTTTTCACTATAAATGTTTTGAGAATTGTAAAACGCTTTTTGAAACTATTCTCAGCTTGATCATCTCTAGGAAAACCCGCAATTCAAAATACTTCTTCCTAGGAGCATTTCTCATAAGACGTTTATGAGATATTTATAAGAACTAGTGCACACGTGCTGGTCGGCATTAATCTGTAGAATTTCACCCCTTCTTTCTTGAGTTAAATTCTCTCGTGCAACTCGATGTTGTCCAGCACTATGCCGAAGAATTTTCTCGCTTCATGCATGTGTTGAGCTCTCTCTAGCTACTCGTTGTTGCTCTGCATTATTCCTTATAATTTCCAAACGCCGTTCAAGTGTCAATTATCTCTTAGGAGCTCTTCAAGAAAATCACAATTTCGAAAACGATAACTCAAGTTCAAAAATCTTGGGCTTTATACTAAGTGGTAGCCAGGCTACTGGTCAAACGAATTTAGAAAATTTTTTTCGCATCATCAATTAAAAATATCAAAGCAACATGATGAATTTCAACAGAGAAAGCTCCAAAGAAAATTTCTATTCGTAAAAATAAGCCGATTGCGTATTCTGGATACCATAATGCAAGCGTAGGGGAATTGAATCACCGCTTAAAAATAATGCAATAAAATAATTTCTTGTATTTCTTAAGCTTTATCCTTATTGCTATCAAAGCTATCGATTAAAAGAGGGGGTCACACGGACAGACGGGGCTACTTTTATAAGTGATTTCTGGTTCCCCTCAGGGGGATACAACTATTGTATCTATGGGAATTTGCGCTCCCAGGGGGAAAATGTGCGGGCCCGAGCTGAGAGTTAGGTAGGTCTTCTTTTTGTTGAAATAAAAGCTTTTTGTTATGTTAAGGGGCCCCTTTTCTCTCCGATGGTAATTTTTCATGTTATTGTTGGAAAAGAACCCTTAGGTGGTGGACTATTCGGTCCTAAAATTTTATGGCGCTACGGACAATAGATCCCCTCCCCCAGGGGGGGAGGGGGGAGGGGGACCAAAATCTTAAATTTTCGAGCCCATTTCGACCCCATATAAAAAAAAGAAGAAATGGAAAATTTGCGAATGTACTTTTGTTAGAAATGTTTCAACGATTCTAAAACTGTCTTTGTTTTTGTTCTAGCATAAAAACTCAATGAGTTCTATTCTTTTGAAATATCAATACAAGTGGACTAAAAACCAATATGTCAATTTTTTTCAAAAACTAAGACCTGAATCAAAAAAATGTATAGAGGAAGTTGTGTTTCTTTTCAAAAGTTACATATAAAAGTCAAATTTCATAAGAATCAAACTGAAAACAAACAATTTCATAATTTTTATGAAATGAGAAAAAAAATTTAATTTTTTTCTTTTTTGTAAATTACAATTCACATTGTGAATAATAATGAAGGCATCTACGGATGCTTTATTTCCAATCAAGCCTGATACATATCACCTTGTACATTGGATTTTCAAATGCCTTATGACTAACGCGAGGACGCCATGACGCTTTCCCCCGGTCGAGACCGGTACCCATTTCAGACACCTGGGTGGAGTGGGGTATTGTGCTTGGAATTTTTCTCCTATACCCAATAGAGAAAATCGCCACCGCCGGCGCCGAGTTTCGAACCCGGGTCTCCACCGCACGGCGGCAGAGCCTCTAGCACATGGCTATGGCAAGAATATGATGTTATGCATGGAGATTATCGAAATACAAATGAAAACAGCATTCAATTACATAAATTTTCCATATCACACTCAAAAAAAATTTAGTTTTTGGCCTATACTGTAAAGTCACTTATTCTCAAAATTCAAAAGAATAGAAGTCATTGAGTTTTTGTGCTAGGAAGAAAACAAAGACAGTTTTGGAATCCTTGGAAAATTTCTAACAAAGTTCTATTCCCACTTTTTCCATTTTTATATTCGAATTTTTTTTATAATAGTTCAAATCCAAAAATTTTGTTTTTCCCTGATATATTGGTAAATTTTCGCATATAAAAAAAATTAAAAAAACGCAAAATCCCTGAATATATTTTTGTTAGAAATGTTGCAAGGATTCCAAAACTGTCTTTGAATTTGTTCTAGCATAAAAACTCAATGACTTCTATTCTTTTGAAATAGGAATACAAATGACCCAAAAAACTGATATTTCAAATTTTTCGAAAAAAATAAGGCCTAAATCAAAAAATTTCATGAGTTCATATATGTTTGCCTTGCAAAACTACATATGCTGACGAAATGTCAGACCAAACGGATCAAAATTTTTTTTTCTGGAGGACCCCCTTCAGGACAACCTTTTTTCGGTTCACTACTGTCATGTTATTCAGCACCTCCGACTTTCTTCTTCAACTTTTATCTTATTTCATCAACTTCTTTCTTAACTTACTGTTTCTATGCTCCTTTTGCATAGATTCCTCATTCTTTTATCTCCATACTAAATAGTGCCTTCCTCCTTCCTCTCTTTGATACGCTCTTTTTTGTAGCGGTTATAGGGAGGCTTAAACGAACTTGTAATTTTAACCTAAGAATTTCTGGTCAAATAAGTAGTTTTTCCTGATGTACAAACGGGTATTGAAGTTGTAAAAAAGTTTCATTGATTTTTGTAACATTGAAAAAATATCGTAAGGGTATACCTGTACGTGTTTTACAAAAAAGTTCCCATAAAAATATCAGAATGGTCTTTTTCTCACTCTCTTGCGGAGTAATAATCCATATCTGGGACGTGAAGAAGTTCCTTGGTTAAGCTGTTCTCTTTCTGGTTGAATTTCAGATATCAAACTGCACTTCTCAAGAAAAATTTTAAGCGCTGTCACACTGAAAGCTCGATTTCTTTGAGCATTCCCATCAGTACATCCTCATCAGGATCTCGCAGTCTCGGGAAACGCACATTCCTGGCAGCAGCATACTGGGGACACTCAACAAGAAAGTGTTTGACAGTCAGAGAAACGTGGCACCGCTCACATCGTGGCTGAGGCTGCCGCTCCAAGTGTCCGAGCGTCAAACAGGTATGGCCAATACGAAGGCGGCAGTGTCACCTCCATCCGACGAGTGCGACAGTCTAAGGATGTCCACTCACGTATGGTGGGTTTACATACTTCTTAATTTATACGTCTTCGCTGTTTTAATTTGATTATCAAGATATTTATTCTAAGCTGTAGCAACACCTTGTGTGTTCTTTTGCTTATGGAGACTTAAATGTTCTTTCGCAAAATCCAATCTTGACTCTTGGTGCCTTCCTCCAACAAGGGAGAGAATTTTGATGAGGCCTCCGTGACTGTAGACCGGGTCGGAGGAGTTCGTTACTTAATATTTTCTTGCAAAGCTTTAGATCCCTCCATGCTGAGGTCTGTTCGTAGCAGCTCTAGAGAGGAAGGGATTAGTGTTATTGTACGCAACATCTCTCCCAAATTCCTTAACCCGCGCACGGTCGCGCATCCCTCAGAAAAGTAGTCAATTTACCCGCGTTACTCTGCCGTTCCCTGTTCACTTACCGTAATAGGCAGAGATGTAAAAATATGAAGTAATGAGTAAAAAATGTTGCTTTACACTTTGATGTTGTCAGATTTTTGATAACTTGAACCGTTTCTTTGTAATATGGAGTCAAACTCCGTAGATTTTTGCACAACATTGCTTCAAAGAGATCAATGGCCATTTTTGTGTTTTGGGAACAATGTAATGTTTTTCACTGCTATTTTATGCAGAAAATCCTTCCAAACCTGCTGATGTTTTTATTTTTCCTCTACAACAATTAGAAAAAAAGTTATGACCATTTATGTCTACTAGGTGTTATCCATTCTTCGTTTTAGTTCCTACATAAATGCATGTTTGCATGTCTGGTTATATTACTGTAAGTATAGTGTTTCGAAACTTGTAATTTTCACACAATATGAATAAAATACTGCTCTACACGCTACTGACTTCAGATTTGTCTTATTTGCCATTTTTACGAAATAAGGCGAAATAAGGCCCTGAGTAGTTTCGCTGGTAACTGAGGCTGCCACTGACTGTTCGCACGCACACCCTCTCACGGTCGCCTCATTTACCACACTGACTGTGCTTACCCCTCCCAACTTCCAAGTGGTTGGAGCTCTGCCTTAACCCCCACAATGTGGGGGTTTCTGGCTCCAGCTGTGTAGCACTCGCTGAGACGATCATTTTGGTGTATAACAACTTGGGGTTATGCCTTACGTCTGGCAACCAGTGAGCCTGGTAAATGAGGCGACCAGTTACAGTGCGCGGGTTAAGAAATATTTCGAGGAGCTCCCGATCTCGGCATGTATGTTTTTGTTCGTTGTTGTCCCCAACTCTTTCCACTTCTTCGCAATGAGGGAGGAACTTTAATGGTTCTTGAAATGCTGCAATAGGCTTTGTGCTTTTTAAACTCTGAAGTTATTAGCTCGTTCGCGCATTGCAGCTCATTCTGCTTAGGATGTTGCAATTTAATCCCGTCCAGGTATTGCGCAACAATGACATCAGCCACACTGATGACCTAACGTAACACCTGAGAGTGTTTTCTATTGGCTTTATAAAGGGTTCATAAGCGATTAGGTTTTTAAAAGTACAATTTAGAAGGAATTTTACGAGAAAAATAAGTGTCCAAATAACTTTCCCCCGACCTATTTGCTAAAATGTTGTAAAAATCATATGCATTTGATATGAATGTTTTAGTAAATGGAATATGCATGCATGTATTACTGGCATGTTATCACACGTTACGTTGTTACATAAAAGCGCGAAAATAAAAATTTGCGTCCAATGTTTTATTTCGTCTCACTGCATGTGTTAGGGAGGAAATGAAAACATTTGAGTAGCGTCTATATTTATTGAAACAAAACGCATGATTACCTTTAAAGAACATTAACATAAGTTCATGATATTTTGGAAGAACATATAAATATATTCTTTATTTTAAAGGAAGTGAATCTGAAGCGCGATGCGAAGATTTGAAGAATGGACCACAAAACGAGTATCGAGACACCGTGATGGGCAAACTGACTGCCTGTCTAGAGTTGCCATTTGCTTCACTGTCAACTAGCTGTGTAGAACCGGCCGAACAGGAAGAAGTTTACAAATTATGAAAAATGAAAAACAAAGCTTGAAAAAGGACAGTGGTGAATTGAGAAAAAGTGGTCCATAACATGACAAAAAATAATATGTTCAATTTCACCAAAACAGAATCAACCAAACTACTTACAGCTCGAGACACAAGTTCCCTCCGGATGAGCTAACTTCCATTGATGGAACAATTGTATCTCCTTCACAGAAGAACAAGACTGAAGTAACTGTCTCGCTGGCATCCGTTAGCTGTTCTCATCGTATGACATGCGGCCTCAAGGAACTCTCACTACCGTAGAAGAAACAAGGTAGGGTCAAACCATTCATTTTTCGTCAACCGTGTGGCAATGCTGACGTCATGGCAACGAACCAATAGCAGCGCTCATATTACGTCTGGTAACACTGCTAGCCCTAAATCTGGCTCGACTATTAGCCTAACATGTCGCAATGGTGACGTCATAAAGTGTTTGAAATGAAGCCGTCCTATTGGCTAACCGAACATGAGGTGTAATTTCCCCAATAGAAATGCCTCCCTTGTATCCTCTACCGTGCGCTACACCAACAGGCCGAGCCACTCCAACATGCTGGCACACACACGCAACAAGTGCGCAAGTCGTACGAAGGAAGTCGCCCCCACGCTGCTCGCATGGACAAATGGCAGGCATACAGCAAGGGTCATACACCAGAACCCATAGCTGTACGTCCTGTGAGCTTGAATTCGCAACTATAAAGACGCCTCCAAGGATACTGAAAAACACGATATATATACAAAAATAATATTCTACTGTTATAGACAGATAAAATGTTGAAAATAGTTTAAGGCAAAAAGCTGGATCTCTCACTTTTGACGTCTACGCAATCTAGCAGGTGGTTATATTTCGTCGACGTCAAAAGTGAGAGATCCAGCTATTTGCCTTAACCCTTTAACGTCCGAATTTTTGTACTCATATTACCGTTAACACAACCACCGTCACTAAACTGGCGCTGGCATCTGGCAGTCACCGATATCAGGATGGGATAAGAACTGCCACTCGGCAGATAACTTCAAAGAACACATTAGGGAACTAATTGAATAAGAAATAAAATATATTGAAGGGGAATTTTGAAAGAGGACACTGGTGTCCTCTGGGGCGTTAAAGGGTTAAACTCTTTTCAACGTTTTATCTAGCAGGCTGACACCAAAAGTTAAACGAGGCACGAAGCATTGCACCGGCCGGCACGTTGGGCACAGCATTCAGCTACTCACTCCATCAGTCTCTTCTACATATGATACTCGTGGGTGTTACAAAATTTGATATATGTTATTATTTAATGCTTTCTACATCACCTTATTATATCCCTTAACATATTCCTATCACCCAAACTCAGATGTGACATCCTCCACTTTCTTCCCCTACAGAACCGTCCCTTTGCCAGGCCAGACGGTCGCTCTGTACACGCCACCCCTCACCTCCCACCACGCGGCCTGGATTGGCAGCTCCCTCCACCAGACCTCCCACCCCCACCACCACGGGGCGCCCCAGCGGCAGCAATCAACACCCCCACCACCACGGGGCACCCCAGCGGCAGCAATCAACACTCCCACCACCACGGGGCACCCCAGCGGCAGCGATCAACACCCCCACCACCACGGGGCACCCCAGCGGCAGCAATCAACACCCCCACCACCACGGGGCACCCCAGCGGCAGCAACCAACACCCCCACCACCACGGGGCACCCCAGCGGCAGCAACCAACACCCCCACCACCACGGGGCACCAAAGCGGCAGCAACCAACACCCCCACCACCACGGGGCACCCAAGCGGCAGCAATCAACACGCCCGCCACCACGGGGCACCCCAGCGGCAGCAATCAACACTCCCACCACCACGGGGCACCCCAGCGGCAGCAATCAACACCGCCACCACCACGGGACATCAGCGGCAGCAATCAATACCCCCCCCCACCACGGGGCTCCCCAGCGGCAGCAACCTACACTCCCACCATAACAGGGAACCCCAGCAGCAGCAATCGACACCCCCCACCACCACAGGGCATCCCAGCAGCAGCAGCAATCGACACCCCCACCACGGCGCACCTCAGCGGCAGCAATCAACACCCCCACCACCACGGAGCTCCCTAGCGACAGCAAGCAACACCCCCCCCCCACCACGGGGCACCCCAGCGGCAGCAATCAACACCCCCACCACCACGGGGCACCCCAGCGGCAGCAATCAACACCCCCACCACCACGGGGTTCCCCAGCGGCAGCAATCAACACCCCCACCATCACGGGGCTCCCCAGCAGCAGCAATCAACACCCCCCACCACAGAGCACCCCAGCAGGAACAACCTACACCCTCACCACCACGATGCACCCCAGCAGCAGCAACGAGGGCCTCGAGAGGCAGTACTCTACACACCAGCCACCGCGAGGGCCTCGAGAGGCAGCACCCTACACGCCACTTCCCCCACTGCCCTCCAAGAACACCTCGAGTCGAGATAGACGGCCGCCAGCAGGGCCCGCACTTGAGACGCCTGGGCAGTCTTCAATTCCTTCCTGACCTTCGGGTCGAGCACCTTGAACGCGTCGTAGGCGGAGTAGCAATAAGTATGTCCAGACTCTGTCCCTCGCTCGGCGGTCAGAGAGTCTCTTTCAGCAGAAGCCGAGGCGTCCGAAGGGTGTATTCGATCTAGAAAATAACGAAAGGATGAGTGAAAATTAACTGTACATAAATACGGGATAGGTCTCCTAATTTTCCCATTATTATTCCCTACATTCGGTGAAGGCCGCCATTCGATGCAAGATGTATATGAAGATCGATCATGCACTGTAGGCATGAAAGCAGTTCTTGCGCCAGGCTGTGAGGCAAACATTGATGCTGAAGCTGCTTCGTAAATTCCTTAGAAAATATTACTACGTTTAACTTTCACATTAGGCTTTTGTCAAAACATTTGTTGTATGTACACTAAACACTAGTAGCCTCCTCATAGTGCAAGTAATTTTTGACACTATCGAGAAAAACCCACGTTTTGTAGAGTTACTGCGATGATGTATTTCCAACAGTTGCAGAAGTATTCAGATATTGAGAGTCATCTGGAGGTAAAATAGACATTGAGGTGACACATAAAAAAGTTGTAAGAACACCACCCTAGCTGTCTCTGACATGGCATCACGCAGCTGAAAGCTTCAACTAGCCCGAAGAAGGAGCAGACGTGCAGCTCTACTCACAACTTTACGCTTAGTTCAATAGCAAGAGCATCCACTCCTGCACGACTCGCAAATATGTCCCCATTACAAGGTGATTCATACGGAAATCTCATGCGTGATGTTGCTCTAGACGTGCATGTATGGCAGTCAAAATTTGATGCCAGTTCGTTCAATCCATCACGTCACTTCAATGTTAATAATTTGAAATGCCTCAATATCAAAACAGCAATTTTCTGTTCCCTACATGGTTTTAATAAAATTTTACCCATGAACTTGAAAAAGTCTTCGAATATGGAAGAAAAATAAACATGTAAAACTTCTGCAGCATTTGCATGCGTCGAAAACTCCTATAACCATAAGTAAAGGAAACATTCCTAGCAAAATGCTGACTTGAGTTGGGATGCCCTCAAGTGCCACTCATACTTTATTACACTAAGTTTTTTTTTCAATTTCCTTTAGACACAATTCATTGCACTAATCCCCTCAAACCCCGCCGCCGAGTGACTAGAGCCCCACTAAAATATCGCGTCGAGACTGGAGATGTACCGATAGTATCGGTATCGGCCTTTTTTTCGAGTACTAGTACATCACTAGTTAAGCCACAACTCCCCTCTAACACAATCCTGAACCCATTCAATAAGCTTCTTTGCATTGCGAGATTAGTGACGAGTCTAATATGTCTACCACAATGGTCTTCCTTACAACACACTTGTGGAACAGGAGATGGCAAATGCTACATGAGACAGTACATGCCACACGAGACAGCAGAGACACAACATTGATGGTCACACAACAAAGAGGATGCAACAGGAGGTCACACCTGGCGAGGCGCACAGGACAAGCGCGGCAGGGAGGTCGGGGCGGGTGTGTAGCAGGAAGTGGTGCAGGCCGATGTGGCGGCCCGCCTGCGCCAGCCACGCGTCGCTGCACGCTCTGTTCACCGTCCTGTACACTGCACACACACGCTTTGTTTACTGACTTGTACACTACACACACACACACACACACACACACACACAGTGCACTGTCTTGTACACTATACACACTCTGTTTACTGTGTCCTATACACTGCACACACATCAGCTCACCTCGTGTGCTCAGTACAACCCTGACCTTACGTCTAAACAGGCCAGTGAGCTTCTAAAGATGTGAAATGCATTTTTACTTCAAGCGAGTACATCATTACAAAATGACCTTGAAAAATCGTGCCTTTCAAGGACATTTATGCCTCAGATGTCCACGTCCATGAACCTGGCTTGATGAATTCAAGGCTGCACACAATGACCTCCAAGTTCAAGAGTGAATAATAATTGTAGGGCGAGCGAGATGAGTTACGAGGCTCCTATGGCGCCCTATCAAGAGAAAACATTCAAAAGCAACCAGAGAAATAGTTCAGGGCAACTATGATTTATGACGAATAACGTATTGTAAACACTTCAATTATAACATTGTATATTAATAAGGTTTATTCATACATTATTTCTGTAGCAATTGCAGACCACACACAATTCAAGTTTAAAAAGAACCATGACTGCTAATTAACAAACATCAACTTGAAAAAAAAGCAAGAAACAACTTTGAGGGACTCGTGTGCTGGAGCCAACGGAGGCTACAGCAGCCACCACACCACACCACACACACGCCCCACCACCACACCACACCACACACACGCCCCACCACCACACCACACCACACCCACCATCACAGCCGTAGCTGGGCGAGAGACAAAGGAGAGCAATGAGGTGACGCAGCACGGCGTGGCCCAGGAAGTTCAGCCGCTCGTAGCTGTCCGTGCACTGCACACACAAACATCACAGTGACTTGACGGCAGTCCTAATGCTTTGACCGCAACGTGCGCCACCGGTGCAAACAGAGGGGATTTTCATAATGCTCCTGACTGACTAGGAGTCACGAATTCAATTCTCATGAATGCTTAATTAAAGTGAAATGAAGGTTGACATTTGCTATTTTCAAAATTGTTCACCACAATTGATTTTAAAGTTGAGTTGAATGCTGAACTTCAGTTTTACCTACTGCGGTCAAAGTGTTGATGCATACCAACTACCGTAGCAGCACTATGGCCTTGAGCCAAGACTGAGTTGCCCTAAAGAAATTATTTGGCTTAAAAGGGAACTTGATGGTCTAGAACTAGAAATTAATTGCTCCAAAAAGTTACTTGTTGGATTTTCCAATTAACTTCCTAGAAAATTTGATTGCTGTATAACAATGTTTGACTCCTTTAACAAATAAATGGCGAGTGCTCATGGAGAAAACATTTGCAAGAAACGAACAGTTAGAGGAAAAATAATAGCAAGATGTTTAATTCACGACTGTTAATGTTTTGCGAACTTTAAGCTCATTCTTAGTAAATTAGTGTGATTAAGCTCCTTAGTGATAACAAAGACAAAAACAAAAGAGAAGGAACCATTTATTATGAATCGTAGAGAACAAGGAATCTATGCACCACGTATGTTGGTTGCCACACAGGATATCCTGCTCCTGGAAACAGCAAGTCAGGAGAGAAGAGGGCGAAATACAGCAGAAAGGCATCAAAATGGAAAGGAGCAAAATGTACCCGAGAGACGGAAGTACAGAAGGCCTACCTACAGCTGAGGTAACCTTACAGTATACCTCCTGGAAGTGCCAGTCCCCCGTAGCATAGAACAGATAAAGCTAACTAACCTAAACGCTAACTCAGGTTTACTAATTAAATTAAGCTATGTCCCCTGAGGAGTAACTTCAGCTCAACAATGACACTGGATGCATCATAAGTCATACAACACACACAATTCACTCGTATTCATCCCCACTATAACAATAGTAAGATGGATACATTTGTTTGTACTTCTCATCTGGAAGACTCGCTTACAGAAAGTATTGACTCCCGTCATTTATGACAGGCCGTTGTACACTAGTAGAAAAATATTTCAGACTAGAAGACAGATGTCACAAAGAGTGGGGTACATCAGTATACAAATACACAATGCAACCCCAGTACCTGTCTTATAGGAATTATTAAACAAGATTACAATGAGTTAGTTCAAGCCTCCCTCACTACAACAAAGGTGTTGCCAGAGAGGAGGGGAAGAGGCATTATTCAACATGGAATTATAAGAACGGGGATCCACGCACAGTGTTTTCCCCACACAAGAACCTTTGCGTACAGAAACAACCAGTTCGTTTGTGAACTAAGATGTTTAAAAAGAAAGTATTAGGTGCTGAAAAACAGGACAACATTAACCGGAAATCGGTTGTGCATGACAAAAAAAAACGACTATTTCAACAGAAAGAAGGGCCATCTCACTTTCAGATGGGAACCTAACATCTTCCGTATAGGAGCGCTAATTACAACAGAATAGTTGTGTCCCCTTGAGGAGGGAGCACATAGAGAGAAGCTACAACACTACAGCTAAGAGAACACGAGCTACCATGTTGGACTGGAAGGAGGGGTGGGTGAGGGCAGCGAGCAGGTAGCTCTTGCTGCGGAAGGTGTAGCCGATGCTGGCCTCCAGCTGGAGGAGGCCGTGCTGATGCAGGAGGCGCCACAGACACTCCTGTGCTGCTGCTCGCTCGCACATCACGCTCACCGCTGTCTCTGGGGCCTCCAGCTCCCTGCTCAGTGTTATTTTATTACACGCCTCTGTATCTCATTACACATCTATATAAATGGAGCTTCTAGCACTCTGCTCAATGTCATCTTCATTTCCCCATTTCTGATTCTCATTACACGTCTACATTGAGGATAAATGAATTATGGTATGGAGCTTCTAGCTCCCTACACAATATCATCAGCTCCATTTTGTTACACACTTCTGCTTCTCATTACACATATAACGATGAATGGATTTAAGGTACGAATTATTTAACTTATAGTTATTCCATCGTAACTCTTGCTCCGTAAATGCAAATAGATGTGTTATGTCATCAACTCCATTTTTATATTTCCCATTTCTGCTTCTCATTACACATTCTACATTACGGTTGAATGAAAGATGGAATGTAATATTTTACCTATAGTTATTCCATTACAACTATTGCAACATAAATACAAATAGGAGTGTTGTACGAGATCATCACAGCACTGATGTATATTTCTAGTCACTTTATGGATGCAAATTGTCTTAACCAATTAGCTGGAAGCTAATAATCACCATTTTATGGATAGCTATGGCGTGTAACACATGTTAATTTTCAAGATTGACAAGAAGTCTAGCCTTATTATACAATCCTTTCATTTTCCAACTTGAGTAAAATCTTTCACTTCTGTTTCTCTACCTTCCATTACTCTGATACTGCCAATTGCAAAAATATTAACCTATTCAAAACTTTAGCATAACATGCAAAATTAGAGAGGAATCAAATTTTTTTCCTTAATATATTCTAATTAGAAAATAAGACCCAATTTTTATTTATTTAATCAAGAGAGACAACTCACTAAAGAATAAATAGTTTCTAGTACAAGCAAAAGAAGAGAAGAGGAAGTGAGCAGTAAACAAGTTGGAACATTTGGTCTGACTTGAAGGAGCAGCGGAGCCAGCGCAGGAGTCGCACAGCAGCACCAGACCCGCAGCACAGCAGGGCGCAGCCAACAGCACACAACGCCGCGTTGCTCAGCTGCTCAAATGTACGTGATCAGCATCATTTCTAACTGTTGTTAGGGACTAAATTACACTTACTGCAATTACTTCTAATAGGTTTTAATGACTTGATTACTTACACACTTACTTTACATGAACACATATGGTTGAAGTACAGCATAAAAGAACTACTACTACACTATAAAGAACTACTACACTATAAATGATGACTTAGTTTGAGACAATAAATCTCAACAGTTTATTAGTTTATTAGTTAGTTTAAGCCTCCCTATCCTCAACAAATGAGATGTAAAGAGAGGAAGGAAGAAGGCACCATTTAGTATGGAGCTAAGGGAACGTGGAATCTATGCAGAAAGGGCACAGAAACAGAAAGCTAAGAAAGAAGTTCATGAAACAAGAAAAAGTTGAAGAAGAAAGTAGTAGGCGGTGAAAAACAGGACAGCAGTGAACCGAAAAAAGATGGTCCGTAACACAACAAAAACCTATTCTATTTTAACAAAAAGAAAGCCTACCTAACATTTAGCTCGGGCCCTCACATTGTCCCCCTGGGAGCGCTAATTCCCATAGATACAATAGTTGCATCCCCCTGAGGGGATAAATCTCAACATTAATAAGCTAAATAAATCTTACAAGCAGATTCACACTGAATAATTCATCACTGTGTCAGTAGGAGCAGCACCTGGGTGAGGTGATCCCAATTAAGATACCAGCAATGATCTCACCTCAGTGGAGTACTCAATGTGCCATTGTGTTTAATTATCACACTGTGTCTTTACAGGACAAATTAGCAACCACAAAGTAAATCAATTTACTGCGGTTTAGCTCAAAGTTTCATGAGATGGTCTTGGTACGTAATGCTTTCAAACTTATTCACAGACCTTAACCAAAAATCATCAATAACAGAAAATACAGCACTGCAGATTGTCTCTTCATGTTTATGACTCCAAAAGTAATTCAAAAAAATTTGGTAGTGCTAATCAAGGAGCTTTAATGGAATGGAGGCGGCATCAGCGCTCTGAAGTGAAGCCAATTTTCGGGAGCTGTAGGGTATACGGGCACACACACGGAGATGGGGCTCAGTGCGTGTCAGACACTCAGCGTGACAGGACGCCGCTTATCCACGCTGCGGTCAAGGACGAGTTTTTTCAATATGAGTTTCTTTATCATTCAGCGAGGACGCAATTGAAATATATGCCTAAGAAAAAAATGTATAGCACAGAGTAGCGCAAGTCTGCCATTTAACAGCGCGGTCTTCAGTCGCTGATGATGGATGTGGTGCTACCCCTCCACTGCAACACCACCTCCACACTGGGACCCAATGCCGGGTGGGCGGGGCTTGGGTCGGCAAAATTGGCTTCACTCGCTTGACTGGCAAAAGATAGCGATGCCGCCTCCATTCCATTAAAGCTCCTTGGTGCTAATATTACCATTGCCCAGGTAGTGAGATCATTTATTCTTCTATTTCCATAAAAAATGAACACATGAAATGACAAAAAATATGTTGTTTGCATATTTATATCTACTGCTCCACAATTCTGGTGCAAGGGAACCTTGGATTCCACAGCGTGTTGAAATTCTTGTAAGGTCATAAATCATTTCCTAACAAAGTCTATGTAAAACACCACCTTCAGGATTGAGCATCTCAGAAAACATTGCTATTCACAATGTTAAATATAAAAAACATTTCATAAATGAGATGGCATATTCTCAGGATGTGAATATCAATTTAAATAAAATATGCAAGTTGAATAGTTTACCAACAATTTGAGGGAAATTTTGTTGAATACATTGCATTATAGCAAAAAAGCCTTTGTGTTTGCAATTAGTGTAGACTCAAATTCCTAACATGGAGGGCTCCCATTATTTAAATTTTATGATGACCGAATCACACAATTTTAAAGTATTCAAAAGCACATTATCATAAGAAAGTCTTTAATCATGACATCCAAAAATGATTTACAGTTGACCTAAGGTATTTTTGAGCATCTGATCGTTAGTTAGGAGTCATTCTAGTCACATCAACACAACTTTCATCATGGGACATACATTCTCTTCTGGTAAGTTGAAATTGATAAATCTGACAAACCCCATTGGCTGTGTTTGCATTAAGGTTCCTTCCTTCACATAGACTATTGCTATGATCACAAATTTTTACAGACTACCAAAATTTTGTGTCGTAAACTATTTAATGGTTTAATCCAATTATACACTTTCAAAGCTTCTATCATATAATTTACAATTAGAGTACCTACTGAATTCTTTACATGATTTTTTCAAATCCTGGATACTGTTTTTATAGCAAAACTATATAAGGCATAGAAAATTAATTTTTTCTTTATTTAATAATCAAGAAAACTAAGAATTTCCATGCAGAATTAAATATTATCAGATGCCATCACATTTGACAGGTGATGTATTCTAGTACTATCATGAGGGAGCACAACACCATTCAATTTCTAATCAATTTGGAGAAGAGCTTAAATGGAAGTTTCCTGACAAAGAACTATTAAAATTTTTAAATATAACAGGGAAATTCAGCAATAACATAACAGCTTTGACTCCTCTTTGCCTTACTTGGGATGTCAACTCAAGGCAAGTATCACTGTATATTTTTTGGATAGAAACGAGCATGCATTACCTTATCATCAAGCTGTCCACGTTTGTTCTTGCCATGCTTGGTGGCCATTTCCGGTTTGGGTTGTGATGAAGTGCCATTTTCCTTTAGTTGGTCCTCAAACAAATGATTTGTTGTGTGGGCTGGCAGATCATTTGGAGTTTCCTGCGCTGACATGGCATGAGAGCTCACACCTCCTGCAGTGCTCACTGAAGGTTCATGAGATGACGAGCCCTCAGTTGCTGTACAAGAGAGCTGGTCACTCTCATCAGCCGTGCTGTAGCCAGAGATTAAGTCAGAATTACTTAAATGAACAGCATTCTGTGATGTTGATCTCGTTAGTTCAAAGGAAACATTGCTCACAGAATCTTCCTCAAGGTGGTTTGGTGGTGAATCAAGGTTCACATCATCCTCTTGAGATGATTCAAGCCTTGGATCTGCAACTTTTAGAAGATCTTGCTGAGCTTTTAGCCAGAAAAGAGCTTGTATTGTAGACTCAAGTTTCCTTTTATGGCTTGGAGAGCTGATATGCCATATAAAGGCATCATGTGAATAACACTTTGTTTCACAAATTGAACACACCAGAACTTCGGGGGCAGACGTTGGCTTCAACAAGAAAGATGAAGATGTTTCCTGGTTACTGGTTATGGTTTCTTTTGTGGAAACAAATGTTTTCAAATCGCACGCAAAGGTTGAGATGCTTGGATTGGAAAATGTTGAGCTACATTGAGTTTTCCCTACATTAGGAGAAATGCCCAATGACTGCTGTGAATCCTGGACAGTTTTCTGAGGAACATCATGCGCAGCTTCAACACTAGATCTGGGATTATCTGTAACCTCAGAAGAAAGATCTTGTGCTACACTACCTCTTCTGAGAGCAAGCATGTTTGCATGCAGTATCCCACGCATGTGGGTCCTCAGATGCTGACGAGAATATGCTTGAAACTGACAAAGATTACAGATATATTGCTTCTTGCTTTTGCCACTCTCCTGTTTACTGCAAGTTACTTTCTTTCCATCTGGAAAAGAAGAGTGGCTTTCAACGATAGGAAATTCCACATCTTTCCTTTCTAAGCCCTGTCTGACCTCAGTTTCACGGACAGAAAGCACCAAGGGAGCTATGGGGGCCTCGGTGCGAGAAACATGGATGCCGGTGTCAGTGTTGCCACCAGGAAGAATCATCTGAGCGCCGTCACGGGCCGTTCTGCTGCCACCACTTGCAGGCACTACAGCCTCATCTGCATTGTGTGATGCTCCGTAGCTGCGAGCAGCTGATGCCTCACTCCCACCAGCATCTGATGCCTCACTCCCATCAGCATCTGATGCCTCACTCCCACCAGCATCTGATGCTTCACTCCCACCAGCATCTAACGCCTCGCTCCCACCAGCAGCCGACGCCTCGCTCCCACCAGCAGCCGACGCCTCGCTCCCACCAGCAGCCGACGCCTCGCTCCCACCAGCAGCCGACGCCTCGCTCCCACCAGCAGCCGACGCCTCGCTCCCACCAGCAGCCGACGCCTCGCTCCCACCAGCAGCCGACGCCTCGCTCCCACCAGCAGCCGACGCCTCGCTCCCACCAGCAGCCGACGCCTCGCTCCCACCAGCAGCCGACGCCTCGCTCCCACCAGCAGCCGACGCCTCGCTCCCACCAGCAGCCGACGCCTCGCTCCCACCAGCAGCCGACGCCTCGCTCCCACCAGCAGCCGACGCCTCGCTCCCACCAGCAGCCGACGCCTCGCTCCCACCAGCAGCCGACGCCTCGCTCCCACCAGCAGCCGACGCCTCGCTCCCACCAGCAGCCGACGCCTCGCTCCCACCAGCAGCCGACGCCTCGCTCCCACCAGCAGCCGACGCCTCGCTCCCACCAGCAGTCGATGCCTCGCTCCCACCAGCAGCCGACGCCTCGCTCCCACCAGCAGCCGACGCCTCGCTCCCACCAGCAGTCGATGCCTCGCTCCCACCAGCAGCCGACGCCTCGCTCCCACCAGCAGCCGACGCCTTGCTCCCACCAGCAGCTGATGCCTCGCTCCCACCAGCAGCTGACGCCTCGCTCCCACCAGCAGCTGATGCCTCGCTACCACCAGCAGCTGATGCCTCGCTCCCACCAGCAGCTGATGCCTCGCTCCCACCAGCAGCTGACGCCTCGCTCCCACCAGCAGCTGACGCCTCGCTCCCACCAGCAGCTGACGCCCCACTCCCACCAGCAGCTGACGCCTCACTCCCACCAGCAGCTGACGCATCACTCCCACCAGCAGCTGATGCATCACTCCCACCAGCAGGTGATGCCTCACTCCCACCAGCAGGTGATGCCTCACTCCCACCAGCAGGTGATGCCTCACTCCCACCAGCAGCTGATGCCTCACTCCCACCAGCAGCTGATGCCTCACTCCCACCAGCAGCTGATGCCTCACTCCCACCAGCAGCTGATGCCTCACTCCCACCAGCAGCTGATGCCTCACTCCCACCAGCAGCTGATGCCTCACTCCCACCAGCAGCTGATGCCTCACTCCCACCAGCAGCTGATGCCTCACTCCCACCAGCAGCTGATGCCTCACTCCCACCAGCAGCTGATGCCTCATTCCCACCAGCAGCTGATGCCTCATTCCTACCACCAAGAAGCGTCGCACTCCCACCAGCACGTGGCACAACCTTCATTCCATTCACCAACGCAACATTTGCACGAGCAGCAACAGATTTGGAACGAGAAGGGAAGCAGCTGCGGAACACATGACTGAAGTGGCTGGAGCTGGCGAAGTGTTTCTGCATGAGTTCAACATTAACTGTCATTAACTGGCAAACAGAGCACCACAGTCTTCCTTTCCCAACAAATGGTAGCAGGGGAGAAGTCTGTTTAATAGACTTGAGCTCATTTTCCATGTGATCAGATTGTAAGAAATGATCCATGTTAGTGAATTTCTCCTCACAGAAAATGCACTCAAAATAGCCATATTTTGATAGCTTCTTTTCCCACACAACTTGACTGATGGCAGGACACAGAGATGCAGCAATTGCTCGGAAGTGTTTAGAGCACTTCAGGTGCCTCTGGATGTGCCAAGTTCCTCGGCACGTGACGTGACACAGCCCGCACTTCAGCAACACTAGCTCATGTACTTTTCTCCTGCTTTCATTGTATTTTTGTGAATCAGCATCACACTTTTTTGGAACAGTCAATAACTCAGAGGCCAACTTCTCAGTATGGCTCATCTCAGCAAGATGGTTTTTAACTTTGAAATTACTCATGTCAGTAAAGTTGCAGATTTTGCAAACAAGCTTTACAAAGAAACCATCTTGCTCAGCCATACTTTCAGCCCACTGGTCCAACAATGGAACAAACTGCTTTGGCAGGTCAGGCTGAGGGTTTTCAGGAGGATCTGTCCAGCCCTTGAGTGCGATCAAATGACTTACATGCCGTGCGTGCTTGCCAGCAACGTGCAGTGAGCGACAAGTGATGTGGCACACTCGGCATGCGTACATGCAGGACTGAACCGAAACATGGTCACTACCTCCATCCTGGGATATTTCACTGCACGATGTGCTCACAAGTGCACCAGTGTTCTGAACATAAGACCTTCCTTGCAAGTGTTTTGCATGATGGTCACTGTTGAGATGCTTGCATATTTGACTGGTTCCAGTGAGCCTCTCACAGCACAGGAAACACTCCAGTACCACATCATTTCCAACCTCAGAGGGGCATTTGTAATCCGACTGAGAAGAGAACCCTGATATGGCAGACTTCACTAGCTGGTCATGTGACTTGGAATGTAAATGAGAAACGATGCTTACTTCACGCCTAAGGAACACATTGCACTGCTTACAAACAAATTTCACTTTGGATTTCTTCCGTGCAACGCGAACCTTCAATATTGCCTCGAGCTGCACAGGTTGGGAAGGAAAAATATCTTCTTGATGCTCCTTAAACTTTGGTTCATCAATGTCAAGTGTGATTTGGGACATAAAGTCGTCCTCAATTTCAAAAGATTGAGGGTGCAAATCATCAGCTGAGTGTAATGACCAACAGCTAGCATTTGGCCCAAAATGCCCAGTAGATGCTTCACAATTTTGCAAGCTCCCATGTAGGTTCTCAAGGTTGCAAGGAGGTTGGTCCTCTACAGGAGTCTTAAGAGTACGTTGAAGTGCTGCAGAAGTTGTTCCTTGAGCCTTTAACACCTGCTCATCAGCTGCAGCAGCAGGCATTGTTGTTTTGGAGCCCTCTACTTTTTGCTCAAAGAATGAGTCAATGAATTCTACAACTTTGTCTCCAAGAAGGCAGATTGATGGGCACTGGTTTTGAAGCTGATGAAGATCTTCTACCTTTGCCTTCACCTTTTCATGGTGAGCAGAAGAAGTTAAATGTTGCCACCACAGGTGCTTCGTGCCAACGCAGACACCGCACAGGTGACACGTGTTTATTCTATTTGATGGAGGCTGAGGGGTTTCATCAACGTTTGAAATTTTTCTTGTTGTAACAGAAGCCTTTTTGGTTTTATTTGTGGTTTGAGTTCTCTTCTTCTTACCAAAGCAATGCTTCAAATGTTTGGATGTTATTCTGTGCTCTGCAACCTAGAAGAAGAAGAAACAGAGAAGCAACTATTAAGCAAAATACTTTAAGCACAATATTACACTACACATCACATTGCTATCATATGACCATACTTCAAATGTCTCATCTAGTGCATTAGTATTTTTTGAGCTTATTACATGTTGATCCAACTTCCAAGACAAAGTCCAACTTGTGTTTCATAGCCAAGATACCAGTGTGTATGTGGGAGCAAAAAAATAAATGTTAAGACTCAACTTGGCTGTCTATATGTTTCCTCTGAAATATTCTACATCCTCTAATGATTGCAAAATACAAATAAAAATTAATAAAAACTCACAAAATAATAAAGAAATTCATAAATGAACTTTAAATGTGACAAACCTAATTTTTTTGGTCATGATTTACTTGGCATATTCTTTCACTTTTCAAATGTTCAATTTCCACAGAGCAATTTTGCAAAAGATCACTATTGTCCAAAAAAAAGTTAAGTATCCAAGTACAGATTGTTTGTACTCCACTACACCATGAACACACACAACAAAGCCAGCAGGCACATTGTTTTTTGCAGAGCATAACAGAAAATATTACAGAAGCAATGGAAACTCAGTGAAATTACTTAAACAGCATTGTCATAGTCTCCAAACATCACAATGCTGGGTCGTGTAGGTCATAAACTTCAAACATTCAATACAAATATACTTTTTATTCAACGGCTACCCATTGTTCAAGTTCCACCAAAAAATACAAAGAATGTGAGAGCCATAGATCAACACAATTAGCTCACAAGAATCACATCTGAATAATATACATTGTAGAATGGGATATAGTTAAAAATTCTGAACTACTCGCCTAAAGAACATCTTATGACCTTTCCAATCATAGTGAGTGCAGAATATTCTGCTTCAACATTAAAATGATGGTTTGAGACCATTTCCCACTCAGTCAAGTTCAGTTAAACTTTGTGGATTCTCCTAAAGGGTTATAATCATGACTCAAAAAAATCTTTTGAAGAATGCGAGTTTTGAATTTTCATACTGTTCAGCAACAAAAACAAAATCAGAGACCTTGAATGGTTTGCTATTGAACAATGTTTTTCTTTACTTGGATTTTTCATTTAATACTAAATATAAAATAAGTAAAAAAATTACCTAAAAACATACTGGCAGATATACATGCTTCCATGTCCCATCAACTACAAAAAATTTAAGATGAAAGTATAGCTGAGACGTACGGATGCTCGCAGTATCATGTTTACCAAGGCCACACTAATGTGTACAGACCTGCAAGAGGGCAGTCAGACCGCTGGAGAGCGCAGCTTTGGAGAAATGGCTGCCAAACATTGCAATTCTCCTGCAACAGCAAGAGATAAAGAGGTGAATGAACAAGATTAGATTAGATCTTAGCTTAACCCCTTCCCTGGCAGAAACGAGTATACTCGTTTTCACAAAATGTTCGTTTCTCAGTCATCAACGAGTATACTTGAATAAAACTTTACCCTCAAAAACCAGCTACATACGTATATACTCGTCGATTTTAAGCCTTTGTAAGCCATTCTACGTGTAAAACGAGTATTCTCGTCAAATTGTATGCCTGGCAGAGGCGATAGGGTAGAGCTGAGAGATTTCAAGAACATTGTTACTAGACTTGCTCCGACAGCCATTGACGTTGGATGGGTGTTGTTTGCATCCATATTTCCATTCATATTTTTGTACCATTTTCAAATGTTACACCCCAAATGTCTAGTTGAACGGAAGATGGTGAATATGAACCTTCCCTCAGAAGCTTGAATACTTCTGATAACTCTGCCAGTTCATCAGACAATGACTATTTCTTGATATCAGACAATGACTATTTGACTCGTTTTTGCAAACAAAGGTATTTTCAAAATAAAAATTTAACACTAAAATGGGAAGAAAAAATAATTACAAACTGTTTCATAACCAGTATCAAAAGTACTATATAGAACAAAAAGAAAAAAATTAGTCTGAAAAAGAAATGCTTTTAACAAAAAAATTGTTGGGGAAGGGGTTAAGCCTCCCAAACCACAAAAAAAAAACATTCCAAAGAGAGGAAGGAAGAAGGCACCATTTAGTATGGAGATAAGAGAACAAAAATTGATGCAGAAAAGGCATAGAAACAGTAAGTTGAAAAAGAAGTTTATAAAACAAGATGAAGTTGAAGAAGAAAGTAGTAGATGCAGGAGAACAGGACAGGAGTGAACAGAAAAAAGGTGGTGGTCCTCAACATAACAAAAAAACATTTTATTTCAACAAAAAGAAGGCCTAACTAACTCTCAGCTCAGGCCCTCACACATTTTCTCCTCAGGAGCTGAATGAACAAGAAAATATAACGTGATGCTGCTCTGGCCAGTTATTTTATAAAAAGTATAGTTTTCTTACAGGGCAGACAAACAAAAATAAACACAATAAAAAAATAGCTCCATTGGTTGATTGTTGCCCAATTGAGCACTGCCAGTCTACTGAAGGATAGAGATGAGTATGAACACATTATACAAGGAAAATGTAGACCTAAACAAAATATTGTAGAAAGGGCAAATTAACAAGCAAAGGGCAAATTAACAAGCAAAGGGCAAATTAACAAGCAAAGGGCAAATTAACAAGCAAAGGGCAAATTAACAAGCAAAGGGCAAATTAACAAGCAAAGGGCAAATTAACAAGCAAAGGGCAAATTAACAAGCAAAGGGCAAATTAACAAGCAAAGGGCAAATTAACAAGCAAAGGGCAAATTAACAAGCAAAGGGCAAATTAACAAGCAAAGGGCAAATTAACAAGCAAAGGGCAAATTAACAAGCAAAGGGCAAATTAACAAGCAAAGGGCAAATTAACAAGCAAAGGGCAAATTAACAAGCAAAGGGCAAATTAACAAGCAAAGGGCAAATTAACAAGCAAAGGGCAAATTAACAAGCAAAGGGCAAATTAACAAGCAAAGGGCAAATTAACAAGCAAAGGGCAAATTAACAAGCAAAGGGCAAATTAACAAGCAAAGGGCAAATTAACAAGCAAAGGGCAAATTAACAAGCAAAGGGCAAATTAACAAGCAAAGGGCAAATTAACAAGCAAAGGGCAAATTAACAAGCAAAGGGCAAATTAACAAGCAAAGGGCAAATTAACAAGCACAGGGCAAATTAACAAGCAAAGGGCAAATTAACAAGCAAAGGGCAAATTAACAAGCAAAGGGCAAATTAACAAGCAAAGGGCAAATTAACAAGCACAGGGCAAATTAACAAGCAAAGGGCAAATTAACAAGCAAAGGGCAAATTAACAAGCAAAGGGCAAATTAACAAGCACAGGGCAAATTAACAAGCACAGGGCAAATTAACAAGCAAAGGGCAAGTTAATGAACAAAGGGCAAGTTAATGAACAAAGGGCAAGTTAATGAACAAAGGGCAAGTTAATGAACAAAGGGCAAGTTAATGAACAAAGGGCAAGTTAATGAACAAAGGGGAGTTAATGAACAAAGGGCAAGTTAATGAACAAAGGGCAAGTTCAAACAAACAAAGGGCCAGTTCAAACAAACAAAGGGCCAGTTCAAACAAACAAAGGGCAAGTTTACAAACAAAGGGCAAGTTTACAAACAAAGGGCAAGTTTACGAACAAAGGGCAAGTTTACGAACAAAGGGCAAGTTTACGAACAAAGGGAGGGCAAGTTAACGAGCAAAGGGCAAGCTAAAAAGCAATGGGCAGGTTAATGAGTAAAGGGCAAGTTAACAAGCAAAAGGTAAGTTAATGAACAAAGGGCAAGTTAATGAACAAAGGGCAAGTTAATGAACAAAGGGCAAGTTAATGAACAAAGGGCAAGTTAATGAACAAAGGGCAAGTTAATGAACAAAGGGCAAGTTAATGAACAAAGGGCAAGTTAATGAACAAAGGGCAAGTTAATGAACAAAGGGCAAGTTAATGAACAAAGGGCAAGTTAATGAACAAAGGGCAAGTTAATGAACAAAGGGCAAGTTAATGAACAAAGGGCAAGTTAATGAACAAAGGGCAAGTTAATGAACAAAGGGCAGGTTAATGAACAAAGGGCAAGTTAATGAACAAAGGGCAAGTTAATGAACAAAAGGCAAGTTAATGAACAAAGGGCAAGTTAATGAACAAAGGGCAAGTTAATGAACAAAGGGCAAGTTAATGAACAAAGGGCAAGTTAATAAACAAAGGGCAAGTTAATGAACAAAGGGCAAGTTAATAAACAAAGGGCAAGTTAATGAACATAGGGCAAGTTAATGAACATAGGGCAAGTTAATGAACAAAGGGCAAGTTAATGAACAAAGGGCAAGTTAATGAACAAAGGGCAAGTTAATGAACAAAGGGCAAGTTAATGAACAAAGGGCAAGTTAATGAACAAAGGGCAAGTTAATGAACAAAGGGCAAGTTAATGAACAAAGGGCAAGTTAATGAACAAAGGGCAAGTTAATGAACAAAGGGCAAGTTAATGAACAAAGGGCAAGTTAATGAACAAAGGGCAAGTTAATGAACAAAGGGCAAGTTAATGAACAAAGGGCAAGTTAATGAACGAAGGGCAAGTTAATGAACAAAGGGCAAGTTAATGAACAAAGGGCAAGTTAATGAACAAAGGGCAAGTTAATGAACAAAGGGCAAGTTAATGAACAAAGGGCAAGTTAATGAACAAAGGGCAAGTTAATGAACAAAGGGCAAGTTAATGAACAAAGGGCAAGTTAATGAACAAAGGGCAAGTTAATGAACAAAGGACCAGTAAATGAAATAAAAGAACACCAAGCTCCACTTACAAAGTTTCCTGCAGGACAGGGAGGCTCCACTGAGGCTGGCTCAAAAAGAGGAACTTGCTGAGTTGAAGCTCCAGAAATGAGTGACCGAGAACTTTGAGGACCGGATGCTGGGTACCAACAGCCGTGAGCAGCTGGTGAGGCAGGAGTGTGGGGGACAGTCCCACCATATCAGCCGTGTTCACTGCACCTTTTTGTGTTTGGTCATGAAGCAAAGCTGCTTTCATGATCACATCTTTTGGTTCAGGAAGCTTGTAGCTCATCAAAAGCTTGGGCAGCCACAGAATTTGGCTGTGGGGATAGAAAGTAGACGCATTCTGAGTGATATCTTCCTCATAAATAATTTGAGCTGCCAGGTTGATCATGTTGAGGTCACTCATTATGGCTGGTAGACACTGCACTTTATGAGATGGTCGAGCAAGTAATTTCCCACCTTTCTTTGAGTGCTGAACAGGCTCACTAATGATGGTTTGGCTAGGCAAAGATTTGACCAAACTTCCAGAAAAACAGGAGCACAGCAAAGTTTCAAAAAGCCTACAGGCATTTTCCTTCTTAGTATCTTTGACTTTATGGCATGAAGTCTTGCAGGAAACAGAACTGAAGGATATAGCATGATTTACTTGAATTTGCCTTGAACCATTTATTGGAACAAAAAGGCTTTTGTTGAGAGGAGAATCAAGGACAAGGCTTTTGCTATTCAATGAAAATTTTTCAATGAATCTTGCATGGAAGTTCTTCACAATGTTAAGATTTTCAGCAGATAGATGAACTGGGCAAACCAAACTAACATTTGCCAGAGGGACTTCTCGACTGTTGTGTATCTGTGGGAAACTTGTACAAAGAAGTTTGTCAGGAGTGAGCAGACCAAGGCATTGTCTTCCATTTTGACTTTCAAAAGTAACTTCAAGGCTGTAAAGGAACATCACAGGTTGAATGTTCACAAAACTTTTACAAAGTTTGACGGAAGATCCACTCTGGTCATCCCGAGCTGCTGGGTCAGTTTTCACAAAAACTGTGGGCCAAATTGTTCGAACGAACTTGAGACCTCCAGCTTGGCTAGTACTCTTGAGGAAGCCATGCTTGATGAACAAGCGGCACATTTTGCGAGCAGCACAGCTTTTGGCAGCAGATTTGCTGTCCCGTTCATTGCTAATTACTGTGAGTCGCACAGGAGTCCAGACAGGCAAGGTCAGATGAGCTTGTACTTTAGACTCTCTTGCCACAAACTTGTACTGAAGGCACTCGTTGCCAGGCTCCGGTGTGAAGGTAGAGCAGTACCAGCGCAACAAGTCTTCAGGGTGACATGGAAAGAGAGGTTCCTCAGCAAAACTTTTGAAAGCTGAACAGGTCCTTTCTACTACAGTACTCATGACTGAAAGCATTTATTTAGTGACAAAAATGTTAAGGTACTCATTTAGTAAAACTAACCAACCTGCACAGAAAAATGGAGATTATTGATATACAACCAAAATAGCTTCAAGCAAACCTTATGAACAAATGATTTGGACTGAAAAGTTATTGAAACATCCCTATGTTTGGCATTTTAGGTAACTATAAAATGATGTCTATTTCTTGGCTTAATATCATTCTACTCAGAAAAGGTAACCTAGAATAAATGTAAATAGTGTGAATGATTTGACTGGTTAATGAACTAAAAATTACCTCTCAAATAGCCTCTGTACTTCACAAATTAGTTAAATCACTGAATGTTTTTAAGAAAGTGCAGATTTTGGATCATAGTTTAATAGATGATTAAAACTGTGAACAGAGCTCTGTGGTAAATGATTAGCTAAATTAGTCATTACTTCACCAATCAGTGTAAGTACATTTAATAAGTACTAACTTGAAAAGACTAGGCCATAAGAGCATTGGCAGTTATGCAGTTGTAGCATGTGTGTCTACCAATTTTAAGCTTAAATTCTCAAATACATATTTTTTGAAGTGCCTTTTTTGGCCATTCTCATTTGTTAAAATAGTGTACAATTATTATTATTATATAGGAAAGTTTCAGCCTCCCTAAACCCCAACAAAGATGTTCTAAGAGAGGAAAGAGGAAGACACCATTTAGTATGGAGTTGAGGGAACGCGGAATCTATGCACACCGTGCACAGAGACTGTAAGCTAGGGAAGAAGTTCATGAAACAAGAAAAAGTTGAAGAAAGTAGTAGGTGCTGAAAAACAGGACAGCAGTGAACCAAAAAAAGATGGTCCGTAACTAAACAAAAACCTATTTTATTACAACAAAAAGGAAGCCTAACAAACCTTTAGCTCAGGCCCTCACATCGTTCCCCTGGGAGCGCTAATTCCCATAGATACGATAGTTGTATCCCCCTGAGGGAAATAGTGTATAATTTAAATATATCGATTGCCTAAGGTGAGAACAATTTTTGTAAATTTCTGAATGCTAGCATCAAAGGAAAAGAATCTTCCAACAAAGTGTTGCATTTCAATTGCCTTGCCTTAAAGGTCGTGTAGCTAAGGACTTCTAATATTTAGGCTGCAATGCATCTCACACCCCTTGCGTGTAGATAAGCTCCCTTGCAGTTCATCAATCACTAAACACAGCAGGTACTTGAATAATATGTACAGTTTCTTTTAATTATCTAACACTCTCCGGTATAATAATTCTAACTGATGAGTACAAATGCTTTACAGGTGTACTGAGAATACTGAAATATGAGAGGCTTTTTAGCTTCCTAATTTTATAGAACTCAGAAAAATACAGATGGTTCTTGGTCTCATATATCTAATGCGTACAATGAGTAGATAACCAAACAGTACCAAGCATCACATCAGTGATAAAGTTTGATGCTGTTTACCAAAGTAGGTCTCCCAGGAATAAAAATATCAAGATAATAAAGCCAACAATCTTTTTAGTTCCTAAACCTCAAAAATCAAGAAAGAAAAGGATATGACCTGACCAGGAGCAATACAAGTTTGCAATATATAAGTAGCTGGTGTATTATGCTCTCTCTCTGGTCTATTATGCTCTGGTATGACACTGTAAAGGAGTATAGTTTCTTTTCAGATGAGATTTTTTCCAAGTAAGTGCTTCTGAGATGAGATTTTTTCTAAGTAAGTGCTCAAGAGAGCTCACCATTAAATACTAACACAGAAGCCAGAAATATCTTCTTAAGTTAGCAGCTTTAGTGGTACTTCAAGTTTGTATTGAATAGCAGCCTGGGAAGAACGGACAACCGTTTGTTTGGAATGAAATGTCATATACTATATATTTCTAATCTTCTAAATGCTGAATTGTTAAAAAAATTTTATAGTGTTTTACTGATATAAATAATATACAAAGCAGTTTACCTTCTAGTAAGAATTTGTTAACCCTTTAACGTCCGAATTTTTGTACTCATATTACCGTTAACACAACCACCGTCACTAAACTGGCGCTGGCATCAGGCAGTCACCGATATCAGGATGGGATAAGAACTGCCACTCGGCAGAGAACTTCAAAGAACACATTAGGGAACTAATTGAATAAGAAATAAAATATATTGAAGGGGAATTTTGAAAGAGGACACTGGTGTCCTCTGGGGCGTTAAAGGGTTAATAAAATTATTGGCTAGAGAAGTAATTAGACTCAATATGGTGCTAAATTGCAGTCGCGGTTAAAAAGTTGTTAAGTGCCTATTGAGTATAATTAAATTGATCAAGGGAAGAAAAATTCTTCAAGTAATCTATTCATTGCAGGTGATGAATATATTTTTTTTTGGTAAATGTGAAGTGATTGCCAGGAATCAATTTTCAAGTTTTCAGTGCCTAAACATAGTTAATTAGGTTGAAATAAACAAGTTTTCTTCTATGAACTTTTTGTCAGAAATGAGTATTTTAAAAGTTATAGTGGTATGTTAATTTTTGTCTTTGATGAATGTGATCGAATAAACAGCTACTAATCGATTTTTGAATTTTTGTTGCTTGAATCACAGTAATAACATCAAAATAAACTACTTTTCTACTATACACTTTTTGCAGCAAATGAGTTTTACGAGTTAGAGCAATAGGTTTCATTTTTTATGCGATTGAGCTGATGAAGTACATTTAAGTACTTTGTAATTTATTATTTGGGTCAATACTGAGTTCAGGGGATCCACGGAAATTAAAAAATTCCATTCCAAATAATCACTAAAGGAACCCCTTTAGAAATATTTCATATGAATGACATTCTACTCGCTGATGCGTGTTTTCTGAGTCATTCAACTTTAATACTATTCCAACGCCGAGGAAATACTGGCCTAAAGTAATGTACTATTTCTCGAACGGTATGGTTTGGCAATATATGACGTAATTATTTGCTAACCCCACGGAGCCTGAACCCACTTCTATGATGTTTTAGTTAATAACACAATGAAGGTTAATAACCCGAAGACTTTGCTTACATCAGTTTGAAAATGGCGGCCACCCAATATGGTTGCCGCCATTTTGGAAGTCATGTCAAGTGCATGTCGATTCAAGTCTTCACTATTTGAGTAGCGCTACTATTTTTGGGTTATGACCTTTATTGTGTTTTTAACTAAACCATCCTAGAAGTTGGCTCAGGCTGCGCGTGGTTAGCAAATAATAAATTACGCAATATATTGCGAAAAAAAATTTTCCCTTGCTTGGCGTGCTCGTTGCGTTTTTGGAAAGCGTGCTCCTTTGGCGCGCGATAGTTCCTGAGCAACGCTCCTATTTAAAAGTTAAATAACTCATAAATAACGCATCAGCAAGTAGAATGTCATTCGAGTAAAATGTTTTTAAATAAGTTCCTTTAGTGATTCTCTGAAATGGAATTTTTAATTTCCGTGGATCTCCTAAACTCAAAATTGACCATAATTTGCCAACCCCATGTTTACATCAGCTCCAAGATGGCGACCACCATGGGTGCCGCCATCTTGGAGCTGATGTGAACACAATTGCGGATGTCACCCTAATGGGTGGGTTAGAAGCTTTATTTATAATTTTCACAAGAAGAACTGTGGCTCCCCCTCACGACCTAACCTGTTTAGGTTTGTAATAGGGGGTTAGCTTCCGTTATTAATTAAATTCTGCTTGGCGGGCTTGCTTCCTTTAATGCGCAAAAGCGAACTTCAAAGTTGAATAATTTAAAAATAACTAATCAGCGAGCAGAATGTCATTCATGTAAAACAGTCTTTGATGTGTTCCTTTAGTGATCCTTTAGAATAAAATTCATTTCAGTGGATCCCCTAAACTGCATGTTGACCCTAGGATCTTTTAGTTAATAACACAATAGAAGTTATCACCCAAAAATAACGAATTTAAGCGGTATGTTAACTTTCGTCTTAGATGGCGGCAATGAGATCGAGCATTCGAGTGAGGTAAAAGTTAGCGTCCATTGCAGTGTTGTCTTCTGACACGCTCGATGAATTATTTCCTGCTTCAAACACTGGAGTTGCAGTAAGTAATTTAATGCTATAATGTGTTCAATATTCATTTCAGATGGAAAGTGCACAAAAGAAAACTTGTTTATTTTGACGTTATTAACTATGTTTAGGCGCCGAAAAGTTGGAAATAGATTACTGTCCTTTTCTTTACCTTGACCTGATCTAATTAACTATATTTGGTCAAGATTGATTTTAGGTGCTTCACGGAAATTAATAATTTCGTTTCAAACAATTCTTAACGGAACACATTTAGAAGCATTTTACATGAATGTCATTCTGCTTGCTGATGCATTATTTTCAAATTATTCAACTTTGAAGTTGGCTTTCGTGCGCCAAAGGAAGCGAGCGCAACAGAAGCTAACCCCATATTACAAACGTAAACAGGTTGGGTCGTGAGGGGGAGCCACAGTTCTTCTAGTGAAAATATTAGCAGTTCAAAAATGGCTGCCACCCGGTACGGTCGCCCGGTGCGGCCACCCGGTACCGTGTATACACAATTGCGGACGTCAACCTAATGAGTGGGTTAGAACCTTTCTTTATAATTTTCACTAAAAGAACTATGGCTCCCACTCACGACCCAACCTGTTTACGCTGTAATAGAGGGTAGCTTCCGTTATTAATATTCTGCTTGGCACGCTGGCTTCCATTGGCGCGCAAAAGCCAACTTCAAAGTTGAATAATTCAAAAATAAGGCATCAGCGAGCAGAATGACATTTCTGTAAAATGCTTTTAAATGTGTTCCTCTAGTCATTGTTTGAAATGGAATTATTAATTTCCGTGAGGCACCTAAAATCAATATTGACCATATATTTAGGCACCGAAAACTGTAAAATTGATTACTGGCAAACGCTTCACATTTACAATTTTTATGGTCAATATTGAATTGAATGTTGTAACGATTTCAATTATTTTGTTGCCCCATTTGGGTAATATGGTACAATGGAAGACGTTTTACACAAATGACGTTGTGCTCGCAAATGTTCAGTTTGAGATATTTAACTTTGAAGTTATAGGAACGTCGTTTATATAATTGAACAAACGGACAGGTAAATAAGCAAAAATATGGTTTTAACGTAACAATAGGTGAGGTTAGGTTAGGTAAAGTTAGGTTAGTTAAATAAACTAATCTAAATAAATCTAAAATAACTTAATTTAACTCAACCATACCGAGGCCAAGGATTCCCGCCAAAAAACTTGTGTAGTCCGCGTAACGCCGGAAGAGCCATATTGACACTGCCGTTAATGCTATTCTTACCTGAACTTTATATACGAGGCCTGTCGAAAAAGTATCCGACCTTAATTTTTCCCGCGCAAAGTAGTGATTCTAAGGCGGCGCCACTGTGCACGGTGGAAGGAGGAATCTTAATGCGCATGCTTGACTTTTTTCACCGCATTCACTTGGGCCACTCACTAGCTGGGGGTCGCCAAGTAAGGTGCTGTTCTAAGTGTTTGTCGGATTTAGTTTTCTTGCAAGATGACTGAACGAATTGAGCAAAGACACTGCATCAAATTTTGTCAAAAGCTTGGTGATTCTCAAATTGAAACAATTCGTAAGATTCAGCAGGTGTTTGGGGAAGATGCTATGGGTGTAACACAAATTAAGGAGTGGTTCAACCGATTCAAAGATGGCCGCACATCAGCGGAGAGTGAGCAGCGTTGTGGCAGGCCCAAAACTTCTCGGAGTGCAGCTGTTGTTGAGAGGGTGCGAAATTTGGTGATGGCAGATCGTCGTTTGACCGTGCGGGAGATTGCCCAAGAGGTTGGAGTGAGTAAAGATTCTGCACATGCCATTTTGACCAGACATGTGGACTGCGAACAACTGGCACTTGCATCACGACAACGCGCCCGCACATTCATCCCATTTGATCCGCAATTTCTTGGCCAAACATGGAATTACGACCGTTCGCCAACCTCCCTACTCTCCAGACCTGGCTCCTTGCGACTTCTGGTTGTTTCCAAAATTGAAGACACCACTGAAAGGATCCCGTTTTGAGAGTAGAGAAGAGATAATGCGGAACGCGACGACAGAGCTGAACACCATTCCAAAAGAAGACTTCCAGAGGTGTTTCCGGCAGTGGAAGGATCGGTGGGCTAAGTGTGTGGAAGCACAAGGAGCCTACTTTGAAGGGGATTAGGGTCCCAACCCCGTCAGGTTGTTGAAGTATTTTTTCTGGCCAAAGGTCGGATACTTTTTCGACAGGCCTCGTATGCTATATCTTGAAAACTAAGTATTTGCAAGCACAAAGTATTTCATATAAAACTTCTTAAAATGTTTCAAATTACCTGAATTTCGTAATGAAATTATGGAAGTTGTTGACAGCATTAAATTCAATATTGACCATTTTTACTGATCAGGACTATTGTAATGAAGACATTTGAACATATAAGCCAAAATAAGGTCAATGTTCAGCATGATGCAATCAAAGGAAATGGGAACTTTATTCCAAAAAATCACTAAAGGAACCCATTTAAGAACGTTTTACAAGAATGACATTCTGCTCTCTGATGCATTATTTTTGAATTATTCGACTTTGAAATTGGCTTCCCTGCACCAAAGGAAGCAAACAGGCAAACCAGAATTTCATTAATAACGGAAGTTAACCCCCTTTTACAAACGTAAAGAGGTTGGGTCGTGAGGGGCTGCCACAGTTCTTCTAGTGAAAATTATAAATTAAGGTTGATAGCAACCCATAGAGGTCATGTTAATTATTGTGTTTACATCTGCTCCATGATGGCAGCGTCCGTACCGGGTGGCGCCATCTATGAGCTGACTGTAAAGGTGACGGTACCAGGTGGCGCCATCTATGAGCTGACTGTAAAGGTGACGACGTAATAATGACAACTAAAATAAACGTCACAAGCACCAAATACAAGGAATAACACGTCAACTTTCTGTGTTATTAACACGTTGGCCGGGATTGCTGATTTGGTAGGTTTACCGTGTGGGCGACAAGTTCAAATACGCATATCTTCAGTGCCCGGGAAGACAGCGAGTTGAAAAGTTGTGTGTAGCTCTACAGAGGTAAGTTCTTGCAGTATATCAAGTAAAACTAGTGACACTATTTGGTACACTTTGCTCATGGATGATATCAGTCATTATTCCTTGCGATGTGCGCCAAATAGAGCCACGCTTGTTGTGGCTCATAGTGGCGCACATCGTCAGAAGTAATTATCTCTATTACTGTGAGCGATGTGCGCCAAGTGGAGCCACGCTTGTTGTGTCTCCTAAGTGACACACTTCACCTGAAGGAATCATTTTTGTTACTGTTGTCTGTGAACGCTGTGCACCACTCGTTTGCAATAACTGAAAAGAGTTTTACATCCAAGTTTCAACATTCTGTTCAAGATGGTGCTTACTTAAATTGTTTAAGCGCTTATATTTATCTAAACTGTTGCATTACAATCTTGATGCGTATAGATAGTTTTGCTAACACATTTTTCATTTTTGATTGCATTCATGCGAACATTTATGAATAATGGACGCTTACAAATCGTCTTAATTCATTTATTCACATCTATGATTCTATTCATTTGTTTTTTTTCAAAATTATTAACACTTCTCCATAATGTTTTATTGTAAATTATCAATTTGATTGTATTTATTTGACTTGAGATATTTTTAATTTGTTTAGCGTCATGGACGAGCTCCATTTACACGGGAAAAGGTCCAATAAAATTGCAGATGCCGATACTGAGATGGATTCTTCTACTGAAAGCAGCAGTGGTAAATCAGAAGCTGGATTTGTCGCAATTGATCCCAGTTTTAACAGCAGCAATAAAGAACCTACTGGAGAGGCATCTGAGAATGAAGATGAAGTAATACAGAAAGAACGCAATGAAGAAAATGCTGCTGATGCGTGGACACTTGTTGGTTTAACACTAAGGCAATATTATTTCAGAGAAAAAAATGAACTTAAGCGAAAACCACACCCAACTGGTTAAAAAACACAAGCAAATGCCATTTGACTTTTATAAGCTTTTTGTAATAGGGAAAATTATTGGTCAAATAGTATCAGAAGCAAATAATTATACTGATCAAGTTCTACAAAACACAAAGACTACCAGCAGATCTCAACTGAAATACTGAACTCCCACAAATGCTGATGAAATGCATAATTTTTTGGGACTGATAATTACAATGGGATTAGTACGTCAAAGCTGGAGCCCTACAAGTGCAAAAAGATTATTTTTGACTATCCATTTGTTTTCCAATTTTTGACTATTGATTTTTTAGCTAAAAATTTAATTAGGCTTCATAAAATTGAACCACTCATGAAGTAGTTCACTGAAAGCTACAAGTATACATGTACACCAGGATCGCGACGTCTGGTCGACGGGTCAACTACCTCATTTCAAGGAAGTAAGTTTCAACAATATATTCTAGGCAAGACACAAGAATAGCGTAAAGCTGTTTGAACTTTGCTCAGATAATGCCTACACTCGGAACCTTCACTTATTTTCTGGAAACATGGAAAGGGAATACCAAATCAGTTGTTTAGCAGCTACTGTGACGACTGTGATGGAAAACCATTCATGTGCATCAATTGGTATGGAATCACATATGAAACATTGTCAATTGCAAATTAAACTATACTTTATCTTAGTTGTTCAACTGGTATCAAAATATTTCTTTTTTTTTTCTCTCTACATTCATAGATACTTGTGCTTTACTTTGGCCAAGGAACGCAAGTTTCTTACCTCTTGCTGATACGAATAAATCTAATTCTTCATATAACTCTGTATTTAAATGCTTCTCCTAGCAGTTTTTATAAGTTGTAGCATTAAATTCGGGAATATTAAGGAGAATCATGATTTTTTGAAAATGTTTTTTGTAGCTGTGTACCATATATGTACACATCGCGATGTTGGAAAGTTCAGCGTGTACCAATATGGTACACATCGCGGCCAACGTGTTAAGTGATAACAATATTTCTTATTATTTTATTAACAATTCCTATCATTCTTTTATTTCTATGAAGTTCTAGCGAAAACTTTAACACCTCATGATCCGAACTTTGCCTTTCCCGACCCAACCTGGTCCTACTCTGCGCGGAAAAGCGATTTTATGTACAACTTCAAAGCTGAATAATTAAAAAATAACGCATCAGAGAGCTGAATGTCTTTCTTGAAAAACATTCTTAAATGGGTTCCTTTAAGGAGATCATCCCAGGCCTCTGCCAGGCTCCTGTTGCTCTGGGGGTCATTTCTCATGTGTTTGTTGGGAAAGGACCCTTAGGTGGTGGACTATTCAGTCCTAAAATTTTATGCCGCTACGAACAATAAATCCCCCCCGGGGGGATTGGGGTGAGGGGACCAAAATTTTTCATTTTCGACCAATTTTGACCCCATATAAAAAGAGAACAAATGGGAAATGGAAAAAAAGCCCATGTGAGTTTGTTAGAAATGTTCCAAGAATTCTGAAACTGTCGGTTTTGTTCTAGCATCAAAACTCAATGAGGAGATGCATCTTGAAATATCAATATCAGTGAAAAGTACCAAAAATTTTCAATTTTTTCCTGATTTTGACCCCATATAAAAAGAGAACAAATGGGAAATGGTAAAAAAGCCCATGTGAGTTTGTTAAAAATGTTCCAAGGATTCTGAAACTGTCGGTTTTGTTCTAGCATCAAAACTCAATGAGGAGATACGTCTTGAAATATCAATATCAGTGCAATATCAATACATAAAAACCAATATGTCAAATTTTTCCAAAAACTAAGGCCTAAATCAAAAAAATGAATGGAATAAATTGTGTTTCTTTTTGAAAGTTACATATCATAGTCAAAATTTATAAGAATCAGACTGGAAAAAAAAAAATTTCATATAGGGTACCGTAACAATTGCCGCCCACTATCACACTACCGCCCGCGTAAATTCAAAACGCTCTTAGTTTCTTTCAGATCACAGCATCGTGAGTATGAACTTGCTGGTACGAACCATACAAACCCCAGTTTCAGGAGATCTCCTCAGATTTCTCATAAGTTTTTTGATAGAATTGAAAAAAATAGTTATTGTATGCAACTACGTATCAGACCGCATTAGAATCGAATTGTGCACAAAACTAGCTTGTGAGAAAGTAAAATTAAACTGTTATATTTCTACTGTAACTGACCTTTGCCGTGTTCAAATAAACGTTAAAGAGAGGAGTTGTGCGGCCAAACAACCATCTTCTAAAAAGATCCGTCATTGGATAATATATTCTCGTCAATAAGCACAGCATTTCCGATATCTACGATCTACACTAAGCGTCACCAACCGTTACATCGAAGCATCACTTGAAATCAACCAGCGAGTAACCTTGTCCCCTCTGCGAACTCCATCATCGTACTTCGTGTCCTCTGCTCTGCGTCTCCCACGTGTACTAGGGAACGCTGCTAAGTACTTCCATTTCTCTTCATATATTTCAATTTCTTCCTTAGAGACCTAAAATCTTATTCATTCTACATAAATTACTTGTTTATTAACTATGAAGCTTGATCCATTTTAACTATCTTGCAACACTTGCTATCTCCTATGATATATTAACGTAAAGCTTTGAGATGAAGAACAGGTTTGTTCGGACTCATGACGGAGATGCGCAAGCTGCTCTTGGCGGGTGAGCACAAGCGGCATTATAAGGGTTGCCTCCACTTGTGTAAGACGTGTCAACCTCGCTCTCTCTGGCAGTCTCGCCAGAGGAGTGAGGGTTCCGATTATCGATTAAAGTCGTGCAGACTAAGTGCTTCTCAAGACTGAGCTAAGTATCGCCCCGATGTTTATCCATTTTCTCGTCAATGCCCTGACGTAGCTTCGCGTATAGGTGTAGGGTTATTACGTTCGATGTATTAGGCAATCTTTGTTTCTCTGCTAATTAATTAGTGATGAGGCTTCACCTCACACAATATGTGCGCATCAGAATTGTCAATGGATTAATAATCTATGTTCATAAATTGATCAAGTAATAAGGTTCATCCCGCTTATTTAAAGTCAGGATGCGAATTCCTATAATTATGTCATCCGATAGATTGGAGTAATTTCCGAGATTTAAGAACATCGTCATTTAGATTCTTTATTACGCTATGTACATCGTGTGTCATTCTACTTTCCGAATGTGTCATCCTTTACTAATTGAAAGATGTCGCCATTTTATTATTAAATAACATTATGAATCTCTCCTTATTTATCCCAACAAGGCCCTAATTGATTTGCTATTAATATCAACAGTAAAAGTAAAAGACATTGAAAAGTCTCAGTCTATTTTGATCTTTATTATCAACAAAATAGAATAATTGAGACCTTCTGTCTCGACAATTATCAAAAGAAAATGAAAGCAACGAGAGAATAACGATGAATAATAAAAGAAAAGAACTGCAGAAATTGGACTATGAATAATGTGGCATCGGTGGAAAATATAGAAACACGACAAAACAGTCATTTACTATTTTCCCGCCATGTTGCCTATGGCGAGACACCGATCGAAACGTAAACAAACGATTACAGATACTAATTTTACGCTGAGTAATTAGAATGCTAAAATATTGGGTGGGCTGTAATTGTAGAAAGAAAATTGTCATTCTATAAAAACCGTCCTGAGCGATGATTGGTGGGCGGTGTTTAGATACAACTAATAAAAATACCGCTAGCTTACAGAAATACCATCCATAATTTATATTTATTTTTTAAGAGTAGTCTTATAGTCTTTACTATTACCCGTTTTCATGTTAGTATTGTTTTATTTGTTTTTGTGTTTGTTTAGCTTAATTTTTCATCTATTAGGATTGTAGCCTCATCCATTTTTACAATGGCAGGTTCTGATGGAGGAGGATAAGAAAAAACGGAAAAATTATCCTGATCAGAACATCATTGAGGCAGTTGCTGCTGTGAAAATTGGACTGCCTTTCAGAAAAGCTGCGGATAGGTTTAATGTCCCAGTAACAAGTGTTAGAGACAGATATCATGGAAGATATACAGATTGGAAGCACCTCCCTGGACCTGCATCTACACTGTCTTGGGAGGAGGAAGGAATACTGAAAAACCACCTTTTAAACATGGATAAAATTGGCTACGGCATTCCAAGAAAAGATGTTGCATTGCTTGTGAAAGAAATTCTTGATAAAGCGGAAGTGGATGATCCAGTATCTTACAATGAGGACACAAGGAGATTCAAAGAAAATAAACCCTCAATGGCATGGATTTACAAGGTTCTTAAATAGGAACCGTGAATGCAGCCCAAGAACACCTTAGAACTTGGGTTATCAGCGATCCTATGTGACTGAGCCTCAGATAAGGAAGTGGTTTGAGAATCTTGAAAAGTTTTTTCATGAACAGCATGGAATAAATGCTGCTGCCTTCTTTTGCCACGAAAACTCCTCAAGAATTTTCAACCTCGACAAGAGCGGCTTCCCGTTGTGAGGAACAAACGGAAAGCTAAAAATACTTTCTGCAAGAGGAGCTAAAAACATCTACAGACTCGCCCCAGATACAAAGAGCAAGTCACAGTTTTGGGTTGTGTGTCAGCAGCCGGTGACTTCTCCAATCCTTTCGTCATTTTCCCTGGGATTCGGCCAAAGTTCAACTTGGAAGACGTCAATCCCCGGGATTATGATCTTGGCACTTCCCAAAACGGAAGGATATCAGCCGACTGTTTCTTCGAGTGGCTTGCAAACATCTTTCCTAGTTCCCAAATAGTTTTTTCATCGATTCCTCTAATGCTCATTCTTAACGCACTTATATTTTACATTCGATTCAGAGGGCGGCATTTGAAGAACAGTGGGCGATAATCAGGCGATAACTATAGAATTTGCGCAAACACTGGGCGGTAACAGTAGAATTATGCAGTTCCAAATCTTTCGCAATAAAAAATTTATCGCATTTATTCCTTGCCACATGATGCGGTTCTGGGAGTAACGTAGCTAAACATGAACCTTTGTGCTAATGTTGAAATGTATTCAGTTGCGTACATTCGGGAAGATATTAGATGGTGTTATAGGTCGAAGGTCAGTAAGTGGGCGGTGATTGTTACGGTACCCTAGGCCTATAAAAAAAAGTAAAAATTGTTTTTTATTCATTTTGGAAATCACAATTTACAGTTTGAATATGAAGTTATGTATGGAAATTATCGAAATAAAAATTCAAACTGCATTCAATTACATAAATTGTTCATTATATTACACTTCAACAAAAAATTTTGGGTAAATGTTGAGGACTTCACCATAATCGATTTTCCACTTTTGGATGACTAAACCTAGTTAATTATGTGTAAATGAACAACTTTTCTTCTATGCACTTTCCGTCTGAAATAATTTTTTAACGAGTTATAGGAATGAATTACTTACAGCAACTGTAGTGTTTGGAGCGGGAAGTAATTAAGTATTAAACTTTGAAGTTGCCTTTTGAAGTAATAATAACGGAAGCTAACATCGTATTACAAACGTAAAGAGGTTGGGTCGTGAGGGGTAGCCACAGTTCTTCTAGTGAAACTTATAAATAAAGGTTGTAACCGACCTATTACGTCGAATGATCGAGTGTGTGCAAGCGCGCACCGCTGCTTCGACGTAACTGGCAGCCTTGAGATGACCGCAGGTCCGTAACTTCAAACCCGGTATATCCTAGGTTCGACGTTTCTGGGAACATTCGAAGGTCAATGTGAAGTTTAATGCAACCACGGAAAATAATAATTCGGATCCAAAGAATCACTAAAGGAACACATTTAAAAATGTTTTACAAGAATGATATTCTGCTCGCTGATGCGTTATTTTCGAATAATTGAACTTTGAAGTTGGCCTTTGCGCCAAAGGAAGCAAGCGCGTGAAACGGAATTTAATTAATGACGGAAGCTATTACAAACGTAAAGAGGTTGGGTCGTGAGGGGGAGGCACATGTCTTCTAGTGAAAATTATAAATAAAGCTTCTAACCCACCCATTAGGGTGACGACCGCAATCTTGTTGACATCGGGTCCAAGATGGCGGCGCCCATGGTGGTCGCCGTCTTTCACCCGATGTAAACAAGATTGCGGTCGTCACCCAAATGGGTGGGTTAGAAGCTTTATTTATAATTTTCATTAGAAGAACTGTGCCTCCCCCTCACGACCCAACCTCTTTACGTTTGTAATAGGGGGTTAGCTTCCGTTTATAATTGAATTACGCTCGCTTCCTTTGGCGCGGGAAGGCCAACTACAAAGTTCAATAATTTGAAAATAAAGCATCAGCGTGCACAATGTCATTCGTGTAAAACATTTTTAAATGTGTTCCTTTAGTGATTCTTTCTATCCGAATTATTATTTTCCGTGGTTGCATTAAACTTCACATTGACCCATTCGAATTAAGCCTTTCGCATCGACAATATGACTCGTCATCTCATTAACTATGTTTATGCATAGTAGAATTTCAATTGATTTATAATTTTCACTAAAAGAACAGTGGCTACCCCTAAGGACCCAACCTCTTTACGTTTGTAATAAAGGGTTTGCTTCCCTTATTCATTTTTCCCTGCCTAAAAAACTGGAGTTCCGGTAACTCATTTACCGCTATAACTTGTAAAATACTCATTTCAGACGGAAAGTGCATTGAAGAAAATTTGCCTATTTTGATCTCATCAACAATATTTAGGCATCCAAAAGTGGAAAATTGATTATGGTCAAGACCTCAACATTTACCAAATTTTGTTTTGACTTAACTATACCAAAAAAAAAACTTTCAACATTCAACCCATATCTCCTCATTGAGTTTTGATGCTAACTAGGGTAATTCATCAAATATCGAACTGAACTGATTATCGAACAACTTTGGAAATATGCGCGTAATAAATTTAGTAAGCATCCAAACTTGCTCAGTGCCAGTGATCTTACATCTAAAACTCCTATTTTAGTGATAAAAACTCATTTCTGTGAGCTGCAAACTGCTACCAGCGGTTGCGAACGCATTTTCTGTACGACCCTTACAAATTGGTCGAATTTTTTCACTCGAAAAAATCTTACGCACCTCAGGAAAATTGCGACGGTTTAATTGTTGTTGGGTCACCGTCAACCTCCCGTCATAACTAGAGAGTAGTGTTGTCATATGATGTTCTGTTGCTGTATTTTTTTCTTTTCCGCCAAAAACTTGATAATTATTCCATGTTCGACATTCAGTTCCTTTTTCATGTCAGTATTAAATACTGAACAAAGGTGTTCGAATCAAAATTCATTAAAAATCATGAATTTATGCCTCGAACTAGGCTTTTCGATTCTTAATTCTTTTAAATAACTGAATCGATCTATTGAACGCCTGTTTTATTTCATTAAAATATTGTATTAACGCTTGATAATTACATTGAATAGTTGAAGATGGGAATTCTGGTGAGGGGCTACCAATCAGCTGCTGGTGTTCCAAGGCCCTCAAGATCATCAATGATTCGTCTGGCTACATTTACTGATGATCAATCCCTTGCCAAGAAAATTGATGCAAGCATCAATAATAATTCATTGACGAGTGCTTTACACTCTACTCCAAAAAAGGTCACATAGGTTGATGATCACAATGATGGTTCAACAAACACTGCAAATGAAACATCGACATCATACTCAAATTTGGTCAATGTGAAGTTTCATGCAATCACGGAAAATAATAATGCCGATCCCAGGAATCACTAAAGGAACACATTTCAGAACGTTTTACATGAATGACATTCTGCTCGCTGATGCGTTATTTTCGAATAATTGAACTTTGAAGTTGGCCTTGGCTCCAAAGGAAGCGAGCGCGTGAAACGGAATTTAATTAATAACGGAAGCTATTACAAACGTAAAGAGGTTGGGTCGTGAGGGGGAGGCACAGTTCTTCTAGTGAAAATTATAAATAAAGCTTCTAACCCACCCATTAGGGTGACGACCGCAATCTTGTTGACATCGGGTCCAAAATGGCGGCGCCCATGGTGGTCGCCATGTTAGACCCGATGTAAACAAGATTGCGGTCGTCACCCTAATGGGTGGTTTAGAAGCTTTATTTATACTTTTCACTAAAAGAACTGTGGCTACCCCTCACGACCCAACCTCTTTACGTTTGTAATAGGGGGTTAGCTTCCGTTTTTAATTGAATTACGCTCGCTTCCTATGGCGTGGGAAGGCCAACTTCAAAGTTCAATTATTCGAAAATAACGCATCAGCGAGCAGAATGTCATTCCTATAAAACCTTAAATGGGTTCCTTTAGTGATTGTTTGGAATATAATTATCAATTTCCGTGATTGCATGAAACTTCACATTGACCTCAAATTTTGATAACTCTCCATTCAAATACATCTTGAAAATAATTAATGAGACAGTTATTTCAAACAAACAAACAAAACAAACATCGGCATCTTTGGGATGCTTTATTTCCAATCAAGCCTGATACAAATGATCTTAAGCATTGGTTTTTCAAATGTCTTATAACTAACACTATATATAGGACACCATGACGGCTCCCCCGTAAAGCCGGTACCCATTTCCGACACCTGGGTCGAGTGGGGTATTGTGCTTGAGCTTTCCCTTATACCCAACGGGAAAAATCGCAGCGCCAGCGCCGGGATACGAACTCGCGACTCCAACATACAAGTCCGATCCCTTAACCGCTGTGCCACCGCGAGCATTTCCAAGAAAATCCAGTGCACCAAAGAAAAAAAAGAGTGAAAGAAAAAAGTTTATTTTCCAAGTGGCCACATGAGATACATGTCAACATATTGGGTTTTAAAAAATTTCTTAATATAGGACGTCCTAAAACAAAAGTTCCATACGAGGAGTACTAATAGACAAACTATCAGAGGTCTACAAATAGATAGACATACGAGGCATATTAATGGACAAAATATACGAGGCGTACTAATAGACAAACCATACGTGGCGTGCTAATAGTCGAACAAATGTTCCATACGAGGAGAACTAATTGACAAACCATCCTGTTCGAATCAAAATTCTTGTTCGATTCATGTTCGATATTGATGAAATTATGTTATTAAAGAATTCGATTTTTAGAACAATAAATAAATTCTAACAATCTACGTTGTCTTTAAAGCGACATCACAGAACAAGAAAGAAACTGTTCAAGAATAATCCTGAGGCCTGCAACAGTTATTCAGAGCAAAAGTTACCAATTTATGAAGGTTGTTTCTAGACGCACTTGGTTTCTGTTCGATATTTGATGAATTACCCTAGAACAAAACCAAAGACAGTTTAGGAATCCTTGAAACATTTCTAACAAGCCCACATCAGCTTTTTTTTTAATTTTGAATTTTTTTAAAAAATATCTAGCTCCAAATAAAAAAATTTTTTTTTTATTTCAAAAATTTAAAAAAATTTTTAAAAAATTGAAAAAATTTGAATTTGAAAAAAAGGCAGACTTTGGCTTGTCAGAAATGTTTTAAGGATTCTAAAACTGTTTTTGGCTTTGTTCTAGCATCAAAACTCAATGAGGAGATACTTCTTGAAATATACATAAAAATATAGGCTAACTAGGTACCAAAAAACTAATTTTTCGTACAAAAAAAAGGCCTAAATCAAAAAAATGACAGGAGTAAAAAAAGTTTACTTTCATAAAATACATATACTGGCCAATTTTCAAACAAATCAGACAAAAAAAGTTCTCCAACTGGGATGAACTCCTTAATGATTCTTGGGTAAAAAATTCCCATTTCCTTTGATTGCATCACGCTGAACATTGACCCAAAATAATTCTCAAGTTCCAGAGCATCTTGTGAAAATGCTATTAAGAGCTATACATTTACCATTATGTGAGATGCCTAAAACTGCTAGCATTATTTCACATAAGTGATATAACATGGCAATAGCATTCTACAATAAACTATACTCTTACTCATTTCTCTTGATTTACAAAAAGATTCAGTATTAATTTATACACAAAAGCCATTAAATTTTCACTGAAAGTTGGTTTTCATTATATTGAATCAAAACAAAAAAATGTGGAAATGAATGAACTTGGAGTTGAGGGCCGCCGGCATCGGGAGAGCGAATGTAAGGTAACGTTATATTGAACAAAAGTAATTACCTAGTAACTTACATACTTTGAAAAGCTGATAAATAACATTTAATTTGTTGAAAGATTCTTTCTAACATGTACAGGAATGATTTCAGTTAACTAGGTGCTTTGAAAGGACTGTCAGGAGAAAAAGGCGGGACAAACCATTGAGTGGCAATGCTACGTCGTTTCAAGTCACGTCAAAACTAATAATTTTGAAAAAATTATGACTAACGACTTGAGTACTTAAGCGCATAAAACAGTTTAACAGCTTATTTTTAATTGACTCAGAGAAATAAATTTAAACATGAATTTTACTTGCTTCGATCTTTCCGCTGATCTAACGCGTGTTTGTTAAAATTGCAAGAGTATTATCACAAACGCAGCCACAGTTGCGGATTACTTTAGCTCTAGTGCGAGTTCTGCGAGCAACTTTTCGGGTCCAAATTATAGAAATGCTTTTGAAGTTCCCAGAAAGACCTGACTACAGAAATACAAACAACAGTAAGAACCTAAGTAGAAGAGCAAGAACAGCACACAGAAGACCAAAGACTGGTAGTTTTTGCCTCAACCTTTCCTGGTCATGCATTGGCTCCTAGATAGGCCTGTCGGGTTTTCGTGACCGTTGGGGTAGTTTGAACTTAAATGTTAGTTCTTGACGGCCAAAAACTCGAACAACTCTCGATAGTGTCGTGGAAAATTACAAGAGGGATAATGAAAAGCGGATTTGGACTCAGCTTTTTCAGGTGGTTTTTATTTGAAGAGGAACCAGGAGGACTTCGATGAGCTTGACTGGAAATCCCAGTGAGGTCCGGAGTGCCGGTGGTGAGCTTCGGTGAGCGCTGGCGTCGCTCCGGCCGGTGGATGAGAATTTTAAGTGTATCGAGTTCAGAATATTCAATTTACTGTGGGCAATTTTTAAACAAGCACAACAATCGGTGCGTAGCTATTTGTGTGGGCAAAGCATGCTTAATTTTTGGAGCAGGTGAGTTTGATCAAGGTGCCGAGCCGGATGGCGATGAGGACTCTTGGTTTGAATAGTACTTAAGATCCAGGCACGCGGAATTCAGCGAATGCAAAGCTAATTCAATGGTGCCCGTACTTTTAGGCAGTTGAGAATTAAGGCCCGTAATCAGAGAATATATCCGACTAAAGGCCCCCAGAGCATAGCCAAATCCAATCCAAGTAGAAAAAACCAAAAGCGGCCCAGGGAGAATGTTGTAAGTGGTGTGTGTGATGACGTTGAGGTCCTGTAAGGGGCAGAGGCGCTGGATGAAACGTTCCAGGAGAGACATCAAGACATTCCACCACTGGCAATCCAACATATAATGACAACTCTTCCCACACGGAGAACTCCGAGAAACTCCCACAGGTTTGACACCAGCTACTTTAAGGATTCTCACTTTTGGCAAACTCAAAGAGATAGAACAGATTTTTGGTTGACAGATTTTAACAATAAATAAATTGTTTAAACTGTTTAGCTTTCAACACTGTTCACTAATGCCTCTGGCTTTAAAAAATCTGAGTATTAGGTTTAAGAACTTCCGGTAATAAAGATCGTGATTCCTTACAGAGACTACGGGCAAGTAAAACACGAGATCTACGGAATATCGTGAAAATATCAAGTGACTGCACTTTTGAAAGCAGTAAGAACAAACATAAAAATCCCAAAGTTCATGGATATAAATCCTACTGAAAAATCCTGGTAGATATCATTTGCAATAATAAAGGAATTAAGGAATAATATATATCCCCAATGATAAAAGGAAAAGGAAAACCTAAGCGTTGATTTCACAGGCGGAAAATACGCGAAGAAGGAAAAAACGAAAGCATGAAAGTTCCGTGTGGCGATTTAGCCGGGCGGCTTTACGCGTCGGCCTTAGCCAAAGCCGCCAGCAATTTGCACACACTCAAGATAGGCAGATGGTAGTGGGTGTTTGTCACAAGAATGCGATGAGTTAAATTAAATTTTATTGAAATGTTTTATATTGAAATAAGTGCGGTTACGTAAAGGTTTCAAAGAGTATGGAATTAAGAAATGAAATTCCATAACTTAGCAAGCATAGACATGAATACTTTTCGTAATTTAAAACTACTGCAAGTCGGTTTGTAAAAAGAAAGAATAAATGCTACTATAACACATGCCTATAGTCTTTATAGTCACAGAGTAGTGACAAGAGACGACGGTGTGAGGTTCCGCCATTACACAAAGACGCTATCGACAACGAACGCCGGCAAATCTCGCCGCGTTCGTTCCGAGTTTCGAATCATGAATGAAAACTGCAGGTATCTACTATTGTAGTGAAGAAAGGAACGAAAACATGATTATGTTTTGAGAATAAAATCATGACACGGAAATGCAATGCACATCTGACGCATTATTTTTACGCTAAGTCACGTTGAGAAAAAAACAAAACAAAGCACTGAATGAAAACATGCTACATCACAATTCCTACGCATAACTACGCATCTTAATAACACTGCACTGTCAACTATTTATACTCACTGAACACGAAGAAAGAACACGATTATTTTCTTTTTTAACACTGATTACTCACGGGAAAAATGCTGTGAGCGGGCTAGTCAACCGCCAAAGTAAGAGTGCTCTATTTGAAACAGAGACGCGCATTGCGCAGTATTGCCACCAGAGGGCTTCTCTCTCAAAAAATGTAAATTGTTATTTTATCGTCTCATGTATTTACACAAAAACTTCAATGATTACGAATTAGAAGTAGAAAATAATTAATAATAAATTAGAGTAAGATTTTTAATGCTACTAATTAATTTATTTAAGTACGAATGGCAAATTTCTAATTTTTACGCTTATGTAGCGGTATGCTACAGGCCTATATATACACATCATTTATAAGTTGTTGGGTATGAAATATCTAAGAAATGATATTTTGACCGTTTCTCTCAATAACATAATTAGACCCCACCGCAGCTACAGCATAAAACGAAGAACCTCTATATTAAAAAATTTTTATAAAATTCAATGTGTTGTAATACATCTCATGTATCATTTTTTTTTAAATTAACAGTCTTTCTTTTTCTTTCTTTCCCCCGACTCTTCCACAGTAACACTGTAGGTCAATGTTTGGGGAAATTCAACCCGAGTACAAATTCCATCAGTTGACTTCATGGGGATGTAGCATGTAGCATATCGCTACAAAGCATAAGAATTAGAAATTTTCCATTCGCACTAAAATAAATTAATTATTAACATTACAAATCTTACTCTAATTTATTATGAATTATTTTCTACTTCTAATTCGTAATCATTGAAGTTTTTGTGTAAATACATGAGAGATTGTGTAGGTCTGATTGTCCGCTGGGGTGAATTGACTGGGCAAAGACTACAACATCTCTCGACAAGTAAATTTGAGCGACTATCAGAGGGATAATGATGACAATTTTTGGTTAACTCAGCTTTTTCCTGCCGTGTAGTTTATTGAAGGAAAACCAAGGAGAACTGGCTTGGATCTTGATCTCGGAGAGCTTGTCTAGGTGGGCAATCCGTGCCGGAGAGCCAGGCTGGCGTTGGCGAAGGCCGTCACGCGATGGAGTAGGCAGGGTGAGTGAGTTGTATTTGGGAACTTGAATTAGGCAATTTGAGATAATTGAGCGAGGGTCAATGACGTAGCTCAGGTAGAACTAATGACTCAAAATAAGGTGAGGTGTGAGTGAGCAAGTTAAATCCGGCTCATGTGAGCAGAAGCAAGTCGGCACATTAAAGGTTAACATCGGCATCTTTGGGATGCTTTATTTCCAATCAAGCCTGATACATATGATCTTAGCATTGGTTTTTCAAATGTCTTATAACTAAGCCTATATATAGGACACCATGACGGTTCCCCCGTAAAGCCGGTACCCATTTCCGACACCTGGGTTGAGTGGGGTATTGTGCTTGAGCTTTCCCTTATACCCAACGGGGAAAATCTTCGCGCCAGCGCTGGGAACGAACCCGCGACTTCCAGCATACAAGTCCGATCCCTTAACCGCTGTGCCACGGAGAGCACATTAGCAAGAGCAAGTTAAGTTACTGCTCATATTAGCATAGCATACTAGGATACTAGTAAGCCCAGGGAGATTATTAACTGTGAGTGTGAGGCTGGTTCTAACGTTGAGGTTTCGTTTAGAACTGCCCACGATTCGATTATAATTATTCGTATAGCAACTAGTATGGGATAAAGACTAGTCGAACGGGTAAATATTTATTTTTGGCCCACGGAATTATTCAGGAGAACAGACTGGGGGAACTTCGCAACGTACTGTAATCCGAATAGTAATAGAATATTATAATGGTGTTAGGATTCTAAGTACGGCTAATTACGACAAGCTTGAATAACGAATAATCACTTGATCAAAAGAGGTAAAGGTAGGGGAGGTAACTGTGTTTTGTAGATCCTGCAATTACACAAATAAGACAAAGGTTAGCATGGCGATATGAGGATCTCGAAATTACATAATGACAACAGTTAAAAAATGACATATAAATTATTCAACTACCAACCTATATTTTCTACTATCGGGTTGTAATTTGAATATTAAATTAGCTAATCCTCTCGACTCGAAATTCCCTAATCGTGGGCACAATCCACACTAGAAACTAATTTATACTTTAAACTAACTTCTAAGCTCTCACTCCTAAAGTCCCGAATGACGAACTGCGTTAAAACACTTCCACTTAACGACCGGGTCTTTTCAAAGTTACCGGGCCGCTACGTAACCGCCTCCATGGCGGCACGCTCCGGCCGGTCACACGTTACTCTACTTAAGTCGTAAATTCTAGTCTCATTTTCTACTTCACATGATCTTACAAAAATCATCAATATCTAATAAACCTTATTAAGTTATTATAAGACACATTACAATATTACGAACCGCACGGAAGGTAGCCAAATGATATTTATTTGCTACTCACGAGCCGGCTAGCTCGCTTCTTTCCCTTATTAAATCACATTTCCCCAAAATTAGTTTTATCAATTACATCACAAAATAAACCTCCTGTTCACGTCTATTACATCTTAACTTTTAAAACACGAAAATTGTCACTTCGAGAATAGCGAGACTCACCAGGTTGATCAGAGCACTTGTTTACACTATGAAGTTTAGCGGAGGAATGGGCTGCTGAGCAGCGAACCCTGCTTGAAGAGCGTGAATGTTGCCATAAAGTGGCACTGAACTCGTCTCATGAGACGGTGTAGATTTTATCTATTTTAATATTTATTTATCTTTTAAATAAAAGACTTTTAAAGGTACAAAATTACTTTTAAAATTAAATTCTAAATTTGTATTAAGTATTCAGTAATTTTTCCGGGCACCACAGCACAACCCCGGCCAGACGCGGAGCGCCCTCAGACACCAAAATAGTGGTAGTCCGCTGAGGGTTTGAAACGAACGGTACGACCCGATCTAGTGCGAGGAGGAGGTAGCGAGGGTGCTGAAATGACCTCAGGACAGCGCGGAGAAGGCTGAGGAGGAGGAGGTTCAGGAGGAGTCGGAGATGAGGGTGTAGAAGAGGGTTTTGAAGAGGTAGGGGTACGACTATAGGCGGGTTTCAAACGATCAATCGATACGTTTGAATCACCCTGAGGAAGTTCAGGCTTAAAAAATTTTTGGTTACGTTCTAGGACTTCGTAAGGACCTGAATAAGGGGCTTCTAAGCTCCTCTTGATCCGGTCGACTCGCAACCAAACTTTTTCGCAATTCTGCAAGTCAACGGGCACGTAAACCGGTGGTGAATCATGGCACGAGCCTTCGGAAAGGCGTCGGAAATCGAACTTATGCATTTCGTTGACGAAGGTTTGGATAACGTCCGAAGAAAATGTTCTAGGCCTTGTATCGGCAACTAAAGGTTGAGGACAGAGCATATAGGCGCCAGTCACGGCGGTGAAAGGAGAAAAACCAGAAGAATTTGGAGTCATGTGCAAGCCTAGCAGAACGATAGGAAGGGAGAAATACCAATTTTCTCTACGGGCCATAATGGCAGCTTTAAGAGTTCGGTGCAATCTTTCAACTAGGCCATTGGACTGCGGCCTGTAGCTGCACGTGCGAACATGGTGAAAACCTAGGAGGTTCGCTAATTCACTGAAAAGTTCTCCCTCAAACTGTGCACCTCTGTCGGTCACCACTTCCAACGGGACACCAAAGCGTGATATCCATCCGGATACGAAGGCAATGGCGACCGAGGAGGCAGTGGTATCAACCAGAGGAACAGCTTCGCACCATCTAGTAGCGCGATCAATGCAAGTCAATAGGTACTTGAAGGGTAAAGAAGTTGTAGAAGTAGGTAAGGAAGCAGGAGGAAGAGGGCCCACAATGTCGATATGGACAGTGTGGAAACGATCAGATTGCGGAGCGATAGGGCTAACAGGAGATTTGGTGTGTTTATGCACCGTTGCCTGCTGACAATTTTCACAATATCGGACGAAACGATGGACATCTTTGTCCAAATTTGGCCAGAAAAACCGGGCTTTGACATTTTTGGCAGTATTTTTATAGCCCGGATGTGCGAGATTGTGCAAGAACGCCATGATCTGCTCGCGACAAGCGAGGGGAACATAGGGTCGAGGACAATCGGTAGAGGAATCGCACCATAGTTTAAGATCAGGGGCGATATCGAAGGGTGTCAGCCTTTCTTTCAAAACACTCGTTTCAGGGTCGTCGGCTTGGGCTATAGCCAGCTTTTTGAGATCGAAAATGTCCACTGATGTCACGCAAACGGGGCGCGACAAGCAGTCTGCTACTACGTTCAGATCTTCTTTAATATACTCTATTGATGTCACGTATTCCGACAGGAAAGACAATTGTCTTTGCTGCCTATCTGATTTAGCAAGAGTTTTGGAGTAAAAAGCCGACACGAGTGGCTTGTGGTCAGTGAACAATGTCACTGAGTGGCCGTCAACGAGTGATTTGAAATGCAGCACCGCTAGGAATGCGGCAAGTAGCTCACGATCGTACGTCGAGTACGTTTTTTGAACATCGGAAAGTTTCTTAGAAAAGAAAGCGACAGGTGCAGGTTGGGAGTCGATCAGTTGGTACAGTGCTGCTCCAACGGCGAAGTTAGAACTATCGGAAACAAGATGATATTCAGAAGCATCAGGAGAAGGAAAATGAAGAGTTGGACAGTCGGCGAGAGCCTGTTTTAGGTCACTAAAAGATTGCTCTGCTGCCTCAGTCCAAGGCAATTGTTTAGTTGACGGATAGTTACGCAAGAGTTCGGTTAGACCGAGAGCTTTGGTGGCAAAAGAAGGGATCATGGGGCGAAAAAAATTAAGCATGCCCATAAAACGTCGTAAGTCTCGAGAACATTGAGGACGGGCGCAGTCGGCAATCGCAGCCACTCTGTCAGCGGGAGGTCGTATGCCGTCCGCGCTCACCTCATAGCCAAGGAAGGTCAGTTTAGATTGGAAGAAACTGCACTTGTCAATCGACAGTCGCAATTTATGTTGAGCGAGAAGGGAAAGAACAGTGGACACATCATTTAAGTGCTCTTCCTCGGTTTCGGAGGCAATGAGAATATCGTCCAAATAGACGATGACGTTCTTTACGTTAACGAATAGGGCATCTATGTACCTCTGAAACGTCGGTCCTGCATTCTTTAGTCCAAAAGGCATGTACAAAAATTCATACAAGCCAAATGGAGTCGTTACAGCAGTTTTAGGGATAGATTCAGGAGCAACAGGAATTTGAAGGTAGGCGCGCTCTAGATCGAGCTTAGAAAAGATTTTTTTTGAGTGCAAGGACATTGTCAGAGAGCGAAGGTGAGGAATAGGGTATCTATCACATACAGTGAGAGAGTTAAGTACACGGTAATCTCCACAAGGTCCCCATTTACCAGGTTCCTTCTTTGGAACGAGGTGCAACGGCGATGCCCAAGGAGAATTGGACCTTCTAATGATGCCTGCGTTCAACAGAAATTCAAATTCCTTTCGAGCGGCTTCAAGTTTAGAACCCGTTAACGGTCGTGGCTTGAAGTGAACGGGGGAGCAAGAACCAGTATCAATTGAGTGCTGCACGGGGCAGTCGGTTGATGCATCGTTTGACCCGAGTCGTAAAGGAGAGGTCAAAATCGGGTGGTCGGCCAAGATTTTGCGTACCCGGGGATCTATTTGGGTCAAATCAGCGGAGTACGCGGTTAAGGAATCCTTCGAAAAATTAAGGGGAATTTTCCTACCTGTCAAGGTATCTATTAGATTACTGTTCTGGCAGTCAACAAGTATCGAGTGCGCGGCCAAGAAATCAATTCCTAGTATCGGCTGAACTACCTCCGCAATGACGAATGTCCATTGCAAAGATCTTCCCAGCCCTTTAATATCCACTACAAGATCGGCCTCGCCTCTGCAATTAATTCTTTCCCCTGACGCTGTAGAGAGTGTTACTGCAGTGGGACGTAGGTATCCTACCTCACAGGAGGGTGGTAAAATGCTAATCCCCGCCCCTGTATCGATGAGCAGATTAACCTCACTGCGACCTATACGTGCGCTTACTGAAAGCGGTCGTCCGACGGTCACAGCTTGAACAGACGACCGATCTAGTTTTCCGACCTACGGAACGGGCTAGCAGGTCTAGCGGGGGAGGAGGCTCTACTTGAGGGTCGAGAGACCGGCAAACCGGGTTTGTAATTAGAGCACCAGCGCCGGCATGATCTAGCTTCATCCCCATAGTAAAGGTGTGCTCTACAGACCCTAGGACGCTGGTTTGAACGAAAAGCTCTGATACCTATTGGTATGTTAGGGCTATTGTATTGCCCCGCTCTCTCCTCGTTTGCGTTCCGGGCGTTACTTCGGTAATTCGTGTGTGCTCCCGCGTCAGGTGCCCTTTCTCGAAAAATTGGGTCCACAGCAGCTATCTGATGTTTCGGCAAATATTCCATATAGGTTTCTGCAATGGACGCCATAGTGTCCAAGTCGTGCTCCTGGCGCGCGGCTATCCAGGGGCGTATGGCTTCAGGCAAACTGCTCACGAACTTGAGTCGGAGGAAATCCTCCGACAGGCCTAAGTTGCTTTCAGCGGCTAAAGTGCGTAGCTTTGATAGAAATTCCCTAGGTCTGTCATGGCAATACAACCCCTTCTGTGAAAGGAGCTCATCAAAGAGTTCCTTTTCGGATCGGGAGTACCGTGCGCGCAAAAACTCTTTTAACCCCTCATAATCAGCTGCCTCTATGAGCGTTTGTGGTATATGACGAGCTATGCGGCTACTCAACGCGCCTAATGCGTGGTGGAACTTTAACGATGAGCGACGCACCCCGGCGACAATAAACTGGCTTTCGAGAATGTTGAAAAACATGTGAGGATAAGCCTCATCAAAGTCGGGGGGACGTACCAATGCCGCGTTTGTGGGAATGTGCGACTCATTGTCGTCTACAGTTTCTTGACCGTTACTGTTTGGTGGTGGGGGCTCCATTTCTTTGCTCCCCCAATGAAAATAGGAAAAGTAGAAAATATATATAGCGAAAGAATTTGAAAAATTGAAATAAATGCGATGCGTAAATACAGGAAACGTCGAAAATAGGATACGCTCGCGGAAAAGGGAAAAAAAATAAAATAATGTGAAATATAATAGTTATAGCGATAGAAGTTGGAGGAAAATGTAGTGCGGGAAATAGAGAAAACGTCGCAATAGGGGAAACTCGTTGGAAAAAGCAATCAATAAAAAAAAAAAGAATAGGAAATATAGAAAAGAGCTCGCTTGCGAAATATACTATGGTGCACCGGAATGGACTCTCTACTTATGCAATGAAAAGCAATTCAATAAAACACAAAATATTAAAAAAAAAATAAAAAATAAAAATATGTGCTCGATCACTGGTGAATTCGCTACTCACGATATTTTTGCAGTCTTCGGCTTTTGTATGCCACTGCGGTCTTCTTTCTTGGTCCTTGGTGTCGGCGTCCAACCGGCGGCTTCAGTGGCTGGAGTTTGTTACCTCCCCTGAACCATTATAGTGTGCTTCCTTTGTTTAGTATGGATGATGTGTAATTGTAAAGAAGGAGGGTGTATTTATATTTATCACGATTGGGTCACCAATGAGGCTCGTTCTAACGTTGAGGTTTCGTTTAGAACTGCCCACGATTCGATTATAATTATTCGTATAGCAACCAGTATGGGATAAAGACTAGTCGAACGGGTAAATATTTATTTTTGGCCCACGGAATTATTCAGGAGAACAGACTGGGGGAACTTCGCAACGTACTGTAATCCGAATAGTAATAGAATATTATAATGGTGTTAGGATTCTAAGTACGGCTAATTACGACAAGCTTGAATAACGAATAATCACTTGATCAAAAGAGGTAAAGGTAGGGGAGGTAACTGTGTTTTGTAGATCCTGCAATTACACAAATAAGACAAAGGTTAGCATGGCGATATGAGGATCTCGAAATTACATAATGACAACAGTTAAAAAATGACATATAAATTATTCAACTACCAACCTATATTTTCTACTATCGGGTTGTAATTTGAATATTAAATTAGCTAATCCTCTCGACTCGAAATTCCCTAATCGTGGGCACAATCCACACTAGAAACTAATTTATACTTTAAACTAACTTCTAAGCTCTCACTCCTAAAGTCCCGAATGACGAACTGCGTTAAAACACTTCCACTTAACGACCGGGTCTTTTCAAAGTTACCGGGCCGCTACGTAACCGCCTCCATGGCGGCACGCTCCGGCCGGTCACACGTTACTCTACTTAAGTCGTAAATTCTAGTCTCATTTTCTACTTCACATGATCTTACAAAAATCATCAATATCTAATAAACCTTATTAAGTTATTATAAGACACATTACAATATTACGAACCGCACGGAAAGTAGCCAAATGATATTTATTTGCTACTCACGAGCCGGCTAGCTCGCTTCTTTCCCTTATTAAATCACATTTCCCCAAAATTAGTTTTATCAATTACATCACAAAATAAACCTCCTGTTCACGTCTATTACATCTTAACTTTTAAAACACGAAAATTGTCACTTCGAGAATAGCGAGACTCACCAGGTTGATCAGAGCACTTGTTTACACTATGAAGTTTAGCGGAGGAATGGGCTGCTGAGCAGCGAACCCTGCTTGAAGAGCGTGAATGTTGCCATAAAGTGGCACTGAACTCGTCTCATGAGACGGTGTAGATTTTATCTATTTTAATATTTATTTATCTTTTAAATAAAAGACTTTTAAAGGTACAAAATTACTTTTAATATTAAATTCTAAATTTGTATTAAGTATTCAGTAATTTTTCCGGGCACCACAAGTGTGTTGTGTTGTGATGACGTGGAGGTCCTGCAAGGAGTCCAACACACTGGATGAGCAGTCCAAGGAGACATCAAGGAAATTTCACACTGAAGTTATCCCAAAGTACATGATAAAACTCCCATAAAGTAGATCCCTCCGAGAAAAATCCTAAAGATCCAACACCAGCAAAGTTAAGGAAGGATAGGAAAAAATCAATTAAGAGATTCTGATACAAATGCTCTTGCTTTAAATGCAAGGCATGAAATTTAAGAATTTAGTAATTAAGGAAATGCTTAACATGAAGATTTAAGCTTCTTGATGTACTCTAGAAAATCTCCATAACGGTACAAGAATACAGAGAAAAGAAATTCCTAAAGTTCATTTATAAATTCTACTGAAATTTACTGATAAATATCGTTTGCAATAATGAAGGAATAAAAGGAACATATATATCCCCAATGATAAAAGGAAAAGGAAACCTAAGCGTTGATTTCACAGACGGAAAATACGCGAAGAAAAAAAAAAAAAACGAAAGCATGAAAATTCCGTGCGGCGATTTAGCCGGGCGGCTTTACACGTCGGCCTCAGCCAAGCCGCCAGCAATTTGCACACACTCAAGATAGGCAGATGGTAGTGGGTGTTTGTCACAAGAATGCGATGAGTTAAATTAAATTTTATTGAAATGTTTTATATTGAAATAAGTGTGGTTACGTAAAGGTTTCAAAGAGTATGGAATTAAGAAATGAAATTCCAAAACTTAGCAAGCATAGACATGAATACTTTTCGTAATTTAAAACTACTGCAAGTCGGTTTGTAAAAAAAAAGAATAAATGCTACTATAACACATGCCTATAGTGAATTATAGTCACGGAGTAGTGACAAGAGACGACGGTGTGATGTTCCGCCATTACACAAAGACGCTATCGACAACGAACGCCGGCAATTCAGCCGCGTTCGTTCCGAGTATCGAATCATGAATGGAAACTGCAGGTATATACTATTGTAGTAAAGAAAGGAACGAACATGATTATGTTTTGATAATAAAATCATGACACGGAAATGCAATGCACATCTGACGCAAAATTTTACGCTAAGTCATGTTGAGAAAAAAAACAAAACACTGAGTGAAAACATGCTACATCACAATTCCTACGCATAACTACGTATCCAATTAACACTGCACTGTCAACTATTAATACTCACTGAACACGAAGAAAGAACACGATTATTTTCTAACACTGATTACTCACGAGAAAAGTGCTGTGAGCGAGCTAGGCAACCGCCAAAGTAAGAGTGCTCTTTTTGAAACAGAGACGCGCCTTGCGCAGTATTGCCACCAGAGGGCTTCTCTCTCGAAAAATGTCAATTGTTATTTTATCGTCTCATGTATTTACACAAAAACTTCAATGATTACGAATTAGAAGTAGAAAATAATTAATAATAAATTAGAGTAAGATTTTTAATGCTACTAATTAATTTATTTAAGTGCGAATGGCAAATTTCTAATTTTTACGCTTATGTAGCGGTATGCTACAAGATCAAATAATCAATCGACATTTCGAGTTTAAAGCAGCCCGATACGGCAACATCGAAGAGCGTCACTTGAACTGACTCACTCTTGCTTGTGGCTTTAGCGTGCGAACATCATCTCGTAAGTGCAAGTGAAATTTAGGTTTAGAATAGAAAGAAACCGGGTAAAGTATATGTGCCATGTGTTTTTTTTCGTGTGATTGTGTTAAACGTAAAGAACTGCTCAGTGTCGTGAAGTAGGCATAAACTCTCAAATAGTGTTAAGATTCTTAGACTAGCATGTGTTATCTAGAGTGCTAACTCGGTGATATAGAGTGAATATTGCGTGTCATTTCCAAATTCACTTGTTGAAAATTCATACTAGATATTCAGCTAACGTCATTGTTTTTTTTTACTGCAAAACTTATATTGTGTTTGCCAGTATCATATCGAAAATTTCTCATAAACTGACTCGGGAACGCACGCGGCTAAATCGCCGGCGTTCTTTGTCGATAGTGTGTCTTTGTTGTTTTCAATGGCGAAGCAGATACTGCCGTCTTCCGTCACTACTCCGTGACCATAACTGCACTATAAGCATGTGTTATAATAGTATCTTCTTCCTTTTTTTTACAAGGCGTACTTGCAGTAGTTTCTCTTAAATAATGTTCCAACGTGAAATAATAATTTAAGACGTCTCCTAATACTCTCGTATGTGTACGAATTACGAAGGTTATTCATGTCTATGCTTGCTAAAGTTTTGAGTCGTCTTTTATAGCTCATACTCCTTGAACCTTGCGTTTAATCGCACTTATTTCAATTTAAATCATTTCAATAACGATTTAATTTCATTCTGTTCATTCTTGTGACAAAAATACCCACTACCATTTGCCTTTCGCGAGTGCGCACAAATTATGCCGGCGGCTTGGCGAATGCCGACGTGTAGAGCCGCCGGGTTATTCGCCGCACTGATCTTCATGTTTCATCTCGCGCACATTTCCTTTCTGTGCAAGCAAAACGTTTAGTGTTTCCTTTTCTTATTATTGGGTATTATTCCTTACCATTTATTAATTGCAACTGATATTATCCGTGATTTTTAGTAGGATTTATATCAATGAAACCTGAGAATTTTTCTCTGTTATTTCTTGTACAGTTATAGAGACGTCCTAGAGTACTTAAAGAAGCATTAATTCTCTTTATATGAAATTCTTAATTGCTGTAATTCTTTTCTTCTGCTTCTTGAACCATGTCTTGTTAAGTCATGTGTTTTGAACGAAATGGTTCCAGGGATTTGATCCCCGATTTTTGCCTTTAGATAATCACCAATAGTATTACAAAAAAATTCTTAAATTTTCTGCCTGGTATTTAAAGCAGGAGCAGCTGTATAAGAGTTTTCTTAATTGATTCTCTCCTATTTCTCTACTTTTGGGCTTGACGAAAAGGAGAACTAATGAAATTAACTAGAGTCAAATCTGTAGGAATTCTCGAATTCTGCCGTGTGGGAGTTTTATTATTTTACGATGTGTGGACTGTCAGTGGTGTTCCCTTGGTGTCTCCTTGGACTGTTCATCCAGCTTTTGGACTCCTTGCAGGACCTCAACGTCATCACACACACCACTTACAACATTCTCCCTGGGCCGCTTTTGGGACTCTCTACTTGGATTAGAATTGGCTATGTTCTGGGCCTTTAGCCTTATATATATTCTCTAATTACGGGCCTTAATTCTCAACTGCCTAAAATTACGGGCACAGTTGAATCAGCCTCTCATTTGCTGAAGTCAGCGTGCCTGGATCTTAATTACTATTCAAACGAAGAGTCATCATCGCCATCAGGCTCGGCACCTTGTGATCAAACTCACCTGCTCCAAAATTAAGCAGGCGTCGCCCACATAAAGAGCCACGCACCGATTGTTGTGCTTATTTAAAAATTGCCCTCAGTAAATTGAATATTCTGAACACAATACACTTAAAACCTCGTCCACCGGCCGGAGCGACTGCCTCAGGACTGCGAAGTATCTTCAGTCAAGATCTGCAGGATCAAGTCTCGGCGATCCGCAGGATCAAGTCTCGGCGATCCTCCCGGTTCCTTCAAATAAAACCATACACAAAAGCTGAGTCCAAAGAGCCTTATTATCCCTCTCATAACTTTTCCCAGATGCTTGTCGAGGTCTTGTGAGGACTGGCTATACCCCCTCGGTCAGATCCAAACAAGTATTAGCTACAAAATGTATAATTCAGTAAATTTCTCATTACCATTTAAATAACCTAATTATTCGCATTAAAAAATCTTACTTTAAATTATTATTATTAATTTTCTACTTATAATCAGTAATCTTAGAAGTTTTTGTGTAAAAGCACAAAATAGAAAATAGAATCGACAAGTCGTTCGAGGTTAACCCCGTCATGGTGGTAACATCGTAGCCCACGCCATTGTCGAACCATCATTTCTTACTTGTGTGTGAGCTCGTGGGGTTCTGCGTCTCATAAGTGAAAATAAGTGTTGTGTTAAGATTGGTCGGAATGGTTCAACTTTACGTTAGTTATTAACATCCAATCTTAAACGTTTTCTCGATAGTGTTTTTCGAAGTTGCAAGAAAGGGGTAATAAGACACTTTATGGGAAAACTCAGCTTGGATATTTTATTGAAGGAAGCCGTGATGACCGATGGCGTGCTTGACTTCTGACGATCTTCTCTTAGATGGGAAACTCCGTGCAGGCGAGGTCCGGCGAGCGATGACGTTGGCCAGGTGTAAGTGAGTGTGTTTGTGGAGGTTCACAGTCTGTTTAATTTAAGCGACTGACAGAATATCAATTCCACCCGTGACGTGTGGATGAGTCACTATTTATGGGTTCAGACTTTAGAATAATTCCACGATGTGAAAAGCAAGTTGTCGTGGTTGAGCGGGTAGATTAGTGTGCCATTAGCTGTAATATACTAGGCTCTACTAGCTCCGAACCAAGTGATTGCAATGTGATATATGACCAAAAGTCAGACCGACTCACGTCACAAGATAGGCAATTTACGTGGTGTAACTCGATGGTTTAGTGAGAGATAATATGCCACGTGAATTTACAACTTGTAAAGCTCAGGCCCAGGGAATGTGTGTTGTGGCGTTTGGTGCCGTCGAGGATCTGCAATAATCGAAGACGCTGAATGAGAAGGTTCTCGAAGAGGCATCAAGGAAAAATTCCACAACTGACAATCCCTACACTACAATGGTAAATTTCCCATCACGGAGAAAACCCTGAACTTCTTCCATAGATTTAACTCAAAGCTATTAATTTCTTTACAGGCTCAGGAAGAAAATAGAAAGGTTACAAGCTGGCAATGGCCGTTCCTTTATGCTTGAATTCCAGTATAAGCATGACAGTACAAGACGTGTGATTTTTAGAGCAGTAATAATCTGTTATTCAATTTCGTGGAATTATGGAAAATACATGTGATTTCAGCACCATGACTCGTGGAATATCAATGAGATACGAAACAGCTAAAAAATCATGAATATGAATGAATAAATTTCGTACTCTATAACATATCTATATCCGTACGAGAATTAAAAGGCAGTCCTAAATTCATCCATATGTCAATCATACTGAAAAACACTGCAAGTATATCTTGTAGTAAAAAAGGATAATACCTACCCCTAAATAAAGGTGCAAATCTTGAACATAAAAAATGACACAACACGGCAATTTACGCTCGGCCATCTTTCCGCGAAAAACGCCGGCAAATCTGCCGTGCGCTCTCACGAAGTATTTGGTGAGCGAGTTTCAATATCATAATGACAACTGCAAGTATATCTTTTTGCAATAAGGAGAAAGACGTGGTTAAACATCTATACTATACTCTTGACACAAGAAATGAACATGACACGCAAATTTTACGCTACGTCATAGTGAGATAGCACTTGGAATGAGCCATGCTATTTTACGACTTCTACGACTATTTACATGTTTATATATACATCACGACACTGACCAGATCCTTATACTTAACACAATGCACACTATGAAATGAACAAGATATATTTTACCAGATTTGCTCTATTTGAACACTTAATTCTTTTCACTTACAAGAACGCTGTAACGCACAAGCTAAAGACGCACGAGAGAGTGACGCTCACAAAGCTTCCCCGTGCGGTGTTGCCAATTTCAAAGGCTTCAAACTCGAAAATGTCGAACGGTATTTTATATTTCATGCATTTACACAAAAACTTCAAGGATTACTAATTATAAGTAGAAAATTATTAATAGTAATTTAGAGTAAGATTTTTAATGTCAATAATTATGCTATTTAAGTGCGAATGAGAAATTTTATAATTTTACTCTTTGTAGCTAATGCTACAAGTTGTTACTTTAGGAAATCTTGCTTAAGAGATTACGTTTTTATCGTGTTTAAGTTCTAAGTAATTTTTACCAGTGCTGTGTTATTTAAAGATATGCAAATAGTTCGTAGATATTTCGTGCGAATTGCATAGCATATTATGAGTGTTCTCAAAATGGCGTAGACGTAATGGTGTGTGTAACGTTTTCATTTTTATGTTCAAGATTACATTATCTACTCAGTATTTCCTTCCACTGCAAGTATACACTTACAGTGTTTTCAGTATCTACATGTATAATTGGCATGTGGACAGTGTAGGACTGCCTGTAGGTTTTTCGTAAAGAATTGATTACGAACCAGAAACATTAGTGTAGCTTCACACGGGCATATTATAAAATTACGGGATTCATTGATATTCATTCATTTTTATTGTTGATCGCGTGCTTAAATTGGATCGCCGATCGCGTGCTCCAATTTAGATCGCCGATTGTGTACAGAAATCGCATGTAGTTTTCAATATATGAATAAAAAATTATGACCTTCTCACAATCAAAGTTCTTGTTAATGTCATGCTTATATTTTAAATCAAGAGCATAGAGAACAGCTATTGCTAGCATGTTTAAACCTATCCTTTAATCTTCATGAGCTCATAAAAGGAGGAATGATAAGCCCGATGATAAATTTGTAGAAAGACTCGGGGTTTCTCCGTGATGGGAATTTACCGTTGCAATGTTAGGGAAACAGTTTTAGTGGGTTTTCTTGGTGCCTCTTCGGGAATGTGTCATTCAGCGTCCTCGAATATTCCAGATTCTTCGACGTCAACAACGCCACAACACATTTATCTCTGAGCCTGGAGTTGAGCCTCGAGTTTTACCTTTAACTCAGCCTTGAGTTTCGCCTCGAGTTTTTCCTTTAGCTCTGCCGTAACTTGCCTTTAGCCGAGTACGTAAGACTGGTACTTAGCCTTGGACTTTGGCCTTGTATATTACCTAATTATTGGCCCAATTGACACTGCCCCAATTACGGGCACCAAAAATAATTAGCCGCCATTTGCTAAATCCAGCAGGCCTTGATTTATAATCACTACCTGATTAAGATCGATTAGCGTCATCAATCACGGCTCAAATTTATTTCATTCACCTGCTCAAATTACGCAGACCTTGAGTTTATCCTGAAATCACACTGATTTCTCTGGCCTGCTAACTTGCCCTCACTCATCAAGTGAATTCCATGAATCACACACACACGCACACACTGTCGACTTCGTCACTCGCCGGAGCCTTTCGCCTGCACGGACTGCGCACCATCTTCAGTCAAGTTCTTCAGTTAACAAGACGCAGCAGTCCTTCCGGTTTCTTAAAAAAAAACTCGAACACAGCTGAGTCCCAACTGTGTCGTCATTACCCTCTTTTCACGTAATTCGAAAACCTATCTCGAGAATTTATGTTTTAAAAATTGGTATCAACGCAAAGTCAAATCATACCAACCAAAACATAAAAGGGATGCGAAGAAAAAATTCTTCAACTTTGATGTATTTTATTAATTATTTATGTGAAATTGGTAAATTTTTACTTTACCTGAAGTTCACCATACCGATAGCACTTCAGTTTAATGTCTCATCTGCCGACAAAATATATGTTTTTTTTCAGTAAAGAAGTGCGGGGGCTATCTATCGCTTACCCTGCGGTGGACGAGTTTCTCTTGCTTTGATGGAGAGCACTAACATTTGAGAGAGTAGTTCATGACCATTTTGGTACTGTATTTAAACCATTAATTTAAAAAATTAGACTGTGAGTGGCAAGGGGTGAAGCAAACAAACGTTCCTTTGTACAATGATGAGCTCATCGTTACTTTTATTTATTATTACTAATATGGCTACGAGGCAATTTATTTTAGTGCCTTCGTCTCTGAAATATACGAACACCGTGTACACTTATTATGTGGAACAGCGCACACACACACACACACAAATTTGCGCAGTCCCTCGAAGCAAGTAATAAGAAGAATCAATACAACAGAGTTGAACGTACAAATTTTAATTATAAAATTCTAGCCCAACCACTCCAAGGAACTCGAATAAGCACTATCATGTTTTTTAAGTATTTAACATTGAATATGTGCTGATAGAGTAACATGTAAGCTGGAGTGCTAAACGCAAACGAGACGCACGAGACATTCATGATAGCCTCGAGAAAATATGAAAAGAACATATTCCTAATATAAGTTTCAAAGAACTTCTTATCTCAGATATAGGTAATATGAGTATGTCACCAGAAGTGTGGGAGGTATTTCTATTAAGTGGTGATGCACCACCTCACAACAGCACATTAGCGCTGCGTCACACCTCAAACAAAAAGTACATTAGGAAACACAAGACACAATAAAATAGTGTGCGGAGCAGAATTGAACACTATTTAAAAGAATGGATTAAGTTGATAAAGTGAGAGTTAAAACTTTCCTGAACTCGAAGAAGATAAGAAGTTGGGCGGTAAAATGAAGCCACATGTTAGCTGTGCGAGAAAGCAAGTACAGAGGAGATACACACGCGCGATGTTAGGGCAGCACCGCGTCAGCTGCGGCTGGGTTCAGCAAGCCTGAGGCGCAGATGGGGCACGAGGTGCGGTAGAACTGACTGGGCGGTTTTGAGAACAAAAAGAAGAAGAACAAAGAACAAACATCGGCATCTAAGGATGCTTTATTTCCAATCAAGCCTGATACATTTCACCTTGTAGGCCTACATTGGAGTTTCAAATGCCTTATAACTAACACCAAGACGCCATGACGCTTTCCCCCTCTCAAGACCGGTACCCATTTCAGACACCAGGGTAGAGTGGGGTATTGTACTTTGAGTTTTTTCTCCTTCACCTAACGGAGAAAGTCGCCACCCAGCGCAGGGATTCGAACCCTCGACGCCTTCAGGGAAGAGCAAATCCTTTAACCACACGGCTACGACGAGCACAAGCTGCAAGCTGCTGCTTTGGGAATCTTCCAACGCAAGTTGAGGAGAGCTCAGCGCATTGATTTGAATTTCAATCCCTACAAAATAATGATGGCTTATGAATTGAGCCAAAAAGACTACGCCAATCGCCAAAATTCGATTTAGCAAAAGCATGCGCAAATCGATATTGGGGTAGCTTGCTTCAGTAGCGACAAGGCCCATTTCTTCCTGAGAAGGGAAGTCAATAAGAAAAAATTTCCACTACTGAGTTGTAAACAATCCTCGAATAATCAAGGACACGCCGTTAAAATCTCCAAACCAAACAGTGAAGTGTGCCGTATCATAATTTGGTGCGATTGGCCCGCTCTTCTTTGAGGGGGAAGGAATGACCATAACGGGATATTCCGAGTGTGGCGTCCCAAGGCTGAACAATTTCCTGCAGTCCAGAATGGAAGCGATTGTTGGTCACGAGCGACTGGGGACTTGTGGCGCCTACAGGATGGGATGACGGCTTGCACGCCCTAAATTCAGTACGTAGATCCAAGACGTGTACTACTCCTGTTACTTGGTGCTTTGCACAAATAGTAACACAATTGTACCTAAGCTGGAAACTTTTAAGTATTCTTTACGACGATTCACTAATTACAATCACTAATCATAAGGGACATATTGTTCCAAGAACAAACATCAAAAGCAGTTTTGAGTGACGCATGAGTGACGCATGGGTCCGAGCGAATGCGTTGCTATACGCACACCGTATGGCACTCGCAACTCATCACACAACTCTGGACACAGTGGTTCTCAACCTTGTTGGAGGTACTGAACCTCACAAGTTCCATACATGCACTCATCAAACTCTTCGTAGTTGGAAAAAATGTGTTTTTTCTTCGAATTTAAAACATGTATACAACTACGTATTGCATTAGTGCACAAACTGTACTATGCCGCACCCTGGTTAAGAAACACGGCTCTAGACCATTCCTGCAACGCACATCACTGTTGAAATGAAACGTAGAAAACACTGCAATACCATGTAAGAAATAGAGCAAACAGGTGCACTTGCGAGATTGACGGCATACTAATTCTAGGGTGAGAACGAACTTATCACATTCGTGGTACATGCAAGCAGAGCAGTAAAGTAATAAGAGAGCAGCGCAGTACCTACGAGCAAAAGGCAGAAATAAAAAAAACAAAATACACTAATGCGGCAAAGTTTCGTAAATGATTTCACTGTAGAACGCAGTTGAAAAGATAGAGAATTACTCGGCACACTCAACAGTACACGGTACTGACAAAACGCAGCCGGGTGTGCACTAGAGAGAGCAGCAGGAAGAAAACTAGAATTGAGAAACTAGTTGATATATTTCTTGAATGTTATGGTGAGCGCATGGTGAAGTCGTCAAAAACCATTTCCTTCGACAGATATTCAAAATTTTTTTTTTCATAAATTTTGCAAACTAGGTATTGAGTGCACGACAGCAAGACGCGTAAACAACATAGAATTTATATGCTGGAATGTGCAGTTGCGAGAGATGAATGATAAGAATTAGCATTTCTACCAGCACAATATAAACATCATGGGGGCTTCGAAAAGTTTCCCGTGAAAAATATTTGAGATCAAACACTTGTTTGAAAAGGGAATTTCACGGATTCAATGGAAAATTATTTAGTTTGATAACACAGTGCTTGTAATAACCAGCTAAAATTTACTCCGTTTTATTACGTGATTCCTAATGCAACTCAGTTTTATTTTTTAAAACTACATTTTTTCAAACTGTTGCCGTCCCCGTTGAGGGGGGGGGAAGATCGCACACTCGCGACACTGCACTACACTGAGCAGGACAGACCTGCCGTCAGGTGGCGAGGACTCTAGGGGCGGTGTGTGGGTGGAGTGACACGCCATTCTGCCCCAGATCTAATAATGAATAATGAAGGCATCTACGGATGCTTTATTTCCAATCAAGCCTGATACATATCACCTTGTACATTGGATTTTCAAATGCCCTATAACTAACGCCAGGACGCCATGACGCTTTCCCCCAGTCAAGACTCAAGACCGGTACCCATTTCAGACACCTGGTAGAGTGGGGTATTGTGCTTGGAATTTTTCTCCTATACCCAACAGAGAAAATCGCCACCGCCAGCGCCGAGTTTCGAACCCGGATCTCTGCCGCACGGCGGCAGAACCTCTAGCACATGGCTATCGCGAGCAGAATAAATCTTGAGATGATCCCATAGGCCCTAGTGCTGCTCAATATACGGCCTTGTCCTACTTATACAAACGAACGAGAAGCCTCACTGAAGCTCTTTACTTTATTTTAGCTCATATGGGACTAAAACTCCGTTTATGTAGTTAGATTTTCAATATTTTCCAACTCGCCATTTGTTCACATCCAGTCTTTGATTGGAACAGCATGGAGTTGAATGAAATTCGTACCTCTGCAATTTCCATCAGAGCTCCTCATGCTAAGTTGGCCTCTGGAGCCATGCGAGAAGGCGAGACTGCGGTCCCGAAGTGGGCACATATTGAGCAGAAATGAATCTATCTCTGGAGAATTTCTAGATTTCCCATCTATTTTGAGCACAAACTTCGAGGGGTGATGGCTATTCAATACTTACATTAGGATACAACGCAAGCTACAACACAAATGATGATATTCTTGAGTTGAATATTCTAATAACCAGAAATTACGAAGGAATCAATCGAAGTTCCCGTCAAAAGTCGGACAGTGGTCGAGACACCATAAACAACTAGACAAAAACTGCGAGGCTTTGCGGAGTGAAAATATAAATTACATGGAACCAAGCAGATAATAAAGTAAGTATGTATTTCCAGTCAGGTGAAATTTACATTTATTTTAATTCCCAGAAATAACAAGAAAATTCGTCGGCGAAAATTTTCTTGTTTTCGGATTTTCCTCTACTATAAGGAAATCACAATTAAATCTATAATGATAAGTCGATCATTTTCATTTACAGAATCACTTTTTATCTGAACACTCGAAATCTTACCAGTGAGGTTTCAACTCTTCGCTGTGAACTGTTACCTCAACTGGATGACGCAAAGGAATTCTGCGTACAAAACCTGAAGACTTCTTGAAGACTTTTCTTTCAGTTATTTCCTTTAATCATCTTTATTGTTGATGAAATTCATTAGATGATCACACTATTTAATTTCTAAAAGAGTTCGTAGGACTCCAGTTGCACACGTCACAAGTTCCCTGCTTAGCTCACAAAGGAACAAGTTGCCTCAGCACATATGAACAAGTTACCTCAACACAAATGAACACGTTGCCTCAGCACAAAGGAACAAGTTGCCTCAGCACGAAGGAACAAGTTGCCTCAGCACAAAGGAACAAGTTACCTCAGCACAAAGGAACAAGTTACCTCAGCACAAAGGAACAAGTTGCCTCAGCACAAAGGAACAAGTTGCCTCAGGACAAAGGAACAAGTTACCTCAGCACGAAGGAACAAGTTGCCTCAGCACAAAGGAACAAGTTGCCTCAGCACAAAGGAACAAGTTACCTCAGCACAAAGGAACAAGTTACCTCAACACAAAGGAACAAGTTGCCTCAGCACGAAGGAACAAGTTGCCTCAGCACAAAGGAGCAAGTTGCCTCAGCACAAAGGAACAAGTTACCTCAGCACAAAGGAACAAGTTGCCTCAGCACAAAGGAACAAGTTGCCTCAGCACAAAGGAACAAGTTGCCTCAGCACAAAGGCATACACTAGGCTCAGTCCTCCCAGAGGAGGAGGGGCTGCTGGGCGAGGAGGGCGGGTAAGGCAGACTCCCCCGTGAAGGTGCCGAAGACCTGCAGTCCTGTCAGCCGCTCGATGTCCGTCACGCTCGTCAGGTGGTAGCGGCAGTAGTCCCGGTCACTCTGGGGGTGCGGACAGAACACACTATACAGAGTCGGGCAAATTAAATGCCAGTGATAGAGCAACCGAAAACTTCAGACATCGCCTACAACAGCACATCGCTACAGATGGCCACCATTTTCCTTCAAAAAGTAATCACGAAAACGGCATTGTATACTGATTCGAATAAAACAACCCATAATTATGTAAAAATTGTTTTACTTCTCCTAATAGCGTTTCAAAAGGCAAGCTTTTGATTTGTCTCAGCCTATACTTCCTAACGAATTCTGCCTGCTTGGTCACTCTACAGGGACAAGAAGTGTACGAGAATTTCTATGTGCAGTGTCTCTATGATGACTCTGAGACAGAAAAATCTGTGATTATCTGCGAGCCCTGTGTCTCTGACGAGCAGGCAACGGAAGCACTAGTATTTGAATATCAACGACGTCAGTGCCACTGAAACTAATTGTGCAAATTTATACCGTAGTAGATGTACGCCAATACGCTGATAGGTCTAGACATAAAAATAATTATTTGCGAATACTTACCAGCGAAACAATATGATAACCCAAAAATTCCAAATACGATTATATTAATATTTAAGCATAAGTTTTCCATGAGAAAAAAACTCTTCGTCAAACTTCAAATTACTTACACAGGCAAGAGCAAAAATACTTTCGAGAAGAAAGTGCTTTACATTCTTATGACGGAGTTTCATTCAAAATAACATGGCAATTCATCTATTTTTGACACCGTGAATTAATTTCTTATAGATCCGCGATCGGTGGTCAGACGTATTCTTCTCCATGAGATAAATAGTATTCTAAGACTGTTTTTTATACGACTGACAAATTGCGCCAACAAAACATTGAGCAGGAATGTCATGAGCGTTTCATGGCCAGACGATTGAGTTCGTTAGAGTAGTACCCGACAGGAGAAAAGCGACAAGGAAAGAGATGATCTAGCATGAGACTTATTTGAGTTCAAGACTGTGAATGGAGCTGATGATAATAAGGTATCCGAGCTCAGTAAAGCATCCTGAACCGCGAAAGTCTTGGGGTGACGTCTACCAGTACGGATGGGCTGGTGTAACCATTGGTGACTCATTGTTGAGCAAACTGAAACTGATGACTACGCCGGCTTCGTTAACGGTCAGGATCTCGCAGGTGAGAGTTGGTAAGTGCGCTTTTATTTCACATGGGATGATCAGGTGTTGCAAATAATTACTTGGAGACTTTCCAAGTGGACAAACTATAAATAAAATGAAATAAGACAAGTTATTAAATAAAACAGTAGAAAAAATATTATTCGGAATAATCACTCTTGAAGTTAAAAGTGAACTAATCTGAGCAAACATAATTTGATTGTGCTGGTAAATACTCCTTTTTTTAAATAGCTATGGAAAATAGAGAAATGAAACCTCACCATGAGGCAGTCGTCGTCGAGGTCCGTGTTGGGGAACACAAAGGCGAGAACATCGAGTTCATCAGAAGAACATTTGCTGAGGTCGGGGTCTTCCATATCCAGGCCAGAGGAAGTCTTGCACGAGCTCACGATGTAGAACACGTGGCTGGGCGTGAGGTAGTCTACGCGAGATCTGGTGGTACAGCGAGGCATCAGTGTGGGCACACACACTCGTCTTAGCTACTGCAACGTTCGATGTTTTCTTTTATGAGTGGATTCAATTAGCAAAGAAGTGGAAGATGAATTGAATTTGAGCGCGGTGATCTTCTTTATACTAGAATAACAACACAGGCGGGCACCTGATGTGCAATTGCGACTATTATTGCTTTCCTACAACACAGGAAGCCCTTGAACAATAAGAGAGGCAAGCACCTGATGTCCAATAACAGGAACACAGGAAGCCATAGAACAACAACACAGACGGGTCGTCCAATAACAGTGCAGGCAGCCCTATAACAACAACAACACAGACGGGATGTCCAATAACAGCAGTGCAGGCAGCCCCAGAACAACAGCGGCCACCTGATGTGGATGATGGTGTCACCGCGGCCGTTGAGGTTCCTGTCCCAGACGGGGCCGGTGATGACGTTGACGACGCTCCTGAGGGCGGTCCACTGGCGCAGAAGGCGCGTCATGCCCCCCCGCCCTCCCTCCACGAAGCCCTTCCTCAGGGCCACCGCGTTCGTCAAGAAGAAGCCCTCACGCGCCAGCACTTCTGGGGACTCGAATTCTGCACAGTGTCATCCTTTCAATTAAACTCTACTCACTCGTATCTTATTGATGGATGATGTTTTCTGAAATTCTATTTCAAATTGTGCACACAGCGTCCTCTTTAAACAACTTAAACGATTGATTTACCACAAGCGATTCAGTTGTAGATTGTTTCTCAACTTCAGTACAATTGACCCATTTGAGTATCAATACTTGTGGGCCGCAATGAGGTCAGCGACTTCTAGCGTAACGAAACTATAATCGCCTCTAATTGTGGATGATGTTTTCTGAAATAGTGTCGCGTTTAGTGCGACGGTATTCTTAGTCATTTCTTGAAGAAAACTTTAGGATTCAAACGATCATATCATCATTTAATGAGGGAAAATGAACGAAATAGAATGGAACACGGGAACAAAAATAACTCATTATTGCAATGTTCAAGTGCACAAATCGGTGTGAATTTATTTTCGCATTAGAGTGCAATGAATATACATATGGTGTAGAGTAGAGTGTGTCGCTGAATTTCATAACTACGGGAGTTTCTTTGACCGAGTCTGTTGCAGATGTTCCTGAGGTAGCGAGAGAATAAATCTATCTCTACACTCTTGTGATACCGGCTACTCTACGTCGCTTTACCCTCAAGGAGTTATTCACGGCCAGGTTACACCCTATCAGGTTAAACCCTACCAGGTTACACCCTGTCATGTTACACCCTGTCAGGTTACACCCTGTCAGGTTAAACCCTGTCAGGTTACACCCTCTCAGGTTAAACCCTGTCAGGTTACACCCTGTCAGGTCACCACGCGTGGGCTGCCCACCTTCAGGAAAGAGCTGGCGCATGGTGACAGCGCCGGTGTTGTAGCGGTCGGTGAGGTACTCAAGGCACTGCTGCTGAGGGTCGCGCGGCAGGCGGGGGTCTGCCAACCAGCACGGGGGTTGTGACAGGAGGCCTTCGCTGGGGTCCTGCGCGCAAATTTGGGGTCGTGTGGGGTCTTTGATGTTATGACACACATTTTGTGCTCGTATGCGACCTCTAATCGCGCAGCACCCGAGGGCCCAACACGCCAATGCTCAACAGGGCACTAGCGGCTCACTAAGGTCCAGCAGAGCGGTGCGCCATTAAGCCTTGAGCCAATCCAGAAATTCTTCATGTTATTTTGTGCCTATCCGAGTAGACGCGAGGTACAGAGGAACTAGAGAAAGCATACTCCCCTACACATCGCCAAGTCCTGGAACGACTAATTCTGAGCCCCTTAAATGAGTGTTCACATGTCTAATGGCAAGTAATTTTGCTGAAGGTAGAGGAGGGATGGCGCTTCGGAATGGAAATAGTAAAATATTGGTGTCAAGGTTCTCTTATTCGAAAACATGGGATTTAAATAGCGCCATTTCTACAGTTCAAGGCACTCTATTGAAATATTGGATCAAGTAGGACCAGCCAAATTTCAAGTTCAGATTATTTGTTTGAACTAAACATTATTATCACTCACCATTTGTGTTCCCTGCACTCGATTTTGTGAGAAGGTAACTACGCTGGATAGTAACGTATGGAGTAAGACATTTTTGTGAACAATTTTTACGCCTCTGGCTAGATCATGAGTATAAACGAGTTTTGAAACATGAAATTCAGAAACTACTCACAGCAGAAGCGTGGGTAGATCATGAGTATTTACGAGTTTTGATACATGAACTTCAGAAACTACTCACAGCAGAAGCGTGGGTAAATCATGAGTATATACGAGTTTTGATACATGAAATTCAAAAACTACTCACAGCAGAAGCGTGAGTAGATCATGAGGACGAGTTTTGAAACATGAAATTCAGAAACTACTCACAGCAGATGCGTTCTCCGGTGGATTGAGGGAAGAGTTAGTGAGGGTGAAGCTCGCCCACAGGGCCGTGCCCAGCTCCCCGATGTAGCCTGGATACGGCAGGGCATCAGGCACGGTACAAGAAACGAACGTCATGGCAACGAACTAATAGCAGCGCTCATATTGCACCTGGGAACTACCATTGGTCTAACGACATGTCGCAATGGTGATGTCATAAAGTTTGTTTGAAATTAAGCCGTTCTATTGGCTAGCCGAACAAGAGGAGGTGTATTTTCCACCATAGAAATGACTCTATACATTGCTTCCTCTACCGTGGCATCAGTCAGCGCGGATCATTTTTGGCCTCGGCGTAATAACGGAAATTTGCTAGCGTTAGAGGATTGTAAAATGTTGAGATCAGCTATATTTTCGCCATTCATTTAATTCAACTAAATATTATACAACGTATTTGAGTCTTGTTTTGGGAATCATGTTTTGCCTTTAGCGAAATTTATAGAAGAAGCAAATTGTGTTGGGTGAAAATTGTCAATAAGTTGAACCAAATGTTTTCTTTTGGCAGAGGGGTCAGATGCTTCATAAATGATAGGGGATTCCTTCGAAGACAGGTGCAATATTTTCACCGGCTTAAAGAGTTTTTCTAGCCTTATATGAGCTTATGAAGCCCCTCAGTTCTTTAACAAATCTCTTTAATTTTTCTAATATCAACTTTCAGGGATCATTTTGCAATGAACACTTCATAACGCGAACTGGGATAGTTCCGAAGAGCATTACGGTCAAGTCCTGAGGATGCAGGATCCCCAGTGCGGTCAGGATCTCCTGAATTGTTACTTCTTACTTCTCTCCAAGTGTTGTTGTGGGAATTTAGGAATAGGTTGCCAGGCGATTGCCGGAATAATATTTTATTTGGATTGATGACCGCTGGGGCACGAAATTCTACCCTGTACCCTGATGACCGCAGAGATTTATACCTTTCTTTACCGATGACAGCAACTGCAGCGTAGGTTGTCATTTCTTGAAAACTCATGATAAATTAACTCAAGCAGCCGCACACAAAGCTGTGCGAGATACACAAAAACGAGGAAACTGCTTTTGTTCTTGGGAGTCGTTCGAAAAAAATTTGACTAAAGAACTTTGGTCATCAAGCTCGAAGACGGGGCTCTTCAAATGCAAGTGGGGCAAAATGATAATTTTGAAACACCAGTTGAAATTTTTATAATTTTGAAAAATAAAAGCTTCAAAAAGTCGAAGTTTCAGTTTCAATTTCAAAAGTTTGAGGAAATTTAAAGACAGCTACTCACCGTTGACGTGGTTGGTGAAGGGCAAGATGTAGTGAGTGCCCTTCGGAGCCTCTCGCGCCTCAAAGAGCGGCACGCCGAAGGGGCAGTGATGCGAGATGTGGTCCGACCGGGCAGGCTGCCCCCGGCCGCCCTCCTTCTGTTGGTCACTGGTCGGTTAGGCTGCATGGCTTTGGCATTCCGAGTGTTGAATAGTGATTCAAAGCTGCCTTCAATATAATTTAAGAAAAATAATATTTGGTACTCCAAATTTTGAGTGGTAATTGAGGACCTCTCAGCATGATGTTACACCAGCATGATATTTCAAATAATTTTCTCATCATGTATTCATACAAAAAGCAATTTTCCTTTTATTTTATTTTGAAATCCATATTTCATTGTACATTGAACCGTTCAGTACACGCTACACTAAAACCTTATCACACAAAATAGTACAGCGATTTTATTTCAACGTTTAATCAGCTCTGGAAGCTTCACAATGTTAGTAACAACACCCTCGCGTATTTCCATCGAAATGTGCACCAGAGCGTTGCTAGGTTTGCCCTCCTCACCAAAATTTCAGATGAAGAACACTCGCAAGTCTCTCTTTTCTTCCTTGAATTCGCGAGAGGCTCGGGGGGGCGTTCAGCGGCGGGCGTGAGGACGTCTCCTGCTGGGGAGCTGGGCGGCGGTGGTGCGGCGGGTGTTGGTGCTGGGGTCAGGTTTGGGGTGGTGGGGGGAGGCGGAGAAGAGGAAGGAGGGGGAGAAGAGGAAGGAGGGGGAGGAGGGGGAGAAGAGGAAGGAGGGGGAGGAGGGGGAGAAGAGGAAGGAGGGGAAGAAAGGGGAGAAGGGGAGGTACTAAGAACCTCTTGCGTTGTGGTGGTAGACGACGGAAGTGATGCATCAGAAACATTTATGGCCTCAGGAGCTGCTGTTGGCTGCGAGGTAGACACAATGGCAACAATTGTGGAAGAGCTGACAGGCTGCTCAAGAGGTGCAGGAGTGGAAGTGTTTGAGATCGCACCGGGTTTGGTGGAGGTGGAGCTCGTGGTATTCGCTTCCACCGGCGCCGGAACAGATTCATCCTTCATTGAAATGGGACCAGAAGTGGCAATTTCAACGACGTCTGCAAAAATTTTGGTTATTTCTTTTGTCTTACTCTCGATAGAAACTGGAGGGTTGTCTGTTGAATTGTTCGTCCCACTATCGGAGGTCTGGTCTGTAGCGAAGACAAGGGTTTCATTCTCATTAGATGACAAAACTACCGTTGGCATTGACAGAACACGAGCTATTCCTGTTCTGTTGTCCATAGGAGATGTCTCTACTACAGTAGAATTAAGCTCGACTACAGTCTTGGCTTCACGCGATGACGCCGGATTTTCAGCTTGAGTGACATTCATTTCAGGGACAGGAACAGTCTTCTCTGTTACATTGGGAGGCGAAGTGACTTCTAACTCGGCAGGCACAACGGGCATGGCAGTCGCAACCGCGGGTGAATCTGTGGACTCCTCTACTTCATCTCCTTGTGGGAATGTCAGAGGCTTTCCTCCTTCACCATTTGCATCATTGGGCGTATTTACTCCTTCACTAATTGTATCATTGGACGCATTTCCTCCTTCACTATTTGTATCATTGGGCGTATTTACTCCTTCACTGCTTGCATCTTTGGATGCAGTTGAGATGGAGATGGAGGGTGTAGAGGTTGTCAGGGCAGTGCTCGCAGAGTCAGTCTCAGGACCTGCCACAACAGGGGGCGCTGCTGCAGGGGGCGCTGCCGTCGATGAAGGCGTGCTGACGCCCTCAGGGGCGGTGGTGGTTGAGGGCGTCGTTGGGGCGACGCTGGTGGTGGTGGGCGCCGCCGTGGGCTCCGTGAGGGGCACCCTCAGTTCCTCCAAAAACGCGGGGTCCCGCGACCTGGGGTGGAGGAACGGCAGGACGTTCTCGTGCCACTCGTTGATGCGGATTGTGGGGGGTGGGGGTGGGTCCCGTAGTATGTGGTACAGGCTGCCTTCTGTGCCTGCATGGTGGGTACAACATGGGGTACAGACTGCCTTCTGTGCCTGCATGGTGGGTATAACATGGGGTACAGACTGCCTTCTGTGCCTGCATGGTGGGTACAACATGGGGTACAGACTGCCTTCTGGGCCTGCATGGTGGGTACAACATGGGGTACAGACTGCCTTCTGTGCCTGCATGGTGGGTATAACATGGGGTACAGACTGCCTTCTGTGCCTGCATGGTGGGTACAACATGGGGTACAGACTGCCTTCTGGGCCTGCATGGTGGGTACAACATGGGGTACAGACTGCCTTCTGTGCCTGCATGGTGGGTACAACATGGCGTACAGACTGCCTTCTGGGCCTGCATGGTGGGTACAAACACGATGTGCTCAAGATACGGTAAAAAATTACTTTCCATAAGGGCAGACCCCAAAAAATGCTTATAAATATTTCGGGCTCTCTACACCCCGAATCAAAATGATGATACTGTAAGTACTATGTTCAGGAATATATGTTCTGTACGGAGCAGATCGGCCTACAGGCTGAATACTCGAGCTTAGCTACATATTGATGTAGGCTTGCTAAAGCTGCACTTATGAGAACATGTAGAGCTCGCTGCACCCAAAGTTTTCAGTTGACAAAAATAAACATCGGCTTCATGATAAGATGCTGCTTTGGATTCAAAATCATTGTCTAAGAACTCGTAAATTATCACCAGCTAAACCCTCGTAAATAATCGGCAAGGATATTTCATTTTACCTCTTGCATACCACGTCTATGGCATCATTATCAACTGAAGATGTCAAGTGATATTTCTATCGGAGGAGCCTGACGAGTTGAATTTCTTTGCAATATCTTTGTACATTTTTATTGTACTTTAAAATATAATTTAAGCTGATGCACGTGGAACAATTAAATTAATGACACTCGGAAAGCAGTCTTTACCAACATCTGACAAGAAAACAATGATTTATTATAGAGTCGAATGGCAATGGCGGGTGTCCCGATCTTTGATTCGAGTCGCTTCACTTCGGCCAATATTCAGCTACCGATGCATGAGAACAATAGGAACAACACCAGCAATGAACATTTCAGACGAGTATTAAGTTCAGGTGAAATAAAGGAACTTGAAGAATCATGGAAATATACAGAATGATTGTATTCAGTAAAATTGGTAACACCATCAATGAACACTTGGCGACCTGCGTAGTACGAGTGTATGGTGCATGCGAAAGGAAAATATTCTGAATTATTGCATCGGGTAAATAATTTCAGATCATCAACGAACACATCTTGACTTTCGTTCTACCATTGTTGGGTACATGCGAAAGGAAAATATTCTGAATTAGTGCATTCGGTAAAAAATTTCCGATCATCAGTCGACGCTTCGGGCGGGACTTGCGCGCTACCATTGTTGGGTGCTGGAGTGGCGCCGAGCAGGCGGTTGAGGAGGTTGTAGATCTCGACGTTACGGAAGCCCGCGGTCTTGTAGTTCGTCTTGAAAGAAGGCCCTCGCGCCAGGAACACTCCCTGCCGATGTTCAATTACCGTAAAAACCACAACGATAATTTTAAACTGTTAGAAATAGGTCTGTAGGACATGTTTAAGTAAATTATACGTCAAACCGTCGTGTTTTATTGCTAAAGTTTTAAAGCTACGTGAATCGACCGCGTGATTAACGAGCCCACTAACTCGTCCTTAATTAACGTTTTGACTGTGGCAGGTAAAGCTAAAGTTCAACATTCAACTCAAATTTGAAGTCAATTGTATAGTACGCAGTTTTGAAATAACAAACATTGACTGGATCGTGCCTTCATGTAGTTTGGATTACATAACTATTTATGAAAATTATGCTCGTTAGCACTGGTCGGTCAGCAGCATTATGAAAATTCCTTCCTTGTACTACCGGTGGCTCACGTCGCAGTCAAAGTGACAAAACCCATGCCTGAACAATGAAGAACAATGCCTGACCTGCATGGTTGTCTCGATGTTGTTGAAGCCGTGCTCTGCCTTCTTGCAGTAGTTCGTGTCGGACGTGACGATCCTGTTGCCGGGGAGGGTGTCCAGTATCACGTCTTCTATGCGGGAGTTGTGGGCGTAGTGGTACCTGCAGTCGTTTGTTTATGGGGGATGTGTGAGTCTCCATCTCATCCTCATCTCACAGCACTCAGCCACAAACACCGCACAGCCACATACACCACACAGCCCCACACATCACACAGCCCCACACACCACACAGCCCCACTCCACACACAGTAAACAATACAACTGATCTATTTCAAGTTCTTACATCTGCACTTACCACTAGTGCCTCATACAAGAATATTCATCACATAAGGTTATACATCAATCTATTCGAACAAATCTCCTTTTGCTACACTCCCCTCACAAAAAAATTAATCCTTGTACTCGAGTTTGAGTGATTATAAGCAAGAACAAAAGAGATAAGAGTTTCTAGCGCTAGATGTAATTTTACAACAGAAACTAAGCGTGTTATGTCCCTAGTACGAACCGTTAAGTTTCACCACAAAAAGGAGTAAGGACGGTTGAACATGAGTCCGACATCTGGACTACTGTAAAAAAAAGGAATTGTGCAACTCAGCATAAACCCGGCGTGAGAGAGAGCAACGCTTACGCAGCGAGGGCTCGGCCGTTACAAAAAAAAAGGAGAAGGCGACGCCTGCGCTCCCAACTACAGCGTGGCAACGTGGCAACGATGTGGCATCAGCGTGGCAGCGGTATGGCAGCGTGGCAGCGTGTGGATGGCAACAGCAGCCCGGTCTCAGCAGGCTGGCGGCTGGGCCATAGCCACAACAAATAATGGCGATCAGCGGCGGCATCGGGCGAGTGGCATCGGGCGAGTGGCATCGGGCGAGTGGCATCGGGCGAGTGGCATCGGGCGAGTGGCAGCGTGGCCGAGTGGCAATGAGTAGCCGCGACGATACTGCGGGCGTCAACTTCAACGGCTATGATCAGCTGCGGTAACTCCTGCAGCACGACAGCTACTTAAAGGGTTCGACGAGGGTTAGGGCATGATTATTATAGAGCGAAACTCCGTCGCTAGAAGGTCTCTTCGTGCCGCCTCATTAGATGTGTTTAATTTGCATACGGCGAGGCACTCCGTATTTGACTCTGACTCTGTGTTAACTTCACTTAATAATTTAACGTACAATTCGAAACCTTATTATAAAACTTCGTCACCGCTGCATACTCAAGTTGCGTAAGACTTATGTAACAATTGTTCCTATATTTGCTAGTCTCATCTACCCCATTGTCATATTTTGTGTACACCTTTCATCATAACAAGTAAAAATGACGTGGCCACGTTGAAAGAATCGTGTTTTCTTTCGGAAAATAACTCCTTTGATTTTTAGACTTGAAAAGATAAAAAAAATTGAAAAACCTTGAATTTGGATTCTAAAAGAAAAGAGGCTATAACAATTGGTGGACAGCGAACGTGGGATCATAACCCAATAACGCTCAACGTCTCCGCAAGGGACCGTTAAAGCCACGCTACCTATTCAAAAAAAAAAAAATTTTTGTAACGTAAATTAAATGGCCCAAGTAATTATTTAAATTCATTCATCTCATTTATAATTTGTAATATTTCCCTAGAAATGTGTATGTCCTCATGTCACTTTATTTGCGTATTGATTTATTTCTTTACTGTGTGTATTAATTCATTTAATTCGTTTTATTAACTTAGCCCTATTGATTTATTTCCTTATGACATGTATTAATCCATGCAAAACCGCTTCCGTAATAAGATTATTGTGCTCTTTATTTTGATGCCATTGTATCCATGTGTGTTGCTTTATTCATTGATTTAACCCGTTTTATTAACTGATTTAACCCGTTTTCCTATTGATTTGATCCGTTTTATAAGATTATTGCGTATTCTATTTTTGATATTTCGTGTCTATGTGCATTGCTTTTGTTGGATCTATCCAATTATTTCTGTGCATTTGGAAACTTATTATGCGAAAGATTCAATTATGTCTGTGTATTTGGAAACATATTGTACGAGATATTGCATTTAAACTTCTAATTTGAAACTCTAAATTGCTATCAGTGTTCATTGTGAACCTATTTTGCCTCGCCAATTTTGCCCTAAATTAATGTTGGAATCATGGCAGGGAACGATAATGAAGATAACCAAAATAACAACGGTGAGAATACTCAAAACAATTTTGTCACTTTAAACCATGCAATTGATCTGCCTAAATTTAACGGCGAAGGCTGTGTAACTTCATTTTTAAAACACTTTCAGACCAGAGTTGACATTTACACGAATGACGTCGATTTGCAATGTCGTTATTTGAAGAACGCCTTAACTGGCAAAGCTTGGGATTCTTATGTTCTTAAATCGGACCAATTAGTCACTCTGGAAGATGTTAAAACTTGGCTTGTTTCTGTTTACAAGGGGGCCGTGAATTATAGTAAAACCGTTCATAAAATCCTATTTAGTCTGCGTCAAGAGAATGATGAGAGTGTCAATGCATTTGCAACTCGCGTTCTAGCTAGCTGGAAAGACGTGTTCGGCCAAGAATGGCACTACGAGGATGCCAATGCACAAAAGATTCTAATGCCGACTATCATTAAAAATATGAATCCCAAGATCAGTGAAAAATTATCACATGATTTTGATCCTGAGAGTGTGACCAAACTCTTAGATAAAGCGAGATCTATTGAGGAATCTTTGATCGAAGAAAGATCTTTGTTGAACCGCAAAAGGCGAGCCCATGAGAGTGATGTAGTGGTGGAGAAATGTCAATACAACTCACCACAAAAGCGAGCGTGCCAGCCTAAGAACCCATTTAAATGGCAGAGTGCTTCACACCAAAAGGCGCGCCCCTTTAATAATTATCAACGTAAATTCAACGGCCATCCGAGTCAGAATGGTGACATCGCCGCAGTAAAGTCAAAAAACTACTACAGCAACCGAAAAGCTTTTCCCCCGTAATTTTATTAAATGTTGAACAGAAAAAGTGCTCTACCTTCGTTGATTCAGGCTCTTCCGTGACTCTTGTGAAATCTTGTGTAATTAACAAATTATTCAAAACTCTTCCCCGAATTAAACGATGCACTAAAGTTCTTTGTTCTGTAAATGGAGATAATCTCCACACTCGAGGTACGATTGACCTGAAATTTAAACTAGGTGATGTTGAGTATTGCCATTCTGCTATAATTGTGGAAGATTCTTACTTCCCTGGAGCTGTCTTGATAGGCCGAGATTTCCTTAAGAGGTTCGGCGTTGAAATAAAATACAGTCAGAATGAGAAAGGTCACGTGAGAATTAACAATAAAGTTTACCCATTTCAATCAGTTGCTGCTTCTAATTCAGTAAATTTTGTGAAACAATCTGAGGATGCATCATTCAGTGTCGCAAGAATGTCACATGATCTGACTGTTGAAGGAGGCACGTTATGTCATTCCTTTTTGAGGGTTCCCAAGCACATGAATGGAAAGACAGTCGTTCTAAAGCAGAGCGTTACATGCAAAGGAATAGCAGTGCCTCGCACGTTAGCCACAGTCCGTGAAGGTACCATACCAATAGTCTTTGTAAATTATAATGATAAGAATGTTCTTGTACCTAGAAATAAAATTTGTGCTACTCTAGACGTTGCTATTGAGGAGCCGGAGTCTGGCTCAGACGAAAGCGAAAGTGATGCTCGAGCGCAGACGCAGAGCAAGGCCTACGAGACAGTGGCAGCTGTGCACGGAGATGGTGGACACGCGAGCGAGTCAGCTCGGTGCCACACTGACCAGGATAGGCAGATCGAGGCTAGGAATAGCAGGCTCATACGTGACGCAGAGAGACGTCGGGAGCCCGATTTCAATGAAATGATTGACGATGTCGACCTGTCCCATTTGAACTTAGATCAGAGAACGACCCTTGTAAATTTGATTAACAATCATAGGAATGCGTTCGCGGTTGGAGACGAGATTGGTCATGCGCGAAATGCTGTGCATAGATTAGACGTTCAGGGACACTCCCCCATAAATACCCCGCAATATCGAGTCCCTCACGCTACAAAACAATTAGTTGAAGAGCATGTCCAGGAGATGCTCAGGCAAAAAGTTATTGAACCAAGTTTTTCGCCTTGGTCTTCCCCAATCTTAGCTGTACGTAAAAGTGATGGTTCACATCGGATCGTAGTTGACTTCCGACTTATCAATAAGATTTGTAGGAAGGACTCTTTCCCTATTCCGAATATGACAGACACCTTGGAATCTCTAAAGGGCTCAAACTTGTTCACCACTTTAGATATGAGAAGCTCCTATCATCAGATCGAACTGTCCCCAGAGAGCAGAGACATTACCGCTTTCAAAACGCCGACAGGTAGTTATAGGTATTGCCGTTCACCCCAAGGTCTTATCACATCTGCGGCTGCACTTCAAAGAGCAGTTAATATGGCCTTTTCTCCATTCATTTCAAAATTTCTGTTCTGTTACGTTGACGACATCATCATCTATTCAAAAAATTTCGAGACTCATGTCGAACATTTGGATAAGGCGTTGCTTCAAACAGCTGCTTCAGGCTTCAAACTAAGTCTCAAAAAATGCCAATTTGCTGCGAGTAGCGTGACTTTCCTTGGTATCAAAGTCAGTTCAGAGGGACTAACTCCCAGACCTGACAAAGTGCGAGCTTTAGCGGATGCTTTGAGACCTAGGAGTGTTAAAGAGGTGAAGAGATTCTTAGGCTCTACCGGATTCTTTAGAAAGTTCATTAAAAATTATGCTCATATCGCGGCACCTCTAACCGAGCTAACAAAAAAGACGAACTCATTTAAATGGACTGACGTCCATCAGCGAGCTTTCGATGATTTGAAAGATAAACTTGTGTCTGCGCCTATACTTAAATTTCCTGACTTTCAGAGAGAGTTTGTGTTGCACACTGATGCCTCGGGCATTGCAATTGGAGGAGCATTACTTCAGATGCATGACGGCATTGAGTTACCTGTAGCATACTATAGTCGAAAATTAAAAGGAAATGAACTTAAATATTCTGCAACAGAACTCGAAGCTCTTGCTATCCATGATTCAATCAAACATTATGATGCGTACCTGTACTTAAATGAATTTGTCGTAGTAACAGATCACCGTCCCTTAACGTTCATTTTTGCTAATAAAACAGGTAATCACCGTATTTCAAGATGGGCTCTGCTTCTTCAGGAATATAATTTCTCTGTTCGGTACAAGCCGGGAGCACAACACCATTTGCCCGACTATTTGTCTAGATCCGAAAGAATCGTCAATGCTGTCGTAGACACTGCTGAGTCAAACTGTAGTAATAAGAATGATCCTAAAATTAATGCTGATGTTCCTTCTAGAATTAAGCCTTGTTCTAATAATAATGCGACAGATGTTCCCGTCGACGACGTGTGCCCTCCACCCGTGTACAGTGAACGTGATAAGAGTGTTGCCGTCGAGGCAAAGCAATTGAGCCTGGATGATGTTGTTTCAGAGCAAGAAAAGGACTCACTTTGGTCTGGTGTAAGAAACTTGTTAACTGGCAATGACTTGGGTGATACTAAGATTTCAAACATTGACGAATATTTTATTGATGAGAACAATGTCCTGTGTAGATTGTCGAGGAAGAAACGCAGAAACGGTAGAAGTAATGTACAAATAGTCATTCCTAAGTCTTTAGTTAAGGTAGCTTTAAAGTTGAGCCATGACAACGATTTGTCCGCTCATATGGGTTTCCTAAGAACTCTTGAACGTGCCAGAGATAAATTCTTCTGGATTAATCAAATTCGTGACGTCAAAGACTATGTAAAGAAATGTCTAGCTTGCCAACGAACAAAATGGCAGGGTCAATTTAAAGTTCCCTTGGGAAAATTCCCTGAAATTTCATATCCCCTTGAAAGAGTTGCAGTTGACCTTGTTGAGCTTCCTGTTAGTTACGCAGGCAACAAATACCTTCTAACGATAGTTGATCATTTTACTAGGTATGTTGATGCTTATCCCCTTACAGATAAGTCTGCGGATACTGTCACCAGAGCTTTTGTCCAATACGTCGGAAAATTCTCTGCCCCGAATACGATCGTCAGTGACAGAGGCAGCGAATTTACCAATAGGTTATTCCAGGACGTCTGCAAAAATCTCAAAGCGAGATCACAAACGACGACTGCTTACCACGCGATGGCGAACGGTTGCTGCGAGAGAATGAACGGTATCTTAAAGACTGCAATCTCTCACTTAGCGGCTGAAGATAAGTTCACTTGGGACGAGAGCGTTGCCTTTGCGACTCTCGCGGTGAATACTTCCTATCAGACTGCGATTAAAGACACGCCGTTCTTCTTGTTCTACGGTAGAGATGCTAACCTTCCTTACCACGACATCTTCAAGGAGCAGCCCATCAATTACGCATGTGACCAAGATTATTCAACAGAGGTTTCGCTCCGACTGTCCAAAGCATTTGCTGCTGTTAGAAAAAACTCTGAGGCGGCCAGGCAAGCTGCGGCGAAGATCTACAATCGAACGGCCAAAGAATGTGATGTCCAAGCTGGGGACCTTATTATGTTGAGGAATGAAGGAGGGCGTGTCGAGGACAGAGCCTTTCCATCGAGGTTCAGAGGCCCGTACAGAATTACCTCCAGACGTGGAAATAACATCACTATCAGAGGTCTATATTCAGACCGAAAGGAGCAGACCGTGCACCTGAACCGTGTGAAACGTGCTTATCTTGACGACGCCGTGGCCTTCCCTTTCAATAACGGTGACGAGGAAGACGAAATACAAGGGGCAGAGACGAACGACATTCCTACAGTGCAAAGCACGAGCCAGAGGAATGAAGGAATGATTCCTAGGTACTCTCTGAGAAATCGGACGAGACGCCCAAACTATGTATGATTATTTGTGTCTCGCAAGGACGTCCCAAAACTTCGATGATGATTGCTTCATTTCATTCTAAAGATGTACTATGTTTAATATTAAGAATGTTTTCTAATCATTTCCCATGTGTTTAACATTTCTTTCGTATTACAAATTTAGGATACGTGCTTTGACTTAGAATTAACTGATTTCCACGTCCCAAAACTTCAATAATGATTATCTCATTTCACTCCCAAATGTTCTATGTTTAATATTAAGAATGTTTTCTAATCATTTCCCTTGTGTTTAACATTTCTTTCATATTTCAATTTTAGGATAAGTGCTTCGACTTAAATTTAAATGATTTCTCCAGCGAAATGCAGATAGGATGTATTACATGATTAATGTCGATTTATAAATCAATTTGTGTATTTACCTTGATGATGCTCATGAATCAGACAAAAATTTTACTCGATGCCAAATTTGTAACCCGTTCGTATGTCTTTTCATAGCTCTTCCCCAGGAATGCGTGCTAGTACGTAGGAACTTTCCTTTACAGCCCACTAATTATCCGAGATATTGAATGTCATATTATGTATTTCTCATTAACTTCATTTACCGTGCATTTGTGTTCTCTAACGGATTTCTTTGAGCTTATTGCGTTAGATTACTTTGATCTCTCATAAACTTCATTTACCTTGCATTTATTTTATTTTGCGTTAGTTATAATATTCTCTAAATGGATTTCTTTGAACTTATCGCGTTAGATTACTTTGATTCTAGTTAAATTTCTATCGAAGGATGGTACACCGGGATGTAAATGACAAAGGGTAAGATGGGATGAGTAGATGGACATAATTGATTACGATAAGTCGAAGAAATCCGGGAGAAAATTTTTGTCAAAGCCTGAGATTAACGTGGAACGATTGATTACAGCAATGCTGCGCCGACTGGGGTCTGAGCAGCGGCAGCACACACCCTCCTCTCTCCACCGCAGCTGCGCCGCGGCTGGGAAGCCGTGTACAGGGCTACAGGCGCACAGCACTCACGCACCGCTCGCCAGCGCGACAGTGCAGCGACCCAGAGGCAGTGTGCAGGCGCACAGTACAATACCAACGCTATGGCAACACCGCTCTCCATACCAGCTGTTTCTACTACGCGCCGTCAGCGACGACCTTGCTATTAAAGGGCCTCAGCTGTCCTGGCGTGCCGCGGCCCCAGCTGTACAGACGCAATCGGCGGATCCAGCTTACATCTGCAACAACAGTACACCCACTCGTACGAAGGACGGGACTTTCCCCTGAACATCTATATTTTCGCCGGACACGGATTCAACAACGGCGAAGAAAAAATGAAGAAGATACCGTTGGACAGCAATATGTCCGTAGTAACTACACGCAGGAGGTCGAGTATAGAATGATCGATTGCATATTCGATATTTTATTAGGATGGTTTTTACCCCTTTGAACGTCTTCAGAAGGCCTCTGATAGAACGTCATTAGCCAAGAGAGAAGGTCTTCGATAGTGAATTGGAATAGGACGTCCCGACGACTACAATAAGCTATCGCTTGTTCAGGATCTTCGATTCAGAAGTGCGTCAGAAGCACAAATCTCAAGGCTTGTCTAATTTCACCCCTGCAATGAAGTACGAATCTCAGATGCGTGACTTCAGTAGACGGAAACTTCCATTTTTACATCCAGGAGGATGCTGAGAAATATAGGATGGGAGGATATGTTATGTCCCTAGTACGAACCGTTAAGTTTCACCACAAAAAGGAGTAAGGACGGTTGAACATGAGTCCGACATCTGGACTACTGTAAAAAAAAGGAATTGTGCAACTCAGCATAAACCCGGCGTGAGAGAGAGCAACGCTTACGCAGCGAGGGCTCGGCCGTTACAAAAAAAAAAGGAGAAGGCGACGCCTGCGCTCCCAACTACAGCGTGGCAACGTGGCAACGATGTGGCATCAGCGTGGCAGCGGTATGGCAGCGTGGCAGCGTGTGGATGGCAACAGCAGCCCGGTCTCAGCAGGCTGGCGGCTGGGCCATAGCCACAACAAATAATGGCGATCAGCGGCGGCATCGGGCGAGTGGCATCGGGCGAGTGGCATCGGGCGAGTGGCAGCGTGGCCGAGTGGCAATGAGTAGCCGCGACGATACTGCGGGCGTCAACTTCAACGGCTATGATCAGCTGCGGTAACTCCTGCAGCACGACAGCTACTTAAAGGGTTCGACGAGGGTTAGGGCATGATTATTATAGAGCGAAACTCCGTCGCTAGAAGGTCTCTTCGTGCCGCCTCATTAGATGTGTTTAATTTGCATACGGCGAGGCACTCCGTATTTGACTCTGACTCTGTGTTAACTTCACTTAATAATTTAACGTACAATTCGAGACCTTATTATAAAACTTCGTCACCGCTGCATACTCAAGTTGCGTAAGACTTATGTAACAATTGTTCCTATATTTGCTAGTCTCATCTACCCCATTGTCATATTTTGTGTACACCTTTCATCATAACAAGTAAAAATGACGTGGCCACGTTGAAAGAATCGTGTTTTCTTTCGGAAAATAACTCCTTTGATTTTTAGACTTGAAAAGATAAAAAAAAATTGAAAAACCTTGAATTTGGATTCTAAAAGAAAAGAGGCTATAACAGCGGGTAAAGTTAATGAATATGAGAGGAAACTATCCATCTAACTAAAATCATAGAGAATAAATAAATACATTACATACCTGTTCGGTAGGAGATCTTTGGAGAGAGCTCTGAGTTTCGGGTTTTTGCATCTCAGCTGATTCAAAATTTCAGAGTTGGATCCTGGGGAGAAAGGATCGGTTAGTTTGAAATAAATTCATCATTGGAAACGAGTGAAAAAGAGCAATCTAAGACGATGAAAGTGTTGTGTGACCAGATGGTCAGGAGTGATGCACAGGTCCATAAAAGAAAAAATTTGACCAGCCTAAAATGATCACGTCAAAAAGTATGTAACCGAGTTAATAAACGGAACACATCTGAGCTGAAGCCAGCACATGTGAGAGCTTCAAAACAAGCGGATTATCAAGTTTATCTTCTCTTCTGAGTTCATTTAAGAAATTTTTCAAGTTTAGCTTTATCTCTATGTGCTTTACCTTTGCCGTCGATGGCCCGCTGTCTGCCAGCCCCGTACATGTGAGAGCTCAAAAACATGTAAAGTATGAAGTTTATCTTCCAATCTGAGCTCAAATGTGCTTTACCTTTGCCGTCGATGGCCTGCAGTCTGCCCACAGCCCCGGTCACGACCCTGGCCTTCTGGTCGATGTCCGGCAGGAAGGTCTCGAGGTAGAGGGAGTTGCCGCAGGTGGACGGCGCGGTGCCGTGGTCCGACACCACGATGATGTCTACACATGACGACAGGTTGCGCTCGTGCAGCACCGTCATCAGGCGGTCCACTTGGTGGTCTACTTCCAGTAGGGATTCGTTCGCCTGCCACAATGAAATTCGTCTTTACTGGTCTACTTCCAGTAGGGATTCGTTCGCCTGCCACAACAAAGGTGATGTAGGAAGGTGTTGTTGTCATAAGGTGATGTTGTCGGATACTCATCTTGTTGCACCTTCGCCAATCAGCCTCACAATAGAAGTTTATTAGTGATAAACATTTTGAAAGTGAATATGTATTTAAATTCATGATAAGATTACGTTGTCTTAGAAGAAGTTGTTTAAGAAGATTTAAAAGTAGCATTTAGTACAAATAGTATCTGACCCGCTTTGAGTAGGCTCCTGCCTCCTGCGCCACCTTGTCGGGGTTGTCGAAGTAGAGCCCCAGGAAGCTGGGCCGCTCCTCCTGCTCCAGCAGCAGCCACTCCTGGATCTGGGCGGGAGGGACGTCAGTGCAAGGCACGGTAGAGGAAATAAGGTAGGGTCATTTCTATGGGGAAAAATGCCCTTCTTCTTGTTCGGCTAGCCAATAAAGAGGCATTATCTCAAATAAACTTGATGACGTCACCAAAGCACCATGTCGTTGGGCCAATAGTGAAGAAGGATTTGGGGGTAACAGTGCTACCAGAAGCAATATGAGCGCTGCTATTGGTTTGATGTCGTGACGTCAGAAACCCTCACAGCCGACGAAAAAAGACTGGTTTGACCTTTCCATGTTTCCTCTACCGTAGTGCAGGGCTCAACACGAGAGGCATATCTACCACCATCCACCAGCCTTCATTTCCTGTTCATTACCTGTATCTATTTTCTTCATTCATTATGCCATGTATTTTTTATTCATCACATTTCTCACTCATGTTTGTAACTCATATTGCGGGTTGTTCATCGCTTCTCCCTCTATTTACATGACTTTCTGTGTGCCCACATGTACTTATTCGGGCCCACAGGTAGCTACACTCAAATTTAACAATTTTAGTAGACTTAAGGAACAATCTATTTCTGTATTGCTTGTGGTAAATAAATTGTTAAATTGTTTAATTTGCTAAAAAATTTAAATCGTTTAAACTGTTTAAATTGTTTAAATTGTTTCAATCGTTTAAATTGTTTAAATCGTTTAAATTGTTTAAATTGTTTAAACTGTTTAAATTATTTAAAAATTGTTTACTTCATGTGGCAATAATACCTTGTTGACGGCGGTCTCGAGGGGGTAGTCGTTGCGGTACTTGTACCAGTAGGTGGGGTACCTCCCGCCCACTTGCACGTACGACCCCGGCCAGTAGTACATCGCAGACTGCAGGCCCTGCAACACAGCTCTTAGTCACATACACACAGGTAGAGTGATGTACGAGTTTGTGGAACTTTGCGGTTGTCAAATATCCCGGTTGCGGAAAACCAGCTGATAATTTCTCGAGAAATGAGGAGAAAGTGAACATGATACTTGTAAGTGGATACTCGGTTGAGTTACCGGCGTGGAGTGATTCACTGACGGTGAAATGCTGCTGATTTGGTCTTCTTAAATTTGACCGAGTAAGTAGGAAATGGTGTAAGCCACTCGGCCCTGAAAGAGGCTTGTTAACATTGGAAATTCTTGCACTGAAATTCACTTTGACTTCAATAAACACGGCAACCTATGAAATTGCTTGAGGAAGTATGCCCTCATGGTCAATTTCTCACTTAATTTCATTATCTCACGGAAAGTACACCCATGTTGCATCTAAAAGGAGTAAGAGAAACTGAGATACTCTTAGAAAGTAATTACAATCTTTTACTTTCTTTTTTATCTTTTATTTTATTTTTATTTTCTTAACACCTCGTCAATAAGATTATTTAACTCTGGGTAGAATCTCACGGGCTGTTAACTGTAGTAATTAAAAAATCTGACTTTCATAGAGCATATATTGCACAAATCAGTGCTAAATTATCAAAATCCGTAAGAATCCCCAATAAAGGAAGACATGTATTACCTGAAGAAGCTGTATCTATGGGAACTAGCGCTCAATGTGAGGGCCTGAGCTGAGAGTTAGGTAGGCCTTCTTTTTGTTGAAATAAAATGTTTTTGTTATGTTAAGGACCACCTTTTTTCGGTTCACTGCTGTCCTGTTTTTCAGCACCTACTACTGTCTTCTTCAACTTTGGTCTTGTTTCATAATCTTCTTTCACAACTAACTGTTTCTATGCCTTTCTGCGTAGATTCCTCGTTTCCTTAACTCCATACTAAATGGTGCCTTCTTCCTTCCTCTCTTTGGATCGCAATTGTTGCTGGGTAGGGAGGCTAAAACTAACGACTAAACTAATCTAATCTAACCTGAAGAAGCTTTGAAAATACTTTATCGAACGCTCATTTCACCAGACTTATAAACGGAAAAAAACATGCTAGAAATCACAGTTATCAGTGAAAGTTTGTTGAATTTCTCTTAGGAAACTCATAAAATACAATCCTGAAGCATTCACTTGCAAATTCTCGGCGCGAGGAAACGCTAGTGGTTAGAAAGAAGAAAGGATACTCATGCGTTAAAAGTACAAATAAAGGGTACAAAATATAAGAGTTACCTTATTTTGAACGGTGTTCCAAATGGGCTCCCCGGCCCACCAGTAGGGCTTGTAGGACTCGTACTTGCCGACCCTGAAGGTCTTGTTGCGCTGCGCGTCGTAGATGACGGGGCCAATGATGCCGTGGCTCTCAGGGTACAGCCCCTGGCGGGTGGTGGTGTGGACAAGGGATGCTTTATTCCAATCAATCAAGCCCAATACACATCATCTTGTAGATTGATTTTTCAAATGCCTCATAACTAACAACAGGGCGCAATGACGGTTACCCCCGGACAAGCCGGTACCCATTTCCGACACCTGGGTGGAGTGGAGAATTGTGGCTGAGTTCTCCCTTTTCCCAACGGGGAGAAATCACCGTAACACGTTCGCCAGGTTTTTGCGGTTGTTAACGGTTGGTTTGGATAGGTTGTAAGTAGCAGAATTGGAAATGAACTTTAGCGCTCGAATGTATTTCCATCCTTCCTAGGAATTATGAAAAAATGCAATGCATGATAACTTTTCACCTCGTATGATAACAGTTGTTTTTTAAGAAAGATCTCAAAGCAGATGAAATGTCACTCATTTATGCCGGTAAGTGAATGAGCAATTTGTCCAGTGGTACACACACTGCATGTCCCGATACGTGAACGTGTTAAATTGATTTTCCTTATTGAAAAATAATATTGCGAAAACTACCAGTGAATTAGTCATGTTCATGTTGGAAGGACTATCATATTCATCCGAAAATAAAAAATCCGAATTAAGAGCAGGCATAAAACTGTATCTTGAAGTAATTTAGGTGATCGTAGCCACACAGCTGGTAGCGCAATTATTTCTAAGTTAACTTGGCCACGAAACGTACAATTCAACCAGATTGGATTTACAAAATGTTTAATTATTTCCGCCGTCGTCACGGCCACTTGGAAGAATTTCTTCTGCCCTCTTTGTGACAAAATAAATGGTTTAGAATTCCGGCTTTTGATATCTCCTTTAAGGAACGAAAAAAAAACTTTTCATGGGTAAATTGGAATAACCAAAATGTTCGATGGAAGCATAAGCGTTTTCTCCACAGAAGAAGCTGAACAAAAACAAGACCCCTGATGCTCACACGGAGCGGCATAACTCAGCATTTTGGCATTACTCCTGCAACAAATGAATAAGGCCTCCTGCAACAAATGAATAATGCCTCAGTAGAAGTTATTCAGCACTGGGGAATGCGTTTGTTGTTTTTTCGCACTTTGTTATTAATTATTCAAGTGATTAAGTACGTTCATTGTTCGTACAGCTTACGTGAATATGTAGCTCACTTTGATGCTCACTAGAACAATCAGCTTTCAAGCATGGCACGGGAGTGACAAGCATGGCACGGGAGTGACAAGCATGGCACGGGAGTGACAAGCATGGCACGGGAGTGACAAGCATGGCACGGGAGTGACAAGCATGGCACGGGAGTGAGAAGCATGGCACGGCAGTGACAAGCATGGCACGGGAGTGACAAGCATGGCACGGGAGTGACAAGCATGGCACGGGAGTGAGAAGCATGGCACGGGAGTGACAAGCATAACACGGCAGTGACAAGCATGGCACGGCAGTGACAAGCATGGCACGGGAGTGACAAGCATGGCACGGGAGTGAGAAGCATGGCACGGGAGTGACAAGCATAACACGGCAGTGACAAGCATGGCACGGCAGTGACAAGCATGGCACGGGAGTGACAAGCATGGCACGGGAGTGACAAGCATGGCACGGCAGTGACAAGCATGGCACGGCAGTGACAAGCATGGCACGGGAGTGACAAGCATGGCACGGGAGTGACAAGCATGGCATGGCAGTGACAAGCATGGCACGGGAGTGACAAGCATGGCACGGCAGTGACAAGCATGGCACGGGAGTGACAAGCATGGCACGGGAGTGACAAGCATGGCACGGGAGTGACAAGCATGGCACGGGAGTGACAAGCATGGCACGGCAGTGACAAGCATGGCACGGCAGTGACAAGCATGGCACGGGAGTGACAAGCATGGCACGGGAGTGAGAAGCATGGCACGGCAGTGACAAGCATGGCACGGGAGTGACAAGCATGGCACGGGAGTGACAAGCATGGCACGGGAGTGACAAGCATGGCACGGGAGTGACAAGCATGGCACGGGAGTGACAAGCATGGCACGGGAGTGACAAGCATGGCACGGGAGTGACAAGCATGGCACGGGAGTGACAAGCATGGCACGGGAGTGACAAGCATGGCATGGGAGTGACAAGCATGGCACGGGAGTGACAAGCATGGCACGGCAGTGACAAGCATGGCACGGGAGTGACAAGCATGGCACGGCAGTGACAAGCATGGCACGGCAGTGACAAGCATGGCACGGGAGTGACAAGCATGGCACGGCAGTGACAAGCATGGCACGGGAGTGACAAGCATGGCACGGCAGTGACAAGCATGGCACGGGAGTGACAAGCATGGCACGGCAGTGACAAGCATGGCACGGCAGTGACAAGCATGGCACGGGAGTGACAAGCATGGCACGGCAGTGACAAGCATGGCACGGCAGTGACAAGCATGGCACGGGAGTGACAAGCATGGCACGGCAGTGACAAGCATGGCACGGGAGTGACAAGCATGGCACGGCAGTGACAAGCATGGCACGGGAGTGACAAGCATGGCACGGCAGTGACAAGCATGGCACGGCAGTGACAAGCATGGCACGGGAGTGACAAGCATGGCACGGCAGTGACAAGCATGGCACGGGAGTGACAAGCATGGCACGGCAGTGACAAGCATGGCACGGGAGTGACAAGCATGGCACGGGAGTGACAAGCATGGCACGGGAGTGACAAGCATGGCACGGCAGTGACAAGCATGGCACGGGAGTGACAAGCATGGCACGGGAGTGACAAGCATGGCACGGCAGTGACAAGCATGGCACGGCAGTGACAAGCATGGCACGGCAGTGACAAGCATGGCACGGCAGTGACAAGCATGGCACGGCAGTGACAAGCATGGCACGGCAGTGACAAGCATGGCACGGCAGTGACAAGCATGGCACGGCAGTGACAAGCATGGCACGGGAGTGACAAGCATGGCACGGCAGTGACAAGCATGGCACGGCAGTGACAAGCATGGCACGGCAGTGACAAGCATGGCACGGCAGTGACAAGCATGGCACGGCAGTGACAAGCATGGCACGGGAGTGACAAGCATGGCACGGCAGTGACAAGCATGGCACGGCAGTGACAAGCATGGCACGGGAGTGACAAGCATGGCACGGCAGTGACAAGCATGGCACGGGAGTGACAAGCATGGCATGGCAGTGACAAGCATGGCACGGGAGTGACAAGCATGGCACGGCAGTGACAAGCATGGCACGGGAGTGACAAGCATGGCACGGCAGTGACAAGCATGGCACGGCAGTGACAAGCATGGCACGGGAGTGACAAGCATGGCACGGGAGTGACAAGCATGGCACGGGAGTGACAAGCATGGCACGGGAGTGACAAGCATGGCATGGGAGTGACAAGCATGGCACGGGAGTGACAAGCATGGCACGGCAGTGACAAGCATGGCACGGGAGTGACAAGCATGGCACGGCAGTGACAAGCATGGCACGGCAGTGACAAGCATGGCACGGCAGTGACAAGCATGGCACGGCAGTGACAAGCATGGCACGGGAGTGACAAGCATGGCACGGCAGTGACAAGCATGGCACGGGAGTGACAAGCATGGCACGGCAGTGACAAGCATGGCACGGCAGTGACAAGCATGGCACGGGAGTGACAAGCATGGCACGGCAGTGACAAGCATGGCACGGCAGTGACAAGCATGGCACGGGAGTGACAAGCATGGCACGGCAGTGACAAGCATGGCACGGGAGTGACAAGCATGGCACGGCAGTGACAAGCATGGCACGGGAGTGACAAGCATGGCACGGCAGTGACAAGCATGGCACGGCAGTGACAAGCATGGCACGGGAGTGACAAGCATGGCACGGCAGTGACAAGCATGGCACGGGAGTGACAAGCATGGCACGGGAGTGACAAGCATGGCACGGCAGTGACAAGCATGGCACGGGAGTGACAAGCATGGCACGGGAGTGACAAGCATGGCACGGGAGTGACAAGCATGGCACGGCAGTGACAAGCATGGCACGGGAGTGACAAGCATGGCACGGGAGTGACAAGCATGGCACGGCAGTGACAAGCATGGCACGGCAGTGACAAGCATGGCACGGCAGTGACAAGCATGGCACGGCAGTGACAAGCATGGCACGGCAGTGACAAGCATGGCACGGCAGTGACAAGCATGGCACGGGAGTGACAAGCATGGCACGGCAGTGACAAGCATGGCACGGCAGTGACAAGCATATCACGGCAGTGACAAGCATGGCACGGCAGTGACAAGCATGGCACGGGAGTGACAAGCATGGCACGGCAGTGACAAGCATGGCACGGCAGTGACAAGCATGGCACGGGAGTGACAAGCATGGCACGGCAGTGACAAGCATGGCACGGGAGTGACAAGCATGGCACGGGAGTGACAAGCATGGCACGGGAGTGACAAGCATGGCACGGCAGTGACAAGCATGGCACGGGAGTGACAAGCATGGCACGGCAGTGACAAGCATGGCACGGGAGTGACAAGCATGGCACGGGAGTGACAAGCATGGCACGGCAGTGACAAGCATGGCACGGCAGTGACAAGCATGGCACGGCAGTGACAAGCATGGCACGGGAGTGACAAGCATGGCACGGCAGTGACAAGCATGGCACGGCAGTGACAAGCATGGCACGGGAGTGACAAGCATGGCACGGCAGTGACAAGCATGGCACGGCAGTGACAAGCATGGCACGGCAGTGACAAGCATGGCATGGGAGTGACAAGCATGGCACGGCAGTGACAAGCATGGCACGGCAGTGACAAGCATGGCACGGCAGTGACAAGCATGGCACGGCAGTGACAAGCATGGCACGGCAGTGACAAGCATGGCACGGCAGTGACAAGCATGGCACGGCAGTGACAAGCATGGCACGGCAGTGACAAGCATGGCACGGGAGTGACAAGCATGGTACGGGAGTGACAAGCATGGCACGGCAGTGACAAGCATGGCACGGCAGTGACAAGCATGGCACGGGAGTGACAAGCATGGCACGGCAGTGACAAGCAGGCACGGCAGTGACAAGCATGGCACGGCAGTGACAAGCATGGCACGGGAGTGACAAGCATGGCACGGCAGTGACAAGCATGGCACGGGAGTGAGAAGCATGGCACGGCAGTGACAAGCATGGCACGGCAGTGACAAGCATGGCACGGGAGTGAGAAGCATGGCACGGCAGTGACAAGCATGGCACGGGAGTGACAAGCATGGCACGGCAGTGACAAGCATGGCACGGCAGTGACAAGCATGGCACGGGAGTGACAAGCATGGCACGGCAGTGACAAGCATGGCACGGCAGTGACAAGCATGGCACGGGAGTGACAAGCATGGCACGGCAGTGACAAGCATGGCACGGCAGTGACAAGCATGGCATGGGAGTGACAAGCATGGCACGGCAGTGACAAGCATGGCACGGGAGTGACAAGCATGGCACGGCAGTGACAAGCATGGCACGGCAGTGACAAGCATGGCACGGCAGTGACAAGCATGGCACGGGAGTGACAAGCATGGCACGGCAGTGACAAGCATGGCACGGCAGTGACAAGCAGGGCATGGGAGTGACAAGCATGGCACGGCAGTGACAAGCATGGCACGGGAGTGACAAGCATGGCACGGCAGTGACAAGCATGGCACGGGAGTGACAAGCATGGCACGGGAGTGACAAGCATGGCACGGCAGTGACAAGCATGGCACGGCAGTGACAAGCATGGCACGGGAGTGACAAGCATGGCACGGCAGTGACAAGCATGGCACGGCAGTGACAAGCATGGCACGGGAGTGACAAGCATGGCACGGCAGTGACAAGCATGGCACGGGAGTGACAAGCATGGCACGGCAGTGACAAGCATGGCACGGCAGTGACAAGCATGGCATGGGAGTGACAAGCATGGCACGGCAGTGACAAGCATGGCACGGCAGTGACAAGCATGGCACGGCAGTGACAAGCATGGCACGGGAGTGACAAGCATGGCACGGGAGTGACAAGCATGGCACGGCAGTGACAAGCATGGCATGGGAGTGACAAGCATGGCACGGCAGTGACAAGCATGGCACGGCAGTGACAAGCATGGCACGGCAGTGACAAGCATGGCACGGCAGTGACAAGCATGGCACGGCAGTGACAAGCATGGCATGGGAGTGACAAGCATGGCACGGCAGTGACAAGCATGGCACGGGAGTGACAAGCATGGCACGGCAGTGACAAGCATGACACGGCAGTGACAAGCATAGCATGGGAGTGACAAGCATGGCACGGCAGTGACAAGCATGGCACGGGAGTGACAAGCATGGCACGGCAGTGACAAGCATGGCACGGCAGTGACAAGCATGGCACGGCAGTGACAAGCATGGCACGGCAGTGACAAGCATGGCACGGGAGTGACAAGCATGGCACGGCAAGTGACAAGCATGGCACGGCAGTGACAAGCATGGCACGGCAGTGACAAGCATGGCACGGCAGTGACAAGCATGGCATGGGAGTGACAAGCATGGCACGGCAGTGACAAGCATGGCACGGCAGTGACAAGCATGGCACGGCAGTGACAAGCATGGCACGGCAGTGACAAGCATGGCACGGCAGTGACAAGCATGGCACGGGAGTGACAAGCATGGCACGGCAGTGACAAGCATGGCACGGCAGTGACAAGCATGGCACGGGAGTGACAAGCATGGCACGGCAGTGACAAGCATGGCACGGCAGTGACAAGCATGGCACGGCAGTGACAAGCATGGCACGGCAGTGACAAGCATGGCACGGCAGTGACAAGCATGGCACGGCAGTGACAAGCATGGCACGGCAGTGACAAGCATGGCACGGCAGTGACAAGCATGGCACGGCAGTGACAAGCATGGCACGGCAGTGACAAGCATGGCACGGCAGTGACAAGCATGGCACGGCAGTGACAAGCATGGCACGGCAGTGACAAGCATGGCACGGCAGTGACAAGCATGGCACGGGAGTGACAAGCATGGCACGGCAGTGACAAGCATGGCACGGCAGTGACAAGCATGGCACGGCAGTGACAAGCATGGCACGGGAGTGACAAGCATGGCACGGCAGTGACAAGCATGGCACGGCAGTGACAAGCATGGCACGGCAGTGACAAGCATGGCACGGCAGTGACAAGCATGGCACGGCAGTGACAAGCATGGCACGGGAGTGACAAGCATGGCACGGGAGTGACAAGCATGGCACGGCAGTGACAAGCATGGCATGGGAGTGACAAGCATGGCACGGCAGTGACAAGCATGGCACGGCAGTGACAAGCATGGCACGGCAGTGACAAGCATGGCACGGCAGTGACAAGCATGGCACGGCAGTGACAAGCATGGCACGGCAGTGACAAGCATGGCACGGCAGTGACAAGCATGGCACGGCAGTGACAAGCATGGCACGGCAGTGACAAGCATGGCACGGCAGTGACAAGCATGGCACGGCAGTGACAAGCATGGCACGGCAGTGACAAGCATGACACGGGAGTGACAAGCATGGCACGGGAGTGACAAGCATGGCACGGCAGTGACAAGCATGGCATGGGAGTGACAAGCATGGCACGGCAGTGACAAGCATGGCACGGCAGTGACAAGCATGGCACGGCAGTGACAAGCATGGCACGGGAGTGACAAGCATGGCACGGCAGTGACAAGCATGGCACGGCAGTGACAAGCATGGCACGGCAGTGACAAGCATGGCACGGCAGTGACAAGCATGGCACGGCAGTGACAAGCATGGCACGGCAGTGACAAGCATGGCACGGCAGTGACAAGCATGGCACGGCAGTGACAAGCATGGCACGGCAGTGACAAGCATGGCACGGCAGTGACAAGCATGGCACGGCAGTGACAAGCATGGCACGGGAGTGACAAGCATGGCACGGGAGTGACAAGCATGGCACGGCAGTGACAAGCATGGCATGGGAGTGACAAGCATGGCACGGCAGTGACAAGCATGGCACGGCAGTGACAAGCATGGCACGGCAGTGACAAGCATGGCACGGCAGTGACAAGCATGGCACGGCAGTGACAAGCATGGCACGGCAGTGACAAGCATGGCACGGCAGTGACAAGCATGGCACGGCAGTGACAAGCATGGCACGGCAGTGACAAGCATGGCACGGGAGTGACAAGCATGGCACGGCAGTGACAAGCATGGCACGGCAGTGACAAGCATGGCACGGCAGTGACAAGCATGGCACGGCAGTGACAAGCATGGCACGGGAGTGACAAGCATGGCACGGGAGTGACAAGCATGGCACGGCAGTGACAAGCATGGCATGGGAGTGACAAGCATGTCACGGCAGTGACAAGCATGGCACGGCAGTGACAAGCATGGCACGGCAGTGACAAGCATGGCACGGCAGTGACAAGCATGGCACGGCAGTGACAAGCATGGCACGGCAGTGACAAGCATGGCACGGGAGTGACAAGCATGGCACGGCAGTGACAAGCATGGCACGGCAGTGACAAGCATGGCACGGGAGTGACAAGCATGGCACGGCAGTGACAAGCATGGCATGGGAGTGACAAGCATGGCACGGCAGTGACAAGCATGGCACGGGAGTGACAAGCATGGCACGGCAGTGACAAGCATGGCACGGCAGTGACAAGCATGGCATGGGAGTGACAAGCATGGCACGGCAGTGACAAGCATGGCACGGGAGTGACAAGCATGGCACGGCAGTGACAAGCATGGCACGGCAGTGACAAGCATGGCACGGCAGTGACAAGCATGGCACGGCAGTGACAAGCATGGCACGGCAGTGACAAGCATGGCACGGCAGTGACAAGCATGGCACGGCAGTGACAAGCATGGCACGGCAGTGACAAGCATGGCACGGCAGTGACAAGCATGGCACGGCAGTGACAAGCATGGCACGGCAGTGACAAGCATGGCACGGCAGTGACAAGCATGGCACGGGAGTGACAAGCATGGCACGGCAGTGACAAGCATGGCACGGCAGTAACAAGCATGGCACGGCAGTGACAAGCATGGCACGGCAGTGACAAGCATGGCACGGCAGTGACAAGCATGGCATGGGAGTGACAAGCATGGCACGGCAGTGACAAGCATGGCACGGGAGTGACAAGCATGGCACGGCAGTGACAAGCATGGCACGGCAGTGACAAGCATGGCACGGCAGTGACAAGCATGGCATGGGAGTGACAAGCATGGCACGGCAGTGACAAGCATGGCACGGCAGTGACAAGCATGGCACGGCAGTGACAAGCATGGCACGGGAGTGACAAGCATGGCACGGCAGTGACAAGCATGGCACGGCAGTGACAAGCATGGCACGGCAGTGACAAGCATGGCACGGCAGTGACAAGCATGGCACGGCAGTGACAAGCATGGCACGGCAGTGACAAGCATGGCACGGCAGTGACAAGCATGGCACGGCAGTGACAAGCATGGCACGGCAGTGACAAGCATGGCACGGCAGTGACAAGCATGGCACGGCAGTGACAAGCATGGCACGGGAGTGACAAGCATGGCACGGCAGTGACAAGCATGGCACGGCAGTGACAAGCATGGCACGGCAGTGACAAGCATGGCACGGCAGTGACAAGCATGGCACGGCAGTGACAAGCATGGCACGGCAGTGACAAGCATGGCACGGCAGTGACAAGCATGGCACGGCAGTGACAAGCATGGCACGGGAGTGACAAGCATGGCACGGGAGTGACAAGCATGGCACGGCAGTGACAAGCATGGCACGGCAGTGACAAGCATGGCACGGCAGTGACAAGCATGGCACGGCAGTGACAAGCATGGCACGGCAGTGACAAGCATGGCACGGCAGTGACAAGCATGGCACGGCAGTGACAAGCATGGCACGGCAGTGACAAAAGTAAAACGAAAATATTTTTGAAACTGAAGCAACTCAGGGAACGCTGAGGGTAATGATTCCCTTTGAGTAATTAATTTTCGACTGAAGATCTATGATAATTGAAGAAAATAATCTAATTTTATAGAGCCCTCGTCTTCCGTATTGAAGAATTATTACAATTAGATATCAAAGTATAGGCATCATGGAAAGACGGTTTCACGTCAGAAATAACTGTGTTTTATGGTTCTATTCTATTCTTCTATTTAAAGGATATGACGTTACATAACTTTACTTACGAACTCTCTTATGCCGAGACAATATATTCATGGACTCACAGTGACAATGGTGTAGAGGTTGGCGAAGGTGTCGGTGGGGTAGACGGGCGTGAGGTGGTCGGCGGTGACCCCACACCTGGAGAGGTGGTGCAGGGCGGGGGCGGTGCTGGGGGTGACCATCTCGCTCCTCACGCCGTCTATGCCCACCAGCAGCACCATCGGGGACGCGTAACCTGACGAGCAGTGGACGTGTTCTAAAAAAGCTCTTGGAACCATGAGTTTCATCAATGCTACCCGTATTGGTCTCGCCACGGCGCCAGGAATAACTAAGATCACGTTGGAAAAACGACTGTGATGCTCATTCTTCCCACGGCTTGTGAAAAGGGGATAACATTTTTAATGAGAAATCGACGAATTTTGAGATGGCAGGTTAAAAAGTCGGTTTAGACAAAAAAGCAGGCAAATTTCTTTAGTTTACTTTTGATTAACACTTTCTTTATGATAATGACACTGACAAGTGCTTCACGACGACAAGGCTTGCAGCGAGAGAACCAAAATTATTTAGGATTATTTTTTCGTTTTTCTGTGTATGATTAGTATTCCATACTAGATGACTTGTTCAAACACGTGGATTTGGATAAAAACACAAGGAACCACAGCCTCCGGACCTGGAGTAGAATATGGAGAATGAACCTGAAGGGAACCTACGAACCTCATCGCCACTGAGCGATAAAGCTGCCCTCCGACGGACGCCCTGAGTTACAGACCTGCGGGACTAGAGCTGCCCTGCCTCACTCCCTGCACTACAGACCTGCGGGACTAGAGCTGCCCTGCCTCACTCCCTGCACTACAGACCTGCGGGACTAGAGCTGCCCTGCCTCACTCCCTGCACTACAGACCTGCGGGACTAGAGCTGCCCTGCCTCACTCCCTGCACTACAGACCTGCGGGACTAGAGCTGCCCTGCCTCACTCCCTGCACTACAGACCTGCGGGACTAGAGCTGCCCTGCCTCACTCCCTGCACTACAGACCTGCGGGACTAGAGCTGCCCTGCCTCACTCCCTGCACTACAGACCTGCGGGACTAGAGCTGCCCTGCCTCACTCCCTGCACTACAGACCTGCGGGACTAGAGCTGCCCTGCCTCACTCCCTGCACTACAGACCTGCGAGACTAGAGCTGCCTTGCCTCACTCCCTGCACTACAGACCTGCGGGACTAGAGCTGCCCTGCCTCACTCCCTGCACTACAGACCTGCGGGACTAGAGCTGCCCTGCCTCACTCCCTGCACTACAGACCTGCGGGACTAGAGCTGCCTTGCCTCACTCCCTGCACTACAGACCTGCGGGACTAGAGCTGCCCTGCCTCACTCCCTGCACTACAGACCTGCGGGACTAGAGCTGCCCTGCCTCACTCCCTGCACTACAGACCTGCGGTACTAGAGCTGCCCTGCCTCACTCCCTGCACTACAGACCTGCGGGACACTCCAAGTCGATGTACTCGCAGGAGTTTTGTGCTGTCCTCCACCTCACACTCGACTCCAACTCCTCCTCACTCCTCGACGTCGCACTTGGCTTCTCGAGGGTCTTCTTCACTTTAGGCGTGACGTCACTGACGTCCGCCGTGCTCTCGTCCTCGTCTCCAGTCGCAGCGGCCGCTTCCTGCGGGCGGCATGGCGTTGGGACACGGTATACTCTAATGTGTCCGTTGTGCTGGACTTGAGAGACAATCTGTAAATATTCTGTATCGCTGTGATAGATGAATTGTAGAAATTCTTCAAATTATTTGAATTGTTTCAATTGTTAAAATTGCTTAAATTGGCCAACTTGTTTTAATTGTTAAAATTGTTCAAATTGTTTAAATGTCTAAATTGCTCAAATTATTTAAACTGTTTATATTGTTTTATTTCACACTATTGAATAGTGAAAGTCGTTATCGGTGCAGCGATAGGCTCTTCTTCGTTCTGAAACTGTAATTAGTAACGTGAAAACTAATGGATGCATGTAACATATCCGCTCATGTTATTTCTATACCCTGATTTCAATTTGAAATTTTGTCAACAAATCAAGACAAAACAAAATGGCCGCTCTCTAAATGTAGCTCTCGCTAGGTCAGACGAATTGCTTCACCCGACTAGACAGTAACAATAAGTACTAGACAGTAACAATAAGTAATAGACAGTAAACAATATGTACTAGACAGTAACAATAAGTACTAGACAGTAACAATAAGTACTAGACAGTAACAATAAGTACTAGACAGTAACAATAAGTACTAGACAGTAACAATAAGTACTAGACAGTAACAATAAGTACTAGACAGTAACAATAAGTACTAGACAGTAAACAATAAGTACTAGACAGTAACAATAAGTACTAGACAGTAACAATAAGTACTAGACAGTAACAATAAGTACTAGACAGTAAACATTAAGTACTAGGCAGTAACAATAAGTACTAGACAGTAACAATAAGTACTAGACAGTAAACAATAAGTACTAGACAGTAACAATAAGCACTAGACAGTAACAATAAGCACTAGACAGTAAAAATAAGTACTAGGCAGTAAACAATAAGTACTAGGCAGTAAACAATAAGCACTAGACAGTAACAATAAGTACTAGACAGTAACAATAAGTACTAGACAGTAACAATAAGTACTAGACAGTAACAATAAGTACTAGAGAGTAAACAATAAGTACTAGGCAGTAAACAATAAGCACTAGACAGTAAACAATAAGTACTAGACAGTAACAGTAAGTACTAGACAGTAACAATAAGTCCTAGACAGTAAACAATAAGTACTAGGCAGTAAACAATAAGCACTAGACAGTAAACAATAAGCAATAGACAGTAAACAATAAGCAATAGACAGTAAACAATAAGCACTAGACAGTAAACAATAAGCAATAGACAGTAAACAATAAGCAATAGACAGTAAACAATAAGCACTAGACAGTAAACAATAAGCAATATACAGTAAACAATAAGCAATAGACAGTAAACAATAAGCAATAGACAGTTAAGAATAAGTAATAGACAGTAAACAATGAGTACTAGACAGTAAACAATAAGCAATAGACAGTAAACAATAAGTACTAGACAGTAAACAATAAGCAAGAGACAGTAAACAATAAGCACTAGACAGTAAACAATAATCAATAGACAGTAAACAATAAACACTAGACAGTAAACAATAAGCAATAGACAGTTAAGAATAAGCAATAGACAGTAAACAATGAGTACTAGACAGTAAACAATAAGCAATAGACGGTAAACAATAAGTACTAGACAGTAAACAATAAGCAAAAGACAGTAAACAATAAGCACTAGACAGTAAACAATAATCAATAGACAGTAAACAATAAGCACTAGACAGTAAACAATAAGCACTAGACAGTCAACAGTAAGCACTAGACAGTAAGCACCCACATCACGGGCAGCAGCAGCAGCGCTGTACTCGGCGCGGCGCGACTCAGCGTTGACGTGGAAGCCCACCAGACAGAGGGCAATGAGCACACCGCCCACCTGCGGCACACACCAGGGTTACAGGTCTCTATTTCATGATCACACCTTGTGCTCTGCAGATCTTTCATTGTTCATATTAATACTTGTTGCCTTATTAGTTAAAGGGAGCGTTGCACCATGGCATCAATGGATCCCGGCCTCATCGAGGGAATAACACGACAAACAATGACCCTATTTTTAATTGTTCATAAAATCCACCCCATCATCCTAATATATTTCTGTCTTTAATATTTGGGTGTTGTGATCACACGGGGTGCTATGGAGTCGCTGGGCCTAGTGACGCCTTGTTAGAGGCTGTTTTTGGGTGTTGTGATCACACGGGGTGATATGGAGTCGCTGGGCCTAGTGACGCCTTGTTAGAGGCTGTTTAATTCCTGCCTTATTTGTTGCTCTTCAAATATTAAAAAACCTCAGAAAAGAGTCAAAATGAAATTTTTTGCTCAATAATGGTGGCACCGGTCAAAATGGATATGAACTAGGCAAACAGATTTAAAGTAAATTTATCAAAATATTTCCACTTTTAAGAATACTTTATAGATATTTTTCAAATGATTCTTGTTCACAAAGTGGAAAGAGGTCTTAACGAAAAATATAAAAAATACATTACCAATCGTGGGCATTCTTTCTTTCCACTGCCAGAATAAGCATTTGAACCATTTTGCAGAACTCGTCTGATGTAAGTTCAGGAAAGAGAACAATAGGAAAGCTATCAACCCTGTACATGATGCACCGCACACAAGCTCTTTATGTAATGGTTTGTGAGTGACGGTAACGTGTTTAAGTTAGTCAAATGCGAGCTATGGCCAGTGTTGTGAGTGTCGTGTGCCCGGGGTGCTGTGTGGGACAGCAGCAATGAAAATGTTAGGATGTATTGAAATAAAAACAAGTGTGTGGACATTTTGCTAGATTAACGCGAGTTTAAAGGCAAAAAAACAAGATAAAACAATTTATTTCAAATTCAAACGTTATATTAGCTTGTATGATAGGGCCACAAAATAATAACTTTGAGATAACTTCAAAAGACGTTGTAAAGTTGATTCAGGTTACATGGAGGGAATGTGGGCGATATCTTAGTTTTTAGGCGCAAAGAACAGCGACTGCGTTGTGAGAAGCCGTCTTATCTAAACTGTGAAGGGAAGATACTCGCAAATTTGCAGAGTTTTGTGCAAATCTTCCTCTCTTTGAGAGTTGGCAACGATTAGGCGGACATAATTGCCAAAATGAAACATAAACACATGTTTAAGACCAGACTAAATGAATGTTGGGGTTGCGCACCAGGGGATCAGAGCGGAGTGCATGCATCTCTGGTCCACACAGGTTACTAAAGCTTCCTCAATGTCTTAAAACTTTGACTGCGACGTGAGCCACCTGTGGCCACGAGGGAAGTTTCATAATGCTGCTGACCGGCCAGTAGTTAAGAACTCAATTTTCATAAATACTCAATTAAAACTGGATGAGGGCGCGATCCAGTTAATGTTTACTATTTTTAACATTGCTTACTACAATTGACTTGAAATTTTAGTTAAATATTAAACTTCATTTTCACCAGCAGCTGACAAAGTATTAATTATTTAAGAGGAATTTCCATGCAGCGCAGGTGTAAAGTTTCATTTGTGTAAAAGTCTACGGTCGTTTGGATGAACATTTCAGTAACTCGTTCCTGAGGAGCGCTAGATGTAAGGGCGGCCGATTCGCTCGCTGCTATAGTCAATGACCTGCGTCAGAAAGGCAATAGCGTAATACTGTGCGTAGCGATTGCGTATCAGGGCAGAGTTTGTGCGAGTTTATTCAGTAATTTATGTGAACTTTTTCCTGTTCCATAAATTAAAAAGTTCTATAAATGGGCAATATAAATCAATAAAAGGAGATAATAATGTATAATTCAATTCGATTCAGCAAGCCCGCTGTAATAAATGCAGAATTCCTCGTCGAGTTTCTAAGACAACTGCCGCAGACTCTCTCTCGTGTCCTGAGGAGACTTGGCCGGACGACGGAGGCAGCAGCTCGTGAAGATGCGGCTGGCGTATGGCACTAAGTCTCCCCACTACAGGGACCTCGTGAAATTATCGCACTTGCACGAATTCACTGTCACTCAACTGCGCAGCATTAAATCAACGAAAGCAACTTTGAATCACCACCAAATGTTCGTAAGCTTCAGCTAACAAACCATGAATTGTGAGAAAACCACGAATTAGGGAATACTTTCCTAATTCTTGGTTTTTTAGCTGAAGGTCTCGAACATTTGGTAGTGATTCAAAGTTGATTCATTCGACCCTAAAGGTAAAGACGAATTTTTAGGGAAAATTATTTATCCTCAGATGCTTAAAACGGTTTGGTTGCGAATGAACTGCGTACTCTGGTGCCATCTCATGACGCTGCACTCTAGGGCTGCAGGTGGCGGCAAGTGGGGAGGATGTGGCTCATTGTGTGCACTTTACACCGTCCCACCGCCTACCCACCGCCGCCCTACCACCGCCCCACCGCCGCAACACCGCCGCCCCAATTGCGCCACGCCATGCTACCTTAATGCGCCATGCGGCCACGTGGTTGCGCATCTGAGCAAATTTAGCGACTGCAACGCAATGCAGCCGAAACTTGCAGCCGAGGTTGTCATGTGTGACTAAGAAGATCGGGAATCATCCGCGTTATGATGGTTAATTTGATTATTTTCTCATCTCAACACTGAAGATGAGCTTTTAATCATACTCTATTTTAGACACAAATTCCCGTGCTCGCGAGCACACAAGTCTGTCACAGCTACGTGAGTGTTCTGAACCAGCCATGATCAGAGGGTCGAGTTACTTGTACAGGTCAGGCGGAGGAGTAACCACACAACTGGGTACAATCTTCATGAGTGTAAATAGAGTGACAGACAGGGATGATGTGACCCTAAAATGATAGCGTCGGACCAATTCCTCGTCCTCTGCTGCTCAGTCTTTCCAATCTATCGCCACATATACTTATAACATTTTGATGGTCTTACTGGTTTGTTCACTCATCAATGACGTAAGGTGCAATTGCCCTCTGCAATAACTTAAGGTAAAATTGCCCTCAATAATAACGTATGGTAACATTGCCCTCAGTAATAACGTAAGGTAAAATTGCCCTCAGCAATAACGTAAGGTAAAATTGCCCTCTGCAATAACGTAAGGTAAAATTGCCCTCTGCAATAACGTAAGGTAAAATTGCCCTCAGCAATAACGTAAGGTAAAATTGCCCTCTGCAATAACGTTAGGTAAAATTGCCCTCAGCAATAACGTAAGGTAAAATTGCCCTCAATAATAACGTAAGGTAAAATTGGCCTCAGCAATAACGTAAGGTAAAATTGCCCTCTGTAATAACGTAAGGTAAAATTGCCCTCAGCAATAACGTAAGGTAAAATTGCCCTCAGCAATAACGTAAGGTAAAATTGGCCTCAGTAATAACGTAAGGTAAAATTGCCCTCTGCAAAAACGTAAGGTAAAATTGCCCTCTGTAATAACGTAAGGTAAAATTGCCCTCAGCAATAACGTAAGGTAAAATTGCCCTCAGCAATAACGTAAGGTAAAATTGGCCTCAGCAATAACGTAAGGTAAAATTGCCCTCTGCAATAACGTAAGGTAAAATTGCCCTCAGCAATAACGTAAGGTAAAATTGCCCTCTGCAATAACGTAAGGTAAAATTGCCCTCAATAATAACGTAAGGTAAAATTGCCCTCAGCAATAACATAAGGTAAAATTGCCCTCTGCAATAACGTAAGGTAAAATTGCCCTCAGCAATAACATAAGGTAAAATTGCCCTCAGCAATAACATAAGGTAAAATTGCCCTCTGCAATAACGTAAGGTAAAATTGCCCTCAGCAATAACATAAGGTAAAATTGCCCTCTGTAATAACGTAAGGTAAAATTGCCCTCAGCAATAACGTAAGGTAAAATTGCCCTCAGCAATAACGTAAGGTAAAATTGGCCTCAGCAATAACGTAAGGTAAAATTGCCCTCTGCAATAACGTAAGGTAAAATTGCCCTCAGCAATAACGTAAGGTAAAATTGCCCTCAATAATAACGTAAGGTAAAATTGCCCTCAGCAATAACATAAGGTAAAATTGCCCTCAGCAATAACATAAGGCAAAATTGCCCTCAGTAATAACGTAAGGTAAAATCAAATTCACAACATTTGGGACTGATAAACGACAAAATTTAATCTTCTTTGCAAGTAAGAATGTAGATACGATCTGTTTCCGATGATGATTTCCTGAAAATAATAACCTAAAAATTAGTTAAACAAGAACTTGAAAATACTATGAAGCAATTACAGGAGCCATTACACGAGGACACGTCAGTGTGGTACTCACGAGGAGCGCGATGCCAACCCGCCACTTCCTGGAGTACTGAGCGCTCTGAGGGCAGAGAACAAAACATTATTAAATTGGGAAATAATATTCAATTCGATGGAAAATTCAATAGTCACACCACGGTAGAAGAAACAAGGCAGGGTCATTTCTATGAGCGAAAATACACCTCCTCTTGTTGGGCTAGCCAATAGAAAGGCTTTATTTTTAGCAAACTTTATGACGTCACCAAAACGCCATGTCGTTAGGCCATTAGTGGAGCCAGATTTGGCTCCAAACCTAACCTATACGTACGGTGGACGATCAGTCTTTTTACGAAGGGGCAATAATTTTGTGGATACTCACAGATAAGAATTTTATATCAATGTGAAATTTTTTTTCCTAAAACGAACGTTTGTAACAGACCGTCCCAGCCAGACAACTTGTCCGATTACAATGATGACATGCATAAACACGTCAATTTTCCAATGATATAGTAAAACTCCTACTCATCCGCGCTAAGGAAACGTAGTCGAATTGTTTCCTGTGCTGCACTGTAAGCAGGGAGTTGAATTTTGTTTACCGCATTACTGATAGGTGAATAATAAAATGTGTTTCCCCTTAGTCTCAACAGCAGAGCGTGTACGATGATGAGTAATCGAGTAACTTAGCAACCAAACAAAATGATCACAGCTTCATAAGTATTGAGATGAACACAATCAAGTGAGCTCAGGGCCACTTTATTACCAGAGATATTTAATTAAAACATAAAGAGCTGCACAGAAATCCGAAATAACAACCAAATTTTGGCAAAAGTTGGGCAAAATCAGAGCGTTTGTTGCAAGCTTAGCTTCATCTCGGATACAGAAAATTATGAAAGAAAAAAATTGTTTTCAAAGACTTTTCTGTTCACCAACATTTTTACTTATATTAAAAAAACCTAAATTAATTAAGTTGCAAATTGAATTTGTTGACGGTTATTTAGGTTGAAAGCATTTTGCGGGCAATAACAGTCGAAATAGCAATTTGAATTCACGTTAGGAGAAATTTTTTTAAATCTTTTTATATCATCCCTTTTGGGAATGATTTGAGTTCGCTCTGGAACAGAAAGTGAACGATAAACTAATGAACAAATAAAATGATCGAGGAAGTTTGCAAAGTGAACAACAAGAGCTGATTTGAGGCTATGTTATTGACTGGTGTGAGTGTTAGTTCATCTATTTTTTCTCTTTTCTTCGATTTTTGTGTTGAAATTTATGTCATTCTCGTCTTCATTTATTATTTCTGAAACCGAAATTTATATGACCGAGATTTTTTTCCATTTTTTCATTTATGAAACAGAAATTCATGTGACCGACATTTCTTCCCCATTTTTCATTTCTGATACGGAAATTCATGGGGCTTCGATACCTTTTCTCTATCACTTGTTTACGATACCAAGTTCATATGACTCTGACACCTCTTTTCTATCGTATCGCTACACCAAAATTCATCCAAATTCACAAATGCACTAATATCATTATCGATAAAAGAATAAAAAAAGAAGTGCATTTAGTAAACAAAGAGCTTCTAAAAACACAACTCACGACGTAAGACCCCATCACTCCGCTATAGGTCGTGGACATGCTGACGGTATCGTAAGTTTTCCTTCGAGGATCCACGCTGGTCGATGCGAGCGATCTCAAGTCGTACGGAAAATCTTCGAAGTTTGCGGACTTGTCTTCTTCTGGAATGTTTTCTGATCCGTCATCGTTGAGCAGCTTCGGGAGACTGACGGAGGCGACCGGAGGTCCTCCAGGAGACATAATTCCGGAGTCCAGTCTTCGATGTTGCGTGGAGTGGGACAACGCATTGATGTTGTGGATCGTCTGACTGTTGGAAGATATGCGGTAACGATTGTTCTGTTTCTTAGCGCCAGTTGACAGTCCTCTGTGGAAGGATTCCGACTTTCTTCTTTTATTATCGGACTGGCGACCGGCCGAGTTGCGGTGGCTCCACTCGGACCCCGTGCCCGACTCGTCCGTGCCAGCACTGCCGCCGTCGATGGAGGTGTTCTGAGAGCTCCCGAACAGCGACTCCAGCGTGAAGACGGCCTGTCTTTTCGTGCTTGCACAGTCCTGGTTCTCATTGTTCTCTTTCGAGGCTCTAGGAGGTTCTTGGATGTTGAATGTGGTGTAGAGAGAGTTGAGCCCAGAAGAAGAGCTCTTGGACTTGAAGCTGTCCTTTTTTATTGTGTTGGTGGAGGAGGCTGTCCACAGGCTCGGGTGCATGTTTTTCACATCTTTTTGCGCCTTCTTTCAAACACCATTGCAAGTTTCTAACACCGTAAAAATTTCATACACAGAAGCAAATCGTACAACGCTTTCAACTCACACGCCAAGTGGCATTGGCATTTGTTGTTCATTTCCTTACTTCCCTGAAGTATATTTTGAACTGATGCTTTAATGACACTGAAAATCTCATAGTTACTTTGTTGCTTAGGAAGTATGCTTGAAAATTCTAAAAGTTTTTCGTATAAATTTTCCTAATTTGCGGGAAAATCCCCACTTGAACAATTTATTTCCTTCCGTAAGTCCTTTCCCCATATTTTAAAGCTTCCCTAAACTCACACGATGAAAAAAGAAACCGTTTGAAAATTTTTGCTATGTTTTTCAAGCATTAAGTAGATATTATTGAACAGAAAGTTGGGTCGAAAACCTGCGGAATAGAAAAGTTTTGTGTTCAATTCAACGGCTATCTGCCAGATTAATGTTAAACACCAATGCTTCAAAAAAATACCAGACTCTTACCAGTGTGCAATTTTTACTACGTCGGGAAAGAACTTGGTTTTACAAACATCAAAGATTACCATTCACGATTTCGGTTGCGAACAGGAACGCATCGCAGCTCGATGCTCAACTCTAGCAAGATCGTAGCCCGAGCAGTGCGGCTGCCTTGTAGGTTAACGTATGCATGAATATTGAAGTAAGAACAGTTCAGTAAGAGTTCAATTATTTCCTCATAAGGTACAAAACATATTATTAAATTTCTGTTGTGAAAAAAGAACTAAAATTGCCGTGTTCTCTACTAGGAAATGCCGAGGTGAGGCCCAGCGAAACCAATGTCAGGAGCCGAACTAAGTGCGCTGGGAACTTCGATGCGTTGCGGGTAGTGATCTCTCGAGACAATTCATGCATTGGGAGGTGCATTCCGCCGTATGTGAAAGTGAGGACAGGGATAGTCAATGCCAAAAGACATAAGAAGGTAAATATCGTTATTTATACTCAGGTCCCAACTTTGAAGCGTTTCCTCATATTTTCATATGGAAATTTTAGCATTACCACAGAGAATTTGAAAACATTCCGGTAGTATAAGAGGGACCGCTGATTTCTAGTTTTTTGGATGAGATTCTGCGTAAGTCAATTATGTCATCTTAAAAACCAAATATTTGAATTACAACTATAATACTCAAGCGATTCCATTCCAAGCACATGCTGATTGATATGATCAGAAGAGAAGTCACGTATTGAGAGAATAAAATGTAAAGAACCTAAGAAATAATTACTGCTCTTTAAAACAAACTTGCGGGAAAACGATTGCTGTTCAACCCCAAAATAAGAGAGAAAATTCGGTACAATTCAACCACAACACTCAATAAGCCAGTTTCAGGTTGTGTTTGTTCATATCAGAAGTCAAGCAGTAATGTTAAAGCCCACACTGGCGGATGTGTTCACTGAGCACACCCGCGTCAGTGGATAATCACTGAGCGAGCTGGACTGCTACTGCCCACACAACTTCTGATTTTTCCGCCCTCCAGGTTTGAGGTAAACTCCTCAGCAAATGAGGAAACAGAAAAAAATTAAAAAATTGAAACTCGGCGTGTCGCTGTTAGCTTAAGTTAAGGTATTAAGATTTGTGTTCTTCATCGATCCCATTTTACAGCAGGAATTTAATGTTTCGCATTTAATAACTCAAAGTCACAGCAGTTTATTCTAATCATTATTTATCACTAATTCCTCTCAAAACAAAGTATGACGTCAATTTCTCACAGTCTTGTTTAAGCTGCAAAACCTTGAAAAATGCCCTATATTCGAGGCAGTCCACACAAGCACACGAACTACAAACGTCTTTGCATTAGCTGCTCTTCCCCAGAACGCGACTTCACGGAGTTGTGTCTCACTTATACGCGGCATTAATTTCAGGGATGAAAGACCCACAATATATTTTACGAGGTTTCACAAGCAAAGAAATTCACTGGCTACTCGTACCAAATCAAGCGATGATTTAAGACGGACAGCCGCTTGTACAATGCTATGAAATGTAAAATTCGTTAGATGGGGGAAGGGAGCCCCTTAATAAAATTGTATCTTATTTCTGTACAGACAATTACATTTGATATAATTTTTCTGGTTTACTACACCAGCAAAGCACGACCCAGTCATGCATGCAAGTAAGGCACGCATAACTCGAACCAAGGATTATATTTTTCCAAAAAACTCCATACAATGAATCTAGTTAGAGCAGCTGTTTTGTTGTATTGAAACTAAAAAGTTAAAATAGGCTCCGTCTTGAGAGCATGTTCGAGCAAAGCAGCTCAAATGGCACATAATGACGTGATGGAACATCAGTACACATCCTCATATTCTCTCACTGCGCGTTTCCTGCCCATACTGTGGACTCTGCAGCAGAGTTGCAGCGTTACAGCGCCATTAGCAGGGAACCTGCAGCACAGTAGCGGCCACTGGCACAGCGCTGCGCCAGCCAATGGGAGCGCAGGGCGGGGGTCCGCTCATCGCACTTCCCGTCGTCCGTTCCAATGTTGAGCTCACGCAACGCGAACTGTCCTGGCAGCCTCTTTGTGTGTCTCCGTATTGGGGACCCCTGAGGTACACCCTGCGAACTTTTTCCTGGAGTTAGAGGTTGTGTATTTGAGAAGGTAGTGGTCTGGTGCTGGTTATTGATGGACATTTTTCGATTCATTTTCTGTGGTTTCAGGTATTCCGTCAATTTCTAGGCTTCAGATTTGTTGAATTAAGTGTGACTTGACCGTTTATGGGTAAAATCAAGCATTGGTTTGGTTGTGATTAAATTGCGCATTGGCTTGGCTGCGTCCAACTTTTGTCTTATTTGCAGAATAAAAAGTTTCCAAAATAAAAATCCTCCGTGACCCAAATTTGATAATTTTGCAGGTTTTACAAAGCATTTTGTGGTCTCCTGCCACAGTAGCTTGTTGCTTGTTGTGGAACCTTAACACAATAACGGCAATGTAAGCCACCGGAGGTACACGGAGGGAATATTTATAATACTACCGATCGACCAGTAATCCAAAACCAACTGTACTCTTAGAATTGCGTTGGTGTGAGGATGCCCTAGAAGTCACTGAATTTATTCGAGCCCACAGGTAGCAATACTCAAATTTGACCATTGTACTAGAGTTAAGAAAGAATCTATTTCTTTATCACTTATGGTAAATAAATTGCTAGAATTGCTTAAATTGATCAAGTTCCTCAGCTCCACCTCAGCGTGGAAACGTGACCGCCACCCCGCGGCAACCAATGACCGATGCAGGCAGAACTGCCAGTGCACATTTATATAAGAAACATTGATAGCAATTTCGTGAATATTGCGCAATCAGAAGAATGACGTTGAAATCAGGTAACTTAAGAGCTGCTGTTAAGAAATTGTGACACCTCAGCCGATGATAATAATCAGAGACTGGCACCAATGAGAGGTGCCGTCGGAACTACCGCATCAGCCAGAACACACCACGAGCTCATTATGGCCTAAGTTCACGAGCTGTGTGGTCACCCGAGATGGCCAGTAACATAGCTCATAATATCAGCGTAATTGCCGCGGCGGAATAGTTAAGTACATTTCATAACAATGAGCGTCGTAACTACGCTTAATGCATGAAACGATGACAATTACGTAAATATTACACAATTAAAGGAATAAAGGTTAAATAACGTCACTAATCAAATTTTTGTAGAGTCTTTAGAGCTGTCATTAAGAAATTGTGACACCACAGCCGATGAAAATCAAAACTCGCTGTTCTACTGCACTGATAATGCAAACAGAAATAATATCAACACTATTTTCATGCAAACTGCTGGAATTTACCAAATTTTTCCATCGCATTTAACAAATAACACTATAACTTTAACGTTTAACTTCTCAATAAAATTACCCGATTCACAACAACACTTCACATGCGAGCTGAAAATTCAAGGAGTACGCTATTTCAGTTCCAAGCGCATCGAAAACGGTTTCTAAAGCACTCGAGTTTGAGGGACTTGTCACGCGCACAGTCCTGTATTTACAGATACGAGAGCCTCAAGTTATAATCCATAATTTGCCAGCGTCCCGAACTGGCTGGGTAACTTTGTTGTAGTTTTGTGTGGCGGGAACTGCGTGAGAGGCAGGACAGGCTGCACATCACGGCGGCTGTGCGGGTGTCACGCTACTGGCGGCTGGGGTGCGGCCTGGCCTGGTGTGGTGAGGGAAGAGGGGAACCTGCGGGTGTGGTGAGGGGTGCGGGGTGTGGTGAGCTGTGTGGGATATGGTGAGGGAAAAGGGGAGGCTGTGGGGTATGGTGAGGGGTGAGGGTGTGGTGAGGTGCTTGGGATATGGTGAGGGAAGAGGGGAGGCTGCGGGGTGTTGTGTGTGGTGAGGGGTGCGGGGTGCGGTGAGGGGTGTGGTGAGGGGTGTGAGGTGTGGTGAGGGGTGCGGGGTGTGGTGAGGGATGAGGGGTGTGGGGTATGGGGTGTGTTGAGGGGTGCGGGGTGTGGTGTGGGGTGTGGTGAGGGGTGTGAGGTGTGGTGAGGGGTGCGGGGTGTGGTGAGGGGTGCGGGGTGTGGTGAGGGGTGCGGGGTGTGGTGAGGGGTGCGGGGTGTGGTGCGGGGTGTGGTGAGGGGTGCGGGGTGTGGTGAGGGATGAGGGGAGGTGTGGTGTGTGGTGCGGGGTGTGGTGAGGCAGTTCTGAGGTTTAACACAAATGCGGCGGTGGAGCATCCGCAGTCCTCCTCTAAATTGCCTGTAGATATTTGGATGGTCAAATTCAGTAGAATTTTCATACGGTTAATGTAAACAAAAAGGAATGTTACTTCAGAGACATGTTACATTATTTTCGAATGTAATTGTCGAGATGATTGAAACACTCAAATACGGTAGGCGTCTTGCTGGTAAATGCCAAATAGTTTACTCAAGTACATCATTGTAAACTAGCGGTTTCATCGAGTGCGTTACGAAGCACGTACGTTCCAAGACTAACGCTTGTTGGTGTACAATACAGGCTTTGTTAATTTGTTAGTTAAGGAAAATTAATAAAAAGACGATTGGAGAAGAATGACATTCAGAGCTAGTACCAAGAGCGATAACGCCTCAGCGATGGCCAACTGGCCTCTTAAGCAGTTAGGTACTTGACAGCTAAGTAGATGCGGCTCGACTGAGCCGTTAAGTAGGTAATAATTCGACTCGCCTGAGCCGGTAAGTAGGTAATAATGCGGCTCGACTGAGCCGGTAAGTAGGTAATAATGCGGCTCGACTGAGCCGGTAAGTAAGTAATAATTCGACTCGACTGAGCCGGTAAGAAGTACCGCTCAGAATGGCTTAGTATACAAAATAAACATGAAGCACACACATTCACACAAACAAAATTAGGAGCACAGTTAAAGAAATGAACCGAGATTACGAGAGAAGTTTGGAAGAATGCACATGCGTTGAGCTGTACTTCGTTGTTTTACGTGAACGGATCTGGGTCTGGGTAATACTCGGTGAGTTGAGAGTCCAGCTTGGTGAGTCACGATGTTGGCAAAAGTTCAATTCTCGATATGAATAAAAAAGTCTCACCGACATCGCATCCTCCTCCGCCCCCGGTCAGCTGTAATGCCTCACCTAAAGTTCAAACTTAAAAGTACCTGAGAGACGCACACGGAAATTCTGTGGCAATTTTGTAGTTGTATTGCGTCTCAGAGATTGTGATTCAGTTCCCTGTCCACTTTTTGTTGAATTTCATAATGTTTCAATGCCTTTACATTGCTATAACATCATAATTGAAATTAATAAGTAATTTTCATACCGCGGCGTTGGTTTCATCAATCCGATTATCGTGCCCACTCTACTTTATGCACGCATCGACGTGTTTGTTTAGAAAAGCGTTGCAGAAATGTTGTTGTGTTAAATATACACTTTATTGGTGCGTGTCATCTCTCATTGACGTTAAATAATTGACGTAACTGAACAGGGCCGCGTGAAACTAATCCAAGGGCCCCAATGACGGCAGGAGGTACATCCCTCCTTGCCACCAACTTTGCATTTGGTCGGGACACGCAGGCGAGGAAGTAGCGAAACTCACACTTGTTTCATGCATCAATATTTTACGGGTGAATAATGGAAACAATCTCGTAAGTACGGCAATCCAAGACAAATTTGCGGTCGGAAGAAAATGCTAACCGAATGGCACCATGGCCGTACGTACGGAATCGTTGGCCGGAATCACCTCTGTATAGAGTATCGAACCTCTGCAAAACATCATTGATAACTCTTCTCATGATCTTCCTGGTCGAACTCTTCATAGGAACCTCCATGCCATGGATGGAGCAGAGTTGTGCGTAAACAGCGATATTAACTCCTGACTATTAGGGCACTCGGTAAAGTGGGCTGAAGCACACGCACTTTGGATTGTAGAGGAGTGAGAAGTGTCATGTGGTCAGATAAATCACGATTCTGTCCCTACGGCAAAGATGCTCGCTGTTGTGTTTATCGAAGACAAAACTCGGGTGCGAGGGGCGATACACGAAGAAGGAAGGTGTGTCGTGTTCTGGGACTGTTTCAATTACACGTACACACAAGTGGTCTTTTAGTTGAGATATCCGTCAAATCGAAACAGCAGGGCAACATTGAGTGCTGGATAACCAAGTTTCACCACTAGCGCAAAGAAGGCACGTTCCTTTGCCTATCTTTCAGGAGGACAAACGCTGGATACATTGGGTTAGAACTAATCATAAGCACGATAGTCCTTCAGGGTACGCCAGAAAATTATATTAACCACCTAAGTCTCCTCACAGGAACCTAATAAAAAGTTTGTGGAGTCACCTAGAACGACAAATTAGACTTCGAATAAATCGTCTATATTCCGTGGCCGCCCCATGAGATCAGTCGATGCGCGAGCGGTCTTCAGTTCTCCAGGACACTCGTGGCAGACTCAATGCCCCGCATAATTAGCGCTAGCATTCGTGCTCGTGGAGATCCTACATCACATTAGCAGCAGGGACTAATTTTTTCTTTAAGAAGCTTAC